>CP139506.1:194737004-195379504 GCA_021014915.2 Artemisia tridentata subsp. tridentata
TGAGTTGAGCTGTTGTTTGTGGTTTGAATCGATTAAGGGCTGTTCTTTTGTGCTAAGAAAGATACTTACTGCTTATTTTGGGGATTTGCGTGCTTATCTCATAAGCCTTGGGCAAAGTTTAGTAGTTCGAAAGTTAGAAAAGTTGTTCTTGGTTGCGTTTTGTCAAAATTCTTCACTGCGTTTTGACATTTGGTGAAGACTTCTTGACTGCATTTTGAGGTATATTGGGAAACTTAGTGCTACAGTTTGGACATAAGTTTGGTTGCGATTTGGCTGGTATCCGTAAAAAGAAAAAAAGGACAGATTCAGTGAAAGTGACTTATCTGTTGCGGTTTGTCTCTTTGCTCCTGCGAGTTGCTAAAACCAGGTCATCTGCGATTTGACTAAAAGTCAATTGCGTTTTGACAAGTTTGCGTTTTAAGTGTTGCGATTTACCTTACTTGCGTTTTGAACTTTTGATACTACATCATAACAGTTAAGTCAAACCAATTAAGGCCTAAACATATCCAATCCGATGATATTACATCATACGTGTTTCTTTGAACTGATAAACCAAATCCAATCCAAAACAAAAAACATATCCAATATCCAATCCAAAACAAAAACACATCCAGTATTATCAACAATCCAACATCAATAACAAATCTCTTTTCTATTCTAACCATCTCACAATCACGGTTTACAAACAACAACCCCAACATCTAACCACTACCTCAACTCAGACTTTAAATCAAAAAGAAAAATCAAAAAGGAAAAATCAAAAAGGAAAAATCTACCTAAACTTAAATCGAACAAGAAACAATCAATTCGATCTCAGATTTTTCATGAGATACCCCAAGCATATCAGTCCATTGAATGTCATTCAAACACAAAATAACAACCATCATTGATCTATAAAGAAGATAGACTTCTTCATTTTCATATCCGATCATTTTAAAGAAAGAACAACAACAAGACGTGTTTCATTCTGTCTTGTGATCGGCTTTAACGAAAAACACAAACGAAAGAAATCAAACCTACCTTACACCTTCTCAAAGAACTGAGTCGTGGCCTAGTTGTTTAGGGGTTCGGTATTCGGTAATCATACTAAAACACAAAGGACGATTCTTGTTAGTGGCTGCGTTCAGTTGTAGGAAGAAAGAAGAAAAAAAAAATGAGGCGTGTTTAAATGATTAGGGTTAGGGATTATAAGTTTAGTGGCTTTTATAAATACCTAATATTTAGGGTTAATTCAAGTAATTGGGCTGTATTGGACTTATCAAAGCAATTGGACTTATAAAAGATTTATTTCATGTGGGCTTTTGGTGTAATATCACTAGGACGAATTGTTTTCTCTTAAATTGGTTGGTTTGGAATAAATCTTTGGGTATAATTTTGGACATCGACTTTGATTGCGCTTCAAGAATCCGAGATTGAAAATTATTTTGGGTATAACACATTCAAGTAATCATTATCATTTCACGGTTTATTCTTGATTTTTGTAAAATCCTGCAAAAGAATCTATTTCTCGGTTTAAATCATAGAATTGTAAAATCCCGTGCACGTTTCCATCATGTCTACTACTTCAGATTCTTTCATATCTGAGGTACTCATGTTGTACGACACGTATGATAAACATAAGACCTCCAATCCTGTACAACAAATAAACGTGTGTGATTCTGATAATGCTAATATGGAATTGTTGTGCTCGAATTCTCAAGAGAAAGAGTTTCATCAGTCACTAATGTTGCTTAATGCAAAGGAAAGTTGCGTTGAATGTTTCGATTACTTCATTCACATCTCAAGGTTCTCTTTGAACAACCTGGATACTTGGGAGGATACAGACGTGCATTCACATCACTCTTTGGTCAAGATGTTTAGACTTTCACAGTCAAAATGATTCTGTATTTGGATCAACTTGAACAACAACTTGACAAAGGAGAATTTTCTGAAGATAGATCCATGGCTGCCTTGTGTGTGATCAACAACCAACTCCAAGTATTCATTGATTCGCAATTCACTGAGGATTATGATTATGACAGTCAAATGATGAAAAAGTGTTTTGCTAATTACACTGGAATCGAGGTTGACATGTTTAGAGTTACACTACTCCTGCTCATGAGTAATGTTAAGGAGTTCATTAATGAAAGAGCACAACACATGGGGAACGGGACAGAGTTAAATAAGCATGATGATAGCAACAGCTCAGGGACTGATATCACACATGGTGTGGATGCAGATCTCAGTCCAGTAAATCCCTAAGTACCATCTGCTGAGGTACATCTGTCTGATCAACATAATGTTCTTTCTAATGAACAACAACATACTGATCAAATTAAACCTACTTATGACACATATCTGTTGGCAAAGACTGATAGCAATATCACCTCTGATTCAACAAATATGAGTCATAAGAGGGGAGAAATTGATCAGGATGCTGAACAAGATGATGCGTCAAGTTCTTTTCTTACGACTGAGTTTTTCAAATCAAATGATATGGTTTAAAAAGAAGTTTATAATGAACTTTCAAACAGATTTTTACAACTTGAAAAACATTGTATTTCACTTGAAATCTCAATGCAACAAAAGGAAGAAAGTCTTCAAATTAACCAACCATGTAGGAATTCGAAATTTCCTGAATTTCGTGAATTTTTTATGATAAACGATTTGAAAGCTCAGCTACAAGCTAAAAACTTAACAATCAACAACCTGAAAAAACGTATTGCTGAGATGTGTGATATGTGTAATGAAGTTAAGGCTAAACATGACAGTGATGTTATTGCAACAAAAAATACTGAATTGGAACATAAAGTGGCTGAATTACTTAATGATAATGAGACTTTGAAAATTCATTGCAAAGAACTGTGTGATTCTATCAAAGAAACGAAAACTAAGACTATAGAGCAAACAACCTCTTTGATTGCCAAAAATGATGAATTCAAAGCTCAACTTCAGGAAAAGGGTTTTGCAAAGCGTTGAAAAATGAGTTAAGAAAATTGACAGGAAATGGTGTGAACACTAAGTTTGCAAAACCATCAATCTTGGGGAAACCAGTTTTACAACCACTTAGAAACCGATCAGTTGTTAGACAACCGACTGCGTTTAGATCTGAATGACCGAAATCTTCAAAACCATGGTTTGCCTCCCAAGTTGATTCGAAACAAGTTTTGTCAAAACCAGTCACTTCACAGTCTAGACCTAATGAAAAGGAATATACGTTTGCAAAACCTCATCATATGAGTGCCTCTAGTTCTTCTAGGATTAGTTCAAAGCGTGTGTCATTTGTGACACCAAAGGAACATGTTAGACATAAAAACAGTGTTCAGAATCACAACCTAGAGGATGCTAAGAAAAACACACATGAAAAGACTAGGAATTTGCCTGTTTCTAAGAGTAGTTGCGTATCGATTAAAACAATTCCCGTAGCAGATCACTCTAAGAATTCTAGATCTTTTTCTGAATCCAAACACTCTGTTTGCTCAACTTGTCAGAAATGTGTTTTTAATGCAAACTATGATGATTGTCTAACAAAGTTCCTGAAGGAAGTAAATGCTCGTGCTAAGGCTCAATCCTCTAAGACTAGAAACAACTACAAGCCCGTAGAACCAAAAAGTTATACTCAGAAACTTGGTAGGCATATTGCTATAGGACAAAGGTTTTCTCTCAACAAGTCTTCCACTGTGCATGAGAAACCAAACACTCCTAGATCTTGTCTTAGGTGGATACCAACGGGTAGAATTTTTAAGATTGCTGGTCTTAGATGGATACCTATTTGAAAGATGTTCACTGAGTGCAAAACCAAGGTTGACAGTGAAACCCCAAATGGTCTAGATGCTGATATCACTAACCCATATAAATGCAAACAAACTCTTATTGTCAGTGCAGGTAGTCTTTACTTAAGTACAGGTACATAGTTCACTCCTATTAAGGAAAGACTCTGGGTTTGGTTGCCGAAAAGAATGATATCTCATGAGTTAGGGGTTCAAGCAATTCAATCTTGATGAACATCGACAATGACGTTTGAACTCATCATTTCAAGCCTCGTTCTTCATCGACAATGACGTTTGAACACTGCAGTTTAAGCCTCGGGCCTCAATGTCAACATAATGGTGTCTGCAGACAACACTTCAGGCCCCGTTCCTCAAAGAAAAGAAAGGCGTACGCTTGAGTGCGCTTTATCTTCGGAAGAAGAGAAATCTTCTTATTTCTGACTATTCTCATCAACAAGCTTCATACTTGTTCCATGCTCGTTCAGTCATCAAGTGGATCTACTTTCATTAGATTATATTTTTATTCACTCGATCAAAAATGGCAACCTCAAATGCAATTTTTGAGGGGGAGAATTGTGAACAGTGGATCAACCTCATATGCACTTGTTCAATCAAAAATGGCAACCTCATATGCAATTTTTGAGGGGGAGAAGTGTGAACAGTGGATCGACGTACATTTGGTTGTCTGTTCACTCACTTGTTGGGCATGTGACTCTAATTGTGACTACGGAGTTGATCAGGTATCACTTATTTGAGATTAAAGTTGATCTTCACAAAGGCGTGATCTTATTATATCTTGAAGTCGGGGTTGGTTGGATGAATGACTTTCAATGATAACTTGCTCGTGCTTAAGATTTAAGTTGAAGACTTAGTTTATCTAGTAACCAGTAGTCAGGGTAAATGTTTGTAGACCTTGTTAACTATCACTTAAAGGAGTTATGCTGTAATACTCAGTGTTACACGCCGATGACGTTGTGGATAATCGCAAGAGGTGTTAATGTCTCATACTTTGGTTGGGTATTGAGTACTTAGAGATTTGGTTGGAGCATAAATTCTCTACACCGTTCTTCCAACATTAGTGCAAGGTTAAGTCACAAGAATGGGGAATTCTACTTCTGTTTCAAGTTTGGTATATCGGGTTTGCTCCATCAGTTATCACTTCAAATAGCCTACTTAAGGGTTGGTAAAGATAGTCAGAGAGAGTTTCGGTAGCGTTTGATTCTCACTTGATACATTTGAGCCAATTTTGTTCTTCTCACAAGATTTCAAGTATATATGCGTAAAATGTATTGCTGATTCTGAGGTATCAAAACCAGCAAGGGGGAAGGAGACATACATCTAAATGCACAACGAGTACAAGTGATGAACTTTATTCTTCTTCTTAATTGAAGTTATTCCAGGAAGACAAATTTCATAACCGCAGAGAAAATCATTGTTTTAACTCGTGGCTGTTGGTGTATTATTCCAACTACGTAGGGGAAGAGATGTAAGAAACAGTTTCTGATGATTAAAGAGGTACACAATTGTATGATGATTCCTCTGGTTAGTTGGTATCCTATAGAAGGAAATGTGTTCATCCGGGACTTACTTGAGAGTTACGGTACTGTCTTGGTGTTATCATTTCAACTACATACGGGATAACTTGCCTACACTCGGGACTTAGGTGACTTTGGTGTAGCAAGTCTCATCTGCAATTTCCTGAAGGGAGAAAAGTGCATTTCTGAGTCTTAATTGATTTTGATGTTACGTTTTTGACTTCATTTGTGGGATTGAGTGTGTACTTCGGGTTTTTAAGCTTCATACAATGAGACTGAGTGCATCACTTCAACTACTTGGGGGAAGTTGTCTCTGGATACTTTTGGTATGCATTACTTCAGTCTTCAACGAGAAGAAATGTGAGAAGAATTATTCAAATGTGAGATAATACACTGCTGATCTATTTGATGATCCCCCGAACGGAGAATCACAATGATTATTCTTAAAAGGAGCAGTAATATTTGATGTGGTTTGATACGATTTCCGCTGTGCACTTAACTAATGTAAACTTGAAAGAGAGCTTTGAAATTGCTCAAAAAAAGAAATTGTCGGTTTGGGGGGAAGCTATCAAAGCTTCACATTGAGAAGGCTCAAGTTCAGACTATTATTCAGGAGCCTCAAAAGCTTTGGTGGTGAAAGTTTAAGAGATGTTAACTACTGACTTCTGCAACGTACAGAACGATATCCTTATTTCGGTATTCATGTCAACATCGTCTTAAATTGAATAATATATTTTGTACATATCTTAAACCAAAATGCAAAATACAAAAATATAAAACCAACAAAAACCATAGAAAATTAATATATTTGTACATATCTTAAACCAAAATGTAAATAGAAAAACTTAAACCCATAAAAACCATAAAAATCAGAAAATCAGAAAATACCAAAAAATAGTTCCTCTAGGCATATCTTCTGTTTATCGATAGCATTTACGGTCCTAGAAATGTCATTCAATAATGACACGAGACTTTAAATGAAACTCGAGCAGAAGTTAAAATGAATTGTTAAAACATGTCATGGTGGCTTGCAGTTACTTCAGACTATAACCCATTCTTCATTATGGGGAAAGCACGTCGCCAAAAAGACGGTTGTTCCTCCCACTGGGTGAAGTTCACCCGGGCATGGATTACTTTATATACATGTTTCTTCGATTTGATGTACGTTTCAGTGCATCATTTCTCGTATAAGAAGAGAAGTCTTCTTTACATCACATATACTTTTCAATCTATGATTCTTCAGGAAAGTATGTGTGCTAAACTTGGTGGTACCATGATTTTTGAATATCAATCAGAATTGAACTTTTCATTAAAAAAAATAAATAAATAAAAAATAAAAAAAATTTTATCACTCAATCAATGACTACAACTATTTAAATAGACGACGGGTCATCAATTAAGGGGAAGAGTGATGATTTCAAAATTTCATGACATGTCACTTTGTACATAATAAGCAGTGAATAAAATGTGGTTGTTATGTGTCAGTGTATGATTTTTGTTAAATTCAAATATTCCAAACCTATCATGCCTGAAACTAACATTCTCCCTCATAGATTGAGGGGGAGCAGTGTATTGTCCCAGTATCAGTACATATCAAATCTGACCAAATTTTCTCCTATAATTTCTAAACTTATTTAAATCAATTGGGATCACAAATCTCAAAAGGTTTGAAATTTTTGATCGGGGGAGAGAATGTGATTTAAATATGAAAAATGATAAAATGTGATCTTTTGGACTCAAGTGTAGGCTCTCTCATATGTGCAAAACTCTTTCGTATATTGATGCACATATTGAGGGGGAGCGAATGATTTATGATGGCAATTGTGCAAGAATACCAAAGACCGGCCATTTTATTTAATGTACTGGAGTTATAAGAATGGTAAGGTTAGGTATCAGTTCCCATGATCCAGCCAGAACCGGAGGGATCTTCCCAGGGACAATCCTTTAGTTAGAATAGAAGTCCTTAGGAACGATTAAAAAGGAGAAAAGTGAGAATAAGGGAAGAGTGCCAACTGAGATGGAGCTAGTACTAGAACAAACCCAACAAGGTACTAGTGATGAAGTCTCGATAAGCGCTGAAGGGGTTGAATAATGAAAAAGAAATGTAAAGATAAAGGGTGAAAAGATAGAAGCCCTCCTTACACTTTAGGCAGAAACCGGGTCAATACATATGCTGTCAAAATCACTTAGTTGATTGCTGACATTGAAGACAAGTATCATGGACCCAGTGATACGCTGCACAACCCTCCCTAGCCACTCAAGGTCCCTCAAAGGACTCTTGTTTCATTTGTCATGGAGATCAATACATGTCTATCGTCTCTCTCACTCCTAGTTAGACGATATTGAAAAGGTGGCAGTCCTCTCCAACCTCCGATCACTATATCAAATCGCACTATTAAGTCTAGAGATCATCCATAAATCTCAGTAGGACACATTTCCAAAATGCTTGCTGTTTCATACACCGTGAAAAGTAAGAAAATATATATTAAGAGTCCTACGCATTATCCTTGTGGTATTGCCAGAACATCTGAGTGATACATAAAGTATTCACAATGAAGATGGAAATCCTTCTAGAGCCAACATCAAACAAGCTCTTGGTGGGTGACATGTGAGATCCTTCATGGATCAAACTAGTGACAACTGGAAAGAAACGAGGGGGCGATTCACATTTGAATCAAACTTGTTCCAGGAAATGGATTGACGGATGCTTTTGGAAAACCTTTCAATGTGCTCACCAACTGAGTTTCGAGCACATTTGATTGTGTAAATTTTCAAACAAAAGTGTTTATGATAGAAATGTGATTCAATTTATAAAAACCTCGTCTTGTTGCATAAAATGTTTATCTAGTGATACGCGAGTGATTTTTCTAATCAATTTCTCATTAATCATTGGGTATTTAATTCACTGATTCCCTCTACCGTGCTGTCTGCTTTGAGACGTTCCGGTATGAGAACATGCTTAGTATGATGATTCTGACATTAATTTGTTGGAAGACTCATTACTACAAGCTGGAAAGTCCTGTCAAGGAGAATCTTCTTTAAAGGGGATTCTACCTGATCACAGGTCGGTCCTCACGGAACTGAAGGTTAATCCAACCACACCTGGCGAATGACAAAGCCATATTCGTTCCCCAACTTTATTGCTAACTGTTTCATTTCAGATTCATATAAAGATGGTGATGGTGGTTCCTGATTCCAGTAGAGACGTATCAATCCACACTCCATGCTCACACTTCCAATTCATTATCAAAGACATCATGATAGCTGAAAGACCTACAACACAGTTTCTGCAACTCTGATGATAGATATCATGATCCAGAAAAGTGTGAGCATGCAGTCCAAAGGTCACAACAAATCACATGGAGGCAATATTGCTACAACGGATGAGCTTAGAGATTTACGGTGGCTGATGATCTCAAAGAATGCTCAAAGATCACAACATCACATGGAAACAATACTGCAACAAGATGACTTGAAGACGTATGTTGGATGATGACCTCAAAGAATCCTCAAAGATAGTCCAAGACAAATGAACAAGTCATCAAAGGTCCACTGCTGAAAGTACAAAGTGTGCTGAACTTGAAGAATCAAAAGACTACGAGCTTGGAATTTACAGTCATGTAATAGAATGCTAGAATTCAAAGTGTAATTTTTGGGTTGACCTCCACTATGGGGAGATTGTTAGGAATATAAATATTCATATGAAAACTCGGTCACCCCGAGTATCTATTAGCATTAAGTAGCTCGTAGTATTATTAATATATATTAGTATTAGTTTAGTTATATTAGTATTTGTGGAGTTGGGTTGGGTCTTTACCCACTGTCAGCTCACTCCACAGCCCACTCGAGGCACTTAAGATAGTAGTATAAATACCCCTTCCCATGTGTGGGAAGGGTTGGAGCTTTTCATTCACTTAATCTAATATGCACATTTTCTCTCTCTAGAAAAATCCCATTCTCTCTCACTTTCTCTCTAGATTCAATCGATCATTTATCTTGTGTTTGTGTTATGATTTCTAGTATTATACAATCTCTAAAATCGACCATCTCCTCTTCGGACTCTTCATCAACGAGTGTCTGGATATCCGCAAGAGTTGGAACCTTGGATGAATCCGGCTCCCCCACAAAAGAGGGCTTGCGTTCGTTGTGGCCAGGTCCTGACCCCTCGAGGTGAACATAGTGGGTTTTCTCTGCCTGGTCCATGAAGTCAGTTCCCAGAGACTGGATTCGCTGTGGGGGGTTTTAGGTTCTGTATCAGCGGGTGGTCGTATGCCCCTGAGTCTTTGTCCCCTTGAGTGCCTTCAAGGACTGGTTGGTGTTCTCCAGTACTATCACTAGGCATTGATTTGTTGAGGTCCCCCTTCTCACCAGGGTTGTACTACCCTGATGAGGATATAGGGACCGTTTCTCCCTGAGACTCTGAGTGTGATTGCTCAGAGCCGTAAACGGGAAGTTGTATGTTGAGGCCCCTCTTTCCACCAAGGTTGTGTTGCCTTGATGAAGATTTAGGGGCCGGTACTCCCTGAGACTCTGAATGTGATCTGTCAAAGCCGTAAACGGGATGTGAGAGGGTGTGGGTCCCTTTCTCAGCAGAGTGGTGCTGCTCTACTGAGGGTAGAGGACCCTGTACTCCCTCAGGCAAAGGTGGTGATTGACGAATGCCTTCATCCGAATGTGAGAGTTGGAAGGTTCCTGACCCCACTGACTTGTATATGTCAGTAGAGCCATGAGGAGCGGGTTTGCCCGAGGACCCTGAGGGTGATTTCTCAGAGCCCTCCGTTGGCGTTTGTTGTTTGGCCAATGGGGTCTCAACTGTGGGTGTCTCAGTGGCCTTGGCCGTTGGTTGCCTTTCTTGAGGCTTTGAGGCAGAAGTCTCAGTGGCGAGTGTTTTGGGTTGAACCACCTTCTTAGACCCTGCCTTCTTCTTCTTCTTCTTCTTCTCCTTCTTTAAAGGAGAAGGCACAGGAGATATAGCTTCTTGGCCCTGAATGACCATCAACATGTATGTGGTCAGGGCAACTGGTGTAACCACAGTGAGGTCTCTCAAGTAGTTTTCCTTGTGTAAGACATCAGCGTTAGATCCCTGGACGTTTGATCGAACATACTCGAAGCCTAATAAGTACTGAAGCACACAGGATATGAATCTAGGATAAGACATGTGTCTTTGCCTAGACTTCCCTGATAGCTTGGCTATGAGGTCTTTGAAGGTCATCTCTCCAATATCAATTTTTCTACCCTCCAGGAGGCTGAACACAATCATTTGTTGTGATGTGTTCAATTGCTCCATGGAGGACTTGTTGCCACCAAGGACCTGAATGACAATGGTCATCAGGATCCTCCAGACAGCAGGAATCCAGGTCTTTATTATTGGGGCTTTAGCCAAAAGGGTTCCTAGGGCCACTTCAGGATGTTTGTCATCATGTGGCGCAAGTAAAAGCAATTCGGCTTTTACTTCTGCTTCAGTGGGCTGAGGGTCAAAGTTCTCAGCAAAATCAAGACCTGTGGCCTTGATAAAGGTTTGGTAATTTAAGGAGAGGATCTTTCTCCCATTCATCACTGAGAACGTGATTATGGTGCCCTTGATGTCATCAGGGTTGGTTGCCACTGCTGTACACCAGAACTCCCTTAGATAGTCATGGTATATGACTGGGGGTGTTTTGGTGAATGTCTTAGAAAAGAAGCAGTTTTGGTGGTATTTTACTACATCCTTATACGCCAGAAATTTTTTCGGGTAGGAAAAATTCCCTACAACATTGTTCTTGTTCAAATCCACGCCCTCTAGTTGAAATTCCACATTAGGGGCGCAGGTAATAGCTTTAGAAGCAGCCATTAAGAAAAGGTTTTGGATTTGCAAGAAAAAGGGTCTGGGTTTAGGGACAAAGAACATACACACAAATTTTTAAGCAAAAAGGGCAAGAGTTTGTTTAAAAAAATTTCAAAGCGTGTGTGTGTAATTTTGTTTGTGGGTATTTATAGGAAAGTAGATGGGGTGAGGTAGTTTTGGCACTAAGCAGGTTTTTCTCCCAATTTGAAAACCATTTTGTATAAACGTTTGGAGTCTGCATTAAATGACACCACTCCACTTTCCTGGGTTTTGCGCAACAGTCGAGGTGAACAGTTGTGCTGTCTGCAAAAAGTGTTATTTGCAGAGTGACATCACCACATATAATATCAAAGGATATTATGTGTGAGAGGAGGCATTAAATGCCAAGTGGGATTTGTGGTGATGAAGTGGGGGCCCAAGATGTGGATGCCAGAAGGCAAAAGAACATATATTCCTATATTAAATAGGTTCAGTTAGCAACCTCGGACATTTACTAACTAGATACTTAGAGCATTTAGTATAGCATTGAATGTCATCTTGAGGCCCCTGAATGACTTTTCATTCAGTATGAGGGGATCAGGGAAGGTTATTCAGTGATCTTATTCACTGAGAGACACATTGAGTCAGGGACCTAAGGTTTTTCAGAATTTACATTTAGATGGATGCATTGAATCAGTGGACTGAGTCTCAATATCCAACATTCCCTATTCAGCTTTCAGTCTTGTGAAAGTTGGTTCATCCAAAGGTTTGGTGGATATATCAGCTAGCTGATATTCAGTGGGAATGAAGTGTACTTCAATGTCACCATTAATGACATGGTCCCTGATGAAATGATATCTGATATCAATGTGTTTTGTTCTCTGATGAAGAACAGGGTTGTTTGAGATAGCAATTGCACTTGTGTTATCACAAAAGATAGGAACCATCTTATAATGAATGTCATAGTCACTGAGTTGACTTTTCATCCATAGTACATTTGCACAACAACTAGCTGCTGCAATATATTCAGCTTCTGCTGAGGACAAGGCAACTGATTGTTGCTTCTTAGCACTCCAACAGACTAATTTTCCACCAAGAAATTGGCAGGAGCCTGAGGTGCTTTTTCTATCCATGTTGCAGCCTGCATAGTCAGAGTTTGAGTATCCTTTGAGATAAAAGCCTGAACATTTAGGATAATACAATCCAAGACTTGGAGTACCCTTCAGGTACCTAAAGATCCTTTTCACAACTGTGAGATGTGATTCTTTTGGGTCAGACTGATATCTGGCACACAAACAGATTGAGAATTGGATATCAGGCCTTGATGCAAGTAGATACATCAGTGACCCAATCATTCCTCTAAATAGAGTTTGATTGACTGGTTTACCAGCAAGGTCAGGACCAAGGTTGTTTGGGGAAACCATTGGAGTTTTGACTGAGGCACAGTCACTGAGCTCATACTTTTTCAGTAGGCTTCTGGTGTACTTCTCTTGACTGATAGATGTTCCTTTATCAGTCTACTTGATTTGTAGTACAAGGAAGTAAGTAAGTTCTCCCATCATGCTCATTTCAAATTTCTTTGCCATCAATTTTTCAAACTATTTGCAAAGTTTATAACTTGTTGAGCCAAATATGATGTCATCCACATATACTTGAACAAGAATGACATCACCATTTGTCCTATAGATAAACAATGTGTTGTCTATCTTGCCTCTGACAAATTTGTTTTGGATAAGGAAGGCTGAGAGAGTTTCATACCATGCCCTGGGAGCTTGTTTTAGTCCATAAAGGGCTTTGTCAAGCTTGCAGACATAGTCAGGAAACACACTGCTTTCAAATCCAGGAGGTTGTTGAACATAAACTTCTTCTTTCAGTGAACCATTTAGGAAAGCACTTTAAAGAACCATTTGGTACACTTTGAAGTTCATGTAGGTTGCAAATGCAAGGAAGATCCTTATGGCTTCCATCCTTGCCACTGGTGCAAATGTCTCTTCATAGTCAATGCCTTCTTGCTGGTTGTAGCCTTTGGCAACAAGTATGGCCTTGTTTTTAATGACTATGCCATTTTCATCAATTTTGTTTTTGAACACCCATTTCATGTCAATGACTGTAACATCCTGAGGACATTTTACCATGGTCATTACCTTGTTTCTGTCAAATTGTTCCAGTTCATCATGCATGGCCTGAACCCAACTAGGATGTTTAAGTGCTTCTTTGACACTTTTAGGTTCAATTGTGGAAATGAAGTCCACAAATAGGCATTCATTGGCCGAGGCTGCTTTCATTTTCGCAGCCATGCTTCTAGTGATCATGCCTTCAGTAGGCTCTCCAATAATATTGACAAGTTATATATCTTTAGACCTAGTCCAACTGTCCTGAGGTCTTGGATACTGATTAGAACTTGTGGAGGCCTGATTGGGTGGAGGTGTAGGTTCTGGTGCAGACACTTGATGATCTTCAGGATCTTGAGTGTCTGACTGACTTGGCTGATCACTGAGATTGTTTGGTTCCTGAGCACTTTGTTCAGACTGATTGATTGCATCAGTACTGGTCTGTGCTTCAACAAACTCAGTGATGGTTGGGTAAGGAAGGTTGCGAGGGACAATGTAGTAGGAGATGTTCATCATGAGGATATCTTGATGAATTATCAATTTCTATCTCTTCCACTATGGTGTTTGAGAATCTGATTGCTTCAGTACTCTCATCAAAGGTAACATGGAATGTTTCCTCAGTTTGTTGTCTCCTTGTATTGAACACCCTGAAGGCTTTTGAGACAAGAGAGTATCCTAGGAAGTATCCATCATCAGCCTTAGCATCAAATTTCCCTAAGTGATCCTTGTGATTATGAATAAACACAGGACACCCAAAGACATGAAAGTAGCTGATGTCAGGGATTCTTCCCTTGAATAACTCATAAGGGGTTTTGCTATGTCTCTTGACAAAGATGGATCTGTTTTGTCTGCTTCATTCTAAAAGTGTTTGGATAGGACTGATCCATTTAGCATTGTCCTAGCAGCTTCAATGAGTGTTCTATTCTTCCTTTCAGCAACACCATTTTGTTCAGGTGTGTAAGGAGAGGAAAATTTTTGGGAAATTCCTTTCTTATCACAGAAACATTCAAGTTCATGGTTTCTGAACTCAGTCCCATTTTCAGTCCTAATCTGTTTGACTTTAATGTCATTTTGATTATCAATGTTCCTGACAAAGGTCATGATTGTTCCGGCTGCCTGACTCTTTTTGGTCAGGAAGTAAACCCTAGTATATCTTGAGTATTCATCCACTATGACCAGAGTATACTTCTCATGGTTAATGGATCTAGGACTGATGGGCCCAAAGAGATCCATATGGAGTATATGAAGGCATCTTCTGATGGAGAAATTTGTTTTGGTTTTAAAGGATGCTCTATGATATTTACCTTTTTCATAGGCAGAGCATGGTTTATCCTTTGAAAACACAAGTGATGGTAAGCCAAGGACCTTGTTTTGCTTCACAAGATTGTTTATATTTTTGAAGTTCAAATGGGAGAGTCTCTTATACCAAAGCTAGTTGAGGGTTTCAGTGGCCTTAGCAAAGAGACAAGTTCCATTCTGAGTTAGAGTAGACATGTCTAACACATAAACATCTTGTCTTCTTGGTGCAATAAGGACTACTTCCTTATTTGCATTGAAGATGGTACCTTGCTTATCATCGAACTGAACTATGTATTTTGCATCACATAGTTGACTGACACTGATTAAATTGTACTTATGACCATTGACATAAGCTATCCTAGTAAATACTATACCACTACAGTTTACTGAACCATAACCTTCAGTGAGACATGATGAATCATTAGTAAATACCACCTTGGGTCCTGGTTCCTCTACATATTTGTGCAGATACTCTTTCACACCAGTCATGCACCTTGAACATCCACTGTCTAGATGCCAAACTGGCTCCCTGGTATGTCTCTGCACAAAAGGTAAACTGAGTTAGTTCTTTCTAGGACCCCTTTTTTTGGAGGGCTTGGCTTTAATAGCCTTCTTAAAAGTAACAATTGATGCATGGTCAGTGGTTGAATGGACTGAGCTTCCATAGGTTTTGTATTTGATTATAGAAGTGGACTCTGTAGACTAAGAGGATGACTTAGGGATTCCTCTTCTAGCCTGAATGACCTTCTCATGTCCTGAGGTGTCATGAGTGAGATCTCCACATATGTCACAACTTGTGTCCATTAGGCAATCCTCAGTAAGGTGGTCATTAAAACTACAATGTGGGCAAAGAGAAAAAGGCTTAGCCTTTTGTTTCTGCTTTTGCTTAGAATCAGAGGGATACTTAAAAGCTTGAGCTTTAAAGTTTGCAATTTTTGATGTGGCTGTGTAAGACTGGTGATCAGTAGTCCTGTGATCTTCCTTTTTGCGTATCATGCAGAAAAGGATTCTAAAGCAATCATCAGTGGGATGATTGGTATAGCCATGCAGCTCACACCTTTGTTGAGGTTTGGAGGGTTTTTGATGCGTGGTTTTGTAACCTTACAACAGGTTTTACCTCTCGAGGGATCTCAAGAGGCTTACAACCCCACCAGGCAGTGTACCTGACCGATGTAGTATAGTGTAGTGGTAAGTACGGGGGATTGATCATTCTCCACAGGGAATAGTGTTTGTTAGGTATGAAAGGCTACTCTAATTAGGTCTAAGGGTTGAGGAAGATTCTTTTTTATGTTTTTATATTTTTATGAAAGCAAGTAAAATCTCGGTTTTGAAAGAGTGGGCGGAATTAGTTGCTAGTCAACTAACCCAAATTACTACGAATGCAAATAAAATAAATAACTGAAAATAAAATGTGGTGAGAAACTTATGTGTAGAGAAATGTGTTTACTTAGATTTCCTTACTCCCTAACTATCTTTTACCGGTTAATTAGTGTGTATTAGTCGCGTGGATGACGGGTGTATTCCTTAATACCATTCGTGGGGTGGCGTACTTACTTCCCCAACTCTACAAGCTCCTACTTCACTCCAATGTCGAGCCGGCTAGGAAGCTCCTAACATGGGATCACTAGAATTCGCTTGTGCATTAAATACAACCATAAAAACCTTTAGTACGCATTTGGTTCATGTTTCTTAAGACGTTCAAGCAAGTTACCGAATAGGAAGTTAGCCAGTTTTCTTAAGCCTAACATAGATAAACAATCATCCAATACAACTAATAACACACTAACAACCAATAATCAATAGCTAGGTTTCATTAGATCTAAGCAAACACAAGATAAATTTAGCCTAACATGTTAAACAAAAGACAAGAATAAGATAGAATCAAACAACACATAGACATATTGAATGATTAATTGATAACTTATCTTTCAACGAAACATGGAAGATCTCAAGGCAAAAAGCCCTGAAAAAGATGCTAAAATCGTCTTAGGGTTTTCTCCCAAAATTCCACACACTAAGCTCTCCCTAATGACAAAAAATTAGAAAACTATATATAGATTTTTGGATCTGACGGCGTCACCTTATGGAGTGTGACGCCGTCACCTCGCCGCTTTTAGGGTTCCCGGATGACCTTCTTGACGCCGTCCCTCTTTAGCTCTTCAAAAATCCATTCTGGCTTATCAAGGCTTGACGCCGTCGAACCATGAACGTGACGCCGTCCCCTTATGATTTAAGCCGTGACGCCCTTGATCAAGTTAAAGCGTGACGCCGTCAGAATTCACATGATATTTTCACTGGCCCGTCATGAGTAAATTTCACGTCCAACTTTTCTTGCCAAGGCATGACGCCGTCCAGAGTAAAGTCTGACGCCGTCAAGAGTAACTTTTAGCTGATTTTTGAGACTTTGCCATTTTCTTCACTTTAATGCTCCAAAAACGTCCAAAATGCCTCCTTTTCTAGATTTCTCCTCAAAAGTACCTAAAATGACAAAAGGAACGATTTAGGGCAATATTTGATCAAATAAATACGATTTAGGGCTTAAATGACCCTTAAAAGCGGTACACTTTTCGCTTCATCAAATACCCTTACACTTGAGATTTGCTTGTCCTCAAGCAAATGTGCTTTTACTCTAATCAAAATACAAGTTAGGGGTCATTTAATGCAAACATAAAAGTAATTACAACAAATATTCGTTCCACTTTAATCATAATAAGCACGGAGATTACAAACTAGCACCTCACAAGTAGTGTTTAGATACTCACATCTCTCAAGTGTCATCAAAATAAATCTCATAAATGAAAACGGATAATATCTCTCACTACCTGTCATAGCAAATAGATTACCATAGGCTTGGGAAAGGATCGAAAACCTCCTCCACTAGGCGTAAGCACCTAAGATAAACTATCAAAGAGGGCTTTTAAATGGGTTATAACGTAAGGTGTAGGGAAAAGGAAAACACGGTTTTGTTGGATAAGGGATATTTTATTGGTGGCGAGTTAAAAATCTTGATCAATTACATGTACTATACAATGTTGCTAAGCCAAGACTAGACTCGATCTTAAGCTAATGATAAAATAACAAAAACATAAAATAAACATAAAATAAAACGGGATGGTAGTCCGTATGTTTTTTTCTATTTTTCATTTTCTCATTTTTTTGTGTTTTTCTTGATTTTTTTTTTTTTTTTTTTTTTTTTTTTTTTTTTGACATACACTTTTACCCTACCATCCAAAATAATACATCATAGGGGCATTGCATCCCCTTACACTTAAACTTTTACATAACTTTACAAATACTAATCTAATGACTCGAATTAAGATAATTGAAAAACTTGGAGTACTTTTAAAACATTTAGCACATATGGGGGTAATAAATGATGTTCTTCCCCATTACTCCATTACACTAGTACTTTACCCATGAGTCCCAATCGTCCCAAAACAATATGTACAAGGATATGACTCGACTTAGCAACCATGTAATCAATTAGATAATTAACTTGGGTTTAAACAAATGTTGTCACAATAATGCACTAAAGATGAGTGCATACAAGGTAGGCTAAGGCGATTTGGGTGTACATTTTAGTGGGGTGTAAACAAATTCTTCCTTTAAGTAAAATGCTTAAAGGTCGAAACGAAAAGATAGGCTCTGAGGGGTGTACTAGGGGTATCGTGTACTAAAAATGAGTACAACGCAAAGGGTGTGGGAGAATTACTTGACCAATGTAGCCAATGTAATTATAACAAAAACACAGGTGTAAAACAATGGGTTAATCATAATGCCTCTTATCATGTAGTAAATCTAACTACACGAATGTAGTCTCACTTGTGGCCTCGGAATGGTCCTAACCCAAGTTCTAGAATCTAAGTGCTACCGGTACACACATCATAGCATAAATGCTTTTCCTACCAATTCTAGGGGTGAACCTCACATATTTGGGGGTGGAAAATTTTTTAGTGGTACGGTTTTTTGTGCTAATCATATAACTCCTATCCGTGAGACGCTTATTAAGATCAAAGTTTCACTCCTATATGTTGTAAAAATTTTAAATTTGGCACTAAAATTACCCTAACAAGTATTTCTCTCAGTTTTATTACACATCTACCATTAAACAAACAAAAGTCAAGCGCAATTGTATTCTCTAAAATCGTACTTTTACCCTCCCCTTACACTTAATATGAACATTGTCCCCAATGTTCAAATAACAAGATGTAAAAGAAAAAAAAGTAAAGGAATGAAATCAAATACTCCCCTGATTCGCTCGGTGGATAATGAAGTTACACGGTTAAATCTTCTTCCAAAGAGAATGTAAAAGCTTCATGACTAATGCATCGCCAAAAGCTTGATTCCATAAACATCTCCTTGTCCAAAATAACCTGTTAAACCTGAGAAAACAAACACGAAAACCTGCATAACATCGGCGGGAAAAATCTATATATAAGGATATAATGCTTGTGGAATGATAGTTTTGCAGATTCCTGGAGATTATAAGTTGGAGATTTTAATAAAAACTTTTTATGAAAACAAAACTTTCAAAAATTTCTGAAAATTAAATCTGACGCCGTCAGGTTATAAACCTTGACGCCGTCAGAAATGACCTGACAAAAATTTTCATTTTAAGTTTCCGGAAAATTTCTGGAAAAACCTTTACCTTCCTGGAAATCCTGCAAAACATCATTATGACTCGATACAAGCATTTGACTCAAACAAATACTAATATGTATGCTAATTTATTATTATTATGATTCAGGTTCATTTGTGTTCTAATAAACCGATTTAGATTTCCCTTACACTTAACTTTTGCAAAATACCTTTATATGTAGTTAAGACGAAGTTAAAAACAACATAAAGCATTTTCACAAATTACTTTTGAACATGAATCAATAATGATAAAAATTAAACACACATACGGAAAATAAAATCAAACAAACAAATAAATAAACACACAAAGCAAATAAAACAAATAAAGCTTGGGTTGCCTCCCAAGAAGCGCTTGTTTTTGTTCGAGTCATGAGCCTGACTCTACCCTTATTTAAAGAAAATAGGGGAGGTTTTCCCTACACTTAGGGTTAAGTGCGGGTGATAGTAGCGATACACACCGACTCGGTATGAGTATGCCACGTGAGGAAAGAGTGGTGGATGAATTATATGCTCAAAGATGCGGGATCCAATCATCATAACCTTACTTAGTTCAATTGGGTCAATGGGTGAATTGAAGTTTTCTCCTAGAAAGGGATCATCTTCTATCAACTTCGAGGGACTCCTAGTTGGGAATCCATCTTGACCTAATAAACCCGGTTTAAACCCATAGTGTTTCTTGTGATTAATCATGAATGGGTGATGTAAGTATGAAAGGTTATGGTTCACTCCTATGTCAGCTTCCTCTCTACAAGGCTTAGAGTCTACTACCTTCAACATAAAACTACCCGGACTATATGGGTTGATGGGTGGGTCGGGACCTAATTCAATTCCTAAGTTCACATCTAAGGATGGAAGATTAGGTAACGGTTTTGGTTTAGGCTCTGGTTCATCAAAACTAGGAACTTCCATAGAACTAAGAGTAAGGTTGTGATCACTAAAAGCATTCAAACCTATATCCTCTAGTTGTGTTTGGTTCAAAGGTTCTACCTCCATTGGGGTTCCTATAGTCTCTTCTACTTCTTCCGGGTAAGTCACGGGTGGTGTGGGTGCCTCGAATGATGGTGGGTTTTGTGGAGTACTTGGTGGGCTTATGTTACTTACCTCATCATTCCTTATGTCAAGATCACCTATATCCTCATCATGTGTTTTAGTAGGATCTAACCCTAACATTTTCCCAAGTATCTCAAGTGCTTCTCTAGGCATCTCAACTTCTATGTCCGAATCATAAGGATCATCCTCAATATTATGACTGCTATATTCAAATTGCCCAAAAGATTCATCATGTGTTTCTTGAGATTCATCATCATCGATCATAAAACCTAGGTCTTTTTGATCAATGTGATCATGTTCGGCTAAATCCTCCATCACATCAAGGTCACCTATGTGTTTGTTTTGTACTATGGCATTACATGACAACCACTTAGGTATCTCAACACTAATGTATTCATCCCCAAACAAACTTGTTTCATGATCCAGAAAATTTATATTCAATTGACTTGTACTAACGTTTGTTGGGTTGTCTACCCTATAATAATATTGGGCACAATCTTCTATGGCATCCCATGCTTCTTCAGCACTTAATTCCCTAAAGTCCCCATTGGCAAAATCCTCAATGCGCATTTGGTCATATTGGCCAACACGATAGTAAAAGGTTCGGGTTAGGGATGCTAAAGCGAAACTATGATGAGGGAATTTTCGGAGTAAATTTCTAAAACGAGTCCATGCATCATATATGGGTTCATCTCGATATTGTTTGAAATTCAAGATGTCAATAGGGTAGAATGGCCTTTGTGGTTGGTGGTATGGTGGATTTGCGTACTCCATAATGGTGAACGGAAGAGTCAATGGAAATTACGAACAAACAAACAAAGAAATAAGATAGACTAAAGAAGACCTATAAAAATAAAATAAAAATCTCACTAGAAAGGAATCTAGTGAGTAGACCTATAAAGTAAAAAATTCAACCTAAACAATAACTATTCCCCGGCAACGGCGCCAAAAACTTGATTGCGTGGTTTTGTAACCTTACAATAGGTTTTACCTCTCGAGGGATCTCAAGAGGCTTACAACCCCACCAGGCAGTGTACCTGACCGATGTAGTATAGTGTAGTGGTAAGTACGGGGGATTGATCGTTCTCCACAGGGAATAGTGTTCGTTAGGTATGAAAGGCTACTCTAATTAGGTCTAAGGGTTGAGGAAGATTCTTTTTTATGTTTTTATATTTTTATGAAAGCAAGTAAAATCTCGGTTTTGAAAGAGTGGGCGGAATTAGTTGCTAGTCAACTAACCCAAATTACTACGAATGCAAATAAAATAAATAACTGAAAATAAAATGTGGTGAGAAACTTATGTGTAGAGAAATGTGTTTACTTAGATTTCCTTACTCCCTAACTATCTTTTACCGGTTAATTAGTGTGTATTAGTCGCGTGGATGACGGGTGTATTCCTTAATACCATTCGTGGGGTGGCGTACTTACTTCCCCAACTCTACAAGCTCCTACTTCACTCCAATGTCGAGCCGGCTAGGAAGCTCCTAACATGGGATCACTAGAATTCGCTTGTGCATTAAATACAACCATAAAAACCTTTAGTACGCATTTGGTTCATGTTTCTTAAGACGTTCAAGCAAGTTACCGAATAGGAAGTTAGCCAGTTTTCTTAAGCCTAACATAGATAAACAATCATCCAATACAACTAATAACACACTAACAACCAATAATCAATAGCTAGATTTCATTAGATCTAAGCAAACACAAGATAAATTTAGCCTAACATGTTAAACAAAAGACAAGAATAAGATAGAATCAAACAACACATAGACATATTGAATGATTAATTGATAACTTATCTTTCAACGAAACATGGAAGATCTCAAGGCAAAAAGCCCTGAAAAAGATGCTAAAATCGTCTTAGGGTTTTCTCCCAAAATTCCACACACTAAGCTCTCCCTAATGACAAAAAATTAGAAAACTATATATAGATTTTTGGATCTGACGGCGTCACCTTATGGAGTGTGACGCCGTCACCTCGCCGCTTTTAGGGTTCCCGGATGACCTTCTTGACGCCGTCCCTCTTTAGCTCTTCAAAAATCCATTCTGGCTTATCAAGGCTTGACGCCGTCGAACCATGAACGTGACGCCGTTCCCTTATGATTTAAGCCGTGACGCCCTTGATCAAGTTAAAGCGTGACGCCGTCAGAATTCACATGCTATTTTCACTGGCCCGTCATGAGTAAATTTCACGTCCAACTTTTCTTGCCAAGGCATGACGCCGTCCAGAGTAAAGTCTGACGCCGTCAAGAGTAACTTTTAGCCGATTTTTGAGACTTTGCCGTTTTCTTCACTTTAATGCTCCAAAAACGTCCAAAATGCCTCCTTTTCCAGATTTCTCCTCAAAAGTACCTAAAATGACAAAAGGAACGATTTAGGGCAATATTTGATCAAATAAATACGATTTAGGGCTTAAATGACCCCTTAAAAGCGGTACACTTTTCGCTTCATCAGTTTTCATTTGGTGGTGCTTGAGGAAGCTGATTTGGGATCCTTCATATTAGATTAAGAAGGTTTCTCAGAAGATTCAATCTTCTCACTTAGCTTCCTGACAAGCTCTGCCAATTGATCAAGTTTTGAATCAGGGCTTTCTATTTTTACTTTAGAAGGGACTGAAGTTGTTGAGTCATCAGTAGGAACTGAGACTTCAGGTATTTGCCTTTTCAGGATGGTTTTTCCCATTCCTGACTTCTCCTTTGGAGAATGCTGAGTGTAGACTAATGGTGTAAAGTCTGAACAAGGTGCAGCTCCCTGAAGGACTTTCAGAGGTGCTAGTGGTACTTGTGATTCTAATTCAGACTCTTTGACAGACTCAGTACTATTGGATTTGTCAGTGAGTCCAAGCATATCCTTTATAGCCTGACTTTCAGGCTCCAAGATTTTCCCAATCTCAAAGTTGGGCAGCTTACTGACTGGGTTGTTTCTGACAATCCAGTCACTAGACTTGGGTATCATCTCTTGGTCAAAAGGTATGCCAGCTGGAATAAAAGCCTTTTCACTGTGACTTTCACTGGGGGATTCAGGGAGTTGGTCTTCTCCTATGACTTTCTTGTTTTCACTAGGAATAAGACTCACGGTTTCATAGAATTTAGGATTCTTTTTAGTCCAGCTTTCTATGACAGCTTTTCCTTTGTTAAGCTCAGCATGGAGAGCTTGATTTTGTTTCAAAATTTTAGTGTTTTGGTTTTGAAGTGTAACAACTTCTAGTTTGGCTTTTTTTAAAACAAGTAATTCATCTCTACACTTATTTAATTCTAACACAAGATTATTATATTTTGACAACAAATTGAGTCTCTGCTCTTCAACAAACTTAAGATCAACATTAATGTAATTCATATAAGACTACCAATCAGAATCATCATCCATTGAAAGTAAAATATTTACCTTTTTCATGGTTATGTTAACCCATTCTCCATTTCTAGCATGGCTTTTTCCAATAGCCAGCTGATCACTATCTGAAAGTGCCATCAATGCACTGACTTTAACTTCATCATCATCTGAGGAGACCTCTTCTTCATCCCAGTCATATGCTTTAGCTACTAGAACCTTGTTCTTTGCTTGAACAGGTTTGGGGGTTTGAGCAGCCTGAGACATTAAGGGATTGGCCTCAAGGAGAGCAAGTTTAGCCTTAGCTTTCTATATTTTGCTTCAAAATCTTTTTGACCCTTTTGAACAGTATTGTTTTGAAAATGTTGGGTCGACTGAAGCATTTTGGGTTGAAACTTGCTAGTTCCTGATGAAGAACTGTTTCCAGAAAATTTATAAGAGGGTTCTGAGGTTGTTTTTGAAAAACAGTCTTTAGCAAAATGACCCTTTTTACCACATTGGAAACATTCAGTGGTTTCATTTGCTTTAGCTTTTGAAAAGTTTGACTGATTTCTTTTGATAAAACGTTTTGAATTAGCAAGGAGTGCCCTTTCTTGAAATTCTAAATGTAAATCATTTAGGTACTCCTTACTAGTTCTTTCATCAACCTCATCATCAGAATTCTCTTGAAAATCCTGCACAACACCATTAGAATAGAAGGCAGTTGATATGGGTGAGGAAGTCAGGGCCTTTTTGGTCTCAAGAGCTTTCTTTGAGTCTGGATATCTCCTAGAGATTAAGTTTTCATCATAGACAACCTTCCCATAGATCGCAGGGAGCTCAAGGGTCTGAATGTGATTAGCATTCCTGAGGCCCTGAGATAAGTTTAGCCACTTCTCAGGGAGACTGTTGACAAAGCCAACATTGATCTCATGCTTAGACAATACTACACCATCATTTGATAATTCATTTATCAGGGTCTTGTATTTGGTATATGTCTAAGAGAGACTTTCAGAGTCCTTTGCCCTGAAAGTATTATACTCAAGTTTCAGGTCCATGATCCTATTTTCCTTGGTATCTGAGGGACCTTCAAAGCTATGAACCAAGTCAAGCCAAGTTAGTTTAGCTGTAGTACAGTTAATGACTGATTCCATTGTATCGTCAGGAAGACAAGATACAATTATGCTTTTCAGGAACTGGTCTTGATTGACCACCCTTCTCTCATCAATAGTCCACTGAGCTTCAGGTTTAATTAACCCCTCAGCAGTCTTAGGGACATAAGGACCTTCATTGATACAAGTGATGTAGTATGGTTCCATACTAGTCAAGTAGCAAAGCATACACTTTTTCCACTTGCTAAATTTTCCAGCTTCGAGTCTGGGAGCAACAACTGAATAGCTTCCTCCCTTTTTATCGACGAGCTGGGGCACATTAATATCAGCCACAGTAGGATCTTGGTTTTAAAAACCTTTTGAGCACTCTTTAGTTTTTAAAAGGTTTTACTAACCTGAGGCTCTGATACCACTTGTTGTTCCAGTTACACAAGTAGAAATAACTACAAAGTTAATCTATTTGTGTTCCATGACTGATTTAATGTATTGATTAATTTGAAAAAATAAGTAAAACGTAAAAGATAAAATACAAAATTTTCAACGTTTAAATTCTTATTAGAAATTAATCAAAAGAATCTATACCCAAGTGTTAGCGAAAATAACACTTGGGATTGAAACGACAAGGTATGGTATGTTCTCCTCACTACACTCAAGCTATGCTTGAGTGGCAACAATAAATGAACCAATGAGCTATCTCAAAGACTAGGTTGCTCTTTGGGGGAGAAAAGTGGTTTTGTGAAAGTCTAAGCTTTTAATGCACAAAACTTATCCACTTTTCTCCCTTATGATCCTATTTATACACAAGTATAAAAGAGCACTCGTGACTAAAAGTACAAAAAGAATGACCTAGCTAGTCTGGACAAAATACAATAGTATTTTGTCACAGTTACAAGAATCTATTTTGGGACTGGGTTGAAACTGCTTTCCGAGTGTCAGTGATAACACTGTTCTCGTTCTCACGCCATTCAGAGAAAGTTTGACTTTGCCCTTATAAGGACATCTTCGTATCTTTTCAAACTCTTCCCGCCTTGTCCCGCCTTTCTTTCAGACTTCAGATTCTTCAAGCTTGGTCTTCAGTCTTCAGTCTTCAATTACAATTGTTGTTGAGGAGACTGGGGTTCAGTGAGTTATTGTCATCACTCACTGAACCCATTACCTTCTTCTTTAGCTTAAGTGATACTCAGGGAGTTCCGCCTCACTGAATGGTGAATCTTTCTTCTTAGACTCGTCCTAAGCATCCTAAAGGTAACTGACCGGATCTACACACACTCCTTGTGTTAGATGTGATATGAAGAATTATACTTAGTCTAGCACGCGGAATTTACTAGCTAGCACTTAGAAGACCTTATGTGTTTTGTATGAATTGAATGAAACAAAGAAACACAGAATAATAACTTCCAATGATTCAATATTATTAGCAAATAATACGGTGATCTCCTATCACTAGGGTTTACAACCTTGAATCTTTCTAATACGTATGAACTCACACCTCTGTATGTTAACCTAGGTAATCCTTTTATAGACTAAGGATTCCTGTACAAGATAACTATCAATCTATTCTTATACGATATACACAATATATTTTCCATATTTATCTACTTTACATAAATCATAAACCGTCTTAACTTCTTCACTCAGCAGTCTTAACTTCTTCACTTAGCAGTCTTAACTGCTCATGTCTTCAACACTCTTCAGCAGTCTTAACTTCAATCTTCAACAGTCCTAACTGCTTAAGCTTAATTCCTAACAATCCTCCCCTAAACTTATGATTTCTATCCAATCACTAACTTTCTTCAAATTAAGCTTCTTCTTCTTAATGCTGAAAATTCTTTCAAATACCCATCAAGCCAATCTCTTAGATCTAGCTTTTACTTCTTGAGCAAGGTTGAACATCTTCTTTACCAGCATATTAGCCATCTCAGATTCTTCATTAGCTTCTAGTTTAGCAAATACCAGCATTGTCAAAACACCTGTTCTAAGTGGATAAATCTTTTCAACCAGCATATATATCTCTATTCCATCCTTTGTAGATACTCTGCGTACTCCACATGTACAAAATAACTTCCAAGAAATATCCTTGACTTGAGCTTGAAATCTCCAAATCGATTCTCCACCGTCTGGTTCATATAATCTCTTCAATTGAACCCATAGTTCTTTGTCTTTATCTTCAACTGAATCAATATCTCTGAACTTCTCTTTCACTAAACTCCAAAGTTGATTTAGATCTTCTATGTCAAAGCCTTTAAGCAAATCTTCAAACAACTTATATCTTTCAGAAATATCTCCAAGTCTAATAATTTTCCATCCCTTCATTCTACCATCAGTAAACACTTCCCAGTCAATAATTGGATGTTTGACCTGCAAAGGTTTAATGTAAGAATACTCTGGATTAATCACCATCATGCTTTTGATCTTCTCATCAGTTAATCCTGTTTCATCAGACTTTTGTTTCTTAGCAACTTCTGATTCCATAGATTCTGCTTCCCTCTTCTTACCTGTTTTGACACTTCTTCTTGGAGAATTCAAAATAGCATAAGTTTCATAGAATTCTTTTTCAATTATAGCATAAGACTTTCCCTTGAAATCTTTCATTAAGTAATTTGCTGAGTTCTTCAAATAATGCTTCATATCCTCAACAAGTTCCTTCTTTGTTGGTAACTTTGTCTTGTACCCTGACTTCTGTCTTTCTCTTATTCTATGAATCAGATCTTCCCACTTTACAACTCCATTCTTCTTGAGTATAAATTCCTTAAGCTCCTCTGTCTTCTCATCTTCATTTAACTCTTTATCTTTAAGAACCATAGAAGCTTGTGCTCTTACCATCACATCAGAATCCAGAAAATATTGCAACTGTTCATTGAATTCTTCTTGATCTACTTCATTTGATCTTTTTCTTTCCATGAATTCAGCTATATTCCTTATATCATCAGCAGCCATTTTCCTTGCAAATTCTTCATCACGAGCAATCTGATCTTGTTTTTCTTCCTCTCCAGCCCAATCTTCTTCTACTAATTGCCTTGCAACCTTTGCATCATGATCAATCTGTTCTTGAGTTTTTGGTTTCAACATTTTAAGCCTTTCAAGTTCTTGAATAGCAACCACTTCTTCAGATGTCATAGGTTTCTTTCCTTTATCTGCTCTTCTCCTTTCATATTCTTGTTCAGCAGAAGTTTCTTTAGTTTGAACTGCTTGTTGTTCTTTCTCAGCAGTTTGAACTGTTACTTGCCCTGTCTCAGCAGTTTGAACTGTTACTTGCTCTGTCTCTTGCTCTGTCTCAGCAGTTTGAACTGCTTCTTTATTTGGAACTGCTTGATGTGTCTCAGCTGTTTCTTCATGAACATGACCAGAACCTGAACCAATATCAAAACCTTGATCTTGTTCAGAACCTTCTTCATACCTCCCCTGAGATCCTGATCTATCCTTATCTTCAAATTTCCTCTCTTTACCAGATTTCCTCCCCTGTTTGGAAGAATTTTCATCATCCCCTTCAGAGCCATCTGAATCATCATCATCAGAAGAATCATCCAATACCACTCTTGCCCTTTCATCTTTAGCTGTTCTTCAAGTTTCTTCACCCTTTTTGTTAGCTTTGTATAAACTTTGGCAAAAGTCTCCTTGTGAGCTTTGAATTCCTCCTTGGTTTGCTTTAGCTCCTTCTCCAAAGTATCAACCTTGTTTACTAACTTGGTACATAAAGCCGTCAATTCATTTTGTGAAGAACTACCCTCATCACTTCTAGTTGTATTACCTGCTATGAGAGGTGAATCTTTGGGCAAGGATTTAGTCATAACCCTAGTTAGACTAGGTTTAGACCTTCTCCTATAAGTGATAGGTGGTTGTTGGGTTGTTTCAAATACTTGAGTGGATGTGTGATGGGGATCAGTTGGAACTGCTGAACCTTCACCCAACTCAGTTTGAATCATTTGAGGAAATAATGGAACTGGTTCCCCTTCAAAAAGTCTACTAGCCATAGTCATATTTTGAAAAACCTTTGATTGTAGACTAGGAGTAGCAAAAATTTCAGTTGGTTCTGTAAGCAGGTTTTTCTTTTTATTTAAAATTGTTTGAACAAACCTGGGATACATTAAAAACTTTGTTTTACTATCAACATTTGATGCCATACCCTCAAAAATATATTTTGAAAAGTTAAAAACTCTGTTTGTAGACAAGCAAATAAGAGCAATAGCAATATTGCTACTGAACTGTTCCAAAGCAGTCTTTTTATTACTTAAACAACACAGAAGAGTATGTATCAAAAATCTCCATTGGGGTAAAAAACATGCATTTTGAAAAGTCAATTTATGTTCAGATGTATTATACCCTATTTTTTCAAGTCCTTCCCAAATTTCAGTATTTAGCATAGTGTGGATACCATCTGAGTCATTCAATTTAAGATGTCTCCTAAGTATAGACTCGGTAACAACAAATTTAATGCCATCTACTTTAGTATGAATTTCTAAGTTTCCATCATCACTTGTCAAGATAGATGAATTCTGCCAGAACTGTGTGATGTGCGAAACATAAAGAGTAGGAGAAACAGTTAGAGCATACCTTATGTGAGAGTGAATGAGAAAATCCACAATCTCATAAAATTTCGGCCCATCTCCTTGCTCTGTTTTCTCTAAAAACGCAACCTGGTTGTGACGTTTAACAAACTTCAAAAAATCCATTCTTAGCAGTAAATATTAGTAAACAGTTGTGAATAGTAATAAGTTTGAGTGAAAAGATAGAAGATGAAAGTAATATTGAGAGTTTATGGAGAGAGTTGTAGGGTTTCAAGTTGACCGACTTAAAGAATATGGTAACTATTTATTTTAGTATAAGAATATAAAAAAATAAAAGTTAAAATATCTATATGAGGATCCCTCGAAATCCGTAATCCATCCAGTAAAAATCGCAACAAACCGCCAACGGCTAGTTTTTACTCCAAAATTAATTACCGACACGTCAGTCATAACGGCTAGTTGAACCGTACCAATATTTTTTACTAACCGTCCCAACTGTTGAAAAAATTTTATTGAGCCGTCCCAACTCTTTGAAATAAAAATTTTAAAATAACATGGCTCATACATAGTTTTTAGCAAACTATCAGCTATCAACGGATTTGATATGTCTTTACCAATAGTCGTTTGCTTTGGACTAGCCAACTCTTCACATTTAGATATGGTGAGATGATAACCATACAATATTTGGTAAATTGTCAACCATAAACTGATTTGATTAGTCTTTACCAGAAACCGTTTGCACTGGACTAGTTGGTTCTTATGTGGATAAGACATGGTGAACCAATTACCATTTGTTGTATGCGAAGATCACATACTAAACTCCAGAACACCATTTAGTCCAAAACATCAAGCATTCATAATCCCTTGGTGTTTTCTTTCCAATCCTGCAATTGTTAGTCCAAAAACAAAGAAACCAAATACATGCATATGACTAACAATGCATATAACAAGAAAAATTAGTTTTCTTGTCGAACCCAAGCCAAAACAGACTTAGGCTTTCCTCTAGCATCAACATAATTCATTCTTTTCAAAATAGTCTTAGCACCATTAGGTTGAATTGGTCTCCATACCCAACATGCTGAAGCATTCACTCCATTACCCATTTTTCCCTTAGTAGTGTTTTTATTCACACCAGTACCAATTACCCTACTAGCAGTTGGAACTGCTGGCTTGGCAGTTGTTACCTTAGGTTTCCAAACTTGGTTTTTCACCACTGCTTTCTCATAAAAAGTTCTTTTACCAGTTTTGTATGATGGTTTAAAAATATTTATTGGATTTTGAACTGGTGGCCTTGGGTGAATTGGTCTCATAGGTCTGACAGTCTGAACTGCTGGTCTAGCATTTTGAACTGCTCTAGGTCCAGACCTTAAAAGAACTGATCTAGGTATCATCTTATCATTCCTAGGAGGAGTTTTAGGTCTCACTAGACACATGCTCTTGTTTCAATACCCTCTAACATACTTATCACAAAAAGCTGCAAGATGATCAAAGCTACCACAAGAGTAACAAGCTTTCCTATAGCAAACAAAATCCTTTCCTAATTGGTGGGATTTGAGGTCATTCCAATTCCTCTGGTTACCTCTTGGCTTGTTTGTGGTTCTATACATCTCTGCATACCTAACTGTTGGTCTATAAGGTTTGGCATTTGAACTAGGCCTAACAGTCTCAGGTTTAACCATCTTTGGAACTTTTGGTTCCTCCACTTTATCACTAACAGGCTTAACCACAGCCTGATCATCCTCATCATCAGAGGTCCATTCCTCAATTGTTAGAGCATCTGAGTCCTTAGGTGAGGACCTATCAGAAGACACCTTGTCCTCAGATAGTGATTTATCACTTGCACTAACAAACACAGGTTTATCAACTACATCCTTCTTAGGTTGAGGACCATAGTTAAGTTCAGGTAATTGAAATTCAGGGAGTCCTGTATGTTCTAATTCTATACCTTTGGGTGAAGGAATTCCACTATAAGGAGGTGGAACTGACTTATATCCTAGGCCTGACTTAGTTTTATTCTGAATCTGACTCTCAATTATCTTTTGAACACCTTTTGATGTGTATTCAAGTGTGTCTACACTCATCTGTATGTTCTCCTTAGCTTTCTTAACCTGTTCTAGCTCATGTTTTAACACAGTGATTTCATTCTCTCTAAACATTACGTCTCTCTTAACAATAATCATATCATCAGAAAACTTAGACTCATTGTTTTGATAATGAGCAATTTTCTCTTCTAACACAACTAAAGCTCTCTTATGATTTGCTAAGCTAAAAGCAGTTTCTTTTAATTCTTTCCACTGACTCTCATATCTTGTTTTAAGTGTTTCTAGTTCTTTTAAAGCTTCACAAGATTTAGAACATTTTGAAACTTGTACCTCAGAATTAGAAAATGCCATGAGAGCAAACTCTGTAGATGCTTCTGCTTCCTCCTCAGCAATATAGCTCCAGTCAAATCCTAAGCCATCAATAGCAACTATGGCTTTCGAGCTTGAATCAGTAACCTCCACAACTCTTGACTTGTTTCCATATGTTCTACTTTTTCCATCTTGTTGACTTGGCAATCTGCACTCCCTTGAGTAATGACCTTTCTTGTGGTAATTGTAGCATTCAATCTTGGATTTGTCATACCCTGGAACATCATTACTGTTTATGACAATCTTCTTGCCAGTCTTCTTCAAGAATCTTCTAGCTCTCAAACTGAGAAGAGAGAGCTGCCACTTAATATCCATCTCTTCAATATCATCTTCATCAATCTCTTGAAGATCTGAATGAGTTAACATACTTCCATTGTGCTGAGTAGTCAAGAAAGCACAATAAGTATCATCATTCAAAGGTCCACTAGTACTGCTTGAGGTGCTAGCAGTACCAAGATTTGCACTAGCAGTTCCAACTGCTCCAACAACTTGCACTTCTTCATCTGGACTTGAGGAACTGGGAGTTGATACAAAGGCCAAATTCCCTGAGCTTGAGCTTGAACTTGATCCAGCAGACTTCTTAATCTCATGTTCAACTATCTTGAAGTTGCTATATAGATCCATTAGGCTCATGGAATCTATATCAGGCTTGTTTTTCCATACTACCACATGCATAGCCCATTCAGAAGGTAGACTTCTCAGAAACTTTGAGTTGAAATCTTCCTGAGGCATCTCAATCCCTAAAACAGCCAGTTGAGTCACCAACTTTTGAAGCCTATTGAACATATGATCCAACGACTCATTACTTGTTGAAGTAAAGTTCTCAAACTGATGCTTGAGAAGGGTCTTCTGAGTTTTCTTGGTGGCTTCATTCCCACCATATCTTGCAACAATAGCTTCGAAAAGAGATTTAGCACACTTGAACTTACTAAAATTCAGCAACTGATCATTGGGAATAGTCATCAGAAGCAAACTTCTAGCCTTAATATCATTCTTGTACCTTGCCTTCTCTTCATTAGTTGTTGGCTTTGTCTGCACTGTAGTCTCAGATTTACCTTCAACAGCAGTTGTTGTTTCAACAGGGGTAAAAGAGTTTCCATCTTCAATGATCTCCCATAGTGCATAGTCTTGCACTTGGAAAAACTGCTCAATACGAAGTCTCCACATGTCGAACTCATTAGGTTTAAGCATAGGAAGCTTAGCAGCAATGTTGGTTGTGGATGGTGTTGTTTCCATGTCCATCTTTGTTCTTCTCGGATCTTCTAAATCTATGTATCAGCAAAACCTGGCTCTGATACCACTTGACCGGATCTACACACACTCCTTGTGTTAGATGTGATACGAAGAATTATACTTAGTCTAGCACGCGGAATTTACTAGCTAGCACTTAGAAGACCTTATGTGTTTTGTATGAATTGAATGAAACAAAGAAACACAGAATAATAACTTCCAACGATTCAATATTATTAGCAAATAATACGAGTGATCTCCTATCACTAGGGTTTACAACCTTGAATCTTTCTAATACGTATGAACTCACACCTCTGTATGTTAACCTAGGTAATCTTTTTATAGACTAAGGATTCCTGTACAAGATAACTATCAATCTATTCTTATACGATATACACAATATATTTTCCATATTTATCTACTTTACATAAATCATAAACCGTCTTAACTTCTTCACTCAGCAGTCTTAACTTCTTCACTCAGCAGTCTTAATTGCTCATGTCTTCCACACTCTTCAGCAGTCTTAACTTCAATCTTCAACAGTCCTAACTGCTTAAGCTTAATTCCTAACAGTAACTCACTGAGTGACTGTTCACTCAGTGACCTGAGAGTGTTCATGGTTGATTAACACTTGGCTAATTTGTATTCAAATCCTTGTTGTCAGGCCGTTTGGGTACTGAATGGACCCAACAATTAGTTAAAAATCGTTATTCCAATCTGGTGCAATAATGAAAGGGGTTGTGGTTAATTTTCTTTTTAAAATGTCAAAAGCTTGTTTGCATTCGTCGTTAAAATCAAATTTTACGTCTTTCATGAGCAGTTGGGTCATAGGTTTAGCTATTTTTGAGAAATCCTTAATAAATCTCCTATAAAACCCTGCATGACCTAAAATGCTCCTAATTCCCTTAAGATTTGTGGGGTAAGGCAACCTAGATATCACATCAATCTTAGCTTTATCTACTTCAATTCCTGATTAGGAAATTTTGTATCCTAAAACAATTCCTTCCTTAACCATAAAATGGCATTTTTCCCAGTTAAGGACTAGGTTTGTTTCTTCACATCTAGCTAACATTTTAGATAAATTGCTTAAACAGGAATTGAAAGAATTACCGAAAACAGAGAAATCGTCCATGAAGACCTCCATGAAATCTTGGCACATATTAGAAAAGATTGCCGTCATGCATCTCTGGAAGGTGGTTGGGGCTTTGCATAACCCAAACTGCATACATTGATAGGTAAATGTTTCGTATGGGCAAGTAAAAGTAGTCTTTTCCTGATCTTCAGGGGCTATTGGTATCTGAAAGTAGCCAGAAAAACCGTCAAGGAAGCAATAGTATTCATGGCCCGAAAGTCTTTCTAACATTTGATCAATGAAAGAGAGCGGGAAATGGTCTTTTCAAGTAGTGTCATTGAGCTTCCTGTAGTCGATGCAATCCCTTCAACCAGTTACAGTCCTGGTGGGAACCATCTCGTTTTCTTCGTTGACTATGACTGTCATTCCTCCTTTCTTAGGTACAACATGAATTTGGCTAACCCATGGATTGTCGAAAATGGCGTAAATCAACCCTGCATCCAAGAGTTTAATTATTTCATCCTTCACCACATCTTGAACTTTTGGGTTCAACCTTCGTTGTTGTTGCACTACTGGTTTGAAATCATTTTCCATTAATATTTTATAGGAGCAGAACGAAGGGCTAATTCCCTTAATCTCAGACACCTTCCAAGCCATGGCGCCCTTATGGTTGCTTAATACCTGCAATAAAAGCATCTTCTCTTGGTCAGATAGAGATGATGAAATAATAACCGAAAACTCAGGATTCCCATCTAAGAAAGCATATTCTAAATGGGGTGGAAGCTCCTTAAGTTTTGGAATATGTGTAGCTTCATTCATGGTTTTGGCTGTGAATAAAGTAGTAATTTCAATATTACTCTCTTCCTCGTCATTATTCCATGCTGAAGAATACAGCGTAACCTGTTCATCAGGGTTACGCCGTAAGTTTATATCAGATATGTTCTTCTCTCCATCACTCACTTGAACTGTCCCTTCACTTTCTAGTTTATATTCTTCAATAGTTTCTAAAAGAAATGAATTCAACTGATCTAGTGGAAGAGATTCCTGCACATGATCATGAATTGTTAAATCGACCAAATCAAGGTCCTGACCGTCATCATCAGTAAAAGTAGCATATTTCATAGATCTCTCCAAATCGAAGGTTATCTTCTCCTTTCTAATTTCTAGGGAAATCTTTTTATTGAATACGTCAATCATAGCGTGTGCAGTAGCCAAGAACGGTCTCCCTAATAGTATTGGAACATTCACATCTTCCTCTATATCAAGTACCATAAAATCTACAGGAAACACGAATTTATCGATCTTTACAAGAATGTTTTCAGTAATTCCCCTAGGGAATTGAGTTGATTTGTTGGCCAACTCAATGTACATACGGGTAGGTTTTAAATTATATAACTCCAACCTTAAGTACAATGAATAGGGCATAAGGCTGATGCTTGCTCCCAAATCAGCCAAAGCTTTCTCAAAGGACATCCCTCTGATTGTGCACGGTATGGTAAAACTCCCAGTATCCCTTTCTTTTGGAGGTATCTCATTGAGGAGTGCAGCAGAGCATCTTTCATTTAAGGTAACCCGTGTTGGATCTGTAAGCCTCCTATGGGTAAGAAGATCTTTCATAAACTTAGCGTATTTATGCATCTGTTCTAAAGCTTCCACAAAAGGTATGTTGATGCTGAGATCTTTGAGTTTTTACAAGAATTGTTTGAATTGTTGTTGCTCTTTTTCCTTCTTAATCCTCCCTGGAAATGAAATGGGAGGTATATAAGGTTTAGATTTCTTTTCGTGCATCGCAACTGGTGTTTCTGGTTTTTTTAATACTTTTGTCTTGAGGGGCTTCTTTCCTTTTGCTTCTTATAGGATTCACTCATGAGTTTTTTTACCACTTTCTCGAGGTTGTCACTCTTCCTTCCATAGGGCCATTGAAGTTATGTTGGACCATTTTAACTTCTTCAGTTAGCGAGTGCATATCTAATTCAAATTCCTCAAGATTCTTTAACATCGATCCTAGTTTCCTAGGTTCATTTGGAGTTGGTAACTGGTCTTCATGCCAAGTTGCCGAATGCCGGACTAATTCTTCAATTTTCTCCAGTCCTTTTTCTGCAGTCATTTTTGGGAAGGTTCCTTGAAATCTAACATTTTCCTAGTTTCAGCATTCAAACCTATATAGAATATCTGGAGTCGCTTGTGTTTATTGAGCTTGTGTTCGGAACATCTAAAGAGTGCCTCCTCAAACCTTTCCTAAGCTGAAAATAAAGATTCTCTTATATTTTGTTAGAACTTCCTTATGATTTCAAATTGCTGAATAATTTTTTATGGAGTTTGATATTCCTTTAAAAAGTCTTTCTTCAGCGAATCCCAAGTTTTTATCATTCCTGGAGGTAGCTTTTTAACCTATACCCCAACTCTTCCCTTTAAAGAGAAAGGGAATGCCATCATCATTACTTGGTCTTTTGATACTTCTGGGTGTGAAATAGATCGATGATTTCGCTGACCCTAGAAATGTGCTCGTGAGCTTCTTCATCATTATTTCCAGAAAATCTACAGTTCTTTAGTTCATCTAAACACAGTTCCCAGAATTCGAATTTTATGCCTTCTTCAAGAACAGGTCTCACAATACCTGGTTCAAAACGTACAGAGGTTAAATAATCGTTGATTTTCAAGGCCATGGAATTTTCTTATGTCAATAGATAAATTGCAAAAACTTAAATAAAATTCTAAAATATCTCCCCGGCAGCCGCGCCAAAAACTTGATGCAGGATTTCTGACCAGGTTTTAATATTTATAAAGTCTCGTCTACCCAAGGTCTACCTAATGCACTAACGGGCAGTGTACCCGGTCGTGTGTAGTGTAGTAATCGGTAAAGCCGAGGTTGTCCCAAGAGCTAAGCGCGTGGATTTAATTTGAGTTCTAGTGTTGTGAAACCCTCACCTAACCGGTTAGTCAACATTTACTTTGACCTAGTAATTGACTTCACCTAAGATCTAAATTCATTTTATTTACCCAATTCTAAAATTTTAACCTATGTCGGTAATAATTAATAAAATGCCTAAAACTTTATGCTATATAATAATAATACATTTTTAAGAATAACCTAAGTTTTGTAAAAGTTAGTAAGGCCTAAACTATATGCATGTTATATTAATACATTTAACTTAAGTCATACCTAAAATAAAATTGTAACAATCCTTAATTTTTCCTCAACTTCCTAGTACACCTTTTTATTTAGTCCAATATATAATGTGTTTCACACAAATTAAAAGATAACAACTCCTTGTTTTCAGCCCAAATCTCATGCCTAATTGATTTATGGCAGATCAATCACACATCAAAGCGTATAAATCACACTATTTGTTTCCAAAATTGCTTATACGCTCCTCCTATTCTATCTATATGATCCAGCTTCTTTCTCTTCCTTTTTCCATTCATGCGACACAAAGAATAAACACAGAAAGAGTCCTGTTATCTTTTTCCTCTCAAAACTCTAAAGGTTCGAAGGTTGTGGCTGTGGTGGTACAATCGTGGTTTGTTGTTGTGGTGGGTTCATTCGTACTAGGGTTTTCGAATTTGGTAGTCACGATCTGGTGTGGTTTTTCTTGTCTCTTCCTTGCCTCGTTAGCAGCAAGGTATCATCACTTCTCCTTTTTTTATCATTCATACGACATACATACGACATCTAATCTAAAGTAAAACCTGCTATATAAACTATGATAATCATGCTAATGTAATGTTTGTCGTCCCGTTAAATCTGTAAAATGAATAACACATGGAAACGCCACATGAAATTATAAAATTGTGAGACCCATATGTCGACCTTTGTTCCTGTTTTGGCCTTTCGAATCTGTTGCTATACACGCCCTAATTCTGTTCATCTAAACATGTGCATGATCTATAATCTGAAGTTAAAACATGTTATACTAATCTTACGAATCTTGTTATCATACTATTATTTGTCTCGTTAGATGGCAACCTGAATAACAAAACTATATGTTACATAAAATCATGAAATCATAAACCTATGTGTCGACTTTTGTTTCTGTTTGTAGCATTCGAATCAGATATGTAGCAACCCTAAATAGACCATTTAATACTCATTAATATGTGGCCAAATCTGGAAATAAAACCCTAACTAACAATTAGCGCTCATTAATGGAACCTGGTTATTTTTTTAGGGTTTGTCTTGTGATGTTGTGGGATCTGATATGTGTCGTACCATCCTTGTATTGTGTGTGTGCGAGGCATTAAGAGTGGTGATCATATAGGTTCGCAAACTAGTATCTAATTTGAAACAAAAGGGGTATAGACTTAGGGTCTGTATTGAACTCGTTAATCATATGTGTGGCCTTGTTATATTTGGTGTCGTATGGAATCCGGTGTGTGTGTGAAAAGAGTAGTTTCATAATGAAACTAAAACATGGACTAAAGGAGTTAGAATTTGTCGTCGAAACAAAACAAAAGGGATGTTATGTGCGTTTTTAAACAAACTAAAAGATTAAGCATTGGGGTCTGATAAGGTTCATGAGGTTTAGATTCGATCAGGATAGTGGTTATGTTTGGTACGTGTTAAGTGCATGCATGGCAAGTCGTGGGTCAAGTTGTGGACTATATCTTGTAATCCTGTAGAAATACTTGTCACACTGTGCGTGTGTTTGTGTATGTTAGTATCATTCTGTGCTCAAGAAATGCATGGTCTATATGATGATCAATTAAAAAGAATATGGGTCATATAGGAATAACAGGTTTAGGGTCCATTTTGGATTTATACGTGTGTGTGTGTGTATGTCGCATGCATGGGTCTTAAAATATTAAGTTGTGTTTAGGTTTTGGTCTTGGAAAAAGGATAACGAGAAGGGTGTATGGGCAAAAGTATTACACATAGGGTTTTTGTCGCAAAAGTGTATTACCTAGATTTTTGTGTGTGTGTGTAGGCGCATCTTACCTAAGGTCTTCAAGTGTTTGCCCATTTTTTTTAACCCGAAGGTTGGAATTACTTGGCTTTATATTCGGTCTAAACTCAAAATCTAATTTCATAAAGACATTTTTATAACACAATTCAAAAATCTAATCCGTTACACCTTACTTCTAGTTAAGTTGTATTGAAATGTTTATTAACCTATGCTTACTTTATAACAATACAAATTCTAAACTTAAACTAATTCCGAATCATATCCTGAAATGTTACTATAAACAACTAAAATCCTATTCATGTTAATCTGAATAAATATTAGAAATCTGTTATAATCATAAAATGGAATTATCAGTAACAGATGATCAGAAATTTATGTAGATACATTAAAGAAGGAGTAGCTCGTGATTTCCTTCGATTATTTGATTTCACTTGTTACATTTTTCTCATCTGTTTTAAGGTGAGTATTCGTGGCCCCATTTTACTTATACTTTTCTTCGGGGGAAAATGATAATCAAAGCATTTCAAGTTTTATGCCGTGCTTAAATGTTTGTTTTTATTATTTTTGGACAATGTTGTGTATAATGGTGTTAGGTGCACTATGCTGTGTGGTCTCATGTCTTGGGTATAATCTTTTGACATGGGAGTACTCATGTTTTAGCTCTAGCTGGTAGGCATACGTGTAGTACATATGTGTTATGGGTGGTTACCTGATTAGCTAAGTGGGTGGTTACCGGATTAGCCATGGTATAACTGATTGACCTACGCTTGATTTTTATTATTTACACACTTTTCCTACATATATTTTATGCACGGTAAATGGTTTTACTTACTTTAAACCTACGAACTCACCAACGTTATGTTGACATTTTCGAGTATTCATTTTCAGGTGATGACAATAAGATAGCTTAAGGAAGTTTGATTCTTGCATGGCTTAGCGAGAGACCTTAGGCATTATCTTCGTGGATTGCTATTATATCTATCTGAGACATTTTTGTGGTTTTTGGATTATGTTGCATTCTTAATAATAATTTTTGCCCAGTTTGCGAGACTTCTTGGTTTATTATATGACTATGTGGTTGTGGTTCGACTAACCATGATACAAGTCCCCTACTTATGTCTGGCGTCGTTATGACATTTGGTATTATTTCCATTTAGTGTATTCTCTATTTTTTTTCTTAACCATGTGTTATGACGATTCCTTTCTGTTATGCTTCACCGTTCCGCCTTGGCGGGGTGTGACAGAATGGTATCATAGACTTGGTTATAGATAATTAGGTGGTTTTACCTAGACTATAACCCAGGACTCCTCATATAGCATGTATCATAGGAAGTATGTGTACGATATTCTATGTGCTTACTCTCTTTTTTTTACAGTTTTGCCCTTATTTGCTCTCGTTCTTATGAGAATTTACCTGCGATAAGAGTTTTCCTTGGATGAGTTCGTTATATGAAGTAATTTAGTGTTAATACCCTGATGTGTGGCCTTGGTAATAAGTACACGTGTGAACGGATGCAATTATATTTATGGTGGCCAACATAATTATAAATGCATCACGACACACGTGGACTTGTGATCATGGTTGCGTTGATTGGTGTTAACATGTTTAGGTGTTAGTAGTAGAGTAGTAATTCATGTTTGTAATTCAAAATGTGGATAGCAAGTAAATTTTGCTGTTTACTTAACCACTACAAATATCCTTCCTTCTTTTTAGAATGCCGCCAAAGAGAACATCACGCAACTCTAGTGCTAACGAGACCGAAAACCAGAACATTGCCGCAATCATAACTCAACAACTCCAAGCACTACTCCCAGAAATTGTCACTCAAGTAGGTAACCACGTCCTTAACAATGGTGGGAATGGAAATGGTAACGGGAACGGGAATGGTAACAGAAGCGAAAATGGTAACGGAAACGAAAATGGTAACGGGAACGGGAATGGTAACGGAAATGGTAACAGTAATGGAGGTGGTGGAAATGGCAACAGCGGATGTACGTATAAGGAGTTCTCGGCTTGCGGGCCCAAGGAATTTGATGGCAAGGGAGGTGCATTAGCACTTACCAGGTGGATAGAAAAGATGGAAGCCGTTATGGACATAAGCAACTGTACTGATCAACAAAAGGTGAAATATGCGGCTAGCTGACTGATCAGCAAAGCTCTGACTTGGTGGAATACTCAGATCCAAGCTAGAGGCAGGGACGCAGCAGTAGGTATGACATGGGAAGATTTCAAGGCGTTACTGAGAGAGGAGTTCTGTCCGGATAACGAAATGCAGAAATTGGAATCGGAATTTTGGAACCACACCATGGTAGGAGCTGGCCATGTGGTGTACACTAACAAGTTTCATGAGCTGGCTAAATTGGTTCCACATATGGTTACTCCTGAGTCCAAACGTGTTGCTAGGTACATTCATGGATTGGTTCCTGAAATTCATGGGATGGTTAGAGCTACTGAACCGACCACCATTCAAAGTTCCATACAGAAGGCAGGGGCACTGACTGCTGAGGCAGTTAGATGTGGAACACTTTCAAAGGGCGGTGAAAAGAGGAAGGTAGAGGGTGAGATGAGTAAACACGGAGGTTCTTGGGCAAACAACAAGAGGGCTAAAACGAGAAAGGGATTTGTGGCAGCCAACCCTGTGGTGACAGACAATCAGGCTAAGAAGGAATATAGGAGTGGCTATCCTAGGTGTGTCAAGTGTGCCAAACATCATCCAAAACATGAGGCATGTCGTGCATGTTTTGTCTGTAATAAAACTGGTCACTTTGCAAGGGATTGTTGGGCAGTGAACAGACAAGCAACTCCGATTAACGAGGTCACCATGGTGAATAACAAAAGGGCTTGTTATGAGTGTAGAAGTCCAGATCATCTTCTTAATTTGTGTCCTAAGCTAAATAGGGAACCTGGACAGCCTGGAAACCGTTTGGCTATTGGAAGAGGTCAGGAACAAGTGAACATCAGAAACCCCCCAAGAGGAAGGGCATTCATCATGAATGCAAACGAGGCTCGTCAGGACCCTAACATTGTGACGGGTACATTTTCTCTTAATGATCATTATGCTACTGTGTTATTCGATTCTTGTGCCGACTTTAGCTTTATTTCCACTGAATTTGTGAGCGTGCTAAATGTAAAACCTGGTATTTTAAGACCCAGTTATGTTATTGAAGTAGCTAATGGTAAGGAGGTAGAAGTTAATAAGATCATTCGTGGGTGCAATCTACTATTACAGGACACCTCATTTACTATTGACTTAATACCTTTCGGGCATGGAAGCTTTGATGTGATCGTGGGAATGGATTGATTGTCAAAACATAAGGCTGTGAATATATGTCATGAGAAGATTTTTCAAATTTCGTTCGCAAAAGGTAACTTACTCCGGGTTCAAGGAGAGCGTGTTGAAGAAAACCCAAAGCCCCATATGAGCGTGAAAACGAATGAATTAAAACTGGAAGATATTCCGATCGTTCAAAATTTTCCAGAAGTTTTTCCTGAAGACTTATCTGGATTACCCTATAAAACCCAAAATTTAACTCAATCCAAAATGACTAAAATGCCCTCAAATTTAAATTTTGAGAACTTATGAAAATTATGTAAGTAACACCATTTGCACTTAACTTAAGATAATTAAACCTTAAGTTGCCTAATGATTTAAGTTAATATAAGACCTTACATTATAAGAAAATGCACAAAATAAAAATCCTATGTACCTAGCTATATTAGTCGACCCATTCATTGTGTCTAACTCCTCAAAAAAATTCGGCCCATATCAAAAAGAAAGAGATAAGAACACATTGAATTTGATTGATATCTTTCTAAAATTTTGGCTATTCCTTCATTTAACTTAATCACAAATCTCGACCTATATCACAATCCCATAACCGAACTTTTTCAAAACCCTAAAAACTCTTCCATCAAAAATTTCGGCTGCTCCATTGTGTCTACATCTGTTCGATCCAAGCTAAGCAACAAGGTAATTATATATGTAAAAATTTTAAGTCATTCAAAATTATCAACAAACTCTAATCGATCCATACTATTTTCTTGTGTTTTCTTCCATTCGATCATCACAAAGGAAAAGAGAGGTGTTGGTGATTCAACCTTGTGGTGTCCTTGTTCTTTGATCACGCTACAAGGGTAAACGTATCAATCCTTGTTCAATATCACTCTCCTCGTTTGATTCTTGCTGCTATTTTGATGTTCTTGTCGTTCATAATATCACATAAAATGATAGAATGAGTTCTCATGAAATAATAACCCTACTACATAAAATAACGAATTTATAAGCTCCATATAAATCGACCTATGTCTATTGTTTGAATTTGAATTGATATGTAAATGTTAAGAACACATATGAATCAACCTAGGGCTGTTTTGATGTCAAATATAATTGCTTTGTATCAAGAAATAAGTAATGAGAAGGAAAAACCCTAATTGATCACATAAAATTATAAACTAGTTTCTGACCAGAAAAATTAGGCCGACTTTAATCGATTGGATCTTGATGATGGTAAGGTATTTTTGGGTTTTTTTGGAGTCTAAAATTAAGTTCAAGGAAAGATATTTCTGGGAAAATTAACCTTGTAATTTTTAGAGGTAGGGAAGGCAACTTTTTGATTTTTAGAAAATTCAAGTGTCAAACTGAATTCGTATGTCTGGAAAAATAGTCTGGGTTTTTGATTTTTAGTTTGCAAACCATGTCGAATTAGAATATTCCCTTTTAACTGAGTAATATTTCATATGTCTAGTAATTACTGGAATTTTTTTTATATTTTTATAAATTTTTAGATGGGGTAAAAAATACAAACTTTTTGGGTGTTTCATCAGATCCGATTCGGGAACATGTTGTGGTAATTGATTTTTCATTCATACTCATACCATTTACTAAAATCTGGAAAAATTAGATAAAATATTTAAGACATCGAAGTATCTCTGGGAAATTTTGGGGATTTTATTTTTGAGTTCTCATATTTTTTATAATTCGACAAAACATAACAAATTCATATACAGAAACTGTTAAGGGTAAAAAGAAAGTTAAAAAGGTGTTATGTGTATAGTTTCTAAACTAAAGGGTTAAATGGTCATTCTTTGAAAACTAAAGGGGCCTAATTTGTGAAAATGTGTAACTCTATAATATTTACATTTTACACCCTAATCTGACCATAATGACACTATAATCCTAAACTTGTTATAATTGCCTAATAAACCCTAAAACTTATGGAAACTACATTATGAACCCTAAACTCGTATAAATGGCATTATGAACCTTAAACTACTAATATAGTCACTTTAATACCTTAAGTTGATAAACTTGAATATTAATAACTAGTGTTACTAAATATGGAAACTTGCTATTTTTGGAAAGTTAACTAAAACGGAAAGGAGACTAAAATGAAACCTTTATGACTATGAAACTTATAAGTAAAATTATGATTATTGTAGATCGGGTGAAGAAGGAGTGATCTTCTGCTTCTTTTCATTTCATTGTTTTTGGTTGTGTGCTTTGTTAAGGTACAGATATTCTTTCCCTTCTCAGTAGGGATATTTTCTATCGATCCTATGCCTGCTATGTTTCCCTTAGTTGATTCATGACATTCATTGTATGATTGTCATTCCTATGATCCATTCTGACATTTATTTAAATGTCTCTGCCATGCTATGCTTATGTTTTCCATGCTTATTTGAGTTACTATCTTGTTTCTCTTGCCATGCTATTTTGTTATTATGTATGCTATGATAGATCCGTGCCTGAGCTTAACTAGTTGTGGAGGTACCATGACCATGTCTAGGATGGCACCCTAGGTATGACACTCCCGTAGAGGTGTGATAGATCTACGGCGTTCCCCCCCTATGTTATGATTTATTTTGCATGCACTATTGGCCAACCTTATATGTGTGCTTAGTCTAGTACTGACATACATACTTTTTTTAGGGAGCGTATGGATGCATCCTAGGTTTTATGTTTTGTATGATTATGGTGACCAGGTGGTGTGTGCCTTGCACTCCTTCTCACACTTTCATTTTACTATTACTTAGAGGTCTCCCCTCTTCGTATACTTGCATGAATTATGATATGATATGTTATGTGTTTGATATGATATGGATTTCTTATGGCACATCCTTACATGAACCTTTTTCTTGTTTTCATTTCATTCTTGTTTTCATTTTCTAATCAGTTCTCATGCACTCTCGATTCTTAGTTCTTCTTCATGATTATGCTTTTCGTTTTGTATTCTTATTTCCTTCGTTGCTTATGCTTATTTACCTTTATGTTTATGTTTCGTATATATATATATTTGTTCACTGGGCTTTTTAAGCTCAGCCGCATGTTTTCTTTTCTTATGAGGCACGTAATAAGCAGGGCGACGGGCATGGGAATGAGAGAGAGTAGGACCTAAAGACCTAGTTATTTATCATTTCGTTGTCCATTGTTTCGGACCTTTATTTTATTTCAGTACTTTGGATATTATTTCTTTACTTTGGTTTTGTTTGGTTAAACCACTATGCATTTAGGAATTATCTTTTAATACTAGTCTTGATGTTCGAGACTTAGTTATTTATTTAAAAGACTTCCGCTTGCGTAATGCATGCTTTGTATGATGCCAAAATGTGATATCTTGACCTTGACGGGTCGGGGTGTTACAATTTGGTATCAGAGCCAAGGTTTGACCTGTAGAACCTTAGAAATGACCTGTGAGGATATTGGGTAGACGCTAGGCTTTCCGTTTGACGCGATCTCTTATTTCTCATTTTGACCCTTACGCTTGTTTTGTCTCTTTTGTCTCGTTTATGACCTTTCAGATGGTGAATACTCGTCGGAATGAGTTTGAGGAACCCTCTGGTGCTGCTTTTGATGCAGCAATTCAGCGAGCTGTTGATGCGTTACTTCCCGGTTTGACTGCACGCATCGCGGATGAGATTAGGAGGAACACCGCTAGCAGTAGTGGTAATGGTGGTGGAAATGGTAGTGGTGGTGGTGATGCTCCACCAGTGTCGATCCATGTGTGGTTGGAGCGGTTCGTTAAGCAGAAACCGCGTTCGTTCAGTGCTGCTACTTCTCCTGTGGAGGCGGAGAATTGGATATCTCACATTGAGAAGATATTCGAGGTACTTGGTTGTGATGACGTGTTTAAGGCACGTTTGGTGAGTTAGAAATTTGAGGGAGATGCCCTCAGTTGGTGGAAAGCATATCGGTTGGCTAAGGGAGGTGATGAGTTTGTTGCTGGGTTATCATGGGCTGATTTTCAGGAGATATTCTTTCTTCAGTACTTCCCTCTGTCAGAGAGACAGAAAATTGAGCGTGACTATCATCATATTTTTCAGTTGGATAGGGAGTCGAGTGCGGAGTATATGAAGAGGTTTGTGAGGCTTGCGGGTTTCTTGGGTAAGAAGGCTGGGACTCCGGAGGAGCAGGCTCTGCATTTTAAGTGGGGGTTATGTGATGAGCTGCTGGATGGGATTCTAAACACTGATTTTACTGATGTGGCACAAGTTGCCAATGCGGTCTGTAATAAGGAGTTGATGCAAGAGAGGTCTAGGCGTGGGGTAAAGAGGACTCTGGAGAGTGATCATCAGCAGATTCAGGGTAGTAGTCAGAGGAATGTTGTTTCGAGGGGTAATGAGTTTCGGGGTAATGACAGGCGTGGTAACAACAACAGTGGGCAGAATCAGCGGTCAGGTCCTGACCAACAGTTCAGGGGTCAGCAAAGTCGTGGTAATCAATAGGGTAATCGTGGTGCTACTTCTTCAGCTGGGCAGAGGAATGTGGGGGAACAGCTTCCACCTCCTCCTATTTGTGTTGAGTATGGGAAAACTCATCCGGGTAGTGCTTGTTATAGGGCGACGTGTAATACCTGAAATTCAGATAGAATGTAAAATGACCAAACTACCCCTGAAAACATAAAACATAATTAAATCACTTATAAAATTCTGAATTTATTCCAAACTTCTGAAAACGAACCATATATGAAGCAAATTAATTTCTGGGACAACACTATATTATTTTGAAGGTCCAAAAAAGTTATTGTTACACTTTAAGATACTTACAAAAACCAAAAATACTTTTACTTATTTAAATTCGATTTAAAAGTAAATTATAAAAAGATAAATACAATTCTAAAGAGGGAAATAATAATCAAAATTAAAAGCCTTGATTTTTGGCAGCTAATTGGCATGATATTAGGTCCAGTCCCCCCCCCCCAAAGTCACGGCTCATTTGTTACTCCATATTATTCTTCTAAAAACCCTAGCCGATTATTCATAAACACACACAAAAATTCACCAAAGCTTGATCTGATTTTTCAGGAGTCTTGGACTATTTTTCTGGAGTTTTTTTGCATCCAAGGAGGCTAGGAAAAATAAGGATGGGTTTGTAGGGTAGCTGGTTCGAGCGTGGAGCAATTTCCTTGGAGAAATTCCATACGATAAGGTGTAAATCCTTACGCCTTGTTTCACATGTTCAATCCTTGATCTGTACTTTTCACATGACCTTTACATCATATATAACTCATATAAAATATGTAATTTGAATCATGCAAGGCCAATGGGTCGTTTTGAATTTTAATGGCTAAAACATATGTAATTATCAAAAGAGGCTATACGATTTTTCTGGACCTTGTATACAATTTTTATGGGTTCATTATACATCTAATAATCTAGGAAAAATAGTGGTTTGAGTTTTGGAAGCCTAAACAAGTCGTGATTGATTTTGTGTTATATCGGATATGAAGATAAAATGAGGAACGAAATAAAATCAATTCGAAATACCTAGGGTTAGGTTTTTGTAGAACAAGATCTGGTAATTAAAGGTGTTTTAAGGTTTAGTAATGGTGAGCCAATGATTAGGGTTTGTTTTGGTTTGATAAAATGATATACGATTGTGTTTTAAAAACCATAAGGGCGTGTTTTGCCAACTTTCAAACTTGTGGACTATTTTTTTAATCTTATTTAAGTCAGTATAAATGTGGGAAAAATATAACATGAGGTCCTTATGTGTAAAATGGGCAAGATATGAAATTATTTGTAATTATGAATTCGATTTGAAATAAATTAAAATGGAGGGGCTAAAAGTGTAAATTCTGGAAACTTGAAGTCATTTTGAGTAAATAATGATATTAGAAGTGTATTGTGTAAACTTGAGTAATTATGGACTTAATATGTAATTGTTGCGAAATTATGACTTAAATTATAGGTTTTGTAAACTTAAGGGACCAATTGTGTAAATTCTGAAATTCTGAGGGTCTGATCCGTAACATACATAATTCTGAGGTAACATTTTGAAATTTTGTGAAATGAGATGCTTGTTTGGTAACTATGGAAATCATAAGGATTAAATCATGAATTATGTAATTAAAGGGTTTGTTTTATAAATATTGTAACTAGAGGGGTTTAATCTGTAAAATTATAAAACTAAAGGGATTATGATGTCATTCTGAATAAAAGATGTATTCAAATCAGTACTTGAAGTATTTTCACTTTAGACCTTTGAAATTGATGAAGTTACAATTAAAACCCTAAACTTTGTGAACTTGTCATAATTAACCTTAGACTTCTGTAACTTGTTAAAATATACCTTTATTCCATAATAATCTCTGAGTAAGGACTTAACTTAATCTGAAATGGTAATATCTGTTAATTCTGGAAACCTGCTAATTATGGAAAGTTACTAAATCTGGAAAGTTACTAAAAGTGGAAAGCCGACTAAGATAAGTAGTCTGAGTTAAATAAGATTTTAATGAGTCGGTCATGAATTCATGTAGATTCGCTGAAGATGGAGTTTGCTTCCGATCCTTATTTTCTGTTGTGTGTTCACTTGCGGTATAAGGTACAGATATTCTGAACCTTCTCACAGGTTTCTCATGATCTCTTTCATTTTTCTATCTGTCAGCTTCTGTATTGATGCCATTGCTATGATCCCCTTACTTTGAACCTTTCATATGATTTCCCTTTGTTTTAATTCCTGATATGAACTTTGTTATGAAACTTGATTCTGAGCCATCTGTTATAAACCCTTGGAAATATGAACTTGTTATAACACTCTGATTCTGACATGATATCTGACTCTGAATTTCCCTTGATACTTGACTCATTACCTTGTGACCTGCATATTCAAATCCTTGTATACCCTGAAGTTTCATTTGATAATATAACTAAATTGAAACCTTCCTTAATGATATGAAAATGTTTTTGAAGAGCTTTTGAATACGATGTTATACCAATTTTTGGATTGGAACTGCGCTAAAGGTTTTATGAAAATCTCTTTTAAAGACTATCTTTATAAAAAGGTTTTACTAAGCATCATTTTATGAAGTCACTGAAAGATTATTCTAAATACAAGTTTAATATGAAACCTTTGAATTAAAATCTTTTCTATGAACCTATAAACCTTTTGATTATGAGCCTTTGATATGACCTATTGAACCTTGATTTGAACCTTATTCTAAACCTGATTATAAACTCTTGTTTTGAAACTTAATTTGAACTTTGATATAAGTATTAATCTGATATACTATTTCTGAACCTGGACTTGAACATGTTTATAAACTCTGATATAAACCTGATTTATTTCTGAACCTCTGATATTACTCCTGAAATATTTGACATCAACCTTTTGACATGAACCTTTATTCATGACCCTCTGATATGATATCTGACTCTGACCACGGTTTGATACCCGAGCCAACTCACTAGGCATGAGGTGTTCATGTCCTTGTCATTGATGCACCGATGACTTGACTCTAGGGTAGGAGAGAGATGACCTATCCCGTCCCTAACTTTATCTGATTTGGTTTATATTGGTAGACTCTGGCCACCTAGGGCGTATGGATGCATCCTAGATTTATTCTGTTTCTGTTATCTATTTATATTATATGTTATATCTCTGGTGACTGATGGTGTGTGCGATACACGTCTTTCACAACCTCTGGGAGCTAGCTACTCCATATATATTTGATACATGAGGACACCCCTCATATTATCTGGTTACTGAGAGGACACCCCTCTGATTGATGATGATGGCATGGTTGTATATATTGTATCTCTGTTTCTGGGCTCGTGGTGGATTACTGTTTACCTTTACCATATACATTACTTACCTTTGACCATTATTATACCTTGCACTATTTCCTTTTACCTTTACCTACTTATTATTCCCTATCCTTTATCTTTACTCCTTTATTTATCCTTTGATTCTGATTATATCTGCATGACATATATTTCTGACACTCTGTACTATTCTTTATTACTGCTTTGTTACCGTTATATCTGTTCACTGAGCTCTCGTAGCTCAGCCGCATTTCTTTTCCTGCGGCAGGTTTTAGTAGGAAGCTGGGTATGAGTGGAGAGTATCATTGGACTTAGAAGACTACACTGTGATAGATAAATTGTTATAGAGATGACTAGAAGAATTTTTATTTTCAGACTTAGTATTTATTCCTCTGTAATTCTGTATTTCCTTTTAATTTCTGGTAACCTTTGTATTCCTTTGTATTATTGAAGATGTATGCTTGTATATGTTTCTGATATGTCACCATTGTTGTAACATCTCTACCCTTGTCGGGTCGGGGTGTTACAGTTTATGGTATCAGAGCGACAGGCTGCGACTCGTAATACATTTACCATTGGCCTGTGTAAGTCTGGACCACTAAGTTTCCACTGTAGGCGCTCGTCGAACAACCTTTAAGAATTTGCTTTAGGATTTCCCTATAAGAAACTTAAATTCTGACCAGTGAGGAATGGGTAGACTCTAAGGCATTTGCTTAAGTATCTTTGCTTCCACATCACTCTGATTCATGCCTTTCTTTTGATATAAGCCTGTTAAAATCACTCTTGGAGATTCAAAACGTATGTCTTGCACCACCTAAGATTTGAAACTTTGAAAGCATTGAGACTTGCATAGTAATTTCCTGAACACTATTTGATCCTTGTCTTCAGATTTCGACTCTAACCCCTGAACCTTCTGTTAATCATTCTGATCTCTTCGGGCATTCTGATAATTTCCATGAAGATGATATACCTGATACAATCTGTTAGTTGTTTCTTCCTTCTGATAATCATCTATGAATCTTCGGACACTATTTGATTTAGTCTTAACCACCTCTGTTCCCATGAGAAGTCTTGTGGTGTTTAACCACGAGTATAAAAATGTTTTCCCTCTTATTCGAAACGGTACGATTTGCTTTGTTGACCCGTCTTCCTTGGATAGTTAACTTTGATTTTATTCTGATAAGAGATTGATTGAACCTTCAAAATATCGACAACTACCCTCCTATGTCTCACCTTTGGCATTTGAAACAATTTTGAACTTCCTACCACGATTACCGATTGTTAAACTCCTTGCTATCACTATTACTCTGGAGACTCGTGTGTTACTTTCGCGGTTATGAAGTTTTCCTAGAAACCATTTCGTACACCACTGAATGAACCTTGTCTTGAAAATTTAATGGCACCCTGAGTTTTCCGAAGATGATTCCTAGTTTGAACCATCAAGTTTTTCACCGGACTGCGAAGTAGGATTTGACATGATACCGAGAGATTGTCTAGCTGCCAAGCGAAGATGTCCTTCGGATCATACCAGTTGACGTGAGTAACCAGGAAGAGAAACGACCGAAGACCAGGAAGTGAGCCGCTTAAGTATATCTTCTGGGAGTGTTCCACTACCTGATTGTGATCTTTATTCCGATCTGTTTGATAAACAGTTTGATACTTCTCCTACCATTCCGGAAAGTCATTTAACCCTAATGTGTTTGACACATTCTATGAATTTATTTCCCATGCCGGATATAAATGTATCATCTGATACTACTCTGTCTTGCGAAACCCATTACTACTCCTATGAGAACTCTGGTGATTATTAAACACGGATATAGGAAGTTTACTTCCCCTTCTGAATAATGAATCTTGCCGCCAACTAGTTCCTTTTGGAATGATATGATGATAATTTTGTCTCGTTATGAAATTGTTAACTGAGCATGATGATGCTAATAACCGATATTCTATACGCCTCACTTTAGACAGTTATACGATGTTCGTATTACCGATGATCCACAACCTACCTGCCACTTATGCTAAATAGCTAAACAAAACCCCAACACCTTGAATTGTCCGCTTATCTAGTTCCACACTCTGATGAACCATGTACTTGACCTTGATATATGAACTATTCGTCTGGCTTGGCGACCGTGCTCATCCTACGAATCCGTTTACTCTGGAAATATTTGATTTTGAGGTCTTTTGGTTATGGATTGGCTGACTCTTCATAAAGCTACCATAGACTACCGTATCTGAAATGTGACTTTTAACAAATCTGTTTTACCCTACTTTTATTATGATGACTCTCAGCCGCTTGAATCTGTTAAGATTAATGTTGCTATGGAAGCACATGCTCCGATCTCATTTGATTGTCGAAGTTCTCCTGACATCTATTAATATCCACCCTTAGAAAGTTTTGGGCATTAGAAGTTTTGTTGTACAAGTATTCTGATGTTTTCTGATGAAACTCTTGGGTTTACCTCCTGTTTGCAAAGTAGAATTGACTTTGAACCGACCTCAATCGACGATCCATGATGCTATAGAAGTTGAGAGATTGAAGAAGTTGATGAATTATGATTTTGTTCACCTCAGTATTCCCTCTGAATACCCTATTAATTTATGAAGAAGAAAGAGAAAATTCTACGTCAGCGTATCAACTATCGTAAAACTAATTGTATCACTACCCCGTATCCTGTGATGACAACAGTTTGAGTTGGCGAATTTCGAACTGTGCTGGGAGACCTGTCAGAAACACACCGTCTTGTTCTCTATTCGTTTTAGTTGTACTAACATGAATTGAGATCCGAAGCAGACTCGCGAAGGGAAGATGCACAGTAACCATGCCAGAGATTCACGTTACCACACCACAAGGTCCAGAAGAAGTGTCGAAGGCTTGAGGGGCCAGACTCAAGTTTATAATTCCTTTACACCCTATGATCATATGACAGACTGCATGGACTTGGAAGAAGATCATGTATTGAAGGAATGATAATTCTGAAGCGAACGTTTACGTTTAGAAGAGTTGATTCTGTGAAGGATGAAACTATGGATGACGTATTTCACTTAACTTACTTAAATTTTCGTTACCAGATGATAAGATCCTTTGAATGATTTAGACCCTCTGTTAATAATTCCGATATGTACTCATTCTGCGTATGTAGGCCGATGGTTTGTTATGAGGATTTTGAAGCAACCTCTGGTATTGTCTGAGTTGATTCTGATGAGTGGTGAAGGATTGACGCTATTGGCAACATATCCGGTTCTGATAGACATTTTAGATCTGTTTCGTTAACTCCTTACAGTAGTTCATTCTCCTCTTAGTTATGGTGTTGACTTTGATGACCTCTGAGACGGTAGTTGGATTAGGTGGGTTAAGATAAGTTATTTTGTTCACGACTCGAGATTAAGTATGACCATCATGAGGGCATATTTATATGATGCCAGTATTATGATGTCTGGCCAACGTGATAATACTTACATCATATAACGTGCACTTGTTGTGGGCATTGGATATTTCGAGAAGTGCCTTAGAGCTTTAGAAATTCTGATAACTGTTTGAGATCATCTGCGTTAGTGAGACTTTAAGTTCATTCTGCCTATACGCGTAATCTGCTTTCACCGTTATGCGAATTGATACGTCTGGATTCTCGTCACGCGTTTTGCTGACCTCTGTACTTCTGATAATTATCTTAGGTTCTGTTATAGAACTTTTGCAAATTGATGTTATCGATAATCTATTTTTTGTACGTTCTAATCTGATTTGTCTAATCAAAGTCTGTGGACGGCATATCCGTCAAAATCCTATGTATTTCCTTGTCTCTTCCGAGAGAATCTGATTATCATCTATTACATTTGGTATGTTATTCTTTTGATCTGGATTCAGTATGATATGTCTGTTCTGAGGATCTGAAACAATTTTGGAATCTACAAGTTCGAGTCATAAGAAACAAGTCTTTCATATTTCTGTTCACAGTCAGTTGTGTTTCCATTTCGTTTCACCTCAATTTTCGAGGACGAAAATTTTTTTTAAGAGGGGAAGAAGTTGTACTACCTGAAATTCAGATAGAATGTAAAATGACCAAACTACCCCTGAAAACATAAAACATAATTAAATCACTTATAAAATTCTGAATTGATTCCAAACTTCTGAAAACGAACCATATATGAAGCAAATTAATTTCTGGGATAACACTATATTATTTTGAAGGTCCAAAAAAGTTATTGTTACACTTTAAGATACTTACAAAAACCAAAAATACTTTTACTTATTTAAATTCGATTTAAAAGTAAATTATAAAAGGATAAATACAATTCTAAAGAGGGAAATAATAATCAAAATTAAAAGCCTCGATTTTTGGCAGCTAATTGGCGTGATATTAAGTCCATTCCCCCCCCCAAAGTCACGGCTCATTTGTTACTCCATATTATTCTTCTAAAAACCCTAGCCGATTATTCATAAACACGCACAAAAATTCACCAAAGCTTGATCCAATTTTTCTGGAGTCTTGGACTATTTTTCTGGAGTTTTTCTACATCCAAGGAGGCTAGGAAAAATACGGTTAGGTTTGTAGGGTAGCTGGTTCGAGCGTGGAGCAATTTCCTTGGCGAAATTCCATACGATAAGGTGTAAATCCTTACGCCTTGTTTCACATGTTCAATACTTGATCTGGTACTTTTCACATGACCTTTACATCATATATAACTCATATAAAATATGTAATTCGAATCATGCAAGGCGAATGGGTCATTTTGAATTTTAATGGCTAAAACATATGTAATTATCAAAAGAGGCTATACGATTTTTCTGGACCTTGTATACAATTTTTATGGGTTCATTATACATCTAATAATCTGGAAAAAATAGTGGTTTGAGTTTTGGAAGCCTAAACAAGTCGTGATTGATTTTGTGTTATATCGGATTTAAAGATAAAATGAGGAACGAAATAAAATCAATTCGAAATACCTAGGGTTAGGTTTTTGTAGAACAAGATCTGGTAATTAAAGGTGTTTTAAGGTTTAGTAATGGTGAGCCAATGATTAGGGTTTGTTTTGGTTTGATAAAATGATATACGATTGTGTTTTAAAAACCATAAGGGTATGTTTTGCTAACTTTCAAACTTGTGGACTATCTTTTTAATCTTATTTAAGTCAGTATAAATGTGGGAAAAATATAACATGAGGTCCTTATGTGTAAAATGGGCAAGATATGAAATTATTTGTAATTATGAATTCGATTTGAAATAAATTAAAATGGAGGGGCTAAAAGTGTAAATTCTGGAAACTTGAAGTCATTTTGAGTAAATAATGATATTAGAAGTGTATTGTGTAAACTTGAGTAATTATGGACTTAATATGTAATTGTTACTAAATTATGACTTAAATTATAAGTTTTGTAAACTTAAGGGACCAATTGTGTAAATTTTGAAATTCTGAGGGTCTGATCAGTAACATACATAATTCTGAGGTAACATTCTGAAATTTTGTGAAATGAGATGCTTGTTTGGTAATTATGGATATCATAAGGATTAAATCATGAATTATGTAATTAAAGGGTTTGTTTTGTAAATATTGTAACTAGAGGGGTTTAATCTGGAAAATTATGAAACTAAAGGGATTATGATGTCATTCTGAATAAAAGATGTATTCAAATCAGTACTTGAAGTATTTTCACTTTAGACCTTTGAAATTGATGAAGTTACAATTAAAACCCTAAACTTTGTGAACTTGTCATAATTAACCTTAGACTTGTGTAACTTGTTAAAATATACCTTTATTCCATAATAATCTCTGAGTAAGGACTTAACTTAATCTGAAATGGTAATATCTGTTAATTCTGGAAACCTGCTAATTATGGAAAGTTACTAAATCTGGAAAGTTACTAAAAATAGAAAGTTACTAAAAGTGGAAAGCCGACTAAGATAAGTAGTCTGAGTTAAATAAGATTTTAATGAGTCGGTCATGAATTCATGTAGATTCGCTGAAGATGGAGTTTGCTTCCGATCCTTATTTTCTGTTGTGTGTTCACTTGCGGTATAAGGTACAGATATTCTGAACCTTCTCACAGGTTTCTCATGATCTCTTTCATTTTTCTATCTGTCAGCTTCTGTATTGATGCCATTGCTATGATCCCCTTACTTTGAACCTTTCATATGATTTCCCTTTGTTTTAATTCCTGATATGAACTTTTTTATGAAACTTGATTCTGAGCCATCTGTTATAAACCCTTGGAAATATGAACTTGTTATAACACTCTGATTCTGACATGATATCTGACTCTGAATTTCCCTTGATACTTGACTCATTACCTTGTGACCTGCATATTCAAATCCTTGTATACCCTGAAGTTTCATTTGATAATATAACTAAATTGAGAACCTTCCTTAATGATATGAAAATGTTTTTGAAGAGCTTTTGAATACGATGTTATACCAATTTTTGGATTGGAACTGCGCTAAAGGTTTTATGAAAATTTCTTTTAAAGACTATCTTTATAAAAAGGTTTTACTAAGCATCATTTTATGAAGTCACTGAAAGATTATTCTAAATACAAGTTTAATATGAAACCTTTGAATTAAAATCTTTTCTATGAACCTATAAACCTTTTGATTATGTGCCTTTGATATGACCTATTGAACCTTGATTTGAACCTTATTCTAAACCTGATTATAAACTCTTGTTTTGAAACTTAATTTGAACTTTGATATAAGTATTAATCTGATATACTATTTCTGAACCTGGACTTGAACATGTTTATAAACTCTGATACAAACCTGATTTATTTCTGAACCTCTGATATTACTCCTGAAATATTTGACATCAACCTTTTGACATGAACCTTTATTCATGACCCTCTGATATGATATCTGAATCTGACCACGGTTTGATACCCGAGCCAACTCACTAGGCATGAGGTATTCATGTCCTTGTCATTGATGCACCGATGACTTGACTCTAGGGTAGGAGAGAGATGACCTATCCCGTCCCTGACTTTATCTGATTTGGTGTATATTGGTAGACACTGGCCACCTGGGACGTATGGATGCATCCTAGATTTGTTCTGTTTCTGTTATCTGTTTATATTATCTGTTATATCTCTGGTGACTGATGGTGTGTGCGATACACGTCTTTCACAACCTCTGGGAGCTAGCTACTCCATATATATTTGATACATGAGGAAACCCCTCATATTATCTGGTTACTGAGAGGACACCCCTCTGATTGATGATGATGGCATGGTTGTATATATTGTATCTCTGTTTCTGGGCTCGTGGTGGATTACTGTTTACCTTTACCATATACATTACTTACCTTTGACCATTATTATACCTTGCACTATTTCCTTTTACCTTTACCTACTTATTATTCCCTATCCTTTATCTTTACTCCTTTATTTATCCTTTGATTCTGATTATATCTGCATGACATATATTTCTGACACTCTGTACTATTCTTTATTACTGCTTTGTTACCGTTATATCTGTTCACTGAGCTCTCGTAGCTCAGCCGCATTTCTTTTCCTGCGGCAGGTTTTAGTAGGAAGCTGGGTATGAGTGGAGAGTATCATTGGACTTAGAAGACTACACTGTGATTGATAAATTGTTATAGAGATGACTAGAAGAATTTTTATTTTCAGACTTAGTATTTATTCCTCTGTAATTCTGTATTTCCTTTTAATTTCTGGTAACCTTTGTATTCCTTTGTATTATTGAAGATGTATGCTTGTGTATGTTTCTGATATGTCACCATTGTTGTGACATCTCTACCCTTGTCGGGTCGGGGTGTTACACGAAGGGTGCCTGTTTTAATTGTGGAGGAATGGGACATCGGGCTAGGGAATGTCCGAAGGCGACTGGCACCAACCGTGGGAATGGAAATGGTGGGCAGTAGGCTTCTAAGGGCCGAGTTTTTGCACTAACCAGGGATCAGGCCGCGAGTACTTCTGGAACCGTCTCGGGTATGCTTTATTTATTTGATTGTCCCATTTTTGTTTTATTTGATACTGGTGCTACGCATTCTGTGATATCTTCTACATCTGCTAAACACATTAATACGATCGCAACACCACTAAACTATGCTTTATCTATATCAACACCAATGAAAAATTCTGTGACCATTAATCATGAATACGTGAATTGTCCTCTTCATTTCGACGATCGAGTTCGCCCTGCAAATCTTCTTCCTCTCGATATGTACGACTTTGATGTCATTTTGGGTATGGATTGGTTGTTGCTGCGTGGTTTTGCAACCTTCCAATAGGTTTTACCTCTCAAGGGATCTTGAGAAGTTTGCAATCCCCACCAGGCAGTGTACCTGACCGATGTAGTATAGTGAAGTGGCAAGTACCGGGGGATTGATCGTTCAACTCAAAGAATAGTGTTCGTTAGGATTGAAATTTATCTACTAGGTCTAGAGGTGAGGGATGATTCTTTTTGTATTTTTATATTTTATGAAAAGCAAGTAAAATCTCTGGTTTTGGAAGAAAGGGGCGGAATTAGTTGCTAATCAACTTACCCAAAAGCTACTAATTAAACTAATGTGCAGGAAAGTAAACTAGGGTTCTACAAGGGAAGTGAAGCATGTCTACCTATGATATGTTACTCCTTGCTAGCTATCCAATTCTACCTATTGAATTGTCACACCTTGTTTTAATTGATGGGTTGTATTCCTTAATACCAATCGTGGGGGTGTGTACGATCTTCCCCAACTCTATAAGCTCGTACTTCACTCCTATGTCGAGCCGGCTAAGAAGCTCCTAACATGGGATCACTAGAATTTGCTTATGCATTAAATACAACCAATTAACCTTAGTACACCTTGGTTCATGTTTCTTAAGACGTTCAAGCAAGTTACCGTATAGGAGGTTAGCCAGTTTTCTTAAGCCTAACATCGATATCATCCAATCATACAAGAGACAATAGAAAACAAGAATTATAAGCTAAACCAATTAGATCTATTGAAGTTGCCACGCCCTAATTGATGGAGATGGACACACACATCAACAAGAAATCAATAATATCTAATTAGTTATACACAAGTTTCACACAATCATAGGTAAACACTAGGTGATTTAGTAAAACATAATCAATGAAGAACAAGCAACAATAATAATGGAAGACATAATTAAGATAGAATCAACACACCATTACAAGATGCTTATGGAGTGATTAAGACCTTCTAAGTTGCTGGAAAAACACCTACCTAAACCCTAGAATCGGACTTAGGGTTTAGGGCTTGCAAATAATGAAGTTGTGAGGTTATATTTATAGGCATTTTTCTGTCGGCCCGATCTGACGGCGTCAGACTTAACACGTGACGCCGTCACGACCAATTTTTCACCAAATTGTAGATCTCTTCGTCCCGAATCCGTGGCCTTTTGAATCACCTAAATCCGAGTTCGTATGAAGATTTTATGGCCAAAATAGTAACAGCTACCGCGCGCGCAAGTTGTGACTAGTTAACACGTGATGGCCTACCTCCATTAACACGTGACGCCGTCACTCTTTAATCCTGATGGCCATCTCTCTTTGTCTTAACACGTGACGGCCTTGATCACCTTAAAGGGTGACGCCGTCAGACTTCCTTTGTAAAACTTTCTGGCGCGTCACGTGTATTTGTCATATCCACCTCTTTTGCCAAGCCGTGACGCCGTCAAGAGCAATCCTTGACGCCGTCAAGCACTGTTCCCAGCTTGATTTTTGGAGACTTTGTCGTTTTCTTCACTTTTCGCTCCAAAAACGTCCAAAATGCTTCCTTTTCCAGATTTTCACTCCAAAGAACCTAAAATGATAAAAGGAGCGATTTAGGGAAATATTTGATCAAATAAATACGATTTCGGGCTTAAATGACCCCTTAAAAGCGGTACACTTTTCGTCTCATCAAATATCCCTACACTTGGGATTTGCTTATCCTCAAGCAAATGAGCTTTTCCACCAATCAAAATACAAGTTAGGGGTCATTTAACATTAATATAAAAGTAATTACAACAAATGATCGTTCCACCTTAGTCAAAACAAGCACGGAAATTATACACTAGCACCTCACATTAAGTGTTTGGATACTCTCATCTCTCGGGTGTTGTAAATTTATATATGAAAATGGAGAAATATCACTCATTACCTGTCATAGCAAGTAGATTACCATAGGCGTGGGAAAGGATCAAAACCTCCACCACATTGGCGTAAGCACCTAGGATAAACTATCAAAGAGGTCTTTTAAAGGGTTGTAACGTTAGGTGTAAGGGTATGAAAAACACGGTTTGTTGGATAAGAGATACTTTACTGGTGGCAAGTCAATTGTCTTAGTCAATTACATGTAAAATGAGGTGTTGCTAAGCCAAGACTCGACTCAACTTAAGCTACTACGACTCTCTTTTTGTATTTTTTTTTTTCAAGACACTATTTCGACTTAAACAATAAAATAAAAGAAACGGATGGTAGCCCGTATGTTTTTTTTTTTTTTTTTTTTTTTTTTTTGCATATTTTTTTTTTATTTATTTATTACGTACGATTCTGATTTAATTTGCATATGTGTAGCATTGGAATTGGAGTTGTTGTAACGAGTTGTACCGAGTGGTCCTGGTGGTTGAATCCGAAGAGCTTCGAGCTCGTATGAAGCTTTAACTGTGACTCTTTGAGTCACGGCAATACCGGATTTAGGGTTAACAGCCTCAGTTTAGTTTTAATTTAATTTTTATTTCATTCGATTTAATTTATTTTATTTTATTCGATCTGGTTGTATTTATTTTTATTTTCTTCGATTTGGCTGTAATATTATTTAGGCTGCGTTTGTTTTTTTTTTTTGCATCTGACCAGCCTCTGAACGGGCACTGTGTCTGAATCGGTCAGACATTTTGTCCGTTCAGACGCGTTCAGATGCAATTGGATCTTAATGGTCAAGACTTGAGAGGGGTGTCTTAACGCGTCTGAATGCCTCTTGTTGACACAAAAATAACCAAAATTTTTTTTTTCCCGTTCAAACATGAGTTTTTTTTTCCGTTCAGATGCGTTCAGATTCAGATTCAGACGTGCGGTTCAGATTCAGATTCAGACCCTCTTAATAAACAAACACCACCTTCTTGTGGTTTGTGTTTGGATTCGGATGGTTTGGTTGATGTTGAGTTCGGATTAGAGTAGATAGGATTGGTTTGGATATGGATTATGGATTTGGTTGTGTTGTTGTGGTTTTGACCAAGAGCATTTTTCTCGTGTTAGGGTTCAAGCCGTGACTCCATTGAGTCATGACAAAGCCTTGTGGTTGTGTTGTTGTTTGTCCAAGAGTCTAAAGACTCGGTTTGGTTCAAGCCGTGACTCAAATGAGTCACGGCATAACCCATATGTTCTCGTTGTGTTGGATTTGCTTTTAATTCGAATTGGAATTTAGATTTGCGTTTGTGTTGGTTAAATGGTCCGAGAAGCCCTTTGGCTCAAACTAGCTCAAGCCGTGACTCAAATGAGTCACGGCATGGCATAAATATAAATTGCGTTGAAGTGTTGGATTTGTATTGATTTGGAATTGATTTGTAAATGGATCCAAGAGGCTTTGGCTCATGTAAAACATGAGCCGTGACTCAAATGAGTCACGGCATGGTATAGTTTGTGTTACGAATAATATTTGAATTAGGTTTGGCTTATTGCCAAAAACCAAAGCCTTTGGCTCAAATAGACTCGAGTCGTGACTCAACGAGTCACGGCCAATGTCTAATGGTTAATTGTTTAAACAAGATTAAGCCGTGACCCAAAAGGGTCACAACTAATTGATTTGAGTCCTAAATTGGTTAAGTGATAATAAATTGGGCCCGAAGGCCCAATGTGAGCCAAATGTGTATAAGCTAGGCCCAATACCCTTGAGTCTTTATTTTTCTTTTATTATATTATTTATTATTTGTTTTGTATTTTTTTATTTTTCGTTATTCGATATATTGTTTCGGTTAATTAATTTAGTAAAGAATAATCAAAATAGTCAATAAAATTTAATAACTAATACATATACGCAACTAATAGTGTTTAACTAGATATATTTAATTTGTAAAATGAGATAATAAAATGTGTATTCAAAAGTCGTAAATCTATTGATGTTTTCTACTTGACTTTCTTTATTATTCTTTTCTTTCTTTTAATTCCTCTTTTCTCTTCGTTATCCTTTCTTCGTATCAGTTCATGTTTGCCGACTTTTATTATTTTAACGTCTAGTATCCATACGAGTCTTAAACTTTATTTAAACTCGAAACGCCATTGAAATAAAATAATTTATTTTCAAATACGAGTATTGTTGTGGAAATCACTTTAAGGTTGTTGCCGAAACATATCATTCATATATTAAGTTGTGCTGAGGTTCACATGTCGTACTGTCCCACTTAATCAGATTGTGATATCCCATTTCTCTGCTACTAAGGTGTGATTCATAGCCCCACTTGTACATTTTTGAATAGTTTATAAACCCGTGGGGGAGATACATGCTACTTACTATTTTTTTCTGAGCACAATTGTTTATTGGTATGCTATTCCTGACTAACGCGATAAATGCTAAGTACCTTCCTTGCCAAAAGCAATTCCCTCGACCATGAACCATTAATCACCTGCGGGTGAGCGCGATTATAGTATATAAGCCTAAAGGATTTGACCATCCTGCCATGTTGACTAAGGCCGGTCAGCATGTGATGTACTACAATTGAGTTACTAGGTATCTGGCAAAATACCTACTTTGGGGGCAACTATTATGATTATGAAATTCCGCAGTTATTGTCGACTTACGCCAGGATTACTGGTGCCGGTTAACGCTTTGTGTGTCATGAGCTTAGCAAAACAAAAGAATTATGTGACGCTTACCCGATATTTGTATTTGTTACTTATATCTTCCAGATTAAAATCTTGTTCTCAACTATTATTTACTAAACCTATGGATTACACTCAACCTTTGTGTTGACTTTCTAGCATGTTTATCTCAGGTATTTGATGCATGATGTGAGCTCCAGGTGTGGCTGAAGGTTGAGGATGGCTATCATTGGGCTATGCTTTTGCCCTTACTATCTTTATCATTCGAATTATCTTTTAAAACTGTGTCTTTATTTCCGCTGCAAACTATCTTTATTTTCCGTTGCAAACTATCTTTATTTTCCTCTGCTACTTGTGATATGAGTCTCTTAGACTCTAAACATTAAAGTTTGTATTCGAATGATATGTTTTATTTAAAAACGTCTTGTTATGAGATCGTTTTCTGTGATTGTGGCTGTCTTACCCCTCACGTAGCACCCCAAGCTCAGTCCCGCTGTCATATTTCGAGTTGGGCGTGTTACAGAATGGTATCAGAGCCACCGTTTATAGAGAATGAGATCATACTCGACTATAAACATTTTTCGTGTGAGTCAAAATGTTTTTCAAAATCGATAGCCATCAGCCCTCCATGCCACTTCACTCGTAAGTTCTTTACTTAAAACTTTTGTGTATGCATGCTTTGCACTATCATACATTTGGATTTTTCCACTACTATTTCATTTCATATGAAACTATTTTATAAAAAATTGGCTAGAAATTTTTATACTTGTCCCGATGCTCCATAAGAGTATTATGGCTACATCAGTCCCTACTGGTCAGTTATCAGTTGCACCCTTTGATCACCCACTTGCACCACCGAGTCCAGAGGAGGAGACCGTCAGTAGAGAATAGTGATCATCTTTATTATGGTAGTTTAGTATTGTAGTAGTAGTTTACCTTGTACGTACTGCACTGACTAGTTTCAGTTAGTAGATTTTGATAAGAAACTTGTAGTCGTTTTGCACATCTTGCAAGACTGATGACGAGTATCGAATCTACGATGTATTTTGGTAACGTACTATTATGATGTCGAATGTACGCTATATTATGATGTATCATCATGTTGTTAACTTTGTGTTATGATTCTGTTACGTTAATCAAAATACTTACGGTGTTGTACACTTGTAATGATTGATAGAGTTATGCCACCTAAGAAGATGACCCCAACTGCGATCCAGAAACTGATTGAGGAAGGCATAGCTGCGGCACTTGCTGGACAAGCAGGTGCTAGTAACCAGAATGTTGGACAGGCAGGAGTGCAACCCGTCTATGAGAACCGTTTTTGCACTTACAAGGAGTTCATGAACTGCAAACCTACTACCTTCAAAGGAACTGAATGAGCCGTCGGTCTGTCCCAGTGGTTTGAGAAGATGGAATCAGTATTTCTAAGAAGTAACTACTTTGAAGACTGCAAAGTGAAGTATGCTACGGGTACCTTGATGGAGCATGCATTATCATGGTGGATTGCATATACTAAGTATGTTGGGATTGTGAATGCTTATAATATTCCATGGGAAGAGCTTAAAAAGGAGATGGTAATTGAGTATTGCTCCCGCAGCGACATGAGAAAATTTGACACCGAATTCTACTATTTGGCTGTGAAAAGCATTGATCTTGCCACTTCTGTTCGACGATTTCAAGCGTTGAAGGTATTTAGTGCTCACATGGTGCCGGATAATGAGAAATTGCTGGAAAAGTTCATTGGTGGTCTACCAGCCAGTATTTAAGGGCACGTAACATCTTACAACTCTCTGACTTTGGATGATGCAATCCGTATATCTGAACGACTGATGGATCAGGTGGTTAAGAATGACACTGTTCAGAAAGGAAACAACTATGATCACAAAAGGAAGTGGGAGGACTATAGGAGAAGCAACAACTGCAACAACAACAACAACCAGTACCTTGACAACAATCATCACTACCAGCAGAACCGACGACAAGAGGCTGTCAGGGCATACGTGGCTGCAACAACACAAGTTGGAAGATATGCTGGGAATCACCGGTTCTGTGAAAAGTGCAACCAACATCACCCTGGAACATGTGTTGCTAAGTGTCAAAAGTGCTATAAGATTGGTCATGTTGCTAAGAATTGTAAGGGAAAAGTTGTGGCTACTAGGAGTAATGCACAGCCAGTTATAACCTATTTTGGATGTGGGGAGCGTGGACACTACAAGAATAAATGCCCAAAGAACACTGGACGAAGAACTGAAGGTGCTCGTGGCAGAGCATATGTGATGGGCAATGGAGAGCAGCAGCATGATTCGAACGTAGTTACCGGTATGTTCCTACTCAACAACCTTTGTGTTAAAGTCTTATTCGATTCTGGTGCCGATATGAGTTTTATATCTTCTAAGATTTCGCCACTACTTAACCTCACCCCTACCTCCCTAGACATCAGCTATAGTATTGAGCTAGCTAATGGCAACTTGGTTAACACCTGCACTGTAATTCGAGACTGTACTCTAAACCTTCTGGATCACCCGTTTAGCCTCGACCTTTTACCCATTGAACTAGAAAGCTTCGACGTAGTGGTGGGAATGGATTGGTTGTCCAAACATTGAGCCAGTATTATTTGCGGTGAACGAGTTGTTCATATTCCTCTTGAAGAGGAAACTTTGGTTGTCCGCGGAGATCGTAGTGGAACCCGTTTGAGTATTATCTCTTGCACTAAGACTCTGAAGTATATCGAGAAAGGTTGTCATGCATTCCTAGCACATGTGTCCAAGAAAGAGTCTGGAGAGAAGCGACTCGAGGATGTTCCGATTGTGCGTGATTTTCCTGAGGTATTTCCTGATGATCTACCTGGGCTTCCACCGGTTCGACAATTGGAATTTCTAATTGACCTAATTCCGGGAGCTGCACCTGTGGCACGTGCCCCGTATCGACTTGCTCCAACAAAAATGCAAAAACTGTCTAAACAGCTATAGGAGTTGTTGGATAAAGGGTTTATTCGACCTAGTTCATCACCATGGGGAGCACCGATATTATTTGTGAAGAAGAAGGATGGATCATTTAGAATGTGCATTGACTATCGAGAATTGAACAAGTTAACGGTGAAGAATCGCTACCCGTTACCTAGGATTGATGATTTGTTCGACCAGCTGCAAGGATCAGATTACTATTCTAAAATAGATTTGCGGTTAGGTTATCACCAACTTAGAGTCCAGGAAGAGGATATTCCCAAGACGGCGTTCAGAACTCGCTATGGCCACTACGAGTTTCGAGTGATGCCCTTTGGTTCGACAAACGCACCGGCTGTATTCATGGACCTCATGAACCGAGTGTGTAAACCATATTTGGACAAGTTTGTCATAGTCTTCATCGACGACATCTTGATCTACTCCAAGAATGAAGAAGAGCACAAGCAACACCTGACGACAATTCTCAAGTTGCTCAAGGAAGAACAATTGTACGCAAAATTCTTTAAGTGTGAATTTTGGATTCGCAAGGTACAATTTCTGGGCCATGTGATTGACAACAAAGGGTTGCATGTGGATCCCGCGAAGATTGAAGCTATTAAGAATTGGCCAACACCTTCTAATGCTACCGAGATCCGGCAATTTCTGGGATTGGCCGGGTATTACCGGAGATTTATCAAGGGATTCTCCAAAATAGCTAATCCATTGACTACATTGACTCAGAAGGATAAGAAGTATGAGTGGGGAAAGGATGAAGAAGAAGCATTTCAAACCCTAAAACAGAAACTGTGTAGTGCACCGATTTTGGTGTTGCCAGATGGAGTAGAAGATTTTGTGGTTTACTGTGATGCATCATATCACGGGTTAGGAGCGGTTTTGATGCAAAGAGGGAAGGTCATGGCATATGCTTCCCGACAACTTAAGACCCATGAAGAGAAATATACCACACATGATTTGGAGTTAGGAGTAGTGGTTTTTGTGCACAAGATATGGAGGCATTACCTATACGGAACGAAGTGTGTTGTCTTCACCGATCACAAGAGTCTTCAGCATATCTTAGATCAGAAGGAGCTGAATATGAGGCAACGAAGATGGTTGGAAACTTTAAGTGACTATGACTGTGAAATCAGATATCACCCGCGAAAGGCGAACGTCGTGGCTGATGCCTTGAGCCGTAAGGAACGGTTGAAGCCGCTACGCGTTCGAGCTCTGGTTATGACCATCAATTCAAACCTTCCAGCTCAAATTCTCTGTGCTCAAGAAGAAGCAGTGAAACAAGAAGATTTCCATAATGAGAATCTTTATGGAATGATACAAAAGAAGTTCGAGAAGCGTTCAGACGAAACTTTGTGTTTTAAAGGAAGAAGTTAGGTGCCGCGTTATGGAGGACTGCAAGACTTGATCATGCATGAGTCTCATAAGTCAAAGTATTCTATACACCCAGAGTCCGACAAAATGTGTCATGATCTCAAGGAATTATATTGGTGGCCAAACATGAAGGTAGAAGTTGCTGATTATGTTTGAAAATGTTTGACGTACGCGAAAGTTAAGACCGAACATCAGAAACCGTCTGGTCTTCTACAACAGCCTGAGATTCCTGAATGGAAATGGGATAGAATTACCATGGACTTCGTCACCAAACTCCCAAGGACTACAACTGGTTTCGACGCTATCTGGGTTATAGTCGATCGACTGACAAAATCAGCAAATTTCCTACCCATCAAGGAGAACTACAGTATGGATAAGTTGACAAGGCTCTACGTGAAGGAAATACTATCAAGACATGGAGCCCCAATATCTATCATTTCCGACAGAGACAGCAGATTCACTTCTAACTTTTGGCAATCGCTTCAAGATGCCTTTGGCACAAACCTCGACATGAATACTGCCTATCACCCACAAACAGATGGCCAGAGTGAAAGGATAATTCAAACATTGGAGGATATGCTCCGAGCCTACGTAATTGATTTTGGAAATGGGTGGGATACTCATTTTCCTTTGATCGAGTTCTCATACAACAACAGTTATCATGCAAGTATTAAGGCTGCACCATTTGAGGCATTATATGGCCGGAAATGTCGATCACCTATTTGTTGGGCTGAGGTAGGAGAAGCTCAGCTCATTGGGCCAGATATTATTCGAGAGACTACAGAAAAGATTATGCAGATTAAGAACCGATTGAAGATTGCGAGAGATCGTTAGAAGAGTTATGCGGATGTGAGACGTAAACCGCTAGAGTTTCAGGTTGGAGACAAAGTTATGCTGAAAGTCTCACCGTGGAAAGGCTTGATACGGTTTGGTAAACGAGGAAAGATGAACCCGAGGTATATTGGACTTTTCAAGATTCTGAACAGGGTTGGTCCTGTAGCCTATAGGCTGGAATTGCCTCCTGAGCTCAGTAGAGTACACCCCCACCTTCCACGTGTCGAATTTGAAGAAGTGTTTATCTTATGAGACAGCCGTAATCTCACTTGATGAAATTCAAGTCGAAGAGCAATTGAACTTTATTAAGGAGCCCGTAGAGATTATGGAGCACGAGATCAAACGAATAAAGAGGAGCCAAATTCCCCTTGTGAAAGTTCGCTGGAATTCCAAGAGAGGACCCGAATTCACCTGGGAACACGAGGACGAGTTCAAGCGCAAGTACCCTCACCTATTTGAAACTGGAACTGATAAGTTAAACTGAAATCCGAGACGGATTTCCCAATATGATGTATGTGCGGTAACACCCGGTAATTTTCCAAACTATTTATAAGAGCCAAATATTTATTTTTGCATCACCTTAGTAGTTGAACTTTTTCTGAAATTATTTGAACTTGAGAAACGTGAGATATCTTGAGAAATGTGAACCTTAGTCCCTTATTATGTCAACACAACCTATAAAACGCGAAATGAATCGAATTTACTAAATAAATTGAATTCTGGAAATATATGCATATTTATACTCGTTTTTATTAGAAAAATATTTCGGAAACAATGGCGCAAGTTTCATAATTTTTCGAGTCTGTTTGGTACCTCGAATGGGCCCCACAATGCTTAAAGTAAAGGTTTAACCCTTTTTACAATTCCTCCCCCCCCCTGCCCAATATTTAAACCCGCGCCCCTTTAACTTTGCTTTGTCCAAGTTTACCCCCTCCCAGGGTATAAAAGACCAAAATTTTTATTTTATTTCATTATTAACACACACACTCACCAATCTCACCCGTCTCTCTCTCCCTCACCTCCGGCCGATCTCCGGCAGCCACCACCACTTCCGGTAACCACCGTCGCCAGAAAATTTTCTAGCGAACCCAATACCTACACCAATTGATAGATCAACGTCCGCTTGTCCTTTCTGGAGAATATCAGCCCCGTCCGAGTAGCGTAGCCCCACCAACCACCACACTGCCGAGGCTTCCCCACTTCATTCTATCTTATTATAGGTATCACACGCGCTTTCCTTCTTATTATTTTTTATTTTAATCGAAACCCTAGTTTCGTATTTCATTTTTATTTAATAAAAGGTTTATAAAAAACCTTTCGATTCTAAACTATAAAACCGTGTGGATCTGTATTTTTGAACCCGTAAAACCCTCGACTCAGTCGAGTCAGGTGATCTCACCAAATAACTCAACTCGCGTGACTCGGGGTGAGCCGTATATATTTTATTTTTATTTATTTATTACGTACGATTCTGATTTAATTTGCATATGTGTAGCGTTGGAATTGGAGTTGTTGTAACGAGTTGTACCGAGTGGTCCTGGTGGTTGAAGCCGAAGAGCTTCGAGCTCGTATGAAGCTTTAACCGTGGCTCTTTGAGTCACGGCAGTACCGAATTTAGGGTTAATAGCCTCAATTTAGTTTTAATTTAATTTTTATTTCATTCGATTTAATTTATTTTATTTTATTCGATTTGTTGTATTTATTTTTATTTTCTTCGATTTGGGTGTAATATTATTTATTGTGGTTTGTGTTTGGATTCGGATGGTTTGGTTGATGTTGAGTTCGGATTAGAGTAGATAGGATTGGTTTGGATATGGATTATGGATCTGGTTGTGTTGTTGTGGTTATGACCAGGAGCCTTTGGCTCGCGTTAGGGTTCGAGCCGTGACTCCATTTAGTCACGGCAAAGCCTTGTGGTTGTGTTGTTGTTTGTCCAAGAGTCTAAAGACTCGGTTTGGTTCAAGCCGTGACTCAAATGAGTCACGGCATAACCCATATGTTCTCGTTGTGTTGGATTTGCTTTTGATTCGAATTGGAATTTGGATTTGCATTTGTGTTGGTTAAATGGTCCAAGAAGCCCTTTGGCTCAAACTAGATTTGAGTCTCGGCATAGCATAAATATAAATTGAGTTGAAGTGTTGGATTTGTATTGATTTGGAATTGATTTGTAAATGGATCCAAGAGCCTTTGGCTCATGTAAAACATGAGCTGTGACTCAAATGAGTCACGGCATGGTATAGTTTGTGTTGCGAATAATATTTGAATTTGGTTTGGCTTGTAGCCAAAAACCAAAGCCTTTGGCTCAAATAGACTCGAGCCGTGACTCAACGAGTCACGGCCAATGTCTAATGGTTAATTGTTTAAACAAGATTAACCCGTGACCCAAAAGGGTCACAACTAATTGATTTGAGTCCTAAATTGGTTAAGTAATAATAAATAGGGCCCGAAGGCCCAATATGTATAAGTTAAGTATTGGGCCGAAGCCCAATACCCATGAGTCTTTATTTTTCTTTTATTATATTATTTATTATTTGTTTTGTATTTTTTTATTTTTCGTTATTCGATATATTATTTCGGTTAATTAATTTAATAAAACATAATCAAAATAGTCGATAAAACTTAATAACTAACATATATATAGAACTAATAGTGTTCAACTAGATATATTTAATTTGTAAAATGAGATAATAAAATGTGTATTCAAAAGTCGTAAATCTATTGATGTTTTCTACTTGACTTTCTTTATTATTCTTTTCTTTCTATTAATTCATCTTTTCTCTTCGTTATCCTTTCTTCGTATCCGTTCATGTTTGCCGACTTTTATTATTTTAACGTCTAGTATCCACACGAGTCTTAAACCCGAAACGCCATTGAAATAAAACAATTTATTTTCAAATACGAGTATTGTTTTGTAAATCACTTTAAGGTTGTTGCTGAAACATATCATTCATATATTAGGTTGTGCTGAGGTTCACTTGTCGTACTGTCCCAATTGATCACATTGTGATATCTCATTTCTCTGCTACTAAGGTGTGATTCGTAGCCCCACTTGTACATTTTTTAATTGTTTATAAACCCGTGGGGGAGATACATGCTACTTACTATTTTTTTCTGAGCACAATTGTTTATTGGTATGCTATTCCTGACTGACGCGATAAATGCTAAGTACCTTCCTTGCCAAAAGCAAGTTCCTCGATCATGAACCATTAATCACCTGCGGGTGAGCGCGATTATCGTATATAGGCCTATAGGATTTGACCATCCCGCCATGTTGACTAAGGCCGGTCAGCATGTGATGTACTTCAATTGAGTTACTAGGTATCTGGCAAAATACCTACTTTGGGGGCAACTATTATGATTATGAAATTCCGCGGTTATTGTCGACTTACGCCAGGATTTTGGTGCCGGTTAATGCTTTGTGTGTCATGAGCTTAGCAAAACAAGAGAATTATGTGACGCTTACCCGATATTTGTATTTGTTACTTATATCTTCCAGATTAAAATCTTGTGCTCAAATATTGTTTACTAAACCTATGGATTACACTCAACCTTTGTGTTGACTTTCTAGCATGTTTATCTCAGGTATTTGATGCATGATGTGAGCACCAAGAGTGGCTGAAGGTTGAGGATGGCTATCATTGGGCTATGCTTTTGCTCTTACTATCTTTATCATTCGAATTATCTTTTAAAATTGTCTTTATTTCCGCTGCAAACTATCTTTATTTTCCGTTGCAAACTATCTTTATTTTCCTCAGCTACTTGTGATATGAGTCTTTTAGACTCTTAACACTAAAGTCTGTATTCGAATGATATATTTTATTTAAAACCGTCTCGTTATGAGATCGTTTTCTGTGATTGTGACTGTCTTACCCCTCACGTAGCACCGCAAGCTCAGTCCCGCTGCCATATTTCGAGTTGGGGGTGTTAAGCCTTTGGGTTATCATATATATATATATATATATATATATATATATATATATATATATATATATATATATATATATATATATATATAATATTTCTTCTCTCCTCTAGAGTCGAGATAACCGCAACTCCACATAGTTTACATGTAGTCATACACTAGTCCAAATATGTTTTCTACGCAAAAACTACAGTCTGTGAACATCAGATACCCGGATCCCTGCATTTATGCAGGCCGGATCCCTTTTGGGAAGGATCCGTGGGATCCGGTTACACAAAAGGCAGTTTAGCCAATCATTTGAAAAAATCTACTTCAATTCTCTTCTCCTTTCTATTTTTTACTCTATGTTTACTGAGTTCAAGTCTTAGTAGTTAATGTCTCATGAATACTTGCATTCAATTCATATCTAATCATTAGATTTTAGATTCTTTTGTGGTTTTAGCATTCATTACAATATATAATATATATCTATAAATAAGCTCCTAAGATGCTTGCTTCTCCATCATCCCTCTCGTCTCTCAATCTCAGAAACCATGGCCTCCAAAAGACCACAATCCTTTCAAAACCATGACGATCTAGTCAAAGAAATCAACAACCTACAAAACATCACCAACACCTTTGAACATCACATACAACAAACCAAGTTCTCTCTACCAACTTCCAACATCCCTCCACCAACAAAAACAAGAAGAACCGCACGTATAAGTGTGAAACCATGTTGCTTTGTCAAACCTCCATCCAACAATTCATCACCTCCTAGCAACTCCTCACCTCCAACCGACTATCAAAAAGCACCACCCTCTTCACCAAGCTCTCCAAAAGAAAACAACCTTCCTTTCTTTACCTCATTAGAAGACTTCCTTAAGACACCTACACCTACTCCACCACCAACTTCCACTCCGCCACCCGCTCCAAGTCAACCATCTAAATCCACACATCCTATCTTACCCAACATCAACCCCAAAGAGCTAGTTTTCTCCACACCTCCCACCTCACCAAATGCTCTTCTCAATGACCTTGAAGAGTTACCTCCTATACCATCCATCACTTCTCTAGAACACTTAGAAAATCAACCTCCACCTATCCCCGACATCATGGATGTTGATCTCACTATACCAAACTTTCCACCATCTCTTCTGCAATCAAACCAACCAACTTGGATGGATGAATCCTTTCCCGATCTCCCACACTATCTATTTTGAGAACATTGCCGAAGCTCTAGCAAGTAGCCATAGAAATTAGGGACGAAATGCGCTTCATTCTAAGCCATATCCTCGAACGCATTGACATTATGACCCACCGAAACCACTAAGCCCATATGCAAGCGTCAAATGGCCAATAATATATATTTTCTTATTTTTCTCTTTATTTTTCTTTCCTATAAGAACACTTCCTTGTTCTTATTTTTACAAATGTATGTGGCTTATATACCACTACATTTTGTTCTTTTTATTACAAGGATTAATTCTACATACCTTGTCTCTTCTTTCTCATACTTCTTGTCTACCGACATACATCTACTTCCTCCACTTATTGATATTGTCACTAACATTCTATCTTGTAGTTTTTCAAATCCATTTTCTCACTTGACGTCATCAAGGGGGAGCAACCGTCAAGGGGGAGTTTGTGCATTTTGGGATTCAATCCCGCCATACTTTCTCTTCGACACTCTTTTTGTTTCGACAAAAAGGGGGAGAAGAGAGTAAAAACTTTAAAATATCATTTCCAAAACCTTTTCAAGAACTTGAAACATCTAATATTTAAATTTTTACTCATCATAATATTATGTTTTGTCATCAACAAAAAGGGGGAGATTGTTAATACAAATAAACCGTAAAAATGTTTATTAATATTTAGCGACCTCTTTAAAGTTTTGTCGATAACAAACATAAAATTATGTAAAATTATAAATCTAAACATTACATGTTATTTCATTCACAACTTACCATTTACATGCTAAAATTAAAGTATACTTCTTGTAATAAATAAAATGCATAAAATAAGTTGGATAATCCATAAACCCATAACCCATAACCCATGGAGCTTGACCCATAACCCATGACCCATTGCATGACTTAAATAATGGGTAAAACCAATGACCCATGACCCAATGTCCATAACCCATGATCCAAGATGTCTTTGACATCATTCATGACATCACTTGACCCATGGACCTTGACCCATAACCCAAAACCCGGAATTGTAACCCAAAATCCGAACTGGTACTACCAGATAGCTGGATCCCTTGGATTACACTGGCCGGATCCCTCGGAGAAGGGATCCGCCAGATCCGGGTGAACAGTGCTCAGAATGGCCTATAAATAGTGAGCCATTTCTCTCTTGTTTCTCACCCCACTTAGATATATCTTCTCTCTACATTCTAAGTTCTCTAACCTCAAATCTAAAGATCATTCTTGTAGCTCTCTTTCTCTTGTGTTCTCTAGGTTCTTATTACAAGACAAGATCACGCTTTCTTACATACGAGCCATCCTTCTTCTCAAGTAGCTCGGACTTCTTATCACCTCAAGACCACTGAGTTGTTTCTTGTCGTTGATACTTCTTCTTGTATTCTCAAAGTTGTTGTGTTAGTTGTATTGTTGTGTTGGTTTGGTCCGCCGTGCTAAGGACTCGGTATTTAGCCTTGTACTGAAAAAGTGTAAGCGACGTTGTGAAGGTTTCTCCACCGGTTGAAGGAGCTTGTTGACATAGTGTTTACGAACTCCCGAGTAGGTGACTCGGGGAGTAGAGTAGGGCAAGGAAGTTGTCCTTGTAGCCGAACCACTATAAACAATTGTGTCACACTTCTATCCTTTATCTCTTTACTTTCACGTATTTATTTCTTTACTAGTATCTTGCATTGTCCTTATCTCAACATCCAAAGGTTTCACATACTATCAATCTAAAAGTTTTTATAAACTAAATTTAAATTGGTAAAAACTATTCAACTCTTCTTCTAGTTTTCTACACAATCTATTACGATTTTCATGCTTTTCTAACTTACCTTTAATATTTGGAAGTAAATATACCTAAGATCTCACTGTTACCTTGGCATCAAAGAACTGGTTTACATTTTCCATTTAAAATAACTATCTAATTCAAATTCAACAGATTCTTTTTAGGGTTTGTTTACGCACATGTCAGAATTAGGGTTTATTTAGGGTTAGTTGATTATAAACACAAGTGGAGAGGATGATGATAATCAGTTGTTAATACAAATAATATCAAAAACGTCATTTGCATTTTTTGATCTCTATAAGTTTTGATAATCACAAACTATAAAAACACGTTACGTAAAAATATACTTGATAAGTTTTTGATCGAGTAAGTTCGTTTCGACTACAACATCACTTAAAGTATGAACAAACATATACCAATCTAGTTAAGTGATCAAAGAAGTTATTTTGGTTTTAAACTCACATTTTCATAAATGTGACAAAATATTTTGATACAAATAACTTATACAAATTAATTTTTTAATTATAAGAAATGTTTCATTCAAAAGAAAACATTTGAAATTTGAAATCTGGTTTTCCCACCCAAATCAGTTAAACTTTCACCAGATAAACATTTTACCACACCAGGACAAAAACAGGAGCGTCCTATGGGACGGTCCCGTAAAGGTGGACGGTTCCTTATATATATGGGACCTTCCATGTTTAAGGGACCGTCTCACGCCCCTCCTAGTGCCTATAAATATTGCACTATTATTAGTAGAAAATAAGACCTCTTTGCACAAAAACCTTCTGTTTTCTCAATCCCCCTTCTTTGATCACAACAACTTGCTGATATGTGTTTATAAGTGATCCTGATTCCTTCTACCTCAAAGTGCAAGAGAAGAATGCTCGTATTCGCCAAGAAACGAAGTGTTATAGATTAGGCATCACGCACACGTAACTTGTGTTACGATTCTCTTCTTCATCCTATTTGTCGTAAATTAGTGATCCCGACTTATGTATGAGTCGAGATTTGTTGTGTTAGTGTAGATTTAGACGAAGTGTAAGTCCGTGTAATAGTGTGTGTAGATTAGGACAAGGTGAAAATCCGTGAAGTGGTGTATGTAGACTTGGATTGTATGGAAGTCCAAGTGGATGAGGTGTATGTCCGTGTAGTTGCGTATATTGGTGTGTAGATTGGTTCTAGCTAGGATTAGAACTCGACATTTCGCTTAGTTTCGGAAATTGGAGTAAGCGAAGGTGTATGGTTTTCTCCGCTTGAAGGGAGTTTGTTGACATAGTGATTGTGAACTCTCGAGTGTGATACTCGAGGAGTGGAGTAGGGCGAAGACTGAACTTCGTAGCCAAACCACTATAAATCTCCGTGTCTTTGTTTGGTTGTTCTATCCCTTTATCTTCTCTTTATTCATATATTATTTACTTTATGCATTATTGTTGTGTTCATATATATTTGATTGATATCACATAACTTTGAATCAAACGATTTTCAAAAAGAATAAAAAGGTTTTAAAAACTCTTAAAACGTAATTAAAAACGGTGAAACTATTCAACCACCCATTTAGTTTCTACTTCAGTATCGGTGTCGGTGGTATAAGTGGAGAAGATGATAATCGCTGGAGAAGATGGGCATATTGATCGGTGTGAATTGAGGCATTATCACTGGAAAAGATGATAATCTAAAGATTGAATTTTGCGTGTGTGTGTATTTTTTAATTTTGTATTATTTGGGATATTTTTAAATAAAGTGTATTTATGTTTTAATAGTTTTTAAATTAGTTGGGGTATTTTAAAATAAATTGTATTAAAAAAAATATACAGATAACCATAGTGATTACATAAATATCTATGTATAAAAAAAATGTACTTTAAAAGTCGCATAAAGTACATATGCCGTCAGTCGCTCAACTATTGTTGGGCCCACTTTGAATATAAAATTATTTTTTAGGTTTGAATTTTTTTTTTCTTTCTAAAAGACAAAACAAAGTTGCACAAAGTACATATGCATAGGGCGCCCAAAACAAATGACTGATAAAGTACCTTACACGTCACTTACACAAAAAGTCGCCCAAAGTACTAACATGAGACACTTGTCAACATTTTAAGATGAGCGAGTTGCCATGGTCTATTCAAATTTGGGGCATAAAGAGAATTTTGCTCTTTGTCTTTTTTAATTCCACGATCCCCAAACTTTTATATATTGCAATGTAAACACAATTAATATGATTTTAAGTTTAGTGCTTAATTGTCAATTTATCTAGGTTGTCTGTTTCTTAACCAACTGGTTTTTTTTTTTTTTCTTCTTGCTTTTGAACCCACAATGGTCTTCCTTTTTCTCTTTACTTCATATGATTTGATGCCTTTTTACCCAAACCAACTTTAATTATATTTGTTTACTTTAATGGGTTTTATTTATTGCTTATAAACCCCCCCAAAAATTGCATCTTTTTGGTTTTGGAAGACTTCTCTTCAAATTTCAGCAGTTTATGAACAGGTTAGCCACTCTCCGCGTTTCATCATTTTTTTTTTTTGCTCACAATCAAGTTGCTTGATATACTTGAGTTTCTTGCTGTTTAGAATGACATATTTGGCCTGTTTTTGTGTGTCAACTGCATGTATTCTCATTTGATATAAAAGGTGTTTCGGATGCACATGTATATTTATGTCTAGGGTGAGTGTAAACTGAGTGTGTTTATGTGAGTGTGTGTATTTGTTTGTGTCTTGCTATCAGTTTGTTCATCTTGAAACAGTGTACAACTGTTGGTAGCATGAGTTTTGAGTAAAAAAAAAAAAAAAAATGAGCAAAATTGCTATCTTTACTAGCTAGCTTGAAATATAAACAGACCAAGTTTTGAGTTGCAAAGTTAGATATATAATTATTGAACTTCAAGGGTAATAATATAAGATTCTCTTTATGTAGAGAAATAATTGTTTATTAGTTAAGTTTTAAGATTATTTGAAATGAAAATATACCATGAAGCAAAACGACCTTCAAAAAGTAGAATTATATATGTCCGTGAAGTTCTTCAATTTTGATTCTTTTTGAAGCTTATATATAGTTTATATTTATCGATTGTTATGTAGAGAATTGATGATACTTCAATCATTTTTTCCTTCTTACTAAAGGTTTAGTGAGCTAAAATGGCATCAACATCTACACAATTTGCCACTTCTAGAAGGATGAACGTATATGATCCACTCCACCATATTACCATGTGGGACGACACTTTTGGATGCGATATTAGCCAAAACATGGGTCTGTCTACGATCTCTCAAGTCGACACAAGGCTAGCCAACAAGGTAGTGTGTGTTCTTCATGATGAATGAATCATTTATCTTTGCTATATACATGGTGTAGAAGTACTGTACTAGGATATTTAAGGGAGTTATCTCTGTGGTTGTGAGAAAGAATTTCTTTTTAAGTGGTATTTGAAACACTTTAAGTACTCCATGTACTAGGATATTCACGGAATTTCAAATGATATAAGGCCTGCTGAATAAGATACACATGATTTGTGTATTTAAAAATGTTTTCAAAGAAAGGTTTAGCCGTTTAGCTACAAGGATTCTTGTAAAAAAATATGGTCACTGATGAGTTTTTTTCTAATCTTTTTTTTGTTAACTATTCAAAAAAGTTTTCATGGTAGATTAACATAAAGTATCATTGATAATTTGTTTTTTCTGAAAATTTAAAACCTGTCTTCGTTATCTTGCTTGCTTTGCCATATCTGGTGTACACAAACACATATACATTTGTGTAACTTAATAGTGGAATGAGCTTAATACCAAAACTAGAATAGCTAAACGACCTTATACATTATCTTCTCTAAAACTATTCAGTTACTATTTTTCGATACCAATATTTAAAATGCTTTAAAAGAGGGTCTCAATGTGCAACACATAGGACCCAATGAATAAACAAAATTTGCTCATTAAAATAACTCTTAGATAAGCCGTATTCTTTTTGCAAGATGCCTTCTAATTATTTAATACCATGAATCATGCTAAATATCACGCAATACATGTTCGCTAATATAAAGTTATTGTATCTTTTAGACTGAATACAATTCACAGGAATCACTAGAACCTTCATCAGACAATCAAGAAGCAAAAAACATGTCTGATAAGGTAATACATTCCTTCGTATGTTTCTTGTATATATGGCTATGTAAGATAAATTTGAGAACATAAACTTATTTAAGCTACCTACAGTTGCAAAGAAGATTAGCACAAAACCGTGAGGCTGCACGTAAAAGTCGTTTGAGGAAAAAGGTATGTCGATGATACACTTTTGAGTGTTGCATATAATTAATTTCAACCTCAATAAACAAATACTTCATCCACATATTCAAAACAATATCGTTTCTTACAATGGATTATGTTTAAGGAATATGTGCTCAACTCAAACAATCTTTACACCCTGTCCCTCTAATGTACCCTACATTGTATGCATGTGTTGTAGATTCTTTTTCTAAAACAGCATATAATATAAAAAATGGATATGATCTGTCCATCAGCTTATTTTAAAGTGAAAGGTAAAGTCATCAAAACCATCAATTTTTTTTGGCGTATGGCTTAAAACAATTTATTGGGTTGAGAATCCTTCTAGAGATACCTTTAGTAGTACCATCTGTACACATATACTTACGTTAACACATTTGTACTTTGTAGGCATATGTTCAACAACTAGAATCCGGTCGTCTAAAGTTGGCACAACTGGAACAGGAACTCGAGAGAGCTCGACAACAGGTGAGCCAAAATTTCATTTTGAAAAGCCCGTTTACACTTCTATTTTTCTTTTTATCATGGCAGTATGTTTACGCAAACTCTTGACTAGCTTCTTTATATTTGATGCAGCGCATGTATGGTGGTTTACTTAATACAAGCAATGGTCTATTATCTAGTAATGTCAACTCAGGTATGTGAAAATGAAAAACTAAACCATCAGGCCATCAACTCATTGCTTGTTTCAAGTAAAAATAAAATGTGAACAACTGATTTGAAGGTATCGTTGCATTTGAGATGGCATATGATTTATGGGTTGCCGAGCAGCAAAAAAGGGACAATGAACTAAAGGACATGTTGCAAAGTCATGTAACTGAAGCAGATCTACGTATGTTTGTAGAAAGTTCCTTGGCCCATTACTATGAGCTTTTTCAAATGAAAGCGAATGCTGCGAAATCCGATGTGTTCTATGTCATGCATGGGTTGTGGAAAACGCCTATGGAAAGGTTCTTTCAATGGATTGGAGGACCACGACCATCTGAGCTCCTATATGTAAGAACTAGTTACTCGCTTCAATCCAAACAAAGCTCCACATATAATTGTCTAGAGTTAAAAAGGCAGTTTCTAGATGACATATATACTATCTGTTCCAATAACCCTTATGCTTATTCCATTCACCAAGCTTATGGAAAAGAGGGTAATTAAAATGGAAATGAGCTTTAAGAAAAGACATAATCTTGAATAGTTGATCATAAAACTTTTGACCAAAACGTATCCGTACTTGATCTTTCAATGTCAAATCTATTATTGTTATCGGATATATTTATGTTCAAACATTATCCTATCATGTTTGGTCCTTGCATGTGCCAGAAAAAGGACAAAAGATATGATAATAGCAAGTGTAGTAAAAGGGTATTTTTTGGACATAAATCATATGCCCTCCATTACTCATAAAGTCATACGTACGTGATAACTAAGATTATACTTTGAATTGCATAGAAGTAGTTAATTTATAGTTTGAATTTTATCAGAAAGAAAGTTAGCATAATACCCGTTTGTATTCTCACGCAATGAAATTTTGATAGAAAAATTAACACATATTTTGTTCTCGTTCGTTTTTCATGTGTAGATGTTAATGCCTCAACTTGAGCCATTAACTGATGAAGAACTTATGAGTGTCTCGACCCTGAAACACTCTTGTAGACAAGCAGAGGATGCACTGAGTACAGGGATGGAAAAGCTTCAACAAACTTTGGCTCAAGGAGTAACGATAGACATAACTGGAGTTGGAAGTTACAATTCACAAATGAATTTGGCTATGGAGAGGCTTGAGGGAATTGAAAATTTCTTGAACCAGGTAAATCTAGCTATTTTCGTTCCAGAAAGTCACACCTTCAACTTTTAAAGTTTTAGTGCACGTTTTCATGCAATAAGAAGTACATTACTAATTTCTAAGTGAAGTTCAAACTTAAAAGCTGACACATATGTCTCCAATAATTTATTTAGAAGTTTTGATTGGATAAAGCCTTCAATTTGTGCTAGACTTATATTGGAAGTAATCACAGGCGGACCACCTACGCCAACAAGTGTTGACCCAAATGTATCGAATCTTAACTCCTCATCAAGCTGCAAGAGGGTTGATCGCATTAGGGGAGTACTTTCAACGTCTTCGTGCACTAAATTCACTATGGTCAGCTCGTTCTCGTGAACGCACCAGCTAGAAACATGTTCACTTTGGTGAACCCATCTTCATGAGTCTACAAGATACAAGCAAGTTAAGCTAGTCACATGATCTTTGTGAACCTACAAGTTAGCTTTGGAAAATGCCCTTTGGCAAAAGTTTTTCTATGCATGCTACCACATATCTTAAAATAGAATTGCCTCATATGATTCGAGCTACTAGTTATTTTACAAGTCTATATTGTTCAAAGCATAGAAGCTTTATTGATTGGATGAGCATGTAAATATGAATTTATGATGTGATATGCATATATATATATATATATATATATGCTGGAGGCTGGGAATTTTGAATTTGTTTTGATCAATGATAGTTTGTCTTTAAAAAGTTTATTGCAGTTGTCTTATTAAGATTTATCATGATTATGCACAAGTGTACAAGAGTATCAATTATGCTCTAAAGTTCTCTTCCATTACATCATTAATAGTTGGAGAAATGGATGTGATTACAGACCATCAAGTATGCTATTATACAAACTGTAAAATGGTTTTGTAGAATGATTTTTTTTTTTTTTTTTTTAATAATGCTTTTAAACACATGATGGCTGAGAATGCATACAACCATACGCAAGGTAGAAAACTGAATTGCTGCTATTGCCATGTCCTATATAGATGGTTATTATTATACTCATTTCGCCATGCTCAACTAACTTGACCCTCATAGGTAATGAACCGATACTTATAGTCTTGGAAACGTAATGTGTACGTTGCTATACACCTCTTTTGTCAGTTTCATTCCATGACCATGTGTATCTTACACAAGTGGAGATTGTCGGAGTATTTGTAACTGTAAGTGTACACACTATAATGATGACATATCCAACACTATAAGATCTCATATGATCATACCTTCAAACAAGACACCCGAATAAGTTTATTAGATAATCAACCGCCTAATGAATGCGTGAGTAAACTATTTAAAGCTCTCGCTTATGATGGACCTTATTTATAATACAAATCATTAGCATAATATGGTTAGATGCTTCTTATATTAAAGTTATGGGCAATTGGTAATATCGGGTCACTCAATTACCTTGGCATTCAAATATATTTCATATCAAGACTTGTAATACCTTACACTTTAATGACCATCAAGTATAAGGTGATAGCAACCATGATTTATATATAAAAACTAATCGATTAAGAAATAAAAACCATCCTCAATAAGATCTTAACCCCGAAGTCTAAAATCATGTTTTTACACTTTGCTGCAACATGCAATGAAACACCGTCATTAAAGAACAACTGTACTTAAAGTTCTTCCAAATGACAACCAGTAACCATCTAATTTTACATGGATCAGTTATTCTTCCATCTATTTTTCCTCGCATGCTATAAAGAACAATACTGTATCATATAACTTCTATTCTGAATGCTAACTTTGAAGTCACAAAAGTCTAAATGCAACATGTCATTTTGGAGACTCGGTGACCATATGGGAGGAACCATTAAAGACTCCATCAACTCTATTTTCACTATAGCGTGCACCACAACTTGAGACAAGCGCAGTTTTAGTCCGAACACACCTACTTGTTGTGTCCTCCGCCCCTCTCCTCTTCTTTGGGTACAGAAATCCATTCGCAAGAGCTTCCAATGCTTTTGTGGTCAACGGACGGTTTCTTGTACTCTGCCTTGGACCATTAGCACTGGGACTCGGCAACTCAGCTTCTTTGCTGTTTTTTTCAGTCAAATCAAATGGTTTAGAAAAAGAAACTGAGTTTTCATCATCCGAAAGGGCACCAACTCGAGGGTTGTTCAAGTCTATCACTATACCTCGACACTTCTTCATTGGTCGTTGATCTTTCACTGCTGCATCTTCACTACTTGAACTGTCATTTCTAATATTACAAACTTGGTGTCGTTTTGGCTTTCGTTGGAGAACCACCTTCAGATTTCTTACTGGTTGTCCTTTAGCAGAGCAATCCATTTTGTTATCTCCAGTTACTGAAAGCACTGGATTAGCAGTGTCCATGTTTATAGCCCTGGTTTCACGATCAGGTGACTCCACAACAGTGTGATGGTTCTCATCTTCCTTTTTTGATTCTTCTGTTATAATTTGTTCTGTTTCTCCGGAAACACTAGATGACGCTTGAATATGAGCAGGTTCAAAAACAGGCAAACTTGACAACTTTCTCACTTTGACAAGCCCAACCAAAGCAGTATCCACAATAGTATATTTCACCAAATCTTGTTCATCTTTCGAGCTTCGTTTTGCATGTGGCTTGACGATCCCGTCTTGGTTAGGTTTGTGTTCAAGAAGGTGTGGTTCTGATGTGACTTTATTCAGAACGTCAGTGATCGAGTCAAAATATTGACTTCCTTTCTCAAGGCTTCTTCTCGAAAACTTTACTATGCCAGGTGCAAGAAACACCAATGGATTCTTTGAGGTTTGACAGGCATAGTTTCTAGGCTGCTCAGAGTGCCATCCTTTTGCCAAAAGCCGAGGCCAGACAGCTTCCCAGAAGAGGTCATCTAAACTTTCTTTGGTAAATCCAATGCTATCCTTCAAAATATTGGCAATTTCTTCAGTTTTAAAAGAGGAGGAGCATACGGAATAAGGCTTCTTGTTTCTTCTCACACGCTTTTTTGTCTTGGTAGCAAGGTTCATGTTTTCGTTACCAATTGCTACTGCTTCTACAAGATGATTGATTCCCATTATATCCCTCAAAGACAATACATAGTTCTCAAATGAAAGTTTTCCATCATCGTAGCTGCTAATGACCTGAAAGTGATCATATCTCAATAAACAAATCATATTGAATTAATTGCATAGACGTAGAGAGTATGGATACAAATTAATTGCAGATGTACTGAAACATACCTGTGTCAAACTAGTTTTACATTCATTTGTGATATTAGGAAGTAAGCGAGACAAAAGCTCTTGTCTCTTCCACCCTTTGAAGATCTTTTTTCCAGGTACAGACTTTCGGCTTCTAGTCTTCAAATACATTGACCATGTTTGGTGTTCAGCACTTTTATAGAACTTCCCATAGTAGTAAGATAAAACATCTGGCATTCCTTTATTTCCCAGAAATTTGTTCACAGCACGAAAATTCTTGCCAAAAATATATAAACCAAGAAGAAAGCTCTCACGCTCAAGAACATTCCAAGATTCTTCACTTGATGAACAAGGAACCGGAACCAAACTATTATCTGCTCTAGAACCTAAAATACCAGATTCACCCTTTGCTTGAATTTCCGCAGTTTCTTTTTTGTCCTTATGGTGATTGTGAACCCATGTGACAGGAATCGACAGACCAAACTCAAAATGGTTTTCAACATCAGTCTTGACATCATGACAAATGAGTTGCAATAGCTCGTTTTTTGACATCAACGATGGGATTTGTGCCTGATAATCATCTCCAACTCGACAAGTCTTTTGTGGCTCTCCAAAGATGTCACCAGCTGCAGAATAGTTTTCACAATGTAGCCACTCGACACGTTTTTCAACATCTTCCATATTTTTATCCATCTGTCAACAACCTAAGACAAAATTTATATATGTAATGAGCTTCAAGTTTCAACCGGAACAGATGTTCCTAATTGTCTGAGAAAGAAATGGATGAGCACTAGTGATTTAATGACTGTGTTAGCATACAAACAACCTTTTTTTATAACGTTTTAAGTACAATGATCGAAGTGATAAAGAAATTGTTACCTATTGAGGCAAAAAGAAGAGATTGCCTTCCTCAGAATTCCTAATTCAAAATTATCACTGATAGGAAGACACTTTTAGAAGGCGCGTTTCTTAGTTTTTGAGTTCATTGAACTAAACCATTTTCAGAATGCAAAAAAGATTAAGGGACCTATCAATCAACGAGATACACTAACCAATGATATCGCTCAAGTTTTCATCAAACATGAAAAAAAGCTTAGCAGAAAATTTACAAGTCAAAGTTTACACGAATCTTTGCTATTCTATCCTTTTGTCCCAAAATTAAACACTTCGTCAAGCTTCTATAGGAAATTTCAGTAAATTTAACAAAAAATGTTTTAGGCTTAGTGATGTTTAAGTTTTCTGCAGATAACTCCAAGAATTTCATAATCACATGACTGTCATCCACGGAGTATCCGCAATATGAAAACACATTGCAAAGTAGCAAATGAAATGATTGAATTTAGATAATTAACAGTTACAAAAGAAGACAGTTCAACTCAAAAATCATAACAAAATGGTAACTACTGGCAGATCAGGAAAGAATTGAATGCTATGAACTAAGAACAATACGTTAAACAAATCAAACATCTATACAATTAAAAACATTTGCAATGAACACATAAACTATTACATCAAGCAGTTAAACCTACAAATATGTTGCAGATAAGTGACAACCCCAATAAATACAGACTACCCACTTATCAAGATCATTTTCCAGACTCAACCCATAACTTAATTACCACAACCACAAATTTTATACAAACTTAAACGTAACGATTTCCTCCTCGTGAAAACGTAGTCATAAGCAAATGGGTGTTACTGTTTATTTGTTATTATTATGAGGCACATGTATAATATGTTAGATTATGAACACATAAAACATAAAAATGTAACAAACTAAGAATGCAAGAAACAAACATAGGTAGATTATGGCTGATGATATAATTATGATGGTAAGAAATAACTGACCTTTAAAAATGGCCAAGTGAAGTTGCTAGTCGCAACCTGACAGGGTTCGATCTTTCAAGACTTGGCGAAGACAAATTACTAAAGAAAGTACAAAGCATGGGTGGTGGGTGTCTGTGTTTATTATAAAAAGAGACGACTCTCCTTAAAAAAGAGGGCTTCAGTCGGATGGATTTTACGAGTGGTTGTATTTTCTGAAGCATAAAAAATGAATGACTAACACTTCACAAAAAAATAAAATGTAAAGACACGCAAGCTAATCTCTCATAGAACATTTTCTTTAGTTCACAAGTATAAAAAAAAAGTAAAAGTAACTCTCAATATTGTAAATGGATCCTAATATCGTCTTCCAATATGTATGAGAGAGGTTGAGATGTAAACAGTCTTACCTCTATTTAAGGTAGAAATGATGCTTCCGGTTCTACCAAATGTAGAAAATGACCTCGACCTTGCAAGATGTGATGTATGATTAGCCGTAATAACGGAACTTACAACGCGTAAAAGATGTATTTTTACGCGTGGTTTTTGGTGCATGATTAGGCAAGTGCTCATGCGTGATGGAACAAAATTTGGATAATCGGTGGTGGTAACCACCGATTAAAAGAAAGGAGTTAAAGGGTTTTTTTTTTTTTTTTTTTTTTTTTTTTTTTTTTTGTAGTAATGTATAATTTGTGTTGAGGCGGGTACTTTGTGTTTAAGTGTGAGCATAGATAGATGGTAAGCAATGTGGTGACTATTATGAAGGCAAAGGCGGTGAGGGGTGGTGAGAAATGGAGATGATGTAGTGTTGGTGTCAAGGTAGTCAGACTTCTATCATTACACCCAATCTTATAAACATTAAATATTCACGCAATGTTAATAATCATGTATAGAGTAACCTCTCATATGCATATACATAATGTCTAGCTTAACACCCTTCATGACGTGATGTCTCTTGCGAGTTGTACCAACTTGACACCAAATTTTCCTTTGTTTGCAAGGAAAAAAAAATAAAGGAAACACCTTATCCTAAACGATATGAAACAACTTGTACATTTATGGATTTAAGCAGGCATCACGAAGCTGAGGATCAAAGAGTTTGGTTTTTATCGTAGTCAAGAGGAGTCGTGTATTTATATTAGACATGATGAAGATAAGGTAGTTTTCCTAATCCTATATGTAGAACAAATTGTTAATGGGAAACGACATTCCTATGCTCAAAGGTGTAAAATCTTGGCTAGGAAAGTGTTTCACCATGAAGGATTTAGGAGAAGCTACTTATATCGTAGGAATCAAGATCTATAGAGATAGATCTAAGCGACTTATACGTCTTAGCTAAAGTACTTATGTAGATAAGATCTTAAGAAGATTTAATTTGCATGAGTCCAAGAAAGGTAGTTTACCTATACTCATAGCGCACATTTGAGTGAATCTCAAAGTCCTACCACACCTTGTGACATAGAGAGGACGAGCAAGATTTTATATGCTTCGGCAATTGAATCCATAATGTACGCTATGGCTTGTACAAGACATAATGTATCTTTCGCATTAAGCATGACGAGTAGATACCAACGATATCCAGGTGAGGAACATTGTTATGCTGTGCAAAAACTATTGAAGTACTTGAAAATGACTAAATATATGTTTTTGGTTTATTGTGGTTTGGATGGAGAGCTAGATGTAAAATGTTACACCGACGCTGGGTTCCAAACTGATCGAGATGACACTCGATCGCAATCTGGCTATGTTTTCATTAAGAATGGCGGAGTAGTTGCGTGGAGGAGCTCGAAGCAGAGCAGCATTGCATTATCGTCTAGCAGAATACATCGTTTTCTCAGAAGCTACTCAATTGGCTATAGATGGATGAAGAAGTTTATAGGGGATCTTGGTGTTGTTCCAATTAACGATAAACATGTGAAATTATATTGTGATAATTCAAGTGCAATCCTACTTGCGAATGATCCACATTGAAAGGCAGCCCACATATCCTTTGCAAATTTCATTACATTCGCGAGAAATGATATTGAGGTTATTAAAGTCCGTACTGATGACAATGTTGTTGATCCGCTAAAGAAAGCTTTACCATGTGATAAGCATGATGAACATGCTAACGGAATTAGGAGAAGTGCTTTACCATGTAAAATCTTGGCTAGGAAAGTGTTTCACCATGAAGGATTTAGGAGAAGCTACTTATATCGTAGGAATCAAGATCTATAGAGATAGATCTAAGCGACTTATACGTCTTAGCTAAAGTACTTATGTAGATAAGATCTTAAGAAGATTTAATTTGCATGAGTCCAAGAAAGGTAGTTTACCTATACTCATAGCGCACATTTGAGTGAATCTCAAAGTCCTACCACACCTTGTGACATAGAGAGGACGAGCAAGATTTTATATGCTTCGGCAATTGAATCCATAATGTACGCTATGGCTTGTACAAGACATAATGTATCTTTCGCATTAAGCATGACGAGTAGATACCAACGATATCCAGGTGAGGAACATTGTTATGCTGTGCAAAAACTATTGAAGTACTTGAAAATGACTAAATATATGTTTTTGGTTTATTGTGGTTTGGATGGAGAGCTAGATGTAAAATGTTACACCGACGCTGGGTTCCAAACTGATCGAGATGACACTCGATCGCAATCTGGCTATGTTTTCATTAAGAATGGCGGAGTAGTTGCGTGGAGGAGCTCGAAGCAGAGCAGCATTGCATTATCGTCTAGCAGAATACATCGTTTTCTCAGAAGCTACTCAATTGGCTATAGATGGATGAAGAAGTTTATAGGGGATCTTGGTGTTGTTCCAATTAACGATAAACATGTGAAATTATATTGTGATAATTCAAGTGCAATCCTACTTGCGAATGATCCACATTGAAAGGCAGCCCACATATCCTTTGCAAATTTCATTACATTCGCGAGAAATGATATTGAGGTTATTAAAGTCCGTACTGATGACAATGTTGTTGATCCGCTAAAGAAAGCTTTACCATGTGATAAGCATGATGAACATGCTAACGGAATGAGGAGAAGTGCTTTACCATGTAAAATCTTGGCTAGGAAAGTGTTTCACCATGAAGGATTTAGGAGAAGCTACTTATATCGTAGGAATCAAGATCTATAGAGATAGATCTAAGCGACTTATACGTCTTAGCTAAAGTACTAATGTAGATAAGATCTTAAGAAGATTTAATTTGCATGAGTCCAAGAAGGTAGTTTACCTATACTCATAGCGCACATTTGAGTGAATCTCAAAGTCCTACCACACCTTGTGACATAGAGAGGACGAGCAAGATTTTATATGCTTCGGCAATTGAATCCATAATGTACGCTATGGCTTGTACAAGACATAATGTATCTTTCGCATTAAGCATGACGAGTAGATACCAACGATATCCAGGTGAGGAACATTGTTATGCTGTGCAAAAACTATTGAAGTACTTGAAAATGACTAAATATATGTTTTTGGTTTATTGTGGTTTGGATGGAGAGCTAGATGTAAAATGTTACACCGACGCTGGGTTCCAAACTGATCGAGATGACACTCGATCGCAATCTGGCTATGTTTTCATTAAGAATGGCGGAGTAGTTGCGTGGAGGAGCTCGAAGCAGAGCAGCATTGCATTATCGTCTAGCAGAATACATCGTTTTCTCAGAAGCTACTCAATTGGCTATAGATGGATGAAGAAGTTTATAGGGGATCTTGGTGTTGTTCCAATTAACGATAAACATGTGAAATTATATTGTGATAATTCAAGTGCAATCCTACTTGCGAATGATCCACATTGAAAGGCAGCCCACATATCCTTTGCAAATTTCATTACATTCGCGAGAAATGATATTGAGGTTATTAAAGTCCGTACTGATGACAATGTTGTTGATCCGCTAAAGAAAGCTTTACCATGTGATAAGCATGATGAACATGCTAACGGGAATTAGGCTTCGTTATCTAGAAGAAAATTTATCTGAAGTTTAATATTTGTGTTTGGATATTGGAACGTTAAACAATTCTATTTATGAGTGATATATAATTGTTATGAGTATTTCTTCATTTATATTATTGTATTCTATATTTGCACGTTTCACCCATGAATATGATTGTTCAAAAACTCCATACTCGATCATATTGTTTGGGCACAATATGAATTAAGACTGATGTGAATTTCGGTATTTATTTATGTATACAAATAATTTACTTGTTGGGGCTAAAGTTAATATGTATTAATAGGGATGAATATTGGAGGACCCATACAAGACGTCACTATATGATGATTGTCAATTAGTGACGTCTTGTAACTAGGGGCCATATAGGGGTGTTTTGGGAATTTTGGATTATGTATTATAAGGTGAAAATAGGTAAAAGGATTTTTTCCTCTTATACTAAGAGCATGATACTATTGTGTGCCTGATGTGTTTTACGTGTGTGTACAAGTTTTTTAATTTATAAGGGGTGAATTACCGAATCTATAATTAACACATACGAGCAAGTGAACTCGTCCGTTATAGAAAGATTATAATGGTAATTCGGGATCGTTCGTAGGGATTTGTGAGTGAATCGAGTTGTAAAAAAGTAAATCTAAAAAATAAGCAATAATGATAATATGATAATTCAAATGATTAAAACTACACTTGCTTAGACTAGTATACTACTCTAGATAAGCATGATTCTGATAACTTTTCTTAACATGTTGGTTATGATAATTAGTTGGTGAACTAATCTATTGTTCTTACAAGTTAAACCTTCGTGAAGATTTTAGTTTATAAAAACAAGCACTAAGTTTAACCAATCAATTCAAGATCAATCCAAGTTTCATAAGTTTGGATTAACAAACTTAAACACAAAAATAATCTTTTGTTTTATCAAATAAGCTTAGGAAATGGTCAATACAAAAGGTAACCGATCATAGACAAAAATGTTACAATTGATTGTAAACTACTAATCTTTCGACCTATGAGGTGGTTTTCAATCAATCCAATTTGATAGACGAAAGCATTCTCATTACAACCATAATTAAGTTTCTTTGTTTAACCAAGAATAATGGGTAAAAACAATCATTCATAGACAAATGATTATAACTAGTTGAATAACAATAAACCTTTCAACCTTTAGAATTACTAACAACTAGTCAAACTTGATTAACAAATGTCACTATGAAACTTAAGCACAATTGGATCTTAGAATTAACTTGAATTTGAATTAAAAGATTTTATCACAATCATACGCAAATCATTAAGTAATATGCATCATCTAAGAAAGTGCACAAAGGCACTAGCCACTCATAGCAAACATGAACATAAACTCAGAATTTTGAACATTAGAAATCATGATTAAAAGTCTTACAATGATTGGAATGAGATTACAAATGATAAGGTAATGATACCAAAAGTATTTGTGTTGACTTCTTGAAGGTTTGACTTCCAAATGTTGATTTCTTGGTCTTCCAAAGGTTCCTGGACTTCTAATGACGAATTTGAGAGCTTTTGAGAGTGGTTTATGATTAAAGATAGTTGTGTAATAGTTGTTGTATGGTATGATCTCTCAAATGATTTCCAAAGGCTCTATTTATACTCATCTCAAGGCCTAGGGTGTTTAATGCTTCAACTTGGCCAACAAGCAGAGTGGAATGGCCTAGAATACTCAATGGAAGGGCCTAGAATCGTTTGTATGAAGAAGGGATCCTTAGTGATGAAGTTTGATTAACACAGGTTCATCCAGCCGATCGGCTGGTCTTCAATACCACCTCCATCCGAATCGGATACGGGTTGCGTCCGATCGGATGGAGGACTGCTGTAGGCTCTTCTTGGTCTTTTGGTGTTTGTCTTGTTTCTTGCTCATAGCTCTTTGTTCTTTATCCAAACTTGATCTTTTCTTTGTCTAGGAACTTGGAATAATGAATACTTGGATCTTCATTCTTTGAAATGCCTTTTTGGTGTGGATCTTGACATGAGAATCTTCGTACGATTGTAAATCCTTGTTTCCTTCATTAATCTTTCACTTTTTCTTCCTTTTTCCTGTACTTGGCTACATATACTTTGCAAACATACTTTGGTGCGATTAAGTAACAAAAGCATATAATATAACCAAATAAAATATAAAAAAGTACGAATAAGGCTACTAAAAACATGCACAATTTGAGCGTTATCAAATTCCCCCACACTTAAACTTTGATTGCCCTCAAGCGAATCTAGAAGTTAAAACAATTATATACATGGTACTCGAGTATGTTTAGAAAAAAAAAATGTGATGCAAATCTATCAAGTACAAGTACAAGTTAAATCCATCATTTCAAGCTTTTCTAATTGAAGCATCGAGATGTTTGACAATACCCAATTGATTTTCTTGCTTGATGAACATTACTAATCACCTCACGAAAAAGAAATGAAATATAATTCACTCAAATCACTCATTTATATGGTTGGTGGAGTATATAAGAGAAATCACTCTCATTGCTCAGTCATGATCTAAATATTACCATAGGCTTGTACAAGAAACAAAACTACACCGATATGGCGTGAGCACCAAGTATACATATCAAAGAGGTTTTTTATTCGGGTTTAAGGCTTCAAGGGTTATATAAGACTTACGTGCAAATATCTTATGGAAAACATAATAGATCGCTGGCGCGAATTCTTGCATTACCAAAAAACGGATGGTCACTAAGGATAACCTTAGATCGCTGGCGCATTATCTAATTCCTCAAGAACTCGGATGGTCACTATATGTCAATACACTTGATAATTTCACAAAGCCAAAAGGTAAGGATAAGACATGGGATATGTTTAGAAAGGTTGATAGTAAAGAATATACAAAATAGTCAAAGTCTACTAACCAAATGTTTCTAGCTATTTCGAACCACTATCATGCAATCTTGAGAAACTCCATACTTGATCAATCAATACATTATTCCATAGCTCATTGGCTATTCTCGTCACGTTATAGTTGCGTGATTTTTTTTTTTTTTTTTTTTTTTAACATAAACTCATTCACTTGTCATCTTGTAGTTGCGATGACTAATCCTTCACTTTGCTTTAATCACTGCTTTTGGAGTTTACAACTTTCTTCGTACTTTCATGATTTCCCACATAACATCCATCTTACCAAATAGCTAGCAACCAACCAAGACTTGACTAAGGGTAAGGCTAGGCTAAAAAGTGTAAAATCTTTTTGTATTTTTTTGGATTTTATTCAAAAGAAAAGATTGGCTCAGAAGGTGTAAATAGGGGTATCTAGCGTTAAAGATAAACGCTAACAATAGGGATTATATTGGTGGTTAACTAATCAGTGTAACTAGCTAAATATCAATACGGAAGGCTATTTGGGTTAAATCCTAAGGTTGCCTCTTATCACGCATATATACTTATATCACAAACAAAATGTGATCTCACAACGGTCTCGTAATGATTTACAAGTAAAAGTTCTAGAATAAATAAAATCACCGGCACACTCATAGCAAAAGAATCAAAGCATAAAAGATGTATGCTAAATACAGAACAGGCTCAAATCCTCACAATTTAGTGGAAAGGCTATAATATGTGCTAGCTAATGTTATCGATCCCAGAATGGATTGCAATATTAATCGGGACACATATCAATTTTTCAAAAATTACAGGTTTCACCAGTGGATAAATCCAGTTATTCTAATATATTATCCTAAAAATGACAAATAACTAGATCACCAGGGCAAACAAAATTTAAAATCTAGCTCGAAATTTACAAGTTATCCTTATTTTCCTATTCACCCCCCCCCACCCCCACCCCCACCCACACTTAAGTTAAGCATTGTCCTCAATGTGATAAACGAACTTCAAAGTATGAAAATAGGGAAATAAGAGAATAAACCATATTTTTCGGGCTTCATATGATTCCTTGATCCAAGTGTCCAAGCTTAGTAATCATTACCTGTAGTAATCTTAAAACAAACAAAACAAACACACGAAAATATTTCTACGTTTTATTAAAAAGTCAGTGGTACACCCCCACACTTAAGTTCAACTAAGGGATTAGAGAAACTTTGTGGGTGTAATCACTTTGAAAACAAAATAAGAAGTAAAAATAGCAAACACACGGATTGCCTTCCGAGAAGCGCTTGTTTTATTAACGAGTCATCAGCCTGACTCAAACTTCTTTCAGTCTACATTGGTGCAATTTTTGGTTTCTTCCTCAAGAATTTTGGAACATACACCACGTTTCCTATCACAATTCCTTCTCCAGTTTTATCTATGCCTTCCAGTTTCACTCTTTCCCAAGCTCTAGGAAGAACATCATAGATAAAACCAGTTTCTTCGGCCCAAGGAGTGTTTTTCTTATAATCGGCCGGAAAGGGTGCCATAAAGGTTATAGCTTCATATTCTGATTCAGGCGGAATTTCTTCGATAGAAATCTCGTTCATTTGCTCCTTATCATAGTACAATTTAATCCGGTGACCATTAACAATGAAACTTCCACCCTGTTTATCATATAATTCAACATATCTAGATGGAAATCCATGTTTCACTATATATGGTCCGAACCATTTCGGTTTTAGCTTAGGAGCTTTAAACTTGTATTTCATATTGAAAAGCAGAACTTTGTCTCTAGCTTTGAATTCTTTCCGAATTCTAAGCTTTCTGTCATGATAAACTTTGGTTCTAGCTTTGTAAAGCTTGGAGTTCTCATAAGCTTGGAGTCTTAGTTCATCGAGTTCATGCAATTGCAAAAATCTCTTCTCTCCGGCTATTTTGAGATCAGGGTTACAGTTTCCTAGTGCCCAGTAGGCGCGATGTTCGATTTTGAACAGCAAATGATAGGTTTTTCCATACAAAAGTCTGTATGGTGTTGTACCAATTGGAGTTTTGTAAGCCGTACGAAATGCCCACAGAGCATCATCAAGTTTTCTCGACCAAACGGCAGGGTTGTCTTTGACCGTTTTTTCGAGTATCCTCTTTAAGGCTCTGTTGGTGTTTTCGACTTGACCACTGGTCTGTGGGTGATAAGCTGTAGCAAAACGATGATGAACTCCATATCGTTTCATAATTTTCTCCATTTGCTTGTTACATAAATGGGTTCCTCGATCACTTATTAAAGCTTTAGGAATTCCATAACGAGCGAAAAGCTTTTTGAGAAAATTAACAACTCGTGCTTCATTTGTGGGTAGAGCCTCGGCTTCAGCCCATTTGGAAACATAATCAATAGCAACGAGAATGTATTCGTATTTGTGCAATTTAGGAAATGGTCCCATAAAATCGATTCCCCAAATATCGAATATTTCGCAGACTTGAATGCTCTTTTGAGGCATTTCGTCTCTGCGAGAAAGACTACCGGATCTTTGGCAAGCATCACAGTTTTGAACAAGAGTATGAGCTTCTTTGAAAATTGTCGGCCAATAGAATCCAGCATCAAAATCTTTTTTAGCTGTGGTGGAAGGACCATAGTGTCCCCCAGTTGGGCCATCATGGCATTCATCAAGAATTCTTCTTGTTTCGGAACCATAAACACATCTTCTGATCATCCCATCGGGAAACATCTTGAAAAGATAGGGCTCTTCCCAATAATAGTGTTTTAGTTCTGAGAAGAATTTACTTCGTTGGGCGTGAGTTAATCCTTTTCTGAGAATTTTTCCAACGAGATAATTTGCAAAATCTGCAAACCACGTAATTTCTTTTTCATCAATTGTGTCAACAATCATGAGAGTTTCATCTGGGAAATAATCGTCAATTTCATCTTCCCTTAACTCTTCCAAATTTGGATTCTCGAGACGAGACAAATGATCAGCAGCTAGATTTTCTGCTCCTTTCTTATCTTTTATTTCTATGTCAAATTCTTGGAGTAGCAAAATCCATCGGATAAGACGCGGTTTTGCATCTTGTTAGGTAAATAGATATTTGAGCGCTGAGTGATCAGTAAACACAATCGTTTTTGAAAGCACAAGATAAGATCTGAATTTGTCGAAAGCAAAAACAACAGCTAACAATTCCTTCTCCGTAACCGTGTAATTTTGTTGAGCATTGTTAAGTGTCTTGCTAGCGAAGTATATAGGACGAAAATTTTTTCCTTCACGTTGTCCTAACACAGCTCCAACAGCAAAATCACTTGCATCACACATGAGCTCGAATGGTAGTAACCAATCAGGTGAAACCATAATGGGTGCACCCGTCAGTTGGGTTTTTAATGTTTCGAAAGCCTTAATGCAATCCGCTTTAAAGTCAAAAACAGAATCTTTTTCAAGAAGTTTTATCATAGGACGAGATATTTTGGAAAAATCTTTAATAAAACGACGGTAGAAACCGGCATGTCTCAGAAAACTTCTAACGGCTTTAACGTTGGTTGGAGGTGGTAATTTGGTGATAACATTGATTTTCACTTTGTCAACCTCCATTCCTGCACTGGAAATTTTGTGTCCAAGCACAATTCCTTCAGTCACCATGAAATGACATTTTTCCCAGTTAAGAACAAGATGTGCAACTTCACATCTTTCGAGCATTTTATCGAGATTAGAAAGGCAAACTTCAAATGAGTTTCCAAAAACTAAAAATTCATCCATGAAAACTTCCATAGATGTTTCAAGCATGTCTTGGAATATTGCAATCATACACCTTTGAAAAGTTGCTGGTACATTACAAAGACCGAAAGGCATATGCCGGTAAGCGTAAGTTCCAAAAGGACATGTGAATGTAGTTTTTTCTTGATCAGCAGGATCAATAGGAATTTGGAAATATCCTGAAAAACCATCAAGGAAACAAAATTACTTGTTCCCTGCTAGTCTCTCAAGCATTTGATCCATGAAGGATAGAGGAAAATGATCTTTTCTGGTGGCTTTGTTTAATTTTCTGTAATCAATACATACTCGCCATCCAGTGACAGTTCTAGTAGGAACTAATTCATTCAGTTCGTTGGTCACAACGGTCATTCCTCCTTTTTTCAGAACACAGTGAACTGGACTCACCCAAGGACTATCCTCGATGGGGTAAATGATTCCGGCATCAAGAAGTTTGATGATTTCTTTCTTAACAACTTCTTTCATGTTGGGATTGAGTCGACATTGTCTTTCTACAATGGGTTTAACACCTTCTTCAAAATTGATTTTGTGTTTACAGAAATCAGGGCTAATTCCTGGAATATCAGAAGTTTTCCAAGCAAAAGCTCTTTTATGCCTCTTGAGAACAGAGATGAGACATTCTTTTTCATTATCATTGAGCAACGAAGATATGACTACTGGAAGAAGTGAATTATCCTCCAAGTAAGCATATTCAAGATGATCGGGAAGTGGTTTTAGCTCAAGATCAGTTGGTGGCTCTTGAAGAGATGTTTTGATTCTCAATTGATCATTAAAGGTGATTTCCTCAAAATTCTCTTCCACTATTTCTCCTTCTTCAACTTCTTCAATATCTTCTTCGAATTTTACTTCCATAAAATCAGCGAATTCTTTATCAAAATTTGTTTCACTAATTTTCTCCGAAGTAGTCATGAATGGATTAGAATCGTCAAGTAATGCATCCAACTCTTCGTCAGTGACTTCATCAATTACGTAAATATTAAAACAAGTGTCATCACTGGAATATATATATTGCATTGCTTTATCGATTAAAAAGGTAATTCTATCTTTTCCAACTCCAAGATTGAGTTCTTTACCTTTTACTTTGATGATAGCATCAGCGATGTTTAGGAAATGTCTTCCTAAAATAAGAGGGACTCTACTATCTTCCTCCATTTCTAAGATCACAAAATCCAAGGGAAAAACAAATTTACCAACTTGAACAAGCATATTTTCAGCAACCCCAACAGGATATTGGTAAGAATGGTTCGCTAATCGAATACTCATCTTTGTAGGTTTCAAGGTATTGATGGAAAGTTTAGAATACAACGAATAGGGCATCAAATTGATACTTGCACCAAGATCGGCTAAAGCATCACATGTGATGTTGTTTCCTAATGTGCATGGAATACGAAAACTTCCGGGATCTCCGAGTTTTGGTGGAATTTTGTTTTGAACAATGGCTGAACATTCTTCATTGAGAAAGGTAGCGGATATTTTCTCCAACTTGTTCTTGTTATTAAGAAGTTACTTTAAAATTTTTCCATAATTGGGCATTCCAGCTAGAACATCAACGAGGGGTACATTGAGTCTAACCTCTTTGATCATTTCAACAAACTTCTTATAACGCTCCTCTATCTTTTCTTTCTTAAGGCGTTGAGGATATGGAATCTTTGGTGTGTACGCCTTGACTGGTGGGATGGGTTTTTCTTTGGTGGGTGTATTTGGAATATTTTTCTTTGCTGCTTCTTTAGCTTCATCCTCACTTTCATCATGGATGATCGTGGTATCATTTGGATTTGGTGGTGAATCATAAGAGAGACCACTTCTTGTGAATACAACATTGATATGCTCATTTCTAGTCTGTGGTGGACGATAAGTTTTAACGTTTGATCCAGATGATGTTGGTTTAGGATTGGATTGGGTATTACTTGGTAACGTACCTGATGGTCGGGAAGAAAATTGGTCAGAAAGTCTACCGAATTTGTTTTCAAGATCCTGAATAGATGCTTGATGATTTTTCTGACCTTGCTCAACTTTGGTTTTGAGATTGAAAAATTGAGTTTTGAGAACTCATTAGTTGATTTTTGAGTAGTCACGAATTCTCTCATCATTTTTTCGAAATCGGCTTCTTCCGGCTTTTTATCAGAGGTTTGTGGAGTTTGATTTTCTGCTCGAGGTTGAGAATTACGGTTGTTATCCCTTTGTTGGCGATCTTGCCAATTTCCAGAATTTCTCCCGTAATAATTACCACGATAACCACCTCCACGGTATCCTCCTTGGACATAATTAGCTTCTCCTTTTTTAGGTCCGTCCATTGGTTGATCGTCACATTCCGATGATGGGTGATTACCTCCACAGTTGTTACAACCATCTCGCATTTCTTTCATTTCTCCTTTAAGATCTTTATATTGCGAGTCGATTTTGGAAGTCAAGGCTTCCATTTTCTCCATGAGTTTAGAGGTATCGGAATTTTCAGCAAAAGCAACGGTTTTTCGTAAGGGTTTAGTTTTGGAATCTTTTGACCAATTGAGTTTGAGAAGTACTCGGTCTTTAAGCAATTGATATGCCTGGTTAGGGGTCTTGTAGAGAAAAATTCCTCAAGCATCAAGGATTCCTTGAGATGTTTCATCAAGTCCATGGTAGAAGATTTGGATAATGGTTCCTCGTCCTAAACCATGTCCATGACAAGTACGAAGCAAATCTTTCATACGAAGCCAAGCTTCGACGAGTGATTCGTTAGGATTTTGTGTGAAAGCACGAATTTCTCCCATGAGTCGGTCAAACATGGCAGGTAGAAAGAATCGGCTTACAAAAGCTTGCCTCATTGATGCGTGGTTTTGCGACCTTACAACAGGTTTTACCTCTCGAGGGATCTCAAGAGGCTTGCAATCCCCACCAGGCAGTGTACCTGACCGATGTAGTATAGTGAAGTGGCAAGTACCGGGGGATTGATCGTTCTCTAGGGGAATAGTGTCGTTAGGATTGAAAAACTACTCTAATAGGTCTAAGGGTGAGGGAAGATTCTTTTTGTATTTTTATATTTTTTATAAAAGCAAGTAAAATCTCGGGTTTGAAGGAGTGGGCGGAATTAGTTGCTAGTCAACTAACCCAAATAACTACAATTGCAAATAAAATAAAATAACTGAAAATGAAAAGGTGGTGGAACTTATATGGAGAGAAATGTGTTTACTTAGATTTCCTTACTCCCTAACTATCTTTTACCGGTTGATTAGTGTGTATTAATTGCGTGGATGACGGGTGTATTCCTTAATACCAATCGTGGGGTGGCGTACGTACTTCCCCAACTCTACAAGCTCCTACTTCACTCCTATGTCGAGCCGGCTAAGAAGCTCCTAACATGGGATCACTAGAATTCGCTCATGCATTAAATACAACCATAAAAACCTTAGTACGCATTGGTTCTTGTTTCTTAAGACGTTCAAGCAAGTTACCGTATAGGAGGTTAGCCAGTTTTCTTAAGCCTAACATCGATAAACAATCATCCAATACAATTAATAACACACCAACAACTAATAATCAATAGTTAGGTTTCATTAGATCTAAGCAAACACAAGATAAATCTAGCCTAACAAGTTAATCAAAAGACAAGAACAAGATATAATCAAACAACACATAGACATATTGAATGATTAATTGATTACTTATCTTCAATTAAACATGGGAGATCCAAGGGTATAAAACCCTTAAAAATGGCAGAAAATTCGTCTTAGGGTTTCTCCTCACAAAGTTGCACACTAATGATTAAAAATTGCAAAACTATATATAGAATTTAGTGGCTGACGGCGTCACGTTGTAGGAGGTGACGCCGTCACCTCGCCGCGGCTAGGGTTCCCGGATGGTCTTCCTGACGCCGTCCCTCTTTAATCCTCCAAAATCCACTCTGGCGCGTCAAGGGTTGACGCCGTCACAATTGTGCTTGACGCCGTCTCTCTTTAACTTAAACCGTGACGGCCTTGATCACCTTAAAGGGTGACGCCGTCAGACTTCCTTTGTAAAACTTTCTGGCGCGTCACGTGTATTTGTCATATCCACCTCTTTTGCCAAGCCGTGATGCCGTCAGGAGCAATCCTTGACACCGTCACGTGTACTTTTCCAGCAGCTTTGGAGACTTTGTCGTTTTCTTTACTTTTATGCTCCAAAAACGTCCAAAATGCTTCCTTTTCCAGATTTCTTCTCCAAAGTACCTAAAATGACAAAAGGAACGATTTAGGGCAATATTTGATCAAATAAATACGATTTAGGGCTTAAATGACCCCCTAAAAACGGTACACTTTTCGCTTCATCACTCATCTCCTCCCAAGTATTGATAGTTCTTGGGGTTAATTCATTGTACCACACTTTTGCATCTCCGGCAAGTGATGTTAGAAAAAGTTTGAGTTTAATGGCGTTGACATCGGTGTCGCCATATCTGAACATGCCACAAATTTCGATGAATTTGGCAATGTGTTTGTGCGGATTGGCCCGCGAACGGCCATCGAATTGGCGGTCTTTGATCATAGAAAGATGGTGACCTTTCACGGTGAAATTGTCACCTAGATTAACAACAACAATAGCAGCTCCAGGAGTGGGTGCTACGGCTCGGTTGGCGGCCCACATGGGTTGATCGTCAGCCATAGGAAAAGGTTGATCAGCGAATGGGTTATAAACGAATTTGGCTTCGAAAAGGTTATGAAACGGTTGGTTTGGTACTCTTGCTACACGATTGGCTAATGGAACAAAGGGTGTTCTTCTTCTTCTTGGTCTTCGGATTAAACGTTCGGGATCTGAAAGAGGTGAAATTGGTTCTATTCCAATAGAGTGAGTGTTCATACAATTCCTAAGGGAATCGAGGCAATGTCTAAACACAAAAGAATGAAAATAGTTTGAAAAATCAGACTTGGGTAACCGATCGGATGGCAAGGTGTACCGATCGGTTGGGCGTCTCGGAAAATTTTGGATTTGTAAAACCCTAAAATCGAAAACATTTGAAATTCCTAATTTGCCCCTATAATCTTGAATCTATAAGAACATCTTGAAATCAAAAACCTAAATGACTAAATCCTTTAATCACTAATAAGATTATTAAAACTTTAAGTTATGACTTAACTAAGAAAATACCAAACTTCAACATATGAAGCTACTACTTAAAACATTCACACGTTTTCCTTATGTGTTTATTTGGGCCGAATTAAATTGTCACACAAGCACATAACTTTTGGGCCTTAAAGACATGAAAATACCCAAACAAACCTTGGCCCAAAACCCCTCTCAAATGTCGGTTTCCCATTCCCTTTATACACCGATTATATATTTTTTTCTCCTTTTGAAAACCCTAAAACAACAAAAAGCTCGGCTGCTGTTCTCTTTTCTCTCCTGCCGATCAAACACAGCAGCAAAGGAAGGTTTTGTGGCTTCTTTTGGAGGTTCCATCTTGGTGCTACAATAGTTCGAATTGGTGGTGTTGAATCGTGTGTTTTGGAATCCATTCGAAAGGCTTTGGTTAGGGTTTTCGGCTGCAATTATGTGGTGTTCGATCCATGGTGTTTTTTTTCTTTTGATCTCACTTCAAAGGTAACTCTTATAACCCTTGTTCAATTCCACTCTTCTTGCTTGATTCTTGTTAGTTTTCTTGTTGTTCTTGTCGACCGTATTGTACATAAAATCATAACAGAAAACTGCATGAAACCTAAACTAAGTTCACATAAAATCATGAGCTAAAAACCCTAAAAATCTAATATATAAATCGATCCAGGTGTGTACGATGATGTTAAATCGTTTTGAATATGTTATGACCTGTTATTAATCGACCTAAACATGTTACGAACTCATCTATAATCGTTTTGTGTCATGAATTAAAGATTAGAACGACAAAACTCTAAAGGTATGCATGAAACTGTGAAACTGCTACTGGTCTGGAACTTTATACGACTTTAATCGACTGTAATTAAATAATGGTAACATGTATTTAGATGGTTTTTGAGTCTAGAAGTAAGTTCAGTGAATTAGCTTTCTGGGAAAATTAGTCTTGTAATTTTTAGATGTCGGGAAGGTACTTTTTCTGATTTTATGAGATCGGGTGTCGAAACTGTATTTTGGGTTACGAAAATTCACCAGTAGTTTATGATTTTTAATTAGAAATATATAATGATTTATGACCTAAAATTGTAGCAGGATAATATTTGGGATATAAGTTCGTTACTGTAATTTTTTCAGATTTTTATAAATTCATTTAATGGGACTATGAACTGCATAGATTTCGTATGTTAAAATTGAGCAGAAATCTGGACGACTTGAAATAAATGATTTTTAGACTATAGTTAGACTTAATAATAAATTCTGGAAAATTTTTGGGAAGTTATTAAGACATATAGGAGCGTTTGTGAATTTTTGGGAATTTTTATTCTGGGGTCTTATAAGGATGAAAAATCGTATAAAACAGTACTAATTTATGTGTTAAACCTGTGAAAAGTTTTAAAGATATAAAAAGGGTGTTAAGTGTTTATTTTTCAAACCAAAGGGTTTAAACGGTCATTTTTCTAAAACTAAAAGACTTAACTTGTAAAAACCTGTAACTTGATAATATTTACATTTTGTACCCTAATCTTACCATAATGACATTAAAAATCCTAAATATGTTATAAGTGCATAAGAAACCCTAAAATCATGAAAACTACATTATGAACCCGAAACTTATGTAAATGACATCTTGAACCTTAAACCACTAATATGGTCTTCTCTAATACTTTAAGTTGATAAACGGACATGTTAATTACTAAAGTTACTAAATAAGGAAACTTGCTATTTTTGGAAAGTTACCTAAGATGGAAAGAAAACTAAAATGAAACCTTCGTGATTATGAAACTAAGAAACTATGAAATCATAAAACTATGAGACTTATAAGTAAACTTATAATTCGTGTAGATTCGTTGAAGATGGTGTCTACTTCCGATCTTTTCATTTCTGTTTGTGTTTTCGCTTGCGGTATAAGGTACAGATATTCTACCCTTTTTCAGTAAGGGTGTCTTCGTTCTCATGACTCATTGATCTTGATTCGTTTAAGATTCTTTTCTATTATTTTAAGATTCCCTAAGCCATTGCTATGTTCCCCTACACTTTGGTTCGTTTGTTTGATTCATTTTGACTTTGATGTTCGATATGACCCTTTTTGCTTTGAGCCTCTATAATGATCCATTTGATATTCGTTCGTGACCTTGTGATATTAGTGTTCGAATCACATGATACTTTGAAGGTTCATTTAATTTTGGTAAATAGATGTGAAAACCTTTTTAATTATATCATGGAAATGTTTTGAGGAAAAAAAAACTATTTTTATGAAATATGCGCTACCACTTTTAATTGGAATTTGGCTAAGCTTTTATGATAACTACGTTTAAAGACTACTTTTGTGAAAACCGTTATTAAAGATTATTTTTATGAAAATCATTTGATAAAGATTAATTTAAATGAACCATTTGATTTTGAACCTCCGATGATGACATAGACTATTTGAACCTTTGCTTTGATACTGGGACTTTGAACATGATTCGATGACTTTGACTATTTGAACCTTTGTAATTATTTGGACCTTTGATATGATTTGGATCTTTGCTGTGATTTGGACCTTTGACCCTTCAGTTTGATACCCGAGCCAAGTTCATTTCCTAGCCATGAAGGTAACATGGCCGTGTCATTGATGCACCAGTGGCATGACTCACGTGTGGGTGAGTGATTTCTCACACCGTCCCCATATTGTTCGTTGCATGCACATTATATTTATTATGGCCAATATTATTGTTCGGGGGACGTATGGGTTGCAATCCTAGATTCGTGTCCGTGTTCTTGGACTTAACATGATTTGATATTATATATTGTTCGGTGACTGATTTTGGGTGCAATCCACGTCTTTCACAAGTTCGGGAGCTAGCTACTCCATTTGAAGAATGAGGACACCCCTCATATTATCTGATTATTTGAGAGGTCTCCCCTCTATATGATTATGAGGACATGGTTACTATATTTGATTTGTGTTCGGGCTCGTGGTGGATCACTGATCTACCCTTTTTCTTTCTTACTTGTACTCTTTGACTATACCTTTGTAAACCCAATGCACCAAACTATACATGTTCGTTTTCTTTTTCTTTCGTTTTCATTTATATATATCTGTTCACTGGGCTTTTTAAGCTCAGCCGCATTTCTTTTCCTGCGGCAGGTTTTAGTAGGAAGCTGGGTTATGAGTGGAGAGTAACTGGACTTAGAAGACCTTGATAGTCCTTCCGGATTAGAGATGACTAGAAGAGATTATTTATAGACTTAGTATTTATTGTAATTTCCATTGCAACCTTGTATCTTCAGATTTTTCCCTTGTAACCATTGAAATTCATTTGTATTATTTATGTCATATGCTTATGTTTGCTTTGATATGTCACCATAACGTAATACTTCAACCCTTTTCGGGTTGGGGTGTTACAATTATGGTATCAGAGAGACAGGCTGCGACTTGTAATACATTTACCCTTGGCCTGTGAAGTTTGGACCATTAAGTTTCCACTGTAGGCGCTCATAAGACAACCTTTGAAAATTTGCTTTAGGATTTCCCCATAAGAACTTAAGTTATTACCGGTGAGGAATGGGTAGATTAGGACATCTATGTAAGTAACATTGCTTCCGCATCACTCTGATTCGTGCCTTTGCCTTTAGATATGCCTTGTAAGAACATTTGTTTCAGAAGCTAAAAAGTTTTGCAACCTAAGATTAGTAACCACCATTTAAGTTCCACTTCCTGATTTAATCTCTACTTCCGATCTGTTCGATAAACAGTTAGATACCTTTCCGACCATCCAGATGGTCATTCAACCATAATGTGTTTGACACATATTCTATGAATTCATTACTCATGTTGGATATGAAGTGTATCATCTGATACTACTCAATTCTGCGTAACCCATTACTACTCCTATGAGAACCCTGACAAATATCCACCCCGAATATAAGAAGTTTTGTTCCCTCCCTTTGAATGATTGAACCTTGCCTGCCAACCATTTCCTTTGGAAGGATATGGTGTAAATACTATCTCAGTACGAAATTGTTAACTAAGCATGATGATGCTGATAGCTAATATTCCATACAATCTCACTTTTGACGGTTATACGATGTTCGTATTATCAATGATACACACCCTATCTGCCACCTATGCTAAGAAGCGAAACAAAATTCTGACACTTTGAACTGTTCGTTTATCTATCTCAACACAATGATGAACCATGTACTTGACCTTGACATATGAACTACCCTTCTGGCTTGACGACCGTATTCGAGTTACGAATCCATTTACTTTTGATATATTTGATTTGGAGGTCTTTCGGTTATGGATTGGCTGGCTCTTCATAAAGCTACCAAAGACTACCATATCTGATATAAGACTTTTAGCAATCTATTTTTCATCCTACTTTGTTATGATGACTCCCAACCGCTTAAATCTGTTAAGATTATTGTTGCTATGGAAGCACATACTCCGATCTCATTTGATTGGCAAGTTCTCCTGACACCTATTAGTATCCACCCTTAGGAAGCTTCGGCATTGGAAGTATTTGTTGTACAAAATTTTCTGGTGTTTTCTGATGATCCTCTTGGGATTCCCTCCTGCCTGGGAAGTAGAGTTAGCATTAAATTGATCCCAGTTGATGAAACCATGATGCCAAAGAAGTTGAGAGATTAAAAGAAGCTGATGGAATATGATTTTGTGCACTTCAGTGTTTCTCTTTGGATGATCCTATGCGGCGGCATATTGACTATCGTGAACTTTACCGTATCACAATCCGTAATCATCATCCCTTACCGCGTATCATTGTTTGATCTGAGCTATCTTTGAAACTCCGTATCAGACGGCCTCATTCAAGTTTGAAGGACCGAAGAAGAAACCGCTAGAGCTTCTAAGGAGAGAGTCGACTAAATGAGAGTAACCCTGCGAAGTATTTCAGTTTTCTTCATGAAGAGGAAGATAAGTGATGTGAAGCAGATATGAAGACGATCCCTGAAACGACCTTTGTACTCTTTGTGATCATTATGAGCTCTAAAGGATGCCAATCGTATTGGCTAATAGAATCATGTCTTTCGCGAGTCTGTGGACAATTGTCATAGTATGACAGTGTGTTTGTGCTCAGAGACGAAGGAGGAATATATATATCATTTTCGTATCGAGTAGAATGACCCCTGTGTTCTGGAGGAATAGGTTTGATTGGCGTTCGAAGATTGTTGCAGACAACACTACCAGGTATCTTGCGATGACAGAGTTTTCCACAGGAAGGACCAAGATTGAAGACCGTTGTTAGAGTTAGGAACCTTGTAGAAGAGTAGTAGAAGATATCCGCGGCCGGCGTTACCATGAAAGAAGCATCCAAGGAAGAATTCACCTTACCACACCACAGTGTCCAGAAGAGGTGCCGAAGGCTTGAGGGGCCAGACTCAAGTTTATAATTCCTTTCCACCCTATGATCATATAGACAGACGTAGACAGACTGCTTAGATTTGTGATGCGTGGGACCTCGCAGTAGGTTTTACCTCTCAAGGGATCTCAAGAGGCTTGCAATCCCCACCAGGCAGTGTACCTGACCGTTGTAGTATAGTAAAGTGGCAAGTACCGGGGGATTGATCGTTCTCTAGGGGAATAGTGTCGTTAGGATTGAAAAACTACTCTAATAGGTCTAAGGGTGAGAGAAGATTCTTTTTGTATTTTTATATTTTTATGAAAGCAAGTAAAATCTCGGGTTTGAAGGAGTGGGCGGAATTAGTTGCTAGTCAACTAACCAAAATAACTACAAATGCAAATAAAATAAAATAACTAAAAATGAAAAGGTTGTGAAACTTATATGGAGAGAAATGTGTTTACTTAGATTTCCTTACTCCCTAACTATCTTTTACCGGTTGATTAGTGTGTATTAATTGCGTGAATGACGGGTGTATTCCTTAATACCAATCGTGGGGTGGCGTACGTACTTCCCCAACTCTACAAGCTCCTACTTCACTCCTATGTCGAGCCGGCTAAGAAGCTCCTAACATGGGATCACTAGAATTCGCTCATGCATTAAATACAACCATATAAACCTAGTACGCATTGGTTCATGTTTCTTAAGACGTTCAAGAAAATTACAGTATAGGAGGTTAGCCAGTTTTCTTAAGCCTAACATCGATAAACAATCATCCAATACAATTAATAACACACTAACAACTAATAATCAATAGTTAGGTTTCATTAGATCTAAGCAAACACAAGATAAATCTAGCCTAGCATGTTAATCAAAAGACAAGAACAAGATATAATCAAACAACACATAGACATATTGATTGATTAAGTGATTACTTATCTTCAATTAAACATGGGAGATCCAAGGGTATGAAAACCCTTAAAAATGGCAGAAATTCGTCTTAGGGTTTCTCCTTACAAAGTTGCACACTAATGACAAAAAATTGCAAAACTATATATAGAACTTAGTAGCTGACGGCGTCACGTTATAGATCTTGACGCCGTCACCTCGCCGTGGCTAGGGTTCCCGGATGGTCTTCCTGACGCCGTCCCTCTTTAATCCTCCAAAATCCTTCCTGGCTTATCAAGGCTTGACGACCTTCTTGACGCCGTCCCCCTTTAATCTTCCAAAATTTCTCTGGCTTATCAAGGGCTGACGGCGTCATAATAGAGCTTGACGCCGTCACATGTACTTTCCAGCATATTTTTGAGACTTTGTCGTTTTCTTCACTTTTATGCTCCAAAAACGTCCAAAATGCTTCCTTTTCCAGATTTCTTCTCCAAAGTACCTAAAATGACAAAAGGAACGATTTAGGGCAATATTTGATCAAATAAGTACGATTTAGGGCTTAAATGACCCCCTAAAAGCGGTACACTTTTCGCTTCATCAAATACCCTTACACTTGAGATTTGCTTGTCCTCAAGCAAATGCGCTTTTATTCTAATCAAAATACAAGTTAGAGGTCATTTAATGCTAATCTAAAAGTAATTACAACAAATAGTCATTCCACTTTAATCATAATAAGCACGGAGATTACAAACTAGCACCTCACAAGTAGTGTTTAGATACTCACATCTCTCAGGTGTTATCAAAATAAATCTCATAAGTGAAAACGGATAATATCTCTCACTACCTGTCATAGCAAATAGATTACCATAGGCTTGGGAAAGGATCAAAAACCTCCTCCACTAGGCGTAAGCACCTAAGATAAACTATCAAAGAGGGCTTTTAAACGGGTTATAACGTGAGGTGTAGGGATATGATAAACACGGATTTGTTGGATAAGGGATATTTTACTGGTGGCGAGTTAAAGATCTTGATTAATTACATATACAATATGGCGTTGCTAAGCCAAGACTAGACTCGACTTAAGCTAAAAACAAAATAACAAAAACATAAAATAAACATAAAATGAAACGGGATGGTAGTCCGTATCTTTTTTCTACTTTTCTTTTTCTCATTTTTTGTATTTTTCTTGATTGATTTTTTTTTATTTATTTATTTTTTTTCATACACTCTTGCCCTACCATCCAAAATAATACATCATAGGGGCGTTGCATTGCCCTTAAACTTGAACTTTTACATAACTTTACAATTAACTATTCTAATGACTCGAATTAAGATAATCAAAAAACTTGGAGTACTTTTAAAATATTTAGCACATATGAGGGTAATAATGTTCTTTTTCCCCATTACTACATTACACTAGTACTTTACCCATGAGTCCCAATCGTCCCAAAACAATATGTACAAGGATATGACTTGACTTAGCAACCATGTAATCAATTAGATAATTAACTTGGGGTTTAAACAAATGTTGTCACAATAATGCACTAAAAATGAGTGCATACAAGGTAGGCTAAGGCGATTTGGGTGTACATTTAAGTGGGGTGTAAACAAATTCTTCCTTTAAGTAAAATGCTTAAAGGTTGAAACGAAAAGATAGGCTCTGAGGGGTGTACTAGGGGTATCGTGTACTAAAAATGAGTACAACGCAAAGGGTGTGGGAGAATTACTTGACCAATGTAGCCAACGTAATTATAACAAAAACACAGGTGTAAAACAATGGGTTAATCCTAATGCCTCTTATCATGTAGTAAATCTAACTACACGAATGTAGTCTCACTTGTGGCCTCGGAATGGTCCTAACGCAAGTTCTAGAATCTAAGTGCTACCGGTACACACATCATAGCATAAATGCTTTTCCTACCAATTCTAGGGGCGAACCTCACATATTTGGGGGTGGAAATTTTTTTAGTGGTACGGTTTTGTGCTAGTCATATAACTCCTATCCGTGAGATGCTCATTAAGATCAAAGTTTCACTCCTATATGTTGTAAAAAATTTTAAATTTGGCACTAAAATTGCCCTAACAGGTATTTATCTCAGTTTTATTACACATCTACCATCAAACAAACAAAAATCAAGTGCAATTGTATTCTCTAAAGTATCGTACTTTACCCCCCCCCCCCCTTACACTTAAGATGAACATTGTCCCCAATGTTCAAATAACAAGATGTAAAAGTAAATATGGTAAAAGAATGAAATCAAATACTCCCCTGATTCGCTCGGTGGATAAAGAGGTAACATGGTTAGATCTTCTTCCAAGAGAATGTAGAAGCTTCAAGACTAAAGCATCGCCAAAAGCTTGATTCCACAAACATCTCCTTGTCCAAAATAACCTGTTAAACCTGAGAAAACAAACACGAAAACCTGCATAACATCGGCGGGATAAATTCTATATAAGGATATAATGCTTGTGGAATGATAATTTTGCAGATTCCTTGAGTTTATAAGTTAGAGATTTAATAAAAACTTTTTATGAAAACAAAACTTTCAAAAATTTCAGAAAATTAAAACCTGACGCTGTCAGAAATGATCTGACAGAATTCTCATGTTAAGTTTCCGGAAAATTTCTGGAAAAACCTATACCTTACTTCCTGGAAATCCTGCAAAACATCATTATGACTCGATACAAGCATTTGACTCAAACAATTACTAATATGCATGTTAATTTATTATTATTATGATTCATGTTCATTTGTTCTAATAAACCGATTTGGATTTCCCTTACACTTAACTTTTGCAAAATACCTTTATATGTAGTTAAGACGAAGTTAAAAACAAGATAAAGCATTTTCATAATTTAGTTTTTGAACATGAATCAAAAATAATAAAAATTAAACATACATACGGAAGCAAATAAAATCAAACAACCAAACAAATAAACACACAAAGCAATTCAAGCCTACATGCAATAAAGAAAACCAAGTGTCACAAGTGTTTAAAGGCCAAAAGATGCCTAATCCTAAACTATTACAGACCAAATTGTTCCGAAACATACAACCATAGATTAAATTGTTTAAACATCATAACATCAAATCAAATGATCACTGGGGTAGGGGACCGTGGCGATAGTCGTAGTTTGGAGGGAGGTGCCCGTAGTACCCATATGGTGGGTAGTCCTGCTCACGTCCAGGGAAAGGGTCAATCTGCAGGTGTGGGTCCAACTGATCACGCGTAGATAAATGCTGCATCTGTCGAATAGTGTGATCATACATCCAGTCGAACCTCTCGTCAACCCGGGTTCTCCAAGTATCAACCTGGCCCATCCAGGCCCCCTGGTGAGCCTGCCAATCCCTTCTGCTCATGTGCCGGTAGTAATCTGCCGTACCAGCCTCATAACCCCCATGTTGCTGCTGCTGATGCTCCTCCTCCTCATCATCCCCATCATCATCATTCTCAGCTCCGTCTGGATTATACCACATAAAGGTCCCATCATCCATCTCCATAACAACCTCCATCTGCTTCAGGGACCTAACCTTCACTGTCCTGCATGCATCACCACCACTCAAATATCTCATGATCTCGGGCCTGAGGACTCCATAGGATCGGGCCAGCCGGGTGACAAACATCCCACCATAAATCCTATCTCCTTCCCTTTCCCCAACTCCACCATTCAGAAAGCTAGCTACCCAAAATGGGATGTTGCAGTAAACCTCATCTGAGTAAATGGTGTACAAATAGAAGAGGTCTGAACCAGTGACGCGGTGGTGAGAGCTGTGGCGCCCTGTCAAGCTGTAGGTGAGACATCTATGGGTCAACCTAACTTTAGGTTCCCTGATTTGAGATGCCACAGTAGTCGAGGTGTACACACCATCTCCAATAGTCGGCCAGAACATGGAACATCTAAAATCATTCCTCATTGTCTCTCCATGCAACAACCTAGTCATGAACCCTGCTTGAGTGGTTTCATGCTGACTGTACAACCCTAGTCTCCATCCAAACTCTGTAACCGAGCATGTCCTAAGCTCACCCCCCAGCCTAAAATAGATTGTGGTTCTGGCCACATTGGTCCTTGCCTCGGCCATGTCAAAGAGAAAAGTGGCAAAGAATTCACGTACCAATTCGTCATAGACCGGCTCTTGAATTCTAAACAGGTTTTCCCACTGAGGGCCGGTGAACTCATCAGTCTGAAAGCTTTGGAGAAAGGTTTGCTCAAGACCTTCCCTCCTCAAAAAGCTCCAATCAACCACGGCCCCATTTTCTACTTTGTGTTGTAGCAATTGGGTGTATTTAGTCGTGGCAGCCTCGTTATCGAAGACACCCCAACTGAGGACCGTGTCGCCAAAGTTCTCTTGTTGAGATCTAGAGGAACTCCTTCTGCTAGGTCGTTGACGCTTACTCATTATCTGGAACAAAGCAAGGAGGAACAAAAAGGGTTAATTTGTGAATCAAAGAATTGGTTGAGCATCAGACAAGTCTGACGCCGTCACCCTTTGCTAGGTGACGCTTTCAGGTTCGACCAAATTCAAATCCAAAATTACAAGGGAAAAATCAATATTCAAACTTCAGGTTCATAAACCAAACGCCCCTTTTTACAGCAAAATGGGTGATTGGGTCATAGGTTATGGTTCAAATTCGTGGCCTCCCAATTAGTGAATAGACCCATTTGGTTGCCAATCATCAAATGCTTTAATCATTGCTAAATAACACTAATTAAAGGGCATTATGAGTTCTAGGCATGAATCAATCCTAGGGTTTCATGAGTTGGAGGTTTTCGAAATTTAAGAATCCTATGAGTAATTGAAGCGAAAAGAATGAATAAAAATTACTTACCACGTGGAGATTGGTAACGGAAGTCGGTGAATTGGACCTTGGAGATTCGTAGGTGGGGTAGGAGTGGATATGGTTTGTGGGGTTTGTGATGAAAGTGATGGAAATAAGGTTATTATTATTGTGCAGACGGGGTGACGGAGTCACGTTCATAGTCTGACGCCGTCAGACCAGCGTAATTTACCACTTTATGCCAGTTTACAGATGAGCCCCTTGTATTTTAAGTGAGCAGCTTGTCAGGGTCAATAACCCTGATAGCTAGTCTCGTTAACAAGTTCCTCCTGGGTCAAATGTTTTGTTACTGTCACGGGATGTAGTAAAATGTTGGAAAGGGTCGGTTGACGTCTCATCCAGGTTCCAATTTTCATCACGGCAGGTATTCAGGGAGTGAGGGAAACTTTTCCAGGGGGTTTTCGAAATGAGGGTGTGCTTGAATTGAATTCTTTTCACACCTGGCTTAAAGCCAAATGATCGTTTCCTTACTTCGTGAAAGTCAGGGAGTGTGACCACCATGCTCCCCACGAAAATGCTATGATCTTGAGAATTCTTTTTCTCGCGAGGGGATCCAAATGGATAAGAGGGTTCTAAAGGTGAATGCTCGGGGAGAGGGGTTTCATCATCCCATTCGTTGTATGGTTCATTAGGGACCGGGAGTTCAAAGATCTTCTCGATCTTTTTGTGTGAAGCTTCTTCCCTAATTTTCTCCTTTATTCTCGCGATAAACTTTTCTGCTAGTTCCATGAACATATCTTGGGTGTTTTTCAAGTGAGTCTCTAACTCCTGGATCCATCTCTCTTGGTTGTTCACGAAAGTTAGCATTATCCCTTCAAATTCATCTTGTCGTGAGAATTGATGAAACGTATGTTTACCAATTGTGTTCACACACTCATCGGGATTTTTATCAGCCGTAGGTGTCTCGGCTTTCATTAATCTCTCAACCTGCCTTTTTATATTTTCGAACAGCTGTTCCTGGGTTGCACTAATGCAATTTAAAATCCCTTCTTCCGAGAACGTTGAGTCTTTCCATTCTTCTTCTTCGTACTGTGCTAAGTCCTCAATGACTTCCCAGCACTTATCGACACTGAGCCTGCTCAGCCTTCCATTGGCAGCGTAATCTATGGTTCTTCTAGTTTGATGGTTTACGCCATCATAAAATCGTTGGATTTGTAGCCAAGGATCCATGCCATGGTGAGAGACTTTTCGGAGTAAGTCCTTGAATCGAGTCCATGCCTCGTAGAGGGTTTCGCCTTGACGTTACTGGAACATCAAGATATCATTCCTTAGCTTGGTAGTTCTTCCTGGTGGGAAAAACTGAGCAAGGAAACGAGTGGTGAGATCATCCCAAGAGGTGATGGATCCTGCGGGTAGACGCTCTAGCCATTGACTAGATTGGTCCCGCAGCGAGAATGGAAAGAGACGCAGTCGGGTCGTCAATCGAGTGGCAACATCAAGGTCTATGGAATCAACGATTTTGAGAAAGTCCTTGAGATGTTGATTAGGATCTTCGGAACGAAGTCCATGGAATGCGCATCCGCTTTGCACCAACCGGATGGTGTCGGATCGCAAGGGAGTGACATTGGCTCCTTGAGTGAGCTCAATGGTGTTTCGATAGCCATGGTGGCTAGGACGGGAGTAGTCTCCTAAGGTACGGGCTCTAGGAGGTGGGTGTTGTTGTGGTGGTGGGTTGTTGGGATCGAGGATATTACCACCTTCCATGATGTCGGATGGTAATGGTTACGAACAAAGAAACGAAGAAAAAAGATAGACTAAAGAAAATCTAGAAAAATAAAATAAAAATCTCACTAGAAAGGAATCTAGTGAGTAGACCTAATAAATTAAAAATTCAACCTAAACAATAACTATTCCCCGGCAACGGCGCCAAAAACTTGATGCGTGGGATTGAACCCTCGCAGTAGGTTTTACCTCTCAAGGGATCTCAAGAGGCTTGCAATCCCCACCAGGCAGTGTACCTGACCGTTGTAGTATAGTAAAGTGGCAAGTACCGGGGGATTGATCGTTCTCTAGGGGAATAGTGTCGTTAGGATTGAAAAACTACTCTAATAGGTCTAAGGGTGAGAGAAGATTCTTTTTGTATTTTTATATTTTTATGAAAGCAAGTAAAATCTCGGGTTTGAAGGAGTGGGCGGAATTAGTTGCTAGTCAACTAACCCAAATAACTACAAATGCAAATAAAATAAAATAACTGAAAATGAAAAGGTTGTGAAACTTATATGGAGAGAAATGTGTTTACTTAGATTTCCTTACTCCCTAACTATCTTTTACCGGTTGATTAGTGTGTATTAATTGCGTGGATGACGGGTGTATTCCTTAATACCAATCGTGGGGTGGCGTACGTACTTCCCCAACTCTACAAGCTCCTACTTCACTCCTATGTCGAGCCGGCTAAGAAGCTCCTAACATGGGATCACTAGAATTCGCCCATGCATTAAATACAACCATATAAACCTAGTGCGCATTGGTTCATGTTTCTTAAGACATTCAAGCAAATTACCGTATAGGAGGTTAGCCAGTTTTCTTAAGCCTAACATCGATAAACAATCATCCAAAACAATAAATAACACACTAACAACTAATAATCAATAGTTAGGTTTCATTAGATCTAAGCACACACAAGATAAAACTAGCCTAGCATGTTAATCAAAAGACAAGAACAAGATATAATCAAACAACACATAGACATATTGATTGATTAAGTGATTACTTATCTTCAATTAAACATGGGAGATCCAAGGGTATGAAAACCCTTAAAAATGGCAGAAATTCGTCTTAGGGTTTCTCCTCACAAAGTTGCACACTAATGACAAAAAATTGCAAAACTATATATAGAACTTAGTAGCTGACGGCGTCACTTTATAGATCTTGACGCCGTCACCTCGCCGTGGCTAGGGTTCCCGGATGGTCTTCCTGACGTCGTCCCTCTTTAATCCTCCAAAATCCTTCATGGCTTATCAAGGCTTGACGACCTTCTTGACGCCGTCCCCCTTTAATCTTCCAAAATTTCTCTGGCTTATCAAGGGTTGACGGCGTCACAATAGAGCTTGACGCCGTCACATGTACTTTCCAGCATATTTTTGAGACTTTGTCGTTTTCTTCACTTTTATGCTCCAAAAACGTCCAAAATGCTTCCTTTTCCAGATTTCTTCTCCAAAGTACCTAAAATGACAAAAGGAACGATTTAGGGCAATATTTGATCAAATAAGTACGATTTAGGGCTTAAATGACCCCCTAAAAGCGGTACACTTTTCGCTTCATCAATTTAGAAGAGGTTTAAGATCATGCATTTGAATGGATGAAATTTTTGAAACGAACGTTTGTGTTTGGAAGAGTAAACTCTGTGAAGGATGAAGCTATGGATGACGTAATCCACTTCCTCTCAACCTACTTAAGTTTCCGTTACCTGATGATAAGATCCTTTGAATGATTTAGGTTCCCTATTAGTAATTCCGTTCTGTGTTCATTCGGTGTATTTTGGATTATGGGTTGTTATGCGAAAATTGACGAATTGTGGATGGAACCTTGAGATTTATGTCCATGAATGGGCGAACGTTAAAGCAACCACTTATATTGGCTGAGTTGATTTTGGTGAGTGATGAAGGATTGACGCTATTGACGACGTACCTTAATTCCGATAGACATTCTAGGATTTCCGTTACTCTTACGAGTAGTTCGTTCTCCTCTTAGTTATGTGTTTGATTTTGATGACCTCTGAGACTGTAGAAGGATTAGGTGGATTAAGATAAGTTGTTTTGTTCACGACTTGAGATAAAGTATGACCATCATGAGGGCATATTTATATGATGCCAGTATTATGACGGCTGGCCAACGTGATAATACTTACATCATATAACGTGCACTTGTTGTGGGCATAGGATATTTCAAGAAGTGCCTTAGAAGCCTTAGAATTTTGATAAGCTGTATGAGGATTTTTGCGTAGTGAGACTTTAGGTTCATTCTACCTATATGCGTAATCTACCTTCACCATTATACGATTCGATACGTTTGGATTCTCGACACGCGTTTTGCTGACCTATGCACTTCCAATAAGAATCTTAGGTTTTGTTGTAAAGCTTTATGCCGGTTGATGTTACCAAACAATCTGTTTTCAATACGTTCTCATCTGATTTGTCTAATCAAATTCTATGGACGGCATTTCCGTCAAATCCTACGTATTTCCTGTATCTCTCCCGAGAGAATACGATTATCATTTGTTATGTTTGGCATTTTATTCTTTTGATCTGGATTCGGTATAGTATGTCCTTTCTGAAAAAGCTGAAGCAATATTGGATCGACAAGTTCAAGTCATGAGAAACTAGTCATTGCACATTTTCGTTCACTGTCCGTTGTGTTTTCCGTTTCATTTCATTTCAATTTTCGAGGACGAAAATTTTTTTCTAGAGGGGAAGAGTTGTAAAACCCTAAAATCTAAAACATTTGAAATTCCTAATTTGCCCCTATAATCTTGAATCTATAAGAACATCATGAAATCAAAAACCTAAATGACTAAATCCTTTAATCACTAATAAGATTATTAAAACTTTAAGTTATGACTTAAATAAGAAAATACCAAACTTCAACATATGAAGCTACTACTTAAAACATTCACACGTTTTCCTTATGTGTTTATTTGGGCCGAATTAAATTGTCACACAAGCACATAACTTTTGGGCCTTAAAGACATGAAAATACCCAAACAAACCTTGGCCCAAAAGCCCTCTCAAATGTCGGTTTCCCATTCCCTTTATACACCGATTATATATATTTTTTTCTCCTTTTGAAAACCCTAAAACAACAAAAAGCTCGGCTGCTGTTCTCTTTTCTCTCCTGTCGATCAAACACAGCAGCAAAGGAAGGTTTTGTGGCTTCTTTTGGAGGTTCCATCTTGGTGCTACAATAGTTCGAATTGGTGGTGTTGAATCGTGGGTTTTGGAATCCATTCGAAAGGTTTTGGTTAGGGTTTTCGGCTGCAATTCTGTGGTGTTCGATCCATGGTGTTTTTTTTTTCTTTTGATCTCACTTCAAAGGTAACTCTTATAACCCTTATTCAATTCCACTCTTCTTGCTTGATTCTTGTTAGTTTTCTTGTCGACCGTATTGTACATAAAATCATAACAGAAAACTGCATGAAACCTAAACTAAGTTCACATAAAATCATGAGCTAAAAACCCTAAAAATCTAATATATAAATCAATCCAGGTGTGTACGATGATGTTAAATCGTTTTGAATATGTTATGACCTGTTATTAATCGACCTAAACATGTTACGAACTCATCTATAATCGTTTTGTGTCATGAATTAAAGATTAGAACGACAAAACTCTAAAGGTATGCATGAAACTGTGAAACTGCTACTGGTCTGGAACTTTATACGACTTTAATCGGCTGTAATTAAATAATCGTAACGTGTATTTAGATGGTTTTTGAGTCTAGAAGTAAGTTCAGTGAATTAGCTTTCTGGGAAAATTAGTCTTGTAATTTTTAGAGGTCGGGAAGGTACTTTTTCTGATTTTATGGGATCGGGTGTCAAAACTGTATTTTGGGTTACGAAAATTCACCTGTAGTTTATGATTTTTAATTTGAAATCTATAATAAGTTATGACCTAAAATTGTAGAAGGATAATATTTGGGATATAATTTAGTTACTGTAATTTTTTCAGATTTTTATAAATTCATTTAATGGGACTATGAACTGCATTGATTTCGTATGTTAAAATTGAGCAGAAATCTGGATGACTTGAACTAAATGATTTTTAGACTATAGTTAGACTTAATAATAAATTCTGGAAAAATTTTGGGAAGTTATTAAGACATATAGGAGCGTGTGAATTTTTGGGAATTTTTATTCTGGGTTCTTATAAGGATGAAAAATCGTATAAAACAGTACTAATTTATGTGTTAAACCTGTGAAAAGTTTTAAAGATATAAAAAGGGTGTTAAGTGTTTATTTTTCAAACCAAAGGGTTTAAACGGTCATTTTTCTAAAACTAAATGACTTAACTTGTAAAAACCTGTAACTTGATAATATTTACATTTTGTACCCTAATCTTACCATAATGACATTAAAAACCCTAAATGTGTTATAAGTGCATAAGAAACCCTAAAATCATGAAAACTACATTATGAACCCGAAACTTATGTAAATGACATCTTGAACCTTAAACCACTAATATGGTCATCTCTAATACTTTAAGTTGATAAACGGACATGTTAATAACTAAAGTTACTAAATAAGGAAACTTGCTATTTTTGGAAAGTTACCTAAGATTGAAAGAAAACTAAAATGAAACCTTCGTGATTGTGAAACTAAGAAACTGTGAAATCATAAAACTATGAGACATATAAGTAAACTTATAATTCGTGTAGATTCGTTGAAGATGGAGTCTACTTCCGATCTTTTCGTTTCTGTTTGTGTTTTCGCTTGCGGTATAAGGTACATATATTCTACCCTTTTTCAGTAAGGGTGTCTTCTTTCTCATGACTTATTGATCTTGATTCGTTTAAGATTCCCTAAGCCATTGCTATGTTCCCCTACACTTTGGTTTATTTGTTTGATTCATTTTGACTTTGATGTTCGATATGACCCTTTTTGCTTTGAGCCTCTATAATGATCCATTTGATATTCGTTCGTGACCTTGTGATATTAGTGTTCGAATCACTTGATACTTTGAAGGTTCATTTGATTCTGGTAAATAGATGTGAAAACCTTTTTAATTATATCATGAAAATGTTTTGAGGAAAAAAAAACTATTTTTATGAAATATGCACTACCACTTTTAATTGGAATTTGGCTAAGCTTTTATGAAAACTACGTTTAAAGACTACTTTTGTGAAAACCGTTATTAAATATTATTTTTATGAAAATCATTTGATAAAGATTAATTTAAATGAACCATTTGATTTTGAACCTCCGATAATGACATAGACTATTTGAACCTTTGCTTTGATACTGGGACTTTGACCATGATTCGATGACTTTGACTATTTGAACCTTTGTAATGATTTGGACCTTTGATATGATTTGGATCTTTGCTGTGATTTGGACCTTTGACCCTTCAGTTTGATACCCGAGCCAAGTTCGTTTCCTAGCCATGAAGGTAACATGGCCGTGTCATTGATGCACCAGTGGCATGACTCACGTGTGGGTGAGTGATTTCTCACACCGTCCCCATATTGTTCGTTGCATGCACATTATATTTATTATGGCCAATATTATTGTTCGGGGGACGTATGGGTTGCAATCATAGGTTCGTGTCCGTGTTCGTGGACTTAACATGATTTGATATTATATATTGTTCGGTGACTGATGCTTGGTGCAATCCACGTTTTTCACAAGTTCGGGAGCGAGCTACTCCATTTGAAGAATGAGGACACCCCTCATATTATCTGATTATCTGAGAGGTCTCCCCTCTATATGATTATGAAGACATGGTTACTATATTTGATTTGTGTTCGGGCTCGTGGTGGATTACTGACCTACCCTTTTTCTTTCTTACTTGTACTCTTTGACTATACCTTTGTAAACCCAATGCACCAAACTATACATGTTCGTTTTCTTTTGCTTTCGTTTTCGTTTATATATATCTGTTCACTGGGCTTTTTAAGCTCAGCCGCATTTCTTTTCCTGCGGCAGGTTTTAGTAGGAAGCTGGGTTATGAGTGGAGAGTAACTGGACTTAGAAGACCTTGATAGTCCTTCCGGATTAGAGATGACTAGAAGAGATTATTTATAGACTTAGTATTTATTGTAATTTCCATTGCAACCTTGTATCTTCAGATTTTTCCCTTGTAACCATTGAAATTCATTTGTATTATTTATGTCATATGCTTATGTTTGCTTTGATATGTCACCATAACGTAATACTTCAACCCTTTTCGGGTTGGGGTGTTACAGGATTTTAGGGGAAACTGATCGGATCGGAGTCTAACCGATCGGATGGTTGGCTCGGAAAAATTTGGATTTGCAAGACCGATCAGATGGAAGGACATCCGATCGGTTGGTCGGCTCGAAAATTTTTATTTTTTATTTTTTTCGAAAACGAACTTGGTAAGAGATGGACTTCTAAAACTTGCAGAAACACAATCAAAAATCCTCGGCAGCGGCGTCAAAAACTTGATGTGTTTTACGTGTGTATACAAGTTTTTTAATTTATAAGGGGTGAATTACCGAATCTATAAATAACACATACGAGCAAGTGAACTCGTCCGTTATAGAAAGATTATGATGGTAAGTCGGGATCGTTGGATTTGTGAGTGAATCGAGTTGTAAAAAAGTAAATCTCAAAAACAAGCAATAATGATAATATGATAATTCAAATGATTAAAACTACACTTGCTTAGACTAGTATACTACTCTAGATAAGCATGATTGTGATAACTTTTCTTAACATGTTGTTTATGATAATTGGTTGGTGAACTAATCTATTGTTCTTACAAGTTAAACCTTCATGAAGATTTTAGTTTATAAAAACAAGCATTAAGTTTAACCAATCAATTCTTTCATAAGTTTGGATTAACAAACTTAAACACAAAAATAATCTTTTGTTTTATCAAATAAGCTTAGGAAATGGTCAATACAAAAGGTAACCGATCATAGACAAAAAGGTTACAATTGATTGTAAACTACTAATCTTTGGACCTATGAGGTGGTTTTCAATCAATCCAATTTGATAGAAGAAAGTATTCTCATTACAACCCCAATTAAGTTTCTTTTTTTAACCAAGAATAATGGGTAAAAACAATCATTCATAGACAAATGATTATAACTAGTTGAATAACAATAAACCTTTCGACCTTTAGAATTACTAACAACTAGTCAAACTTGATTAACAAATGTCACTATGAAACTTAAGCACAATTGGATCTTAGAATTAACTTGAAATTGAATTAAAACATGTTATCACAATCATACGCAAATCATTAAGTAATATGCATCATCTAAGCAAGTGCACAAAGGCGCTAGCCACGCATAGCAAACATGAACATAAACTCAGAATTTTGAACATTAGAAATCATGATTAAAAGTCTTACAATGATTGGAATGAGATTACAAATGATAAGGTAATGATACCAAAAGTATTTGTGTTGACTTCTTGAAGGTTTGACTTCCAAATGTTGACTTCTTTGTCTTCCAAAGGTTCCTGGACTTCTAATGACGAATTTGAGAGCTTTTGAGAGTGGTTTATGATTAGAGATATTTGTGTAATAGTTGTTGTATGGTATTATCTCTCAAATGATTTCTAAAGGCTCTATTTATACTCATCTCAAGGCCTAGGGTGTTTAATGCTTCAACTTGGCCATCAAGCTGAGTGGAATAGCCTAGAATACTCAATGGAAGGGCCTAGAATCATTTGTATGAAGAAGGGATCCTTAGTGATGAAGTTTGATTAACACAGATTCATCCAGCCGATCGGTTGGGACTCCAGTCGATCGGCTGGTCTTCAATACCACCTCCATCCGAATCGGATACGGGTTGCGTCCGATCGGATGGAGGACTGCTGTAGGCTCTTCTTGGTCTTTTGGTGTTTGTCTTGTTTCTTGCTCATAGCTCTTTGTTCTTCATCCAAACTTGATCTTTTCTTTGTCTAGGAACTTGGAATAATGAATACTTGGATCTTCATTCTTTGAAATGCCTTTTTGGTGTGGATCTTGACATGAGAATCTTCGTACGATTGTAAATCCTTGTTTCCTTCATTAATCTTTCACTTTTTCTTCCTTTTTCCTGTACTTGGCTACATATACTTTGCAAACATACTTTGGTGCGATTAAGTAACGAAATCATATAATATAACCAAATAACATATACAAAAGTACGAATAACGCTACTAAAAACATGCACAATTTGAGCGTTATCAGTGCCACTTGATGAATTGATTAATTGTAACACGGTCGTGACCCAAGTTGAAGTTAAACTGTTGTTGTAATTTACTTTAGTGATATCATAAATTCTAGATCAAGATATAGATGTTAGCAATTTGATATGGCTTAATCTATCTCTCAAATTAACATGTATCGGAAACAAAAGGAATAAGAATAAAGTTCAAATCATAAAATCATTAATCATTAATGGTTGTTTTTTTGGTTCTATCAACGTACGGATAACTCATGTTTTTATGGGAGGCAAGTAGAATGGTTGTTGCTAGACTACTACTTGTCAGTATTAATTACTTAAAAGTTATATGCATGCCCAAGTGAGAATTTGTAGGATTATGGCCCGTAAAGGAATCAAGTGAATAAAAGAAGCCAAAAGATTAAATCAAGCTTACGTGATGTTCTTAGAAGTTGCTATAGTTTTTTGGTCATAGCTCCTTCGTCCGAACTCCGATTTAGTTGATTCAAAAGGCCACAGAAAGGGAAAAAGGAGATCTACAATCCTTGACGGGCCTGGTGATGTCTATTTAAACAAACCCTAACTCGACCAATACATATCTCTCACTTTTCTAGTCGATTTCCAGAGATCCCTAGGACTAAATTACAACCCAAGGAAGCTACAATCATCAAGGTGAAGATCCTCAATCATCATAACTTTTGTATTCATTTGGTTTGCACATCGATGTCATTATGCATTCCTTTTGTTTATCGTTTGATACTATCTTGTTTATGATTTATGAGCTCATGGGCTAACACCCTTGTGTGTTAGCTTAGTTATTACTTTACTTGTGTTCTGATTCGATTACTTTTTTTAAGGGATTCCATGTTAGATAATTGTTGTTTTTATTTATTTACTTTCATCGATGTGTATGATTAGAATTTATCCATAGTATAAGATTTGATTGTTAAGTAATTCAACATTAATAATCATTTGTTTTGACGCCTCATGCGAGCGTGATTAGGGGTACACAAATGTCACTAATTGGATAAATGCTAGTTGCCCTATTAGGTTAAAGTAGCTAGTTAACATCATTAACAAATGGCTTAAAATGATAACTAGTAATAGTTAACATCATTAACAAATTTCAATGATTATGTTGGGAATTAAATGTTCTGAAGATTAGTACTGCTGAGAAGAATACACTAACAGTACTAACTGCTAGTGTATAGTTGAGGTCTGCTCATGTTATAACTAACAGTACTAACTGCTAAGTTAGTACTGCTAATGCAAAGAAGGAACTGCTTAATGGATAACAGTCCTGTTTGACTTTGCAAAGGATAAGTATTAAAAAGATCGTTTGTGTATAATAAGTCAAATATATATGGTAGATACTTATCTTGTAAAGATATCCTTTGGTCTATAAAAAGGAGATCTTAGCTTAGATATTATGTCACAAGAATACACAAGTTGAACACACATATCAAAGAGATACTGACACACACAACAAGCAAGTGACACAAGTGGGAAAATCACATCAGTCATAGTTTTTGTAATAGAGATTCAAGGTTTTGTAACCCTAGTGATAGTGAAGATCACTCGTATTATTCTCAATATTATTAAATCGTTTGGTGTTAACATTGTGTGTTCATAATCCAATACAAAGCATTACTGTTTCAATACACAAACCAATATTCTTCTAAGTGTGGTTAAGTAGATTACGCATACTTAATCATATTCACTCAAAGTATCATATACACATTACAAAGGAGTAACATCCTAAGAGTGTATCACATAATCAATCCTCTCAAGTGGTATCAGAGACAGGCTGATACTTTTGATTTAGAAGAAGAAATGGACATGGAGTCTACTCAAACGAATGTGGTTGCTAAGTTACCAATGCTCAAGCAGAATGAGTTTGATATGTGGAGGTTAAGGATAGAACAGTACTTCCAGGTGCAAGACTATGCACTTTGAGAAATTATTGAAGAAGGAAACTCTTTCAAGCCTTCAACTTCTACATCAACAGTTGATGGTAAGGTAGTGACAACTGTGCAAACCAATCCAGCGACTACATAAGAGAGATTTCAAAAGAAGAATGACCTCAAGGCCAGAAGTATGCTGATGATGACCATTCCAAATGATCAACTTTTGAATTTCAGCAAGTTCAAAGATGCTAAGACATTGTTTGAGGCCATTGTTGCTAGGTATGGTGGGAATGAAGCCACCAAGAAGACCCAGAAGACTCTTCTCAAGCAGAACTTTGAAAACTTCTCTTCAACCAGCAATGAATCATTGGATCACATGTTTAACAGGCTTCAGAAGATTATGAGCCAACTTGCTGTTCTTGGTGTAGATATACCTCAAGAAGATTTAAACTCCGAATTTCTGAGAAGTTTACCTGAAGAGTGGGCTATGTATGTTGTTGTCTGGAAGAACAAGCCAGACATTGACACTATGAACTTAATGGATTTGTATAGCAACTTCAAGATTGTGGAGCAAGATGTCAAGAAGTCTGGAAGATCTAGTTCAAGCACTGGGAACATAGCCTTTGTGTCATCTCCTAGTAACTCAAATCCCGTTGAAGATGTTAAAATTGATGTGGGAGTTAGTACTGCTAGCTCAAATATTGGTACTGCTAGTTCATCAAGCAGTACTATTGGTATTTTGGATGAGAAAACATGTTGTGCCTTCCTAACAAGCCAGAATGATAGGTCTATGCTTACTCATGAAGACCTCCAGGAGATCAATGATGATGATTTGGAGGAGATGGATCTCAAATGGCAAATTTCTCTTCTTAGCATGAGGGCTAAGAAATTCTATCAAAGAACAGGAACGAAGATCACAATTAGCAGTAATGATACTGCTGGTTTTGACAAATCAAAGATAGAATGCTACAATTGCCACAAGATGGGGCACTTCTCCAGGGAATGCAGAAGACCTAGGCAGCAGGATGGCAAGAGCAAACGTTATGGAAGCAAGTCCAAGGCTGTGGAGACCACTGAGCTAAATTCAAAAGCTATGGTAGTAATTGATGGCTTAGGGTTTGATTGGAGTTTCGTGGCAACAGAGGAGGAAGAATCTACTGAGATGGCACTCATGGCCTTCACTGATACTGAGGTACAATATGCTAATGTTTGTTCTAAATCTTGCGCTGCTCTTAAAGAATTAGAAACTTTAAGAAAACATTATGATGATCAAAGGATAGAACTAAACAAAACTCATTATAACTTGTCAAATCATAAGAGAGGTTTAGCTGTCCTAGAGGAGCAGATAATACACTATAAGAACAATGAATCTAGCTTTGCTGATGACATAGGATTTCTTAAAATGGATTTAACTTTTAAAAATGCTGAAATTAGTCTTTTGAGAACTGAGTTTGATAGGATTAAAAAGACAAATGAAAACATTCAAGTAAGTGTAGAAACATTAGAATATGCCTCTAAGGGTGTAAACAAATTAATTGAATGTCAATTAATCAACAAGGCTATGTTTGGATTAGGATATAAGTCTGTTCCACCTCCTTACAGAGGAATCCCTGCACCCCTAGGGATAGACCTAGAACATACAGTCTTGCCTGAATTTCAACAACTTGAGTTAGAATATGGTGTTAAGCCAAAAGAAAATGTAGTTGTTGATAAGACTGTAAAAGTAAGTGAACCATTTAAGAGTGCAAGTGATACTTCACTTCCTGAGGACAAGGTGTCCTCTGGTAGGAATTCAAATGGTCCAATCATTGAGGACTGGACATCTGATGATGACGAGGAAGATCAGGTCATGACTAAACCTGATGTTGTTAAGGTAAAAGGAACAAGTGTTCCTAAGATGGTCAAGAGTCATACTGTTAGGCCTACGACAAATGCTAATCAAATTAGGCAACCAGTAAGATATTATGAACAGTATAGAAGCACAGACAATCCCAGAGGTAACCAAAGGAATTGGAACAACCTCAAGTTTCACCAACTAGGTGATGGCTTTGTCCTATATAAGAAAGCTTGTTTCACTTGTGGAAACTTTGACCATCTTGCAGCTTTTTGCAATTAAAGGGTAACTAGGTATTCAAACCATAGGGTGAACTTAGAAAGGCCTCAAATTCACTCTAATATTGCTAGAATGACACCCAAAGCAGTTTTATGGAAGTCTGGCCCAAAACGAGTTAATACTGCTAGACCATTTAAGACTGTTTACCCAAAACCAGCAGTTCAAAGTGCAAAAACAACTTTCAAATATGCATCAAAAATTGCTAAAAGGCCTTTTCAACCAAAAGCAGTGGTACCAAAACAAATTTGGAAACCAAAGGGTACAACTGCAAAGCTAGCAGTTCATACTGCTAGCCAAGCAGTTAGTACTAGCAACTTTAACAACACTGCTAGGGAAAGGAGGGCTAATGTTGTTAAGGCCTCAGCATGTTGGATTTGGAGACCTCTTCAATCCAATGATGCATCAACTATTCTAAAAAGATTTAACTATATTGATGCACGAGGCAAACCCAAGTCAGTGATGGCTTGGGTACCCTAAGGAAACAAATTTCCTTATTTCATGTGCAGGGTCATTCACAAGCAGATGATGAAGATCAAGGATATTCAGATAGTGGGTGTTCCAGGCATATGACAGGCAACATGTCCTATCTTTCAGACTTTCAACCATTGGATGGAGGATATGTTACCTTTGGGGGAGGAATAGGAGGAAGAATTACTGGTAAAGGTACTCTTAAAACCGGTAAATTAGATTTTGAAGATGTGTACTATGTGCAAGAGCTTAAGTATAACCTGTTTAGTGTCTCACAAATGTGTGACAAAAAGAACAAGGTTCTTTTTACTGACACTAAATGTCTTGTGCTTTCTTCAGATTTTAAGCTACCTGATGAAAGTCAGGTATTGCTCAAAATTCCAAGAAAGGGCAACATGTACAGTGTTGATATGAAGAAGATTGTTCCTAAAAAGGCCCTTACTTGTTTTGTTGCAAAGGCCTTATTGGATGAATCTATGTTATGGCATAGGAGACTTGGTCATATTAATTTCAAAACCATTAATAAAATTATAAAAGATGGTTTGGTAAGAGGCTTTCCTCAGAAAAGATTTAAAAATGACCAAACTTGTGTTGCCTGTCTTAAAGGCAAACAACACATGGCTTCTTATAAACCCAATATTTTTAACTCTATTGATCAACCATTGTTTATGCTTCATATGGACTTATTTGGACCTACTTCTGTGAGTAGTATTAAGCATAAGAGATTTTGTCTCGTTGTTACTGATGACTATAGCAGGTTTACGTGGGTTTTCTTTTTAGGTTCTAAGGATGAGACACCTAGCATTCTTAAGTCATTCATTACAGAGATAGAAAACTTAATGGATAAGAAGGTAAAAGTCATTAGATGTGATAATGGGACAGAGTTTAAGAATAGAGTTATGAATGATTTCTGCAAAGAAAAAGGTATTAGAAGAGAATTTAGTGTTGCTAGAACTCCTTAGCAGAATGGAGTTGCTGAGAGAAGAAATAGGACACATAGAAGCTGCTAGAACCATATTAGCTGACTCTAAGTTGCCTATTACTTTTTGGGCTGAAGCAGTTAATACTGCTTGCTATGTCCAGAATAGGGTTTTGGTAGTTAAGTCTCACAATAAGACACCTTATGAGCTTTTTAGAGGTAGAACTCCTGCACTAAGATTTCTAAGACCTTTTGGGTGTCATGTGACCATTCTGAATACCTTAGACCATCTAGGCAAATTTGATGGTAAAGCAGATGAATGATTCTTGGTTGGATATTCTCTCAACAGCAAAGCATTTAGAGTTAAAAATACAAGAACTAAGAAGGTTGAAGAAAACCGCATGGAAACAGTTCAGTAGTAATATTGCTACTGCTCTCATTTGTTTGGCTACAGACATAATTTTTAACTTTTCAAAACTAATTTTTGAAGGTATGGTGAAAAATGTTGATAGTAAATCAAAAATTTTGATGTATCCAAGATTTATTCAATCTATTTTGAACAAACATGGATTGCCTCAACACAAAACAATTTATCCAACCCCCAAGCTTACTCAAAAACTTTTTAGCAATATGAAAATTGCTTCAAGGGGTTATGGTGGTGAGGCAGTACCTCTTTTTGATACAATGCTACAACATGAGGGTGAAGGAGCAACAACCCCAGTTGGCTCCCATCACACACCCACACAATCTGAAAGTTCATCAACACAATCATCTTTATCAACACATAGGTCTGATTCCAGGCAGGACTCTGATGTTCCTCAGCATAGAGTTCCTTCTCCAACAAATGATGCAGATGAGACTGACAATGTCAGAATGGAAGGGGCTACTTCTACTGTCTCTGGCTTAGTAGCTGAGCAGGATAGAAGCAACATCAATAAGACCTCAACCATGGCAACAACAGCAGTACCTAGTACTTCTGGTGGAATCCCTAGCCACATGGATACTCAGGGTGGCTCAGAAACCCATCTTAGGATGGATTATGAGTCTTTGCCCCATGATTCACCTCTCACAGGAGTTAACACACTTGGAAGTGATGAGGGCAGAGTGCAACTTAAGGAATTGATGACTTTATGTACAAACTTGTCTGAAAAGGTGTCCAAATTGGAAGATGAACTCAGGAGTCATAAAGATGAACTAAGAAGCCATAAGAAGAATTTTACAGTTGTCTATACCAAGATGGTTATGAAAGTGAAGAAGTTGGAGACAACTGTCAAGAAACTTAAAGGGAAAAGAGCAACAAAGATGGTGATTTCAACAACTTCTTATAGTTCATCAAAAGGTCCAAGTTCAGATAATGGTGAAGGGTCTTCCAAATAGGGGAGGAAGATTACTCAAATTGATCAAGACCCAGATGTTCACTTGGTTCAAAAGGAGCATGAGACTCAAGGGAGGCAACAAAATTAGTTTCATGATGATACTGCAACTTTTGATGAAGATACTGGCAGATTTGTAGAAGGTACTGCTGGGACAAAGCATGGTACTGCTAGTGTTAAAGGTACTGTCAGTCTTCAAGATTTGATTTCTCAAGGTTATTAAGGTACTACTAGTGTGGCTTATACAAGGAAACCAAAGAGATCAGGGTAGACAAGGGTAAGAGTATAATGACTGAGCAAGAACCATCAAGGAAGTTGTCTAAGAAGGAGTTAGCACAGTTAGCTCTTGATGAACAATTGGCTCAGGAAATGGCTCAGAAATTTCATGAGGAAGAGTTAGTCAGGATTGCAGAAGAAGCAAGATTAGTTGCTCATATGATGGAAAGAAAGGTTCAAACAGAAGCAGAAGAGGAAGCTGCTCAGATTCTTGCAGATCAAAAAATGGCTGAAGAATTACAAGCTAAAGAAAGAGCAAAATATTCTCCAGAAGAACAACAAGATGCTATTACTAACTTATTGGAAGACTTCAGAAATAAGCAGACTAAAAATAAAGTTTATAATAAAAAGATGCCTTCAAGAAGTGAGCAATTAAGTTTCATGAGAAGCTACTTGAAGAATCAAGCTTACTAGAAGCAAAGCTACTTCAAAGGTATGTCAAATGAAGAAATTGAGAAGGCTTACTTTGAAGCTTATGCAAGAATTCATAAGCCTGTTCCAAAAGAGTTTATCATTGAGATTGAGTATAGTAAAGATAAGAAAACAGGAGCAGAGTTATTGGAGTCTGAGGAGGCTAAGAAATAAAGGACTGATGAAGATTTAGTTCAAGAAGAGCCTGCAGAGGAAGAAGCAGAAAAAGAAAAGGAAACATTGACAGATGAACAGGTTCATAGCATGATTGTGGTAGTTCCTGAATATCTCGACATTAAACCACTCCAACCCAAGCATCCAATTATAGATTAGGAAGTGTTCTCAGATGGGAGAATGAAGGGGTGGAAGATCATCAGGGTAGGAGGAAAGACTGAGGTGCACAAATTCTTGGAAGATATGCTGAGATCTTTTGACAGAGATGACTTGGACAAGTTATGGAGTTTAGTGCAGGAAAGGTTTATAACCTGATATCCAACTGATGACAAAGATAAGGAATTATGGGTACAATTGAAGAGAATATATGAACCTGATGGAGGAGAAGCTATTTGGTGGTTTCAAGCTACAATTAAAGAGATTACATGGAGATTGCTTGATACTTGCGGTGTACACAGGATCTCTACCAAAGATGGATTAGAAATTTATATGTTGGTAGAAAAGGAGTATCCTCTCAGAGCAGCAGTTTTATTGGCTTTGGTATGTTCAACACTCCAAGTTGAGAGTGATTCACAAATGGCAGATGAGTTGGTCAGAAAGATATTCAATCTTGCAGAACAAAGGAAAGCTTAGATCAAGAGACTGACTATGTAGTGTTTGGAAGATCCTCACAATCCTTATTTAATTCAGAAGAAACTTGTTGATTTGGGATAAATCACAAGTTTAGGGTAAGATTGTTGGGAATTAAATGTTCTGAAGATTAGTACTGCTGAGAAGAATACACTAACAGTACTAACTGCTAGTGTATAGTTGAAGTCTGCTCATGTTATAACTAACAGTACTAACTGCTAAGTTAGTACTGCTAGTGCAAAGAAGGAACTGCTTAATGGATAACAGTCCTGTTTGACTTTGTAGGGGATAAGTATTAAAAAGATCTTTTGTGTATAATAAGTCAAATATATACGGTAGATACTTATCTTGTAAAGATCTCCTTCGGTCTATAAAAAAGATATCTTAGCTTAGATATTATGTCATAAGAATACACAAGTTGAACACACATATCAGAGAGATACTGATACACACAACAAGCAAGTGACACAAGTGGGAAAATCACATCAGTCATAGTTTTTGTAATAGATATTCAAGGTTTTGTAACCCTAGTGATAGTGAAGATCACTCGTATTATTCTCAATATTATTGAATCGTTTGGTGTTAACATTGTGTGTTCAAAATCCAATACAAAGCATTATTGTTCCAATACACAAACCAATATTCTTCTAAGTGTGGTTAAGTAGATTCCGCATACTTAATCATATTCACTCAAAGTATCATATACACATTACAAAGGAGTAACATCCTAAGAGTGTATCACATAATCAATCCTCTTAGATTAGTTGAAGACTTAATGAGTGTATATTAGTAAATCTCTATCACCCCCATTTGAATTGGCTCCTAATTTACATACAAGTTAGCATTCTAGCTACCCGGACTCTACCTAGCCCATATAAGATCATTAATATGGAAGACATTAGGACATTTTACATGTAATCGGATCATTGAAACAAGTAAGGAAGTAACTAGGTTAACACATTCATGATCCATTGATTTTTAATCTATTTCATTATTTGTTATTGCGTTATTTGTCATTTAATTCCAATCTTTAAATTGTGCCGGTCTCTTAGATGGAGAACCCCCCTTTGAAGTTTTTATTGTTATTTAGTTTATTTGTCATATTCATGATATCATCTTAGTTTATCTCTCCTCGTAAACGACCTTGCCTTACCAAGTCTATACTATACACTATCAGGTACACTGCCCGTGAGTATTAGTGTTAGTGCAAATGTTATGACAGTTAATCTGCACAGTCTCTTTGTATTTTAATGATGACAAACGTGCAACTTGTAATACATAACGTAAAGTGCACAAGTTACTCGTAAACACAAATCACCAATGCATGCACGCATCAACATCTCTCGACGTCTCAAATCTGAATCACTTAAGGTATAAACAAACAATATACGAAACTAGTTAAGTGATCAAAGAATTATTTTTGTCCTTAAACCTCACATTTTTATAAATGTGACAAAACTTTTTACAAAAATAAATTATACAAATTAATTTTGTATTTATAAAGAAATATTTTATTAAGAATATATATTCAAAAATCTGGTTTTCCCCCCTAAAAAGATGTCACCTTCACCAGAAAAACATTTCATCACAAAAGGACAAAAACAGGAGCGTCCTACAAAGGAGGTCCCTTATAGGGGGGACGGTCTCATATATATAAGGGACCGTCCATATATTTAAGGGACCGTTCACATTTTTCCACTACAGGACAATAATAGAAATGTCCTATGATGAAGGTCCCTTAAAGATTGGACTATCCCATGTAAATAAGGGACCATCACCCTACTTTAAGCAACCTCCACTAGATTCCGCTCCTGCTCTCTTTTCCAATAAATACTGGACCAGTTTCAAAGGTTTTCTCACCCTTTTGCACACAGATTTCTCTCCTCTATACATTCCCTTCCTTAATTATTTAACTTGTTTAATCCTGTTTAAATGTGATTCTTTCTTTCTTTCCTCAAGTACAAGAGAAGAACTTTCGTTATCGTCGAGATACGAAGTTATGTAGTCTAGTTAGTCCATGTGTAACATTTGTTACATATAGATCGAGTCCATATCTCTCCATTCTTGTATATTGATAAATCCGACTTATGTATAAGGTGGAAATTGTTGTGTAAGTGTAGATTCGGACGGTGTGTAAGTCCAGGAAGTGTTGTAGTGGTTAGTGTTGTGTAGATCTGGATGGTGTGTAAGTCCCTGAAGTGTTGTAGGGGTTAGTGTTATGTAGATCTGGATGGTGTGTAAGTCTATGAGGTGTTGTGTAGTGGTTAGTGTTGTGTTATGTGGTGTGAATGTAGCTTGGTTCTAGCTAAGATTAGAACTCGACATTTAGCTTAGTGTCGTAAATCGGTGTAACAACGTTGTGTGGTTTTCTCTGCCTAAATGGAGCTTGTTGATTAGTGAAGTAACACCCGAGTTGGGTACTCGGGAGTGGAGTAGGGCGAAGAGGAGCTTTGTGACCGAACCACTATAAATCATCGTGTCCAGTTTGCGTTTTCTCTACTTATCTCTTTACGTTTTATTTTTTGAACTTATCGCTTTACATTTAAACTTGCATTGCGTTTAGGTTTGTGTGGCTTGTTGCTTATATTGTGATTATGTTTGTGTCATGGCATGTGATGCGTGGTTTTGCGACCTTACAACAGGTTTTACCTCTCGAGGGATCTCAAGAGGCTTGCAATCCCCACCAGGCAGTGTACCTGACCGATGTAGTATAGTGTAGTGGCAAGTACCGGGGGATTGATCATTCTCTAGGGGAATAGTGTCGTTAGGATTGAAAAACTACTCTAATAGGTCTAAGGGTGAGGGAAGATTCTTTTTGTATTTTTATATTTTATGGAAAGCAAGTAAAATCTCGGGTTTGAAGGAGTGGGCGGAATTAGTTGTTAGTCAACTAACCCAAATAACTACAATTGCAAATAAAATAAAATAACTGAAAATAAAAAGGTTGTGGAACTTATATGGAGAGAAATGTGTTTACTTAGATTTCCTTACTCCCTAACTATCTTTTACCGGTTGATTAGTGTGTATTAATTGCGTGGATGACGGGTGTATTCCTTAATACCAATCGTGGGGTGGCGTACGTACTTCCCCAACTCTACAAGCTCCTACTTCACTCCTATGTCGAGCCGGCTAAGAAGCTCCTAACATGGGATCACTAGAATTCGCTCATGCATTAAATACAACCATAATAACCTTAGTACGCATTGGTTCATGTTTCTTAAGACGTTCAAGCAATTTACCGTATAGGAGGTTAGCCAGTTTTCTTAAGCCTAACATCGACAAACAATCATCCAATACAATTAATAACACACCAACAACCAATAATCAATAGTTAGGTTTCATTAGATCTAAGCAAACACAAGATAAATCTAGCCTAGCATGTTAAATAAAAGACAAGAACAAGATATAATCAAACAACACATAGACATATTGAATGATTAATTGATTACTTATCTTCAATTGAACATGGGAGATCCAAGGGTATGAAACCCTTAAAAATGGCAGAAAAATCGTCTTAGGGTTTCTCCTCCCAAAGTTGCACACTAATGACTAAAAATTATGAAAATATATATAGGAAAACAGATCTGACGGCGTCACGTTATAGAGCTTGACGCCGTCACCTCGCCGCGGTTAGGGTTTCTTGATGGCCTTCTTGACGTCGTCCCCTTTTAATCCTCCAAAATCCTCTCTGGCGCGTCATGGGTTGACGCTGTCAGGCTTGGGCTTGACGCCGTCAAAGGTACTATTCCAGAAGATTTTGAGACTTTGTCGTTTTCTTCACTTTTATGCTCCAAAAACGTCCAAAATGCTTCCTTTTCCATATTTCTTCTCCAAAGTACCTAAAATGACAAAAGGAACGATTTAGGGCAATATTTGATCAAATAAATACGATTTAAGGCTTAAATGACCCCCTAAAAGCGGTACACTTTTTGCTTCATCAGCATGGTATTTATATTGTGTCTATGTTTGCATTTTGGTGACATGCTTTACTTATTGCACTAAACTATCTCTAGTTGTTGTAAGACTATTGTTGACAATTTTCATATTACGTCATGCTTGATCGTCATTTGATACAAAAGTTTTAAGATTTTAAATGAGAACGTATTCACCCCCCCCCCTACGTTTCTACAGTTTATCTACCTGTTGATTCAGTTTATATATAAATATTAAAAAAAGATTGAACACATCACCGGTGGATCAGGAAGCAAGCACCATGAACAAGAAGCACAACACAATAACATCTCGTCCGGTCCCATGACTTTGAATGGACCAATGAGGATAGCGCATTACCCGCATAACTAGAATGGGTTACGAACTGCTAGGTAAAAGTATGCCGAAGAATATTATAAATATCCTTCATCTACTTCACTTGGTAAGAATTGAATGTGGGCTTTTACTACATTCTGTTACGTCAGAGCTTGATCACGGGTGGTCCCCGTGGCGAGGCTAATAGTTTGATCATCTTAGTAAGTTCCTAAAACTACACCTCAAGGTTCACAACATCCAGTGCACCACTTCCAGCTACACCGAAAGTCAAACCAGAAGCTTGTAACACCCAAAGCTTGTAAAACCTAAAGCTTGTTGCACTCGAAGGTCACACAACCTTATAACTCTAATACTCGACCCTGAATCATACTTTGATCGTATTATATCCCACCGTGACATAGAACCTCCTACCTTCAATACACATATCTCGTATCTTATTAAACCTACTGTTTGTATAAGTACACAAATATTTGTATAGACACGCAAATAAAATATTTATAGTGGTTTCGAGATGGGGATTAGGTCATCCATACATCCACTCTCCAATGCCGTGATCCATTTTCTATTTCCAATACAACTTCTTGTAGTGGAGAAACCGTACAAAAGCTAATCACCTTTTAGATTTATACAATGGTGTCCTTCCTTGGACCGATACCAACACATGAGTATCACGATCTCACAACACAACTTAACTTTACAAAGATGTTCCATACTTGAAACTACAACAAAACTTCTAGTTTTTCCCACACAACTACTTAGATGTTCTTAGAATCTTTACAACTCTACAACTTATCTTTACAAGGACCATAGCTTACGATTACAAAGGTTGATGGATAAATGAGATAAAGAGAATAAAAGATGAGATAGAGAGAAAAAAAAAATAGAAGAAGAATTGATGTTTTGTGACTTCCTAAGTTGATAACACTTGGATGTATTCTTCTCTTGCTGATTGTTTGCTTTCAAAAATGTGCAAAAATCTGGAATCTGTTGTGTACAAGGATGGAGTCAATAAGTGTTGGTCCACGAATTGTATGTGGATCACTAAGTAGTCTTGAATACCTAGTAGATGGTTAGGATAAATCCGAACCAATCTAATTGAGAAACCCTAGGTGATTGTTATTGTTAATGCGGAATCTTAACAAGAACAATGAAGAACACACAGATATCACTAACTTCGTATATTGATTATAATCACAATAGTGAACTCGTACAACTCTCACACATAAACTAACAATCTTTAGGGATCCTTTTATAACACAAGGAAACCCTAATACTAACCGACTCAGAAGATATACACAAATCTTCTATAAAGATACATACACGCATTGTATCTTTTCCTAACAAAACTCTAACAGACTTTCCTAACTTCACGACCAGACTTAACTTTACAAGTCAACCAGACTTAAACATGCTACCAGACTTAACATTACATTACCAGACCTAATAACACAAACAGACCTAACTTAGATAAACTACCAGACCTAAGTTGTCTTCTCTTGATTCGTATTATAATTCCCAACAATCCTCCCCTAACTTGATCTTCATGCTCCATGAACTTCAAGTTCTTCTGATTAAGCTTTCTGAGGATTGAATCTTGAACACTTTGAATTGTATTTAGGTCTTGATCCTTTCTAGCAGCTTGAATCTTGATAAGCTCTTCTGATATGGTCTTTGCAGCAACATGGACTATATGTACATCAATTCATATTAAGTTTCATATCTATTCTCATCACTTCCAGGTGTGTTAACTCCTGTGAGAGGTGAATCATTGAAATTTAATGGATTTGATGTCTCTTTACCAATAGCCATCACTACTGGAGTAGCCAAATGTTTTGGTGTGTAAGACCATGGTACACTGATAACCATATGATATTTAGCAAATCATCAGCTTATCAACGGATTTGTTAAGTCTTTACCAAAAGCCGTTTGCTTCTGGACTAGTCAATTCTTTGATGGAAAAGCACCTCATCATGGTGAATTGATTACCATTTATGGTTTTCCACAGCCTTTACCACAAGCCATAACCTTGTGGGCTAGCCAACTCTTCACTTATCTTAGATATGGTGAGTTGAATACCATACAATTTTTGGCAAATTGTCAGCCATAAACGGATTTGAGCAATCTTTACCTGTTAGCCGTTTGCTCAGGATTAGCCAGTCCTTATGTTGATGAGACAAGGTGGACTGATAACCTTTTGATGTGTTAGTGCAAAGCACCTCCACCAAGTGAGAAGTTCCAATAGTCTCACTTAACAACTTGTGAAAATTCTTTCAAACACCCTTAAGCTACATCCTTCAAAGACTGCCTCTTAATCAAATCCAATAACATCTCATATCCTTCATCCTTTTTACCAGCATACAACTTTTTGCTCATCATTTCCTTGCAAACACTTGATGATAAAGGATATTCCATATTTAATGTTCACCAACTGATAAAGTTCTTGAAGATCCTCCCTATTCACATCATTTAGAATTCCAGCAAAATTCATATAAACAATGTCAGAATTATCTTCCCTTATTATTTGATATGCAGCCCTCTCACCAGTCATGATTAGTTGATACTTGACAACCTTAGTTGGTTCCTTTGTGCTTTCAATAGTCCCCATTGTGGCTCCTTCAGATGAAGGTTCTTCATCTAATTCCTCTTCAACAACCACTTTCTTGGATTTTACACACTGAATATAGCGAATGCAAGGCTTTGCATCATCTCATTCCAATCTTTTCTGCAAGAATTAGTTGAAACAACAAGAAAAAGGAGACAAAAACCAATCTTTGCAAGACATACAAGCTACCAGATTTAACACTTAAGTTTACCCGATTTTAAGAACTTGTACATTTGCCTCCCCTTAAATGTACATTACCTCCCCTTAAGTGTAAAACCTTCTTCTTCTTCTTTTCTTTTTTTTTTTTTTTTTTTTTTTTTTTTTTTTTTTTTGAGTAAATTACATTTTTGGTCCTCGTGGTTTACCGGGTTTAACACTGTTGGTCCAAATCGTTATTTTGTAACGGATCCAGTCCAAGATCCGATGACCCGTAACACTTTTGGTCCAAATCGTTAGTCAAACTTAGTTTGACCAGTTAAAAAATGTGAAATGACTAAAATACCCTCGGATGTTTGTAACACTTTTGGTCCATTTTTCTGCTACAACTTTACACATTCCAATTCAGATAAAGCATAATGCCCAATCCAACACGAAATGTAATTCTTGACAATGCATACATGTAATCAGTCTTGGATCACAAAAGAAACAGTAATGGTTGTTCCAAGAAAATGGATGAACCCCAGACGAAAAAAAATACATGTTAATCAGATAAATTTCAATCCTTGACACCAAGTACCTTCCAATCCAATATACCGTTTTTAACCCCTGATTTGGGATTCCATGAGTTAAGAACAATGGCTTCACCTTCTGGTAGAAAATACTCTCTCCTTCTTTTACTAAACCCGCATGGCTACAAGCGTATAATATAGAAACGAAACTAACTCCACTTAAGGGTACTTTTAAATCCACCATTCTGTCGAAAATATTCAGCGCCTCCTGAGCATGCCCGTGAAGTCCATATCCTGAAATCATAGCATTCCATGTGACTGGATTCTTTTCTGTCATTGAATCAAAAACTTGTCGGGCTTCTTTTATGCTTCCACATTTCGCATACATATCGATTAAGGCAGTTGAAACATAAACATTCGACTCAAAATTACCATTCTTTGCTAAATCATGGACCCATTTTCCTAAACTTAATGCACCGAGTTGAGCACATGCTGATAAAATACTTGTGATGGTTGTAGGATTTGGAGGTATTTTAAACGTCTGCATTTCTTGAAAGAGTGTAATTGCCTTATCGGTTACTCCATTTTGAGCATAACCAGATATCATAGCGTTCCATGCTGCTATACTCTTTTCAGGGGATTCATCAAATAGTTTTCTAGCTGAATCAATCTCATTAAGCCGACTGTAAACTGTTATTAATGCAGTTGCAACTGAAGTTTTAGAAACCAAACTCGTTTTCAAACTAAAACTATGGATAGTACTCGTAAGTATCAAATGACCAAAGGGATGAAACACGGGAATCAAACCAACTATAGTACTTGAATTAACTCGATGATATGATGATCCCAACAACTCATTAAAAAAATTAACCGCGTTTTCCATCTGTTTGTTACAACTAAACCCCGAAATCATCGCATTATACGCAATCACATCCGGCTTCTCAATCTCCTCAAACAAACACCTCGCCATCACCATATCACCACACTTAGCATACAACGAAATAAACCCCGTAAGCACATGAACATGCCAATGCAACCCAGCTTTCACCGCCAAACCCTCAATCCTCCTCCCAATCCCAACCCTCACTCCCCCCTCCTCCATCTCAGCCACCCCCGTCAAAACACTTGCAAAACTAGTCGAATCAAACCCAACCCCTCTTACCATCTCCTTAAAAACCAAAACCCCCTCTTCACAAAACCCATTCTTAACCAAACCCGATATCATCCCATTACACAACACCACATCCTTCACACACATTTCATCAAACACCTTACGTGCATACCCTATTCGCCCCAAATTCAAATACATATGCACCAAACTAGACCCAACAATGTAATTTACATCAAAAATAAGCTTAAGAGCTTAATAATAAGCTCGGTTGGGAGCTTATTCGAACCAAACAACAAAGAATAAGCTCGAGGGAGAGCTTGTCTCCTCGACACCGTGAACCAAACATGACACATACATCAAAAATGAAACACAAGAGATGATACCACACGTTTTCATTAGATTTTAACCATTTTATTTTTGTTTTAACCCTCACCGATTCACAAGAGGTTGTGAAACGATGGGAGTGTGAATAAAGTTTTGGGAGAGGATGGTGGAGATTCGGAGGAGGTGGGTTGGGTTTATTGGTGCTATTGGGTTGGGTGTGGTGGTCGGTGGTGGTGGGGTGTGGTGGCGACGGTGGTGGCGTGAAGGAGGTGGCGGTGGTGTGAAGGAGTGATGTGTTAGATCTGAGTTTAGAATGGGTGTTAGATCTGAGAGTATAACTCTTTTGTTTAAGTGAGTGAGTGGTTGAAATGACCAAAGTACCCCTTCTTTTAACGGTCAAACTAAGTTTGACTAACGGGAGTTTTACAAGTGGACCAAAAGTGTTACGGGTCGTCGGATCTTGGACTGGATCCGTTACAAAATAACGATTTGGACCAACAGTGTTAAACCCGGTAAACCACGAGGACCAAAAATGTAATTTACTCTTTTTTTTTTATCACTAAAAATACTTAGCCAAAATAAAGACGGTGGACAACTTTCCAAAAGTACAATTAATAACTCTTTCCCTGCAAGTATTAACTCATATACCAACCGAGCATTAAAAGACATTAAACCTTGATTTTCCCTATAAAACCACCCATTGTTTTATCACAAAACCATCACAAGTCAAAAGAAAAACCATATAAGCATAATGAATCCTTCCAACTCAGATATCATAGAGATATCATCCGATTCTTCCTGGGATCCGAATGGCTCATCTTCTGATACATCATCAGGAGGATGGGGTGGATACTTCCCACCAGGGTATTCATCAATCACAAGAAACAAGACATTAAGAGAATCAACTTTGAAACAATGGCTAGCGGCTTATGATCTTACTGAAAAGGAACCAAACAATGAAGCACCAAAGACTTCAAGACCAATTCCCCCTTTTGATGTAGGTGATAAAAGTGCTGAAGAAGAAGATCCTTCAAATGATGATGAAGTAACTTTTCCTTCGAAGGTTGTGCCATTCCTGAGAAGTGGTTCTATCCCTCGTCCACCACCAAGCAGCCTGATTCTTGGACTTCCATGCCCAAAAGCGTGGAATCAGTTTGGTGGCAGAGGAGCCAAGAAGACCATTCCTGACTTCATGGGCAAAGGGAAACAGAAAGTGTAGGTGGTGATGTTTGGCTGGTTTGTGTTAAAGCTTTTGTCTTATGAAACATTGTAACTTGCATCCTAGAATGCAATTTCTTGTTAATAAATAAAAAGCTCTTTGGTTCTGATGATTTAATATTCCACATATGAATTACTTGCAATAGAGAAGAGTTAACAACTGCAAAACAAAGTTAAGCACAAAATACCAAAAACAAACATACTATGGAAAGTAGAAAAACAAATTAACTACTGAAAATAAGAATAACCAAGAAGAGTAGCAAGATAAAGAACAAACAAATATACACACTATACAAAGTTAAGAAAGAAAATCAGTTTTTCTTAACAACCCAGGCCTGAGTGGGCTTGAGTTCTTTCTGTGGAGCAACATACTTATAGGTTTTGTATGAACTTGCTCCAGTGAAACCATGTTTGGACTTATAGGTGAATTCATTTTTAAATGGATTCCAAGCCCAATAATCAGAGAGGTTATCAGCAGAACCCCCATTTGAATTTGTTTGTCTCCTTACAGGTGAATGAGCTTTATAAAAATTATTTCTTTGAAAATTTGCATTCACCTGAGGTTTTTGAAAAATCTGTTTGGGTCTCACAAAACCAGTGTTCACATTAGGCCTCATAGAATTAACATAACCAGTATTCACTTTAGGCCTCATAGAATTAACATTTTGCCTATTGATATCAAAGTTTCTGTAGCCAGACCTAAAATTTGGTCTACCAGAATTAACATAAGAGTTAGGTCTGGTAGTGTTATTTAGTTGGACAGGTCTGGGAACAAACTGGTTGGCATGATTAATTCTACTAGCATTATTCCAAACTAGTTTATTTGAACCATGACTCTTATTCACATTCATTCTCTTTTGCTCAGCCTCTCTTTTCATTCTCTTTTCATGGAAGTCACAATCTCTTATTAAATGACTCAAACTTCCACACACAAAGCATCTTTTAGGAGCATAAGTATAACTACTCCTACTTTCTCTGTGAACACTATTGCTTCTAGGTGACTCACTCATTTTAACAGATTCCCTAGGAGATTTTATGTGATTGACACAACTAGGTTTAACTGTCTCAGCCTTTTGTTCAGTCACTATAGGTTTAGTAACAACAGGTTCACACTTCTCAACAACCTTAGGTTCAGGATTCTCTTTTTCCTCATTATTTGACTCAGACTTAGAGTGATCAGAGGAACCATCAATAGATCCTTCAGAGTCATTGGATTGACAAGAAGAATACCTACTGGATTTGTCCTCTAAGGTGGTTGGTTCAGGCACTTGAGGACCTTTCTTACCATACACAAAGAGTGAATCATCCAACTCTTCTTTTTCAAGAGGAGTATAGTCATCACTCAAAGGTGGTGGTACTCCCTTAAAGTCACCAGTCTTAACAAACCTATTATACAAAGGCTTATCAGCATAGTCCTCTTCTTTATTCTTAAATATAGCCCTATTCTCATTTTCCTCATATCCTAAGCCACATTTTTTATTTGACTTAATTTGAGAATCCCAACACTTAAACAAGTTATTATTTGAACTGTTCCACTGATCTACCCTTTTTCTCAGCTCACCCCTTTCCTTCTGAATTTTAAGCCCTAATTGTCTATACCTTTTAAGCTTTTCATCTTGTTCGTATATTTTATTAGCTTGAAAGTATAGTTTTTCATTTAAAGCAGCATGTTGGTTTTGAAGAGTGACCTTTTGTGCTTCTAAAGTTTTTACAGCATTTTTATGTGCTAATAAATTTACTTCTAGATCACCTATTTGTTCTTGCTGCTCATCACACAAAGCCTTAACATGATTATATGAGTCAGTGCATAATTTAGAGCATAATGATACCTCATTACCAATGGCCATGAGAGCATGATCAGACTCCTCATTCACTCTTGGATGCTCACCCCAGTTGACTCCTCCAGCTTCCATTGTCAGCAGGCTCATCTGATTCTTTTCCATCTTCCCATCATCATCTCTTTTCCCATCAGCAGGTTTCTTCTCTGGACAATCTCTTGAAAAATGTCCATGCTTGTGACAGTTGTAGCATTCAACTGTCCTCTTTGTGTATCCCACTGGTGATTTGTTGTTGAAGTTGATGGTCCTTCCATATTGCTTCTGAAATCTTTTGACCCTTAAAGCAACCATGGCAATGTGCCATTTTATGTCCATCTCCTCAACTTCAGCATCATTAATCTGTTCTAGGTCTTCACTAATAAAGCTTTCATCTTCCGTTTGATTGGCAAAGAAAGAATGTATCACCTCATCAGTAAAACTTGAAGCAGACCTTTCATTTGAAGGAGTTTCATAGATACCAGACCTAACACTACCAGATTTAACCTTGTAAGTACTGCTTTTGTTTTGTAATACTGCTTTTGTTTTGTGACACAAAAGCAACATTTGATGAACTGGTTGAAGCCTGAGTGTTGTTACTGATGTCCCTTTCAAACATCCTGAGATTATTGTATAGGTCATCAGGTGTCATAGAATCTACTTCCTCCTTAATCCTCATCGCCACAGATACATTGCCCCATTCTGATGGTAAAGATCTAAGGAATTTGTTATTTGCATCCTCATTTGAGACTGCTGCACCATGAACTTCCAGTTGTGTTAACAGATGTTGAAATCTGTCATAGCCCTTCTCCAAACCTTCAGTCTTTGAAACACTGAATGTTTCAAATTGCTGTTTAAGAACAACCTTTTGCATCTTCTTGGAGTTAGCATTACCTCCAAATCGTTTCTTGATAGCCTCCCACATCTCCTTTGCATCAAGAATGCCATGAAACCTTTGTAGATGCTCCTTAGGAATAGCCATAAGAAGCAAGGTTCTGGCCTTCTTTTCTTTCTCCACAGCCCTAATCTCCACAGCAGATACTGGTGGCATTATTTTGATCTGCCCATCATTCCCTTGTGAAATTCTTTTCTTAGAATTTCCCTTCTGAATCACCTTCCATACATCGCTATCAATGTATTCCAGATAATGTTCCATCTCCATGGCCCATATATCATACTCTTCTCTTTTCAGTAATGGAAGTTTTATGTTTGAGATTGTGGTTGTGGAAGGGATGGGTTGTTGTTGTGTTTGGGAGTTACTGGTTTCGGTTTTTCCTTCATCTTCATGGTTTGATTTCTCATCCTCACTGTTATGGATTGAGAAAGTTTCAGTGTTAACAGGCTTATCGAATTCAGACATTGTGTAGGGTGATTTGAGTGAGAATTAGGTTTTTGAGATTTAGTGTTCTTCGAATTCAGAGTCTCTCTCCTTGCTCTGATACCACTTGTTGGTCCACGAATTGTATGTGGATCACTAAGTAGTCTTGAATACCTAGTAGATGGTTAGGATAAATCCGAACCAATCTAATTGAGAAACCCTAGGTGATTGTTATTGTTAATGCGGAATCTTAACAAGAACAATGAAGAACACACAGATATCACTAACTTCGTATATTGATTATAATCACAATAGTGAACTCGTACAACTCTCACACATAAACTAACAATCTTTAGGGATCCTTTTATAACACAAGGAAACCCTAATACTAACCGACTCAGAAGATATACACAAATCTTCTATAAAGATACATACACGCATTGTATCTTTTCCTAACAAAACTCTAACAGACTTTCCTAACTTCACGACCAGACTTAACTTTACAAGTCAACCAGACTTAAACATGCTACCAGACTTAACATTACATTACCAGACCTAATAACACAAACAGACCTAACTTAGATAAACTACCAGACCTAAGTTGTCTTCTCTTGATTCGTATTATAATTCCCAACAATAAGGAAACTATAAAAGCTGGAGATTTAAATTTTCATGAATAACTCGATGCAAAGTTTGGTGATCACCTTGATATGGATGAGCGTACAAGGAAAATTTTGTATGATACATGGTATTGGCAGAACTGTAAAGAGCAGGTTGAAGAGTGGGCTGAGCCATTGCAAGAGGGAGAGCTAGAAGATGAAGATTCTTGGGTCTGAGTTTCAACCCAATGGTCTCTGACAATGTATTTAAACATAAAATAGCCTAATTTAGTAAGACTCTGGTATAAGTCAGCCAGAACAACACTCACTCATAAGGATCAGAGAGTAAGTCACCCTCTGATGAAAATCAAAGGTCTTACTCTCTAATGGTTATCAGAAAGTGTTACTCCCTAATGGTTATCAAAGAGTACACCCTGATGAGTGTGAGTGATAGGTGCCCCACTAATGATCATCAGTGGATGTAACCTCACTGATATAAGAAATCAGTGAGAGTTGTATAAAGTTCAACCAACTGCCAAGCTTTAGGGTAGTCGAAGACAAACAGAAAGAAACACTTTGTTACTCCCTAATGGTTATCAAAGAGTACACCCTGATGAGTGTGAGTGATAGGTGCCCCACTAATGATCATCAGTGGATGTAACCTCACTGATATAAGAAATCAGTGAGAGTTGTATAAAGTTCAACCAACTGCCAAGCTTTAGGGTAGTCGAAGACAAACAGAAAGAAACACTTTGTATAACTAATGCGGTGTCAGGAAGCAAGGTATAAGGAGCTACAAGCAACACCAGTGGGATTAAGGACTGACAAATACCTCAGAAGACTTATCTCTATAAGGGACTTAGTATCTGGTGAATGGGCGGGAAACTTGTTGGGAAGATAAGCGTAAGTTCTTATCAAAGGACGATAAAGTAAAAGCTCTGATACAAATGTTTTCAGCATTGGAAAACCAAACGCATACTCCACCTAGTATACTAGGCACGTGCTAAGCTACTAAAACGCCGGCTAACCACTATACCCATGTGCATCCACAATATTCCTCAGCGTATTTAAATGAAACTTTGTAACCGGGATAAGAAGGATTCTAAACAAACACATAAAATAGAACTTATCTCTATAGTTGATAGAATCCTCTCTCCTAGGAACTTCTAAGCAAAGCTAGATGCCTCTAGATTTTTCGAAAGGAGTGTTTCATTTGTCACTCAACCAGAGTAGTTTTACCGAGCTATTCCATTATAAATCTTTTGATTCTTTAATAAAGATTTATACACGTTGAAAAGTACAAATGGTGTTATTATGGTTTTGGGTGATGTTGTTACTATCCTTGTTACGAGTAGGAAGATTTTCGTTATTTACTCAAACCTTGTGGACCAACAAGTGGTATCAGAGCGGCTGGGTTTCTCACAATCCAGATCCGTTCTTGAGTTACTGCTAATAATCCATAGCCGTTCTTGAATGACGGCTAATAACACAAATCAGAACCATCATCTTCTAACCCCCACCAAAACATACCCTTCCCAACAAGGAATTAGCTTCATTTCTACAAGATCGAGTACTATCCATTCTATCTTGTGCAGAAAGAAGCTCCATCATTCTCCTCCCCAGCTCTTTTAACCACTCTCCTCAGTATTACATTTCTGCAAGTACCTGTGCTCAAAAATATCTGAATAAACGTGTTTATCCTAAAATTTCTATTTCAGAGGTTCTTGTGAAAAGTATGAGTATAAACTCTTAAACGGAGAAGAGTGGTTTTGCTTGACATAGAAAAATGGTTATTCTTAGTAGTGGCTAGTCTTGGGTTAAAGGAGCATCAAAGGATACTAATGGAGCATCTGAGGCTGTTATTGATGGAGGAAGCATCTGGGGAAAGATGGTATGTCTTCAGCAGCACTGAAACGTTGTATCAGGGAGTGCTCGCTGAGTTGTGCAGTTCCTGTTCCACATGAACCACGCTAAAGATAGTTACAACAAAGGAACAATCTTAATTGATTTTTTTTCTCTTCACCTTTGTTGTACATAAGTTGTAAAAGGAAGCCATTATGCTCACTTACAACTGATTATAAATAGGCTATCTTTGCTCTTAAACGGGGAAACTGTGGGGTAAAGTAACTGACCCGGCAGAAAGAAGCTCCATCAGTCTCCTCCCCAGCTCTTTTAACCACACTCACCTCAGTACTACATTTCTGCAAGTACATGTGCTCAAAAATATCTGAATAAATGTGTTTATCCTGAAATTTCTGTTTCAAAGGTTCTTGTGAAAAGTATGAGTATAAACTCTTAAATGGAGAAGAGTGGTTGTGTTTTACGTAGAAAAATGGTTATTCTTAGTAGCGGCCAGTCTTGGTTTAAAGGAGCATCAGAGGATACTAATGGAGCATCGGAAAGATGGTATGTATTCAGCAGCTCTGAAACATTGTATCAGGGAGTGCTCGCTGAGTCGTGCAGTTCCTATTCCACATGAATCACGCTAAAGATAGTTACAACAAAGGAACAATCTTAATTGATTTTTTTTCTCTTCACCTTTGTTGTACATTGTGAAAAAAAGGCATTATGCTCACTTACAACTGATTATAAATAGGCTCTCTTTGCTCTTAAACGGGGAAACTGTGGGGTAAAGTAACTGACCCTGCAGTCTCTGAAATATTTCAAGCTAGCCAAATCAATGCAAAAGGAAGCTAAACCACTAGTGACTCAAGATCTCTGACGACGGAAGTTCAAGATCTAAGGGTATATTTCATGTTTGGCAACAATAAGGAAGAAGACTGTACCTATTTATTATCCCTTTTTGTAACTTAATATGTAAGAAGAAGCCATTATGCTCACTTACTACTAATTTAGATTAGGTTATTTGTATATTTAAATACGGAGAGATTATTGGGTATGATTTTCAACCCAATGGTCTCTGACAATGTATTTAAACATAAAATAGCCTAATTTAGTAAGTCTCTTATATAAGTCAGCGAGAACAATACTTACTGATAAGGATCAGAGAGTAGGTCACCCTCTGATGAAAACCAAAGGTCTTACTCTCATATGGTTATCAGAAAGTGTTACTCCCTAATGGTTATCAGAGAGTACATCCTGATGATTGTAATCGATAGGTGCCTCACTAATGATCATCAGTGGATGTAACCTCACTGATATAAGAAATCAGTGAGAGTTGTATAAAGCTCAACTAACTGCCAAGCTTCAGGGAAGTGGAAGACCAACTAAAGAAACACTATGTATAACTAATGCAGTGTCAGGTAGCAAGGTATAAGAAGCCACACGCAACACTAGTGGGATTAAGGACTGATAAATACCTCAGTTACCCAGAAGACTTATCTCTATAAGGGACTTAGTATCTGGTCAATGGGTGGGAAACTTGTTTGGAAGATAAGCGTAAGGTCTTATCAAAGGACGATAATGTAAAATCTTGGGTACAAAAGTTGTCAGTATTGGAAAACTAAACGCACGCTCCACCTAGTATACTAGGCACGTGGTAAACTACTCCAAGGCCGGCTAACCACTATACCCATGTGCATCCACAGTATTCCTTGGCCTATTTAAACGAAACTTTGTAACCGGGATAAGGAGGATTCTAAACAAACACATAAAATAGAACTTAGCTCTAAAGTTGATAGAATCCCCTCTCTTAGGAACTTCTAAGCAAAACTAGCTGCCTCTAGATTTTTCTAAATGAGTGTTTCATTTATCAACCGGAGTAGTTTTCCCGAGAGCTATTCCACTGTAAATCTTTTGATTCTTTAATAAAGATTTATACACGTTGAAAAGTACAAATGGTGTTCTTATGGTTTTGGGTGACGTTGTTACTATCCTTATTACGAGTAGGAAGATTTCGCCATTTACTCAAACCTTGTGGACTAACAAAGATGATAACAAAACAATTCATCCTTATGATGCAACATTTGAAGAATGGTTCGATGTGACTTATGCTGGCAGCCGTGATATGGATGAAGAAACTAAATAAAAAATCATGCTTAAGTGGAATGAAATGTATCGGGATGGAGAGTTTACTAAGGAAGAAAAAGAAGAAGTCGATTCATGAGTGTGTCCTTATTATAAGGATCATGCTAGAGAAGAAACAGGGAATTACGTCATCAAGTAATTCAAGTATACAGAATTTATGGATAAAGAGTCAAGCGAAGAGGATAATTTGGACAATTTAGATGACTATTTACACCCAAAATCTTATCCTTACTTTGTTGATGAAGAAGAAGAAGAATAAAAGAAAATGAGAAGTAAGTTATTGGGAATATCATTGAAGCACCACCAACCCAATCATAGTTGAAAAGTTTAAAGTGAAAAGATGTTCAATTAGTTCTGGAGAGCAATGCGTAAATATGAGAGAATTGAGACTGATTAGATACTAAGAACCGAGGACAACGTTGCTGAAATACTTTACCAATTGTTGCATATGAAGGGATGGGTACATTCGTGACAAGGATGACGTAAAGTGGAAGATAGTAGAACTTAATGACTCGAAAATAAACAAAAATGTTGTCCGTGAGACAACCCGGAGTGTTATTTCAATTTTATTTCTTTTATGTACTTGTTGTCCAGGTAGTCGATACGGCATATCAATTTCTTGGATACAGAGTATTCCACTCCTGAACAAGACTTCTGTTTATTTCTTTCGTATTTAGGAATTTAATAAAATTGTCTTTCTGGTTGTCGATACGGCGTATTCAATGCTTTGAGGATACGACGTATTCGACCCCGGACCCGTATTTGGTATTTCATACAGGCAGTCGATACGGCGTATCCACATCCAATAGATACGGCGTATCGACACTTCAATCTGTACTAATTATTTAGGTTTTATTTTTACCCTGGGTTGTTAAATACGGCGTATCCAATTTAATGGATATGGCATACTCACATTCTGACCTGGAAATTTCTTCACTTTCTTCTAATCTGATCACGCTACGCGAGTAGTTTTGTATGTTCTTTTGTGGTGTATATTTCTATAGGTTTTCTGGATTGATGGGCATTAAGGTTTGAGTTATTTCTGATTTATTACATGTGTTAGAGTCATGCTGGTATTCAGGACGGTAGATGATAGATTTCACACATTTTAATTGCTCGCATTCTAACCATGGAGGATCATAATGAGCATCATCAGGGGAGTATGCATATGACAGGAGACTTGAAATCAAAACTTGAACTTAAAACCTACCATTGATGGGGAACATGTGAAAGAGACTTGTAACATGTTGAGGATAGTTAAAACACCTTAAAGTTAGCTTGATAACACCAAAATTCTTCCTAAAAATCATCTTGTAATAGTATCATTATCATTAGGAAACCTTAATATTTTCACTCCATTTTCTCTAGATAAAACACATAGCTAGACACGTGGTGTTATGAGAAGAATTCTCGACTTAAGGAGGTTGTAAAGCCATAAGGGTAAATTGGTAATTCCTACCATTAGAGTTCATTTGGAACAATGCTGGCAAATACCAACTATTATCGTTCATTACTTGACCAACCTGTAAGATTACCGATTATCACTTTTATATTGCCGATATATCCCACTTTTATAACTCTTAAAGGTGTTCAAGCCCTAAATTTTCTCACAATCCGTGAAGTTTTTTCACGAAAAACACATAATCATAAAACATTATTCGTTAAAAATTTTAATTACAGTGTACCCGTTGACGTAACGCGTGGGTACCATGCTAGTTTAATAAATAAATAAACCTATTTTTTCTTATTACTAACATCACTTTCTTTAATTGGAGGATGATCAAACAAAAATATTCAATTTTCTTCGATTCATAAAAAGTCCAAAAAGTATGAAGAAGGTAACATAAAAAAGTGTTGTTTCAAAATCTCATTTTTTTACATGATAGAGGATACAAAATAAATTAAAAGTCGCTTATGTAGAAATCAAGGGAATACTGAAAAAATATATTGATTAGATTCAACTAACATGTTACAATACAAAACATTAAATAGAAAAGACAAGACCTAAAACTTAAACCCTAATTGCTAAACGGGCCTAAACCAACGGGCCAGGCCAATAGGCCTTATTATTCTAACATCCCCTCTCAAACTCACAATGCTACATTGAGAGTTTGACAAGAAAACTCCAAAATCAGACGGACAGATGCAGACAGACATATGCAGATTCAGCGGCAGAGAGATTCGAACAGAGGTAGACGAAGAGCAGATCCTGGCATACAGCAGCAGGCATATACAGATTCAACGGTAGAGAGATCCGAACAGAGGTAGACAAAGAGCAGATTCAGGAAGATAGACAGATGCAGATTCAGACAGATTCAGATTCAGACATAACCAGGCGGAACCAGATGCAGAACCATGTGTGAAACCAAAACAAATTACCCAAAAATACTAATACCAAATTCAATGCCATTATTAATACCATAACCAATACAATCACGGTCATACCGATACAATTACCAATCCAAAACCAAACCAACTGGTGAACTTCGATCATTACTTTTAAATAACTACTACGTAAATCTCAATAACAATAAAAGACCAACATCACAAAACTATTTCAAAAGAAAATAACCAGCCCAAAAGAAATCCAAAAACTAGTTGTACCTTTATTCTTTGAATGAACCATAAATACCATGAGCAAAACAAATGATTTCTTTTTCCATTTTTTTTCATAGCTAAAACACCTAGCTTTGATACCATGTAAAAATCAAGGGAATGTTGAAAAACTATATTGATCCGATTCAACTAACAATTTAAAATACAAAACATTAAATAGAAAAGACAAGACCTAAAACCTAAACTATAATTGCTAAACGGGCCTAAACCAACAGGCCTTATTATCTGACAGCTTAAAACAATTACAAATTTTCTTTATGAGAAAAATATTTAAACTTATTTGTTTATTAATTTTTTATGTTCATCATTTTGTTGTTTATTAAAAGTCTTTCAAAAAATCAATAAACAATTGAAAACAACCGTGAAGTTGAAGAATAAAAAACCACTAATAAAAAAAATTCTGAAAGAAAAAGTTACGTTATTTTTTTATGAAAAAAAGATTGATGAACAATCAATTGATGAAGACACGCAAAACATGATGAACATTTGGATTGATGGACAAAAAACTTTACACATTTTTTTATCACAAAAATTGTTTTTAGTTTCATTTTCAGCAATTGTTATTGATTTTGCGCTCCTTTTATTATTAGCGAATTTCAGATTTTTGAACAATAACTTTTGAATTTGTTCATTGATTTCACGTTTCACTCCTCTATAATTTCTAGAAGTTATAAAAAATTGTGATTTTTTATTTTATTTATTTATTTATTTATTTATTTATTTTATAGAACTTTTTTTTTTTTTTTTTTTTTTTTTTTTTTTTTTTTTTTTTTTTTTTTAATAATCGCTAGGCCCTACCCGACCGCCTCACTAGCGCCTAGCGATTTTTACAACCTTAGGTAATATAATAAAAGATAACACTTTCAGAAAACTTGCCACAAATTTAGGTGATATTCTTCAAAGTATTTTTTAGAGATGTACATTTTTCATGTTGAAACACAAAAAAAAAATGATTAGGATCCTCTAAAGTTTGTCTCTCATGCTTTGTAATGTTCAACCAATCAAATTAAAGAAAGATAAATAGTGGGGCCATCATTTAATAAAATATAGGACCCATTAAATTGTTTCATCTCAAAACATGTTAACATGAGAAGAACATGAGATACTTGAAAATGAGAGGATCTCAATCCCAAAAAATAAGTATATGAAGTGTAACATTGTCAACTTTTTAACTAACTGATACACTCGATGACAAATGCAAGCATTATAAAAAGATTGGTTACAAATTTATTTTATTTATATCAGCTAGGGTTAAGATAAAAAGAAAAATATTCATGAGAAGTGTAAAAGACATTTAGTAAGGTAAAAAAAAGTTTTTAAAATTTTCTTAAAGAATTTAACAAGATAGAAAATGTTGGTGAATAAAAAAGTTGTGAAGGAAGTTTTATAAAAGTGTTTAGTTTTGATTAAAAAAATGTGAAGAAAAGGTTTGCGCATTTAAATTTTAGAGTTAACTACATTTTTGGTCCTTATGGTTTACCGGGTATACCGGTTTTAGTCCAATGGTTTAAAAAGTAACGGATCCAGTCCTGAATTGAGCGACCCTGTTAATACAAATAATGTCAAAAACGTCATTTGCATTATTCGGTCTCTTCACGTTTTGATAATCACAAAATATAAAAAACACGTTAAATAAAACTACACTTGATAAGTTTTTAGTCGAGAAAAATCGTTTCAACAACGTATCGACTACAACATCACTTCAGGTATGAACAAACACAATACCGACATTAGTAAAGTGATCAAAGAATTTATATTTCTAAAAAATTCACATTTTTATGAGACAAAACATTTTTACAAAAGTATTTTTGTAATTAAAAAGAAATGTTTTATTAAAGAAAATAAATTTGAATTTCAAATCTCCCAACAGCTATATTTCCCGCCTAAACCAGATAGGTTTTTCACTAGACAAACTTTCACCACATCGGGAAAAAAATAGGAGCATATGTCGGACGGTCCCATAAACATGGCGACGGTCCCTTATATATACGGGACCGTCCAGTGTTAGAACCGTCCCCCGCTCCCCATGGTGCCTATAAATACTGCACTGTTTCACTCAGAAAAATAAGCCTATTTGCACAAAAACATTATGTTCTTTCTTTTTCCTTTCTTTGATCACTATAACGTGTCGATATGTGTTTATAAGTGATCCCGTTACCCTCTATATCAAATTTCAAGAGAAGAAAACTCGTATTCGTCAAGAAACGAAGTGTTATAGTCATCACACACACGTAACTTGTGTTACGATTCTCTTCTTCCCCCAAACTCTCTTCTTTCTGTATATTGTAAATTTGTATATCCGACTTGTGTGTGAGTCGTGATTAGGTGTGTTAGGATAAATACGGACCAAGTGTAAGTCCGTGAAGTGATGTATCTAGATTAGGAATTTGTGTTAGTTCATCTGTCGGTGTGTGAAGACTTGGACTTGGTGTAAGTCCGTGTGTGAAGACTTGGACCTGGTGTGAGTCCGTGAAGTGAAGACTTGGACCGGGTGAAGGTTTGTGAAGACTTGGACCGGGTGAAGGTTCGTGAAGACTTGGATTGGGTGAAGATCCAAGCGGACTAGGTGTATGTCCGTGTAGCCACGTGGGCTTTTGTATAGATTGGTTCTAGCTAGGATTAGAACTCGACATTCCGCTTAGTGTCGTTAAATTGGTGTACGGTTTGCTCCGCCTAAAGCGAGTGTGTTGACATAGTGATTGTGAACTCTCGAGTGTGGTACTCAAGGAGTGGAGTAGGGCGAAGAGTGAGCTTCGTTTCGAACCACTATAAATCTCCGAATCTCGGTTTGGTTGTGTTCTTCCTTATCACTTGTCTTTACTTTATTAACTTTATGCATTATTATCGTGTTCATAGATATCACATAACTTTGAATCAAACAGCTTTTCGAAAAGAAACTAAAAGTTTTGTTTTAAAACGTAATTAAAACGGTGAAACTATTCAACCCCTAGGGGTGTGCACGGTTCGGTTTGGGTCGGTTTTTGGCTAAAACCGAAACCGAACCGAAATGTTCGGTTTTTATAGAACCCAAAACCGAAACCGTTCGATTTTTGGCGGTTCGGTTTATTATCGGTTTCGGTTCGGTTTTTTGATTTTTTTTGTTTCTAACCGTTTATATTTGGGCATGGCAAATTTATACTAACAAACTTGTATTGCATAGACAATTGGTTATTCTTATTATTATTATTATTATTATTATTATTATTATTATTATTATTATTATTATTATTATTATTATTATTATTATTATTATTATTATTATTTATTTTTTGAATCCAAGCATAATGAATTAATAATGTTTATTGCATAATTCTATAATTACACACATATAGATGAGATACACACATGCAAGTGAACATACACATAGTATGATTATCGTCATATATTTATTGATTTATTCTCAAGTAAACACACAACACGACAAACACGCATATAAACATAAACGTTAAGATAAATATATTATAAATCTACCCACAAAATGAATATGAATTTATAAATTTGATTTATTTAGTTATTTATTCATATTATATTAATTATATATTATTATATATTAAAATTGGTTCGGTTCGGTTTTTACGGTTTGGTTTTTGGACGAAAACCGAAACCGAACCGTATTTTTCGGTTTTTGAAAAATTAAAAACCAAACCATCGGTATTTAGTTTCGGTCGGTTTTTTGGGTTCGGTGTTTTTGGTTTTCGGTTCGGTTTTGGTTTTTTCGGTTTTGTTTGCTCACCCCTATCAACCCCCCCCCCCTTTTTCTAGTTTCTACAATTGGTATCAGAGAAGGTCACTCAAGAGCTTTAAGGTATACTGTACTTTGAAACTTGAATCGATCTATGGAGTCTGAAAGATATCTAGAAGGGCATTCTTTGAAAGGACCACCATTTTTCGAAAACAATAATTTTATTGAATGAAAAAATAGATTTGAAAGTTACGTGAAATTTATTGATCAAGATCTTTGGCATGTCATTTCAATTGGTGATTTTCAACCAACGGAAATAAATTTTGAAAATCAAAGTGATTATTTTAAAAGGAAGTTGAATAAAAATATTGAAGCCAAAATAATGAGTTATAAAGCCTTGTCGAAAATCGAATATGAAAGAATTTTATTGTGTCAAACGGAAAATGACATTTGAAAAAATCTTTTAAACTTTCATCAAGAGAATAGTCAAGCCAAAGATAACCGAATTAATCTTGAACATTCACATGAACAATTCGTCACTTCTAAAGACGAATCAATAGATAGATTGTTATATAGATTAAATACATATGCTACTAGTTCAAGTGTTTTCAATGGAGGTAATGCCGTCAATGACTATATGAGTAATTTACGAAGAGAACTCATTGAAGAATCTTGGAGTGATACGGATGAAGAAGAAAACGTGTGCTCTGAATACGAAATATGTCAAAAGGTTGAAACTTCAAATGAGGTACACTCTGAAATCGAACACTTTTGCTATGACCCATTCATTCTAGAATTTTCAAAATTAGAAAATGAGTTTAAACATTTATGCAACATAAGTCTAAAAACATTTTCAGAAAATGAATCTTAAAAATCTTTTGAAAGTAAATTGGAAAAAGAAACCATTTTAGAAGATAAAATGTCTAGACTTGAAAGCGGTATAGAAATAGATCTAGAATGTAAAATATGTCAAGATTATAAAAGTGAAATTAAGAAGCTTAAGGAAAAGGAAAAGATATTAGCTAAATTTGAAAAGAGTTCTCAATCTCTTAAGAATTTACTAAATAGTCAAAAGGCATTCGGAGATAAAAGGGCTTAGGTTTTAATCCATGTGAGTCATCAACAAGCAAGTCAAATCAAATTAAATTTGTGAAACCTCTTCGACAAATCTAGATTTGTTATTTGGAAAACTTATTTTTTTAAGAATTTCATTTAACACAAATGGACTTTAAGTAAATTATATTCAAATAAAATCTGTTATAAAAGTCAACTAAACATATATCTATGGAAATTATTGCTTGCTAACAACATCCTCATCTCATGCATGTAAATGCAAAGGATGTTTATTACTATCCATCTTGGACCTATGAGAAACTGGTTACCAAGTTTTCTTGCAAGTTATGTCTTTAGATACACGAGGGAAGCAAATAAAAGATATGAATTTACATTCATATTCTCTTCGTACGTGTGAAGACTCATCGATACTCAAATCTTGCATCACGCACAACATCTCTCACGGTAATGTACCCTTAGGAATAGCTAGCGGCAAAGGTACGCTTTCTTAAAACCTTGATTGTCTTAATTGCTATATGCGCCTATCTGCTATGTGCTTATTTGTTATGTGATTGCTTGCAATATGCTTATGTGCTACATGGTGATTAAGTGATAACAGGTTTGATAGATAATATTTAGAATTAGACTCTATGCTTAAATGTTTTTCTTTCGTAGGATCTTAGTAAATTTTTGGAGATAATGGTCTTACCACAACTATTATCAATAGCCGACTACGCACGTCAATCAATCACTATGGATGACGCACACCCTTAACGTCCTCGACATCTTTTCTCTCTTCTATTTCTCGTCTACGACATCTTCTTCTTGTCTCTACTCGCCACAGATATGATTAACTTCTAAACAACCCGATGCAAGTCTCGTATTTGATTCCCGTCTCATCTACATCTCTTCTATTTCTTCTGTCTCGATTCTATTCCTACTCTATATTCAGCGTGTCGTCAACCTCATTACTCAAGACGAGTCTCTCCTACTTCTTCTATCTCGATTTTCCTCAATACCCATTCCTCTAGACTACTCGTGCGTATTGTGTCTCCTCCGTGTCTAGAAATTTCATGTCATCTAAATTCTCACTTCTGAGAGTCCTCAACAAAATACTCTGTCTAAAACTAAAAATTAAAAACCAGTCAAAAATTTTCTATCTCTCAAAAATACCTTACTGGCGACGGTCCCAGTGGCGGTCCCGTACATTTAAAGTATCGTCCTCACTTTTTCAGGTGATACCCATTTTCCTCTCTCATTTGCAGAAAAACAAAACCAAACACCCCACATTGCAGTAGCAGTGACGAAACCAAGTTTAATACACACAAATCTTTAATTAACCCACTAAAACTAAAATCAAAAGGTTTCAAATTCAAAGACTACGCATTCATCATCTCTTCTAATCATTAATTGTAAGTCATTTAATCAATTTCTTCATTAATTCAAAATTAGGGTTCATATGAACGTGGAACAAAATTTTAGGGATTTTCAATCGCTTTTGTAATTGTTTGAAATTAACATCAAAACTTAACAATGTACAACCGTCATAACTCACCTAGATCTAGGATTTGTCCAAACAAGGTTATTTTGAAAAGTGTCAAAATTTGTGATAATCCCCAATTCGAGTTAGAGTAGTTTACCATGTTTAGGAACGTAACAATAATGTAATCACACATTGTTAATACATATCAAAAACGTATTCATAACCATGCAATAACAAAGGTCAATTTTTTTGAATATAACACTTAAATGAGTTAAAAACAAAGAAAGAAGGGTCTAAGCTAAACTTAAAAGTCTTGCTGATTATGTATTCCTTTTAATAGGTGAAAACATCCAAAACCTACCGGTACCGATCACCAAGAAACACGCAAATACATTCCCACACTTTCTGTCTACTACCCCTCTCCACTTAAATAAGCCTTTGAAAACGTTGAAACTAGGTGTTTTCAGGAGGGTCGAATAGTCTATGGGGACTATGACAACATGAACTACCTCAACACCATGTTTGGAATGATTAACTTTGATTGTCTCTACAAAATCAACGAGGAAATCATCCCACGTTTTGTTCTTGAGTTCTATAGTCTATTCAATTTATGCGTTGACGACGAAAGTGAAATACATTTTGAATTTGTAGTACAAAACCAACTTATCTCGTACCTTCTCCTTGTCTTTGGTGATATTCTTGGCATTCCCACTAAAGGGCAATGCTCATTCACTAACGAATGGAGCCTTGATGCTCTGGCCAGGAGCTCTCCTTCAAGTGGAAGATACACCACTGTACCTCCCACTCCAAATGATATCAGAACCTTTATTTAGAATGATCGGCATGGGCCCATCTTTCGATCTTATAGAGGGGAGAAAATTCTAGTTGAAGATAACCAAATCTTAACTAGAGAAATCACCGATGTCATGAGACCTTGGGCTGAAATCATTCGTGAGAATGCTTTTTGTCTTGGAGGAATTAGAGATCATGTTCCTGCTTGTCTTGGTCACGTGCTCTACTGTGTTGCCAATATGGTACCATACAATCTTGCGTACTTCATGGTTAAAAGGATGGAATTTGTCAGCAGTAAACCAAAAATGAACTTGGCCTACGGCATGTTGTTGTCTCATTTTTTCTATCGAGTCATGCATGAATACCTACACCATGTGTCAGTAGATTATGAGTTCATTCCACATGTCATGCTTCCACTCACCCATAACATTGAGCAGAGGACAAGGTCAGATTTTGGGTCTAGAAAGTCTATGTTTCCCGGGCCATCCTCACATGCCTCATCATCTAATCCCAATGATGACGATGATAACAATGAAGAGGGTACTTCTCGAGTCAACACCCCATCTCCTAACACATATGTCAACTCCCTACCATCTATTTTTCCTTGAATCTTTGAGGATCGTCCTCTCGAAGAACAAAACATGCCAACCCTTTTTTCTCGTCAAACCCAAATAATGAATATGCAACACCAAATAAGGGATGAGCATCGAGGGTGGTCTGAAGTCAATAGCAAAAGGAATCAGTAACCTATGGAAGAAGAAGAAGAAGAAGTAAAATAGTTAACCTCATGACAATTGGTTACGCTTAGTATGTGCTGTTATTATTTTGTCTTAAACTTTACTCTTGGTTCTTTGTTGGATAATAATTATCACTAACAATAGAAAAGTTAGCATCGGGTGATCCTTTCAATTTTACCACCCGATAGTTTACTTACATGAATATCTTAGCTTGTTTCTTTAGTTTAATTACTAATTACTTAAATGAATTGTGATGTTTTTGGTACTTAACTTTATGCTTAGATTGCACGTGATTGTCTTTTAGTCTTTGCTTAAGATATAGCTGTATATGATTCTGCAGAAATATGGTTGCTAGATAGTTAGATAGTTACAGGTTGCAGAAATGAAAAATTAGGTGGAAACCTGATCACCTACTGGTGACGGTCCCATAAAGGGGCGACGGTCCTGTGTATTTAAAGGACCGTCCCATCTTTAAAGGACCGTCCAACGTAGGTCACGGGTTTCTGGACTATTTCTTCATTCCTGCAAACCTTGAACCTATAGAATGTTTATCACCACCATTTCCAGGTTTAGTTGAACAATTTTATGTGCCATAATATGCTTAATGCATGCTTTGCCCAAATGAAAGTCACATTTGATTATTTAAACCTCCATCATCCTCTTCATCTTCATCATCACCTTCCTTCTTCACCCTCACTTCATCTTCTTCATTCTTCACAATGACATCTTCTTCAACATCATTGTCTCTCCCAAACAAGAAGCCTAAAATCACCATCACACCATCAAAAACCAACTTCATTGATCTCACTCAAGAAGACACTACTCCTTCTCCAAAATCTCAACCATCATCCCCTCAAGCACCAAGTGCACCAATGAAAACTCCATCCACAAATGGAACATCCTTCTCTTCTTCTAGACCATCATCTTCTCAATTCTCAACTTGCATTGGTAATTTCTCACCTTATCTTGGAAACTTGTCACCTCCACCAAGAAGTTCACATCCACTTCCACCAAATACCTCTTTGTCTCTATCACCAAATGGGCCTTTGGACTATACTCCTTCTACTCTACCACCATCTCCAATCATGGGGTTTCCTATTCCCTACAACTTTGTAAACAACCACACCATAGGTTGTGCATATTGCTTTCATAACTTCAACCTCATCTCTTCTCTAAGAGGTGAACTTCACTACATGTTTGCCCACATTGAGTATCTTCTTTCTCAACCCAATGTGTAACCAACTCCTCTTGCCACCTTCTGCTCCACCATCGTCTCCACCACCTTCTTCTCCACCTTCTAACTAAACCTCTCTACATGTTTAGTTAAAAATAATCAATGATTATCTTTTAGGCCAAGCATGTTCTAGGAACTTAGATTTTTCTAGGAATAGCTTGTAGTTTTTCTTAACTTGGTTGTATTGTATCATGTATGCCTTTATCTATCTATCTTGTATGGCTTCTATGTATGATCTCTTGCTTTGTTTAATGAAATTTTACTCTTATGTGGTGTGATACTTGTGCTAATTCATAATATTAACTTGAGTTAGCATGAAATCTAGGCTTTTATGTTGTAATACATGCTTTTATAACATGAGAAATCAACTATCTTTAAAATGGATAACACTTATATCCCAATATTTTGCCTAAAACACGCCCACTGGCGGCGGTCCCTTATACAGGGACGGTCCCCCATATTTAAGGGACCGTAGGTGTATATTAAGGACCGTCCCCATTTAGTATTAAAAATCTGATTTCTCTTCTCTGCATAATCTGAATTATCTGGTTCATGCTTAATCTATCTGATTTCACCTTCCTCTCATCATTTCTTCTTCTCCTATCTCATTCTATCTATCTTAATTCTCTTCTCATCCCCTCTAATTCTTTTATAAATATGTGTATGTGCATTGTATTATAACTCATTTTTGTAGCACAACACCATAGCTCGATTCCCCGGTGCCCTCATCTAGGGGGAGCACTGAACAAGGGGGAGCATTAGTACCGCCGATTTCTTTCCTCTCTACACATCGACGGAGCCTTTTTTATTCTACAAAAAGGGGGAGTAGTAAACGAAAACTCATTAAAAACTTATTATCATATAGTTTTACCTAAAATGAGTTTATATTTTGTAATCATCAAAAAGGGGGAGATTGTTAATACAAATAATGTCAAAAACGTCATTTGCATTATTCGGTCTCTTCACGTTTTGATAATCATAAAATATAAAAACACATTACATAAAACTACACTTGATAAGTTTTTAGTCGTGAAAAATCGTTTCAACAACGTATCGACTACGACATCACTTCAGGTATGAACAAACACAATACCGACATTAGTAAAATGACCCAAGAATTTATTTTTCTCAAAACTTCACATTTTTATGTGACAAAACATTTTTACAAAAGTATTTTTGTAATTAAAAAGAAATGTTTTATTAAAGAAAATAAATTTTAATTTCAAATCTCCCAACAGCTATATTCCCGCCTAAACCAGATAAGTTTTTCACCAGATAAACTTTGACCACATCAGGACAAAAATAGGAGCGTATGTCGGACGGTCCCGTAAACATGGCGATGGTACATTATATATACGGGACCGTCCAGTGTTTAAAGGACCATCCCCCACTCCTCCTGGTGCCTATAAATACTGCACTGTTTCAGTAAAACCCAAAAATCCATAGCCGTATTTATTTGATAATTGGAATTTTAACCTAAGACTTTGACATTTAAAACTTTAGATTATACACAGTAAATAAATAAATACATAAACTATACCTTATAAAATAAATATACAAACTAAACCTATCCTACACTTACATTAAAAATAAAATGTGTACATCCTTTTTGTCTTAGCCCTCGCATGTTTTAATGCCTAATTTGTGAACCGAAAGTTTTGTTTCCTCCCCTATTTTCATGTGTCATTCAAACTCAAAAAAATTGACCAAATCATAGTCCCTAAATAAAAGATGAGTATCCCTGATTTGTAGCCAAACCCACGTTTTGTTCCCACATAAAATCACATACGTTCCTATTTTATTTCCTTATTTACTAAAGATACGCTCCATTATCCCTCACCTAACCAAAACCCTAATCTGCCAATAACCTCCTTCGTTTAGCTCTTAAAAAGATCAAGAAAAAGAAAGGCTTTGAAGATGTTTGATCGTGTACCTTTGGTGTGTTTGTATTCCGATCGTGTGCCATCCCTTATGTTCCCTTTTTGTTCTCGTTAAAACCTGCTCAAAAGGTACCTTCATCACCTCTTTGTTTTCAGCCCATTCAACACCATTTAATACGTATAATCTGTAATATAAACATACTTTACAACTTATATAATCAGACTACATAGAACTTGTGGTGTCGTTGAAAACATGTTAAGAATACCATAAGAGCACGCCTCATAAAATTCTCGAAATAAGTATCCTATAGGTGTCGACCCATTTTCTGTTTTGGCTTCTCGTAAGAGCTTGTTTACACGCTTTAATCTGGTTTTGGTAAACCTAAATATGTCCATTATAACATTACTAAAAACCTGGTAGAAACTCTATCAAATGAATCTGGTCGCATGCATGTTTGTTAAGTGATAAAGGGTTTGGTTAGGTGACTATTTGGCTCGTTAAAAATATAAGTATCGACCACGTTTTGTTGTGCCCTCGTATCAGTTATTTTTCATGCCTTTAAATCTGATTGTGTAACCTTTTATGCTCTTTAAAACATGACTTAATAACCTGATTAAAACTCTAAGGAATGAGGTATGGGTGCATGCACGCTTACATGGGTAGGGGGCTAGGTTGTGGTGTAATTTTATGTGACTTGTGGTTCGTTACATCTGTTTATTTTCGTCTTTTGTGAGTCAACAACAAGGGCTGTTGTTATGTGTTAGTGTGTGTGTCGTATGTATGGACTTAAAGGTTGTATAACGTGTGTGGAGTACGTAAATGAAACCTATAAAGGATTGGGTGTGGATCAGTCTTGAAAAGGGTTTTATTTTGGTGTGAGTTAAACCATAATAAAATGTGTGTGAATTGGATCTAAAGAGGTTAGAGGGTTAGGTTTGTTTTGGCCTCGTTAATGCATGTTTTGATATCGTTATAGTGGTTGTCGAATGGTGTGGTTGTGCGTAGGTTATGGAGTGGTAAAATAAGGTCTAAAATGTGATTACAAAGTGAATAAAAGGGGTCAATAGGCATGGTAATGGTTTGGTTAAACACTTGGTCACTTTGGAGTTGGTTTGGTCTCGTTAAACATATAGTTGCATGCTGCCCAGATTTGAGTCAAATTAAACGGGGCCAAAATAAATTATACCAACATGTTTTTGCATAAATCTTGAGTCTAAAACTAAGTTTATTTAGTTTACTTCTGCATGTCAAACTTCGTATGCCATTGGAGGTCGGGAAGGTGACTTTCTGATTTTTAGAACATTGGTTGTCAATCCTGAGTTTAGGAGTCTGAAAATTTATCTGGGGTTTTGGAATTTTAATTTCCAAACAGTGAGGGGTTAAGAGCTATAATTTGACAGGGGTAATATTTATGATATTTGTGGCTTCCTGTATTTTTTATATATTTTTCTGAAGTGTGTAACTGTGTTAATTAATTACAAACTTTCTGGGTGTTTCAGCAGTTTATTTTCTGGACAGTCGTGTGAAGAGTGATTTTTATTGTGTACTTGTACTAATGAATAAAATTTGGAAAAATTTTGGAAAATACTTAAGATATATATGTATCACTGGGTAAAATTATAGAATTAAATGAGCTTATTTGAGGTGTTTTAAAAATCATAAGAATCGGATCTGATTTATATAAGAATCCTGAATTTAATTAAATAATTACTTAAAACACTTATAAACCTAAAATTCGGTGTATTTGGAACCTAAATAAGATAAATATCATTTTGAAGTCTCATAACTTATGTTTTGATTATTAATCATTGTTAACCTTTAGCTTTGGCATGTTAGCATTTTTAACCCTAAACTTTGATTAATTATGAATTCTACCTAAAAGTTCCATAAATAGAATAAAACCCTAAATGTGTTAACTTGAATTTCAATAAACGTTTAAAATCAGTAATGAGCTTATAAAATGAGTTTATAAATAATATGTGATACCTAATTCATGTAGATTCTCATAGGAGGGAGTGACTCATGTTCTTGTGATCGTTTCATTTCCGTTCATTTGCTAAGGTACAGATATTCCGTCCTTTTTCAGTAAAGGCATCCATTTGTATGGTTATCCGTTATTGCTATTGATATCCGTTCTGTTATTTGATTGATATTCGTTTTGATATTCGTTTTGATATTTGATTTGCTATCTCATTCTGATATTCGTTGGTTATCCGTTTGATATGATTCAGTTCAATATTTGATATGATATGCTTCAGTTCAGTATTTGATATGATTGATTTGATATGATTATGATTATGATTATGATTGCTCTTGTATTACCCAGCTTCTATATCTGTTTCCCTAGCCATGGAGGTACCATGGCCATGTCATTGAGGCACCAATGGCATGACACTTTCTATGGAGGTGTGATTGATCCACGGCGTCCCCTTCTGTTCTGTTATGATATTTGTGCACATTGGCCATTATGATATGTGTATATGCCTGTCATGAGCAGATGTATATATATGATTTTTTTGAAGGGGGCGTACGGATGCATCCTAGGGAATCTGTATCTGTATCTGGTGATTGGTTGGTGTGTGTTCCTCCACCCCATCACATTCTGGTACATTGTGAGCTAGCTACTCTATGTACAACTTTGGAATTGACGGTATCTGATTTGTGATATGATTGTGATATGATTATTTGGCCTATTCATGTATCATGCTTAGGCAGTTGGGCAATGCACTCCGATCCTAGATTGATTGATATTTGTTATGTACTCTGATTCAGTATCTCTGATTCATATTCGTTGCATATTCTGTTTCATCTGACATTTTCTCAGCAGGCTCTTTCCCTTTCTTTGATTTGACATAATGTGATCCGTATTCGTTTTGATTATCTCATTATCAGTTATTTGTTTATATCTGTTCATTGAGCGTTAGCTCAGCCGCATTTCTTTTCTCTGCGGCAGGTAATAAGCAGGGATTCTGGGGGAAGAGTGTGAGAGTGGGAGCTTAAAAGACCTACCATAGACTATTCTCATATGATGGATTTATTTCTTTTCAGACTTAGTATTTGGATTTTACTTCTTGTGTAGACTTTGTTGGATCTTTGTTATGACTTTTGTCGTCATGTGGTTTCATGACTTTTTGGTTAATTAATTAAGACTTCCGCTTGCGTTTATTATGTTCTGATTGACACCATAATGTGACATTCTGACCCTTGTCGGGTTGGGGTGTTACAGTTTCACTCAGAAAAATAAGCCTCTTTGCACACAAAAATTATGTTCTTTCTTTTTCCTTTCTTTGATCACTATAACGTGTCGATATTACCCTCTATATCAAAGTGCAAGAGAATAACACTCGTATTCATCAAGAAACTAAGTGTTAGAGTCATCACACACACGTAACTTGTGTTACGATTCTATTCTTCCCCCAAACTCTCTTCTTTGTGTATATTGTAAATTTGTATATCCGACTTGTCTGTGAGTCGTGATTAGGTGTGTTAGGATAAATACGGACAAAGTGTAAGTCCGTGAAGTGGTGTATCTAGATTAGGACTTTGTGTTAGTTTGTGTGTCGGTGTGTGAAGACTTGGACTTAGTGTAATTCCGTGTGTGAAGACTTTGACTTGGTGTGAGTCCGTGAAGTGAAGACTTAGACCGAGTGAAGGTTCGTGAAGACTTGGACCAAGTGAAGGTTCGTGAAGACTTGGATTGGGTGAAGATCCAAGTGGACTAGGTGTATATCCGTGTAGCCACATGGGCTTTTGTGTAGATTGGTTCTAGCTAGGATTAGAACTCGACATTCCGCTTAGTGTCGTTAAATTGGTGTAAGCCTTGGTGTACGGTTTGCTCCGCCTAAAGGGAGTGTGTTGACATAGTGATTGTGAACTCTCGAGTGTGGTACTCGAGGAGTGGAGTAGAGCGAAGAGTGAGTTTCGTGCCGAACCACTATAAATCTCCGCGTCTTGGTTTGGTTGTGTTCTTCCTTATCTCTTGTCTTTACTTTATTTACTTTACGCATTATTATCGTGTTCATAGATATCACATAACTTTGAATCAAACGTCTTTTCAAAAAGGAACAAAAAGAAACTAAAAATTTTGTTTTAAAACGTAATTAAAACGGTGAAACTATTCAACCCCCCACCCCTTTCTAGTTTCTACAGATCCGTAACGGGTTTGGTCCATTTTTGCTAACGCTGTTAGCCAGACTTAGTTTGACCATTTAATATGAGGCTATATTTGTCTTTTTATATATTTAATAATAAAAAAATTCCGAGTTAACTACATTTTTTGTCCTTGTGGTTTGCCGTGTGTAACACTTTTAGTCCATTATTTTTAATTTTAACTTTATTTATTTATTTTCTAAGTTAACTAAATATTTGTTTTTCGGTTTCGGTTCCCGTTTTTTTTTTTTTTTTTTTTTTTAATTTATTTTGGTTCATTTTTTTATTCCTTTTCGGTTTTGATTTGTTTTGATTTGTTTTTTGGTTTTGGTTTTTTTTTTTTTTTTTTTTTTTTTTTTTTTTTTTTTTTTAATTTTCGCTTTCTTCTTGTTTATTTGTTTCGGTTGCGTTTTTTTTTTCTTATTTATTTATTTATTTATTGTTTCTTTTTATTTATTTGCTTTTCGGTTTCGGTTTCTTTTTGTTGCAAAAGTCTAAGAGATATACCAATTGTTCTTTTGTTGAAACGAGGATGAGTACCCGCGTGTTGCCGCGGGGTGTTTGCATATGTAAGGTAGTTGTAAAAAAATAGGTAAAAAGTTACGATATTACGCTCAGGTGTTACCATGTGTTACAAAATTTTCTGTGCACCCCCACACAGTCCACTGTGTTGGTCCACAAATTGTATATGGATCACTAAGTAGTCTTGAATACCTAGTAGATGGTTAGGATAAATCCGAACCAATCTAAGTGAGAAACCCTAAGTGATTGTTAATGTTAATGCGGAATCTTAACAAGAACAATTAAGAACACAAGCAGGGATATCACTAACTTCGTATATTGATATTCACTATGATCAATTCGTACAACTCACACACCCGAACTAACAAACTTTAGGGATCCTTTTATAACACAAGGAAACCCTAGACGACACAGAAGATATACACAAATCTTCTATAAAGATACATACATGTATTGTATCTTTTCCTAACATAACTCTAACAAACTTTCCTATCTTCACGACCAGACTTAACTTTATAAGTCAACCAGACTTAACATGTACTACCAGACTTAACTTTACATAACCAGACCTAAATCACAAACAGACCTAACTTAGTAAACTACCAGACCTAAGTTGTCTGCTCTTGATACGCATCATAATTCCCAACAATCCTCCCCTAACTTGATCTTCATGCTTCATGAACTTCAAGTTCTTCTGATTTAGCCTTCTGAGGATTGAATCTTGAATACATTGAAATGTATTTAGGTCTTGTTTCTTTCTAGCAGCTTGAATCTTGATAAGCTCTTCTGATATGGTCTTTGCAGCAACATTGACTATATGTACATCAATTCATATTAAGTTTCATATCTATTCTCATCACTATTCACAAGTGTGTTAACACCTGTGAGAGGTGAATCATTGAAATTTAATGGATTTGATGTCTCTTTACCAATAGCCATTACTACTGGAGTAGCCAAATGTTTTGGTGTGTAAGACCATGGTACACTGATAACCATATGATTTTAAGCAAATCATCAGCTTATCAACGGATTTGTTAAGTCTTTACCAAAAGCCGTTTGCTTCTGGACTAGTCAATTCTTTGATGGAAAAGCACCTCATCATGGTGAATTGATTACCATTTATGGTTTTCCACAGCCTTTACCACAAGCCATAACCTTGTGGGCTAGCCAACTCTTCACTTATCTTAGATATGGTGAGTTGAATACCATACAATTTTTGGCAAATTGTCAGCCATAAACGGATTTGAGCAATCTTTACCTGTTAGCCGTTTGCTCAGGATTAGCCAGTCCTTATGTTGATGAGACAAGGTGGACTGATAACCTTTTGATGTGTTAGTGCAAAGCACCTCCACCAAGTGAGAAGTTCCAATAATCTCACTCAACAACTTGTGAAAATATACTTAATCCAGCATTGCCTATAAAGAAATAAAAGACATAGATAAAACAAACCAATTTTTTTTTTTTTTTTTTTTTTTTATCACATCATTAACAGAACTAAAATCAAAACTACAAAACTTAAAAATAACCTAAATGCTGGTAAGTATTCATACTTTACATACTTCACAGTTTGACCTCCCCTTAGGCCAAACCTCCCCTTAATTCAAACTAGGGGTTCATCATACCAATGTTAACTACCAGATAATTGAACCTAGGACCATCAAATGCCTTAGTTAACAGGTCAGCAACATTAAAATCTGTATGTATTTTCTCCACTCTAATCAACTTCTTTTCAAAGCAATCCCTAATGAAGTGATGCCTTATTTCTATATGCTTAGTTTTAGAGTGATATACTGGATTCTTAACAATACATATAGTACTCTTATTATCTATGTGGATAACAGTATTCATAAAATTCAAACCATAGTCCAGCATCTGATTCTGAATCCACAAAACTTGTCCACAACAATGAGCAGCTGCTACATACTCAGCCTCAGTAGTTGAATTAGCCACAATCGTCTGCTTCTTGCACTGCCAAGATATTAACCTCCTTCCAAGGAACTGACAACCTCCTGTTGTTGATTTCCTATCCAGACTTGCACCAGCATAGTCACTGTCTGAATAAGCTGTCAGGTCAAAAGCTGACTCCTTAGGATACCAAAGGCCCAAATTTGGTTTGCCCTTTAAGTACCTAAAGATTCTCTTCACAGCATGAAGATGTGAAGTCTTTGGTTGAACCTGAAAACGTGAACAAATACAAACTGCATACATAATATCAGGTCTAGAAGCAGTAAGATACATGAGGGAACCTATCATGGATCTGTAAAGATGCACATTTACATCAGCAGCATCTTCATCCTTTGTTAAAGGCACTTTGTTCTCCATGGGAGTGACTGCTGCCTTCACATTTGAGAATTCAAACTTTTTCAAAATTTCTGCAACATACTTGTCTTGAGAAATAAAAAGTCCATCATCCTTTTGCTTAACTTGCAATCCCAAGAAAAATGTAAGTTCTCCCATTGAACTCATTTCAAACCTGCTCTTCATTAAACCTTCAAATTCATCACACCAAGACTTTCTTGTGGATCCAAAAATGATATCATCCACATAAATTTGGACAAGAATAATATCCTTCTGATCTCTCTTGATAAATAATGTCTTGTCAATTACACCCCTGATGTATCCATGTTCTTCAAGAAACTGTGAAAGAGTTTCATACCAAGCTCTAGGAGCCTGATGAAGACCATATAGAGCTTTAATAACCTTATACACTTGATTGGGATTAGCAGGATCCTCAAAGCCAGGAGGTTGATGTACATACACATCTTCTTCAATAGTGCCATAAAGGAAAGCACTTTTGACATCCATCTGATATACCTTGAATCCCATGTATGATGCATAGGCCAAGAATAACCTGATAGCTTCAATCCTTGCTACAGGAGCAAAAACCTCATCATAATCTATGCCCTCCTCCTGTTTGTATCCTTGAGCTACCAACCTTGCTTTGTTCCTTACAACTACCCCTCTTTCATCCCTTTTATTCCTGAAGACCCATTTAGTACCAATAACTTTAGCTCCATTAGGTAGGTCTACAAGAACCCATACTTTCTGTAGCTTGAACTGCAACAACTCTTCTTGCATGGCTTCTACCCAACTTTCCTCCCCTAAAGCTTCAGAAACTGTAGTGGGTTCACTTTGAGAAAGAAAGCAAGCAAATAAGCAATGTTGCTGGTCCTTATGGTTGACCCTTTGTTGTTGCTTGATCAGGCTAATGAGTGCAAGAGAAGCAGACTAATGTTGCACTCTACTTCTTGTTTGAACAGCAGACTTGGGGTTACCAATTATTTGGCTTTTGGGATGAATGGTATGGATCCTGAGAGTGGGGGTTGGACTTACTTCCACTTCAGTGGGTAAGTTGTTGAAATCAGTAATAATACCTCCTTCATCATAGGAAGCCCCATCAAAAACACCTTCATTAGGATTAGGAAATACTTCAAGTTCTGGCATCTCAGAATCAGCACATTCAGTATTTGAAGAAAGGTCTGGTAGAACATCACTACCAGACTTAAAAAGTGAAGTACTGGTAATGCTAGGGGATTTGACTTTGCCAGACTTAACTTCAGAGTCTGTTTTCTGAGGGGAAGAATCCTTGATTACTGCTTCAGCTGCATCAGACTTGTTCTCTATAGATGGAATCACAACAAGCTCAGCCATATCATCAATGTTCCCTGAATTTGAGGAATCTTTGGTACCTGCAATGTTAGTAGCTTCTTGGGTACCTGCAATAGGGTTAATTTGATTCTCCTTGGAGACAGGAACATAATTCATAGAATCAGTCAAATAATCAATATCAAACATCCACCTATGACCAATTCCCTTGACATTGGGTTTTTCCTCAAGAAAGTTTACATGCAGATTTTCCTCTACTTTCTTGGATACTAAATTGTAAACCCTAAAGGCTTTACTGTTTAATGCATACCCAAGTAAAAACCCTTCATCAGATTTTCCTTCAAATTTTCCAAGAACACTTAGAGTATCAAGAATGGTAACATGACACCCAAAAGGTCTTATATGGCTAACAACTGGTTTGTGGCCAAACATAAGCTCATAAGGAGTTCTATTTTGAGGCTTGGTCACTCTAACCCTATTAAAGATGTAGCAGGCATTGCTGACTGCTTCAGCCCAAAATGTAGTAGGTAAAAGTGAATCTGCAAGCATAGTCCTAGCTGCCTCAATAAGTGTCCTGTTCATTCTCTCAGCAACTCCATTTTGCTGAGGAGTTCTTGCATTACTGAATTGTTGCTTAATTCCTTTATTACCACAAAAATCTAGCATGCTCTTGTTTTTAAATTCAGTGCCATTATCACTCCTAATGATTTTGACTCGTTTATCAATAAGGTTTTCAATCTGTCTAATGAAATTTTGAATCAAAGGGGTAGCTTCATCCTTCCTAGACATAAAGAACACCCAACAATATCTAGTACAATCATCTGTAATGACAAGGCAATAGCATGCATGATTAATGCTATGGACAGATGTAGGGCCAAAAAGATCCATATGTAAGGTATGCAAAGGTTCAGTGATTAATCTTTCTAATTTAACCTTACAGGATGCCCTATGTTGTTTTCCCTTGTTGCAAGCCACACAGGTATGATCATTTTTAAACAATTTTGAAGGCAAACCTCTCACAAGGTTATTTTTCACAAGTTTATTCATGTTTTTGAAATTCACATGGCCTAACCTTCTGTGCCACAACTTAGATTCATCCAATGTAGCTTTTGCAATTAAACAAGTAGCACCTTTTGCAGGATAAGATGCTTTCATATCAAAACTGTACATTTTGTGTTGTCTGGGAACTTTAAGAAGAATTTGATGTTCTTCAGGCATTTTAAAGTTCGGAGTCAACACAAGACAATCAGTTTCAGTAAAAAGCACCTTATGCTGAGTATCACAAATCTGTGATATTGAGAAAAGGTTGAACTGCCCAAGTTCTTTCACAAAAGATACATTGTCAAATTCTATGTTGCCCACAATAATTCTTCCTTTACCAGTTATCTGTCCCTTGCTTCCTCCAAAAGTAACAGAACCTCCCTCGAATTCGTGAAAATCATTAAGATAGTTCTTGTTACCAGTCATGTGCCCAGAGCATCCACTGTCAAGTATTCCTCTATCTTCCATATAGCAAAGTGGATGATCCTGCACAAAAAGAAGAGAAATTAGTTTCTCTTAGGAACCTAGGCCTGAGTAGGCTTGGGTCCGCCTTGTGGATCAATATGCTTGAATTTCTTAATTGAACCTGATCCACTGTTGTTTTGGGATTTATATATGGATTTATTTTTGTTTGAATCCCAAGACATACATGCTGAGGTCTTAACAGCAGAATCCCCATTTCCCTTTAAAGGTTTTGCTGTTTGTCTCCTTACAGGTGAATGAGCTTTGTAAAAATTATTTCTTTTAAAATTTACATTCACCTGAGGTTTTTGAAAAGGTTGCTTGGGTCTTACAAAACCAGTGTTCACATTAGGTCTCACAGAGTTAACATAACCAGTATTCACTTTAGGCCTCATAAAGTTAACATTTTGCCTATTCACATTAAAGTTTCTGTAGCCAGACCCAAAATTTGGTCTACCAGAATTAACAAAAGAGTTAGGTCTGGTAGTGTTATTTAGTTGAACAGGTCTGGGGACAAACTGGTTGGCATGGTTAACTCTATTAGCATTGTTCCAAACTGGTGTATTTGAACTATGAACCTTATTAACATTCATTCTCTTTTGCTCAGCCTCTCTTTTCATTCTCTTTTCATGGAAGTCACAATCTCTTATTAAATGACTCAAACTTCCACACACAAAGCATCTTTTAGGAGCATAATTGTAACTACTCCTACTTTCTCTATGAACACTATTGCTTCTAGGTGACTCATTCAATTTAACAGATTCCCTAGGAGTTTTTATGTGATTGACACAACTAGGTTTAACTGTCTCAGCCTTTTGTTCAGTCACTAAAGGTTTAGTAACAACAGGTTCACACTTCTTAACAACCTTAGGTTCAGGATTCTCTTTTTCCTCATTGTTTGACTCAGTCTTAGAGTGATCAGAGGAACCATCAATAGATCCTTCAGAGTCATTGGATTGACAAGAAGAATATCTACTAGATTTGTCCTCTGAGGTAGTTGGTTCAGGCACTTGAGGACCTTTCTTACCATACACAAAGAGTGAATCATCTAACTCTTCTTTTTCAAGAGGAGTATAGTCATCACTCAAAGGTGGTGGTACTCCCTTAAAGTCACCAGTCTTAACAAACCTATTGTACAAAGGTTTATCAGCATAGTCCTCTTCTCTATTCTTAAATATATCCCTATTCTCATTTTCCTCATATCCTAAGCCACATTTTTTATTTGACTTAATTTGAGAATCCCAACACTTAAACAGGTTTTTATTTGAATTGTTCCATTGATCTACCCTTTTTCTCAGCTCATCCCTCTCCTTCTGAATTTTAAGCCCTAATTGTCTATACCTTTTAAGCTTCTCATCTTGTTCATATATCTTATTAGCTTGAAAGTATAGTTTTTCATTTAAAGCAGCATGTTGATTTTGAAGGGTGACCTTTTGTGCCTCTAAAGTTTTTACAGCATTTTTATGTGCTAATAAATTTACTTCTAGATCACCTATTTGTTCTTGCTGCTCATCACACAAAGCCTTAACATGATTATATGAGTCAGTACATAATTTAGAGCATAATGATACCTCATTACCAATGGCCATGAGAGCATGATCAGACTCCTCATTTACTCTTGGATGCTCACCCCAATTGACTCCTCCAGCTTCCATTGTCAGCAGGCTCATCTGATTCTTTTCCATCTTCCCATCTTCAACTCTTTTCTCATCAGCAGACTTCTTCTCTGGACAATCTCTTGAAAAATGCCCATGCTTGTGACAGTTGTAGCATTCAACAGTCCTCTTTGTGTATCCCACTGGTGATTTGTTGTTGAAGTTGATAGTCCTACCATATTGCTTCTGAAATCGTTTGACCCTTAGAGCAACCATGGCAATGTGCCATTTTATATCCATCTCCTCAACTTCAGCATCATTAATTTGTTCAAGGTCTTCACTAATAAAGCTTTCATCTTCCATTTTATTGGCAAAGAAAGAATGTATCACCTCATCAGTGAAACTTGAAGCAGACCTTTCACTTGAAGGAGTTTCATAGTTACCAGACCTAACACCAGATCTAACCTTGTAAGTACTGCTTTTGTTTTGAGACACAAAAGCAACATTTGATGAACTGGTTGAACCCTGAGTGTTATTACTGATGTCCCTTTCAAACATCCTGAGATTATTGTATAGGTCATCAGGTGTCATAGAATCTACTTCCTCCTTAATCCTCATTGCCACAGATACATTGCCCCATTCTGATGGTAAAGATCTAAGGAATTTGTGATTTGCATCCTCATTCGAGACTGCTGCACCATGAACTTCCAGTTGTGTTAACAGATGTTGAAATCTGTCATAGCCCTTCTCCAAACCTTCAGTCTTTGAAACACTAAATGTTTCAAATTGCTGTTTAAGAACAGCCTTTTGCATCTTTTTGGAGTTAGCATTACCTCCAAATCGTTTCTTGATAGCTTCCCACATCTCCTTAGCATCAAGAATGCCATGAAACCTTTGTAGATGCTCCTTAGGAATAGCCATAAGAAGCAAGGTTCTGGCCTTCTTTTCCTTCTCCACAGCCCTAATCTCCTCAGCAGATACTGGTGGCATTATTCTGAGCTGCCCATCATTCCCTTGTGAAATTCTCTTCTTAGAATTTCCCTTTTGAATAACCTTCCATACATCACTATCAATGTATTCCAGATAATGTTCCATCTCCATGGCCCATATATCATACTCTTCTCTCTTCAGTAGTGGAAGTTTTATGTTTGAGATTGTGGTTGTGGAAGGGATGGGTTGTTGTTGTGTTTGGGAGTTACTGGTTTCGGTTTTTCCTTCATCTTCATGGTTTGATTGCTCATCCTCACTGTTATGGATTGAGAAAGTTTCAGGCTTATCGAGTTCAGACATTGTGAAGGGTGATTTGAGTGAGAATTAGGTTTTAGTGTTCTACGAATTCAGAGTCTCTCCCAAGCTCTGATACCACTTGTTGGTCCACAAATTGTATATGGATCACTAAGTAGTCTTGAATACCTAGTAGATGGTTAGGATAAATCCGAACCAATCTAAGTGAGAAACCCTAAGTGATTGTTAATGTTAATGCGGAATCTTAACAAGAACAATTAAGAACACAAGCAGGGATATCACTAACTTCGTATATTGATATTCACTATGATCAATTCGTACAACTCACACACCCGAACTAACAAACTTTAGGGATCCTTTTATAACACAAGGAAACCCTAGACGACACAGAAGATATACACAAATCTTCTATAAAGATACATACACGTATTGTATCTTTTCCTAACATAACTCTAACAAACTTTCCTATCTTCACGACCAGACTTAACTTTATAAGTCAACCAGACTTAACATGTACTACCAGACTTAACTTTACATAACCAGACCTAAATCAAAAACAGACCTAACTTAGTAAACTACCAGACCTAAGTTGTCTGCTCTTGATACGCATCATAATTCCCAACACACTGGAGCTGGTGCTCAAATATATGACAGTAACAGAAAGTGTGGTATACTATATAGTTTTTTTTTCTAGAAAATAAAAAATAAAACTAAGATTTATCCAACTCGAATGAAATAAGATATCCATTGTGCATTGTGTAGGTTTGGCTAAAGAAGTAATTTAACCTTTATTTGGTTTAATTTGGTTGAGTAAAGCTTATTTTGCGCATCGGGGTTGCACGTTGCAAGATGTTTGCCAACAATAATAGAAAGCGATTTTTTTCTTAATTAGATGTTTGAAAGTAATATATCATAACGCAAAAGTAATATATCATAACGCAAAACATACACGATGATTTTAACAAAATGAGTATAACAGAGATGAACAATAGCGATTCATGAATAGATTTTTTGGTCAAACATGACCCAACAAATTCAGCAAGATTTTTTAAATTACATGCGATTAGAATTGAACAGCTGGGTTTATATCCCACATTTTATCCATTAGTAATTGCAATTTGATGATTGCTATTCAATCGGAGCAGTATTTTTACATGTTCTTCGTATAAAAACATAATTGTTTGAACCTTAAATAGATGTCAGGACCCAATCTTTATTACACTGAAGCTGCAGTTCCTTAACATCTTTCCATTTCTTGAGAAGAAACTCAATTCCCTCTTTCAGCAATGCCTTCCTAATTTCTTTCTGGTTCATAAATTATTTTTGTTAGTTAAGCTCATAAGCTAACAACCCTTACCAGATTCTTTGCTTTTCACTGCTTCCCGGCCGTGACTGGTACCATGATGTATATTGAGAATGCTTTTCAGTATGTTTTCTTGGCATGAAGATGATGACTATTTGTATAGGAAAACTACCATTTACTGTCCGTCAATGTAGTCTCTATTTTATCTTAAACGGGTTGAATCAAATAAATTGGATAAAAGGATAGACGGTCAACGTGTGAAACAATTGGAACGTAATTTAAAGTCTATTATTTATAGTCAAACAAATTCATCATCTATAAAAGAATGTATAAAGTGATCAAACCTCGAATTCCTCGGCTCTCCATTTTCATCAACATCCTTTGCTACCGCCGGTGCCAGCTCTGCTGACATATTCTTCTTCAGCAGGTTACTCCTTTAGTTCAAATTCCCTTAACCTCTGATTATCTACAAATTAAGACATAGTAAAAAGTCAATCACTTACAAACACTACAAATTCATCGAAAGCTGCAAAAATATACATCAGATTTGTGACATAGCAGCGGCGGCTGTTATGTGACTAATGAAAGTAACAATTTTTTTAGCAAAAAAATGAGAGAGTGACACGTATAAAAAGTAGTCTATGAACGATAAAATTTGAATTGACGATAACTAACATGAAACAGGAAGGATAACATTCAATAATACAGGGCGTATACAGATCGTATATATATCAACTAAACTGCTTAAATAAACATTAATCATACACAGTACAACGGTCATGGCTGCAACCACGATATGGAGTGGGTGCCACGCCAAAAGGCATGACTCAACAAACAACCCTCTAAAAATAAAGTACAGGAACAAATCATCATTGCCATATGAGAATGCGCAAAGCTTTTCGCATGATTCAACAAACAACCCTCTAAAATAAGACTGCATTAACAACATAACCACCTGTTGAATAAGATTTTTTGAGTTTAGCAAAGTTTTTTGCATATTTGTTCCTTACTCATTGCATTCTCATCATTAACGACTATTTCAAAAACTTGGTTTTACCATTGAAGTTAGTTAGTTTCGATAATCGCAGATTATCTACTTATAACAAATAAATAAAATTCAGTATAAAGAGATTTCAGCTTTTCTTGATAGACCATAATGAGCAAACACAGTGAGTAATACCACAGCTGAGATCCTGACACCAAATAAAAAAAAATGTAGACAAAACTAAACAGTGAAATACTTACACCCTCTTAATAGTGAAATACTTAAATTCATAAAGGAAACAAAATACAAACCTAAGTAAGAGGCCAGTGTCAGAGCTGGTTAAGAATTAAGGCATCGAACGCTTTAGTTTTCACATCTTCAGCAACGGATAATGGAGGCCTTTGTTTCTGAATTAGCACAAAAAACAATGAGTAATATACATTTACAGCACATCCAAAATGGTGGCATAATTAAAACTGGAAATGCAATAATTAAAACTGGAAATGGTGGCTTTACAAATGTTTTACCTGATGTAGACTAAAATGGCCAGCAGCAACCATGTGCACCATTCAGAGTATACTATCTTGTGAATCAGGAAGCTTTTCAGAATAAATAAACAAAAGCATAGCTCCATAGCCTGAAAAACACAACCACAAATAATAACATTAATGCATAACCAAAATAAAATATAATAGATTTTATGACCGATATCTTCCATTACCTTGAAAACTGATGGTTTGATATCCAGCAAATCCACTTCATCCTTAAATCGTTAAGCCATTATTTGGTTCTGCATCACAAACATATAAACGTAGACTAAATTAATAAGCACCACTTAAAATATGAATACAAACATACCGATGCCAATAACTTATTTGCAACTTATTCCTATGCCCAAAATGTTAGCCAAACAGAAAGGGATGTTCTGCCGATATTCAACTCTCAAGTTATGTGGTATTATTGAATAAGATGTTTAATACATATAAATATGTTTGTACAGAGATGAAAAAGAAAACATGTCGACTTCTTGAGATGCAGATATCTGTGCTGATGAATTCGTTGTTGGGCTATCAATTGAGTTTATATAATGCTTTAAGCCGATTCTAGTTTAGGTCCTATTAGGATTCTAATTATAATTGTAATACAATGTAAATTGGGCTGGAGTTTTATTTGCAATCTGAGGCTACAATTTTTATAGTTTGCAGTTGCAAACTATATACTTGCCTCACAATACACATATTTGCATGTAATTATTTGGTCTCTGCAACGTCTGAACTGAAACTATTAAATTAAAGAACCAAATTCGATAAAATAGCATGAATTAATTACCTGTAGACCATTGTTCAATACTTTGTTATTTTTCTTCCAACTTTGTAATCTATCATGCCCCTTTGCTTTTGAAAACTTTCGCACTTTCCTGTCCTCGAGCAACTCAGCAAGAAATTGACCCTAGTAAGGCAACAGATCATACAGAAAAATCAAATTGTATGCACACAATTATCAGTACGTTGGATTTTGCATTAAATACATACATTTTATATACTAAACAAAGTTATAGTAAGATATGGACTTTATTAAAAAGAGTAGCCACTTCATGAAGACAACATCACCCACACCGCACTCCCGTCATCAAACGACATTATCTTTACTACCACCTTATAGACAACAATTTTCATTTATCTTTAACTTTAAATGCTCATTTTTTATTTTCAAAATTTCTAGAACGTTAATGATAAACAAAAATTGAAGAAAGTGCAGTGATATGATTCTTACGTGACTCTGACTGTATGCACCAGTTGCCCTTCCAGGAATTTGATCAAGGATCTCCCATGCTCGATTGATGGAATCCGCGCTGTAAGGTATCAGACATGTAATGAACTAAGTTTAACGATACACATCAGGTTACTTGAACGCATATAAAAACTTCAGAAAAATTACATAACCGACATTGGTTTATAATGTATCAGCACCTAAACAAACCCTGTGTTTCACTCTTGTCCAATATGGTTCTTACCTGACTGTGTACGGTGTTCATTACGTAATTATTCAATGGTTGCAACTTGACCTTCCAGTTGCTTCCTTAACTCCTACATATCGATTAAAGGTAATCGGTCAGACGATCTATTTCATCAATCACAATTTGGAGGCGAATCAAAGTTACAAATAAGAATACCGTGTTTGACCGTTGAAGGCTCCGAAAATCATCAAGAGAAATGGGACCTTCGGAAGAACCAATACCAATTTCTTGCAACCTCATGGGTTCAGAGCCAAACTCATCTGCGTATCAAAAATTATTTAGTTCAGCAGTCCATACATATCATATAGAATCATATGATACCTAAGAAAATTAGCCCATGAGGCAGATACCCCTTAAAAAGTTTTTCATGTTAGCAAGTGGCTATATATTGATATCAACATTATCACAACGGATTTTGCATCAATGGGAGCATCAAATAATTATTCAAGTTATACTAATCACATTGGAAAAGTTTACACATAACCTACTAAACATGACTTCATACAGTAATGGAGTATACACCGCAAGTACATACCTGCTTTTTTTTTTAGCGGCTAGCTGCTATCTGTTCCTAACGTAGGCCTGAGAACTTCTTGGAACACAAAAGCATACGCAACTTCTGCTACCACGAAGAAATAATAAGTTTAATCATAGGTCAAAGTTCCAGAAAGCCAAGGAAAAAGAATGTAAAATAAACTTACCAGGTTGAGGAGGTGCTGCGAATGATATAATATCTCCATGATGCAATTTCGACTCAGGGTTGTTCTTATTTAACTTTTCCCAGTTGAGATACGTTCCATTTTCAATATTAACGAAAAAATCAGAAATATTCAATGATTCACCGCATCTTACTTGAACACCATCCATAAACCATGAAACAATTGGAAATCCTTGGTTATTCTTGCTTCCGTTTTCCTGAAAAATAAAAGAAAAAGAAAAAAACAAAAAAAAAAACAAAAACAAAAAAAAATAAAAAAATAAAAAAAATGCAAGAAGAATAAACTGTATATATTGCCAGACTACAGGATAGTTGTCAAGAAACAGACTTAGCCGGTGAATGTATCAGCCTGTAAGAATGGAAAAAAACTTTTTAACAGCTGATGTAACTATTACCGTACCGATGCGTGAATTTTTTAGTCCAATAGCGTCAGTTGCTGAATTTTCCACCTTGGTTACAATTTCATAGTAACTCATCGTTAATGGCGTCAATCTGAAGTAAACAAAGCTATCAATACCCAGTATGCAAATTGTTGTGACAGAACAAATAACAGGAACAAATAATAGTAGAGACAGAAAAAATAACAGGAACAAAAAAATACTCACCTTTGGTGTGAATAGAGATGCACTGTGCAGACCGGGTATGCAAATTGTAGTTCATCCCAACGCTGTTCACAACATCAGTATCTGTGCAATTAATGGTAGACTGACACTCCATTTGGAATCTGCATCTCGCGTTTCCCACAAAGTTAAGGCACACCGCGCATATCTGATGCTGTTCCTGAACATTAACAGGGAAACCAAAAATGAAAACGAAACTGTGAAAGATATCAGTAATGAAACACTACACGAATTCTTAAAACCTTTGGGCCCGTCATTGGCTGTATGAGCATTCTGTATATGACCGTCGTCAACAGAGGTAGCAGCATTGGTATCTGTACAATAAGTGGAGCATTTGATGTTTGAACCTACTCGTCCCTCTCAACCTGAGGCCGTTTTCCTGAAAAATAAAAGGAAAAAAAAAAAAAAAAAAAAAAAAACGTAAGAAGAATAAATTGTATATATTGCCAGACTACAGGATAGATGTCAAGAAACAGGCTGAGCCGTTGAACATATCAGCCTGTAAGAATAGAAAAAAAAACTTTTTAACGATTGATGTAACTATTACCGTACCTGATGAACTCAAATAAGTACATTTTATTACTATCATTTATCCTATTAATTTGACTTGTTTTACTATATTATGTATGAGGATTGATACTTAATCGTTTACTTTTGTAATTCTCAGGTAAAAACAAGCATTTGGTGAAACTTAGCGATTTTGGACTAATTATGGAGCAAAACGTGCATAAAGTTGAAGGTCTACTGACATGGATAAGATCAAGTCAATTCTGCTCCAGATGCGCCGCATCTCACTCTCGACATGCGCCGCATCTCTATCAAGATATCACCAGATACGATCCAAGATACAAGAGGACATGCGCCGCATCTAATCATGGAGTTACGCCGCATCTTCTGGCGGTGTACGAATATTCCTGAATATTATAATCTTGGACCCCACGCGAAGTTAAGTACATGCGCCGCATCTACTTAGTAGATGCGCCGCATCTTCCCTCAGACAGAAACTATAAATACCCCGTAGACCAGACGAATTAGAAGTTCCGGAAAACCTAAAACCGAAGTTCAAACAGGAGGAACAAAGGACGAATTCAGTCAAGGAGGCAGCACAAGACACACCCAAATCAAAATACAAGAGCTGTAAGAAGGTGCTGCATGTGTTTAATTCATTAAGTAGTTTTGTTTTATTGTGTTAGCAAACTTTAATTCATCAGGATTGGTGGCTTGTGTAATGTGACAACGAAAGATTGCACTCCCTTTAATACTTGCTTTCCCATCAATTAAAGTTTATATGTTGATGTCTTTGGTTACTACTTATTAGTGCATTGATAACCTCTGTGTTTATTAGTGGCTTGCGGGCATTTGACTGCGGGACATAATGTGGCTCCCACGGTTATTACTAAATTGATCACTTAGGAATAACTTTTAGACATAAGTAATCATTAAGGGTTTACTCGCCGATAAGATTAGGACCAACGAGAAAGGGTTAACTACATACACTTCATATAAAGCTATCAATAAAACAAGTGACAATCTACTTAATCATAAGGACAGCCCTCTTATTGTCTCAAGTATTTATCTGTGTACGTGTGTGCTACTTGCTGATTCGTGCCTATTGGTTTATTTTATTATTTAATTGCAAGAAATCGTGCCAGTCTCTCAGGCTGAAACCCCCTTGCGTTAGGATATTAAAATACTGATTAGAATAACGAGATAATACGTTCCACTCTTAGTGATCGACACTCTACTTACCATTATCTTCATACTGACCGGGTACACTGCTCGTTAAGTGTGTGTGTTATTGATAAGTCGGCTAAATATAAATTTAAAACTTGAGTAGGCATTAAAACTGCTAAACCGCAACGACACATCACGCGCATCAAGTTTTTGGCGCCGTTGCCGGGGAGTGAATTGTTATTATCTGTTAATTTAATTAGTATTTTAATTAGGTTTTTCTTTTTATTAGATTAATTGCATCATTGTACTATTTTGCATATTGTTGTATTGTGTGTTAATTGTTTTCTTTTATTTTTGTGTGTTTATTTTCGTTTGTGTGTTTAATTTTTGTTTTTATTTTTCGTATTTTTCTGTTCTGCAATCGTTGTACTGTGCTAAATCAAACGATACGGCGCATCTGATCTCTCAGATACGGCGTATTGCGTTTAATTTTTAAAAAAAAAAATACAACGCGTTTAATTAATTCGATACGACGCATCTTTTCCCCAAGATACGGCGTATCTGTTTTTAATAAGAAAATTTTTCTAAGCGATAAAGTAATACGACGCATCTGCTTTAGCAGATACGGCGTATCTGTTTTTCGATAAAAAAAAAATTTTAAACGTTAACGCCATACGACGCATCTGCTTTAGCAGATACGGCGTATCTATTATTTTAATTAAAAACAGTTTGCGAATTATTAAACAGATACGGCGTATCGATCTCTATCGATACGGCGCATCTTTCTGAATCAAAAATCGATATTTATTTTTAAACGTAACGAAAATACGGCGCATTAACTTTCGTTAATACGACGCATTTAATTTTAATTAGATAAGTTGATTTTTGATTAATTAATTCGATACGGCGCATTCTTAAATTCTAAAGCGGCGTATCTATTTTCTGGATAAAGTCTGATTAAATTTTAACGTATTAAGATACGGCGTATCCAACTTTTTGGATACGGCGCATCGTCTGCAGATATCAGCAACTTTTATTCTTTTCTAATTTCCGAACGGAAAATATTCTGACTTACCCTTATACTAGGAAACTTTTACTTTGAAATCCTCTTGTTCTTAATTTTCAGGAACAATGTTCGATATTTTCCCAAACTGGTTCGGAAGACCCCAAAGAAACCTTACTATGGAAGAGTTTGCACTTCTAATCGCTCAAGCCAATGAACAAGAACATCATGAAGCAAGGAACTTTATCACTGAATTCAAAGGCAGTCATGAGCTGTTGCTAAAGGAACAAAACAATATGATCAATGGTTTGGCAATTGAAGTGCACCAATTGTCAACAGTGCTTAACAAGGTTCTTTTGGTAAGGCACGATCTGAAAGGAATTACAACTAGAGGCGGAAAGTCAACCTTTCAAATCGGAGAAACACCCGAGGATGACAGTACAAACAAAATTTCCCCTGAATCTTTACCACCTGAGCAAGAGCAACCAAAAGAGACTGATCCAGAACCTGTAATTAGAAAAGAACCTTCTGTTGAACCTAAACGATCAACACCACCCTTCCCACATAGGGTAAGGAAAGAGAAAGAAGATGCCTATCAAAAGAAATTCCTGGAGAATCTCAAGCAGCTGCAGCTAAGCATACCATTTATGGAAGCCCTAGTGCAAATGCCGAAATATGCTAAATATCTGAAAAGCTTGCTTACAAACAAGTCTAAACTCGAAGAGGCTTGCACCATAACGATGGGGAAAAGAAGCTCAGCGGCATTGCTCAACAAACTTCCATCTAAAGAAAAAGATCCAGGGAGTTTCACTATTCCTTGTCAAATTAAAATTTTGCATATTGAGAATGCCTTAGCCGACCTAGGAGCTAGTATAAGTCTTATGCCCTCTTCTATGTATGATAAATTAGGTCTTGGTGAACCAAAACCTACTAGGATGTGCTTAGAACTAGCTGATAGGTCTATACAATACCCATTAGGAATAGCGGAAAATATATTAATAAAAGTTGATAAATTTGAATTACCTATCGACTTCGTTATCCTTGATATGCCTGAAAATTCTAGAACTCCTATAATATTAGGACGACCATTTTTAGCCACTGCTAGGGCCATAATTGATATTTTTAATAAAAAAATAACTTTTACCATAGGGAAAGATGAGGTTGAGTTTAACATGGAACAATCTATGAGTAAAGATGAATCCGATGACGATGAATGCTATAACATCGATGTTTCTGATGATACGATTAATCAATTTACTCAGAAATTGTTAAAGAATAATTTGCTTGATTCTTTTCTGCTTAAAAATTTAGAAAACGCAATTGCTATAGAAGATCAAGTAGATGAGAATACTGTTGATTATAATTTTGCTGCTAACTCTGCTGTATGTAACGCGATGCGGCGCATCGAAAACCTCGATGCGGCGCATCTATCTGATGACAGCAGCGATATAATTAAAGAACAGGTTTATTCCGCTAGTGCTACTGAAATTGATAATGTTAAAGCTGTGCTTAAGGATCTTCCTTCTACTTTGGAATATGCTTATTTAAACGAAAATACTAATTCACCCGTTATTATTGCATCTGACTTAACGCCAAAAGAAAAAGAGTCTCTTTTGCAGGTACTATATAAACGAAGAGGAGCATTAGCGTGGAGTATGTCTGATATTAAGGGAATTAGCCCGTCATTTTGTACACATAAAATCCTTATGGAGGATGAATTCAAACCAACTATCCAACCTCAAAGGCGTTTGAATCCAAAAGTCCAAGATGTGGTGAAAAATGAAATCGTAAAGTTACTTGACTCCGGACTTATCTACCCAATTTCCGACAGCTCGTGGGTCAGTCCTATCCACGTTGTACCAAAAAAAGGAGGAATGACGGTAGTACTCAATGACGACAATGAGCTAATCCCTTCAAGAACTGTTACCGGATGGAGAGTTTGCATCGACTACCGCAAACTCAATGATGCTACGCGAAAAGATCACTTCCCTCTTCCATTTATTGATCAAATGTTAGAAAGACTATCAGGATATGATTATTATTGTTTTTTGGATGGTTTTTCAGGTTTCTTCCAAATACCCATTGCCCCCGAGGATCAAGAGAAGACGACTTTCACCTGCCCTTATGGAACCTTCGCCTATAGGAGAATGCCGTTCGGACTATGCAACGCCCCTGCTACTTTCCAACGTTGTATGACGGCTATCTTCCATGATATGGTAGAAGATTTTATGGAAGTCTTCATGGACGACTTCTCGGTGTTCGGTAACTCATTTAGTGATTGTCTCTTTAAACTTGATAAAATGCTTGCTAGGTGTGAAGAAACTAACCTTGTTCTTAATTGGGAAAAATGTCACTTTATGGTTAGAGAGGGAATTGTGTTGGGACATAAGATTTCTGGGAAAGGTATAGAAGTCGATAAAGCTAAAATTGATGTAATTGCTAAACTACCTTACCCCACTAACGTAAAAGGCGTAAGAAGTTTTTTAGGGCACGCTAGATTTTATCGTAGATTCATAAAGGATTTTTCAAAAATATCTAGGCCTATGACCCAATTGTTGCTAAAGGATGCAAAGTTTGATTTTTCTGAAGATTGCAAAAAGGCATTTAATATACTTAAAGAAAAACTAACTTCTGCACCCATTATAATTTCGCCTGATTGGAATCTGCCTTTTGAACTAATGTGTGATGCTAGTGATTATGCTGTTGGAGCCATACTTGGCCAAAAGATAGATAAGAAATTTAAACCAATTTATTATGCTAGCAAAACATTGAATAATGCCCAAGAACACTACACCACCACGGAAAAAGAACTTTTAGCAGTAGTTTTTGCATTCGATAAATTTAGATCATATCTTATATTGTCAAAAACTATGGTTTACACTGACCATTCTGCTTTGAAGTATTTGTTCAATAAACAGGATGCCAAGCCAAGGCTTATTAGGTGGGTTTTATTGCTCCAAGAATTCGATATGGAAATTAAAGATAAAAAGGGTGCCGAGAATCTAGCTGCTGACCACTTATCTAGACTTGAAAACCCTGATATGGAGGTGCTTGACGAGAGGGAAATAGCTGATGACTTTCCTGATGAACACCTTATGATGGTAGGAATTAAGAGCAATAATAATGGACCATGGTATGCCGACTTTATAAACTTTATTGTTGCAAATGAAATTCCAAAAGGGCTAACATCCGACGAGAAAAGAAGGTTTATAACTCGCGCTAACGAGTATATTTGGGATGAACCTTATGCCTTTAAATTATGCCCTGACAATATTATACGAAGATGCGTAGACGGTGATGACATCGCATCAATATTGGCACATTGCCATTCAGGGCCAACAGGGGGACATCACGGTCCAATCATCACAAGAAGAAAGATCCTGGATGCGGGATTTTATTGGCCCACTATGTTGGAGGATGCGAAAGATTATATAAAAGGATGTGATGCGTGTCAACGATCCGGAAATATTACATCAAGAAACGAAATGCCGCAAAACTATATCCATGTATGTGAAGTTTTCGACATATGGGGATTAGACTTCATGGGACCGTTTCCTGAATCTAAAGGTAATAAATATATTTTGGTTGCTGTTGATTACGTATCAAAATGGGTCGAAGCGCAAGCATCTCCAACAAACGACAGCAAGGTAGTACTTAAATTTTTGCAAAGTTTGTTCTCTAGGTTTGGAATTCCTAAAGCATTGATTAGTGATAGGGGAACACACTTTTGTAATCACCATCTGGGAAGAGCCTTGCAAAAATATGGAGTATATCATAGGGTTTCCACCGCATACCATCCTCAATCAAATGGTCAAACTGAAGTAACCAATAGAGCTATAAAAAGAATCCTTGAAAAAACGACTGGATATAATCCTAAAGGGTGGTCTGACAAATTAAATGATGCTTTATGGGCATTCCGTACCGCCTTTAAGACACCGACGGGATGCACTCCATTTCGTCTTGTATACGGAAAAGCATGCCACCTACCGGTCGAAGTTGAACAAAGTGCATATTGGGCTTTGACGAACTGTAATATGGATATGGAAGCTGCGACGAAGAACCGTTTCATGGAACTTAATGAACTCTATGAACTAAGAGATGAGGCCTACAAAAATACTAAGATCTACAAAGAAAGAACTAAAAGATGGCATGACTCGAGGTTACGTGGGGATAAAACGTTTACTATTGGAGAGAAAGTGCTACTATTTAATTCCAGATTAAAGATGTATCCTGGTAAACTTAAATCAAGATGGACGGGACCGTTCGTTGTCAAGAAAGTGTATCCATATGGAACTATTGAAATATGCGATAAAAATGGTTATATATTCAAAGTGAACGGGCAACGTGTGAAGAAATACTTTGATAATAAAATTGAGGATAATGAGAACGAGGTGGTGGAGTTTGAACCTGAAGTATTGGAATGAAGAGCTGAACGTGAGTCTAACTTGAAGACTCTGGAATAAAGACAAGTGCTTACCGGGAGACAACCCGGAGAATTTTTATTATTCTGTTTTCTGTGTCGAGTCAGTCCAGGCCGCATGAGGATACGGCGCATCTCAATTCTGAGATGCGACGCATCTCCTGCAATGGTCATATCTTATTTTATTTTTCTGCATTTTTATTTTCGACTTTAAAACTATTTATCAGTTTATTTTAATGCGGCGCATCCCTGGTTAAGGATGCGGCGCATCTTTATTCTGAACCGTATTTATTCTAGGCTCGATACGGCGTATCTTCTTCAATAAGATACGGCGCATCGACTGACCTGATGATTCTCAGTTTTAATTTTTAAGTTTTATTTTTCCTAACTACTAATGTATTATGCAAAGCTTGAACCTTTCTTATCTTAGGTGTGTTTTAAAGTGTTGGTGGTATTATAGTTTCCTGGATTTCCTGTGGATACATCAAGTATGAAGCTTTAACGTTCTAATCCACAAGAAGTTGATTTTTGCTCTTATACTAATGGAGGATCATACCGAGCAAATCTCAGGGGAGTTTTTCTGTTCTAATTCTTTTAATTTCCAGTTTTTAATCTTTTATACAAACAACGAGGACGTTGTTTAACTTAAGTGGGGGGATTGGAGAATTAGAACACTTAACAATTACTTGTCCTAAACTTTTTCAAAAAATTATGCTTAAAATGTGCTTAATATATCAAACTTAAAAATTTTTTAGCATGTTTTTGTTTAAGATCTAAGTTGCATAACTGCACACATGACGTTATTTTCAAAAAATTGTGATTTTTCAAAATTCACAAATCTATGAGTGTGCCGGTGACTTGTAAACTTTAGAACTTGGCTTGTATACTATTCGAGACCACCATAATGAGTATTATTGATATAATTGGAGTGACTTGTCTAACTTGGTAAATTTCTAGGATTACACCCAAATAGCCTATTATATGTTATGTGTTATTAACTAACTACACTGGTTAGTTAACCCCCGTATAAACCCTTTTGTTACTCTCATTTTTAGAGTAAGATACCCCTAGAAAAACCCTCAGAGCCATTCCTTTCGTTTCTTACACCTATGTTTAAAATGTTTCGTTACACCCTTACACCTTAGCCTACCCTGTAGATTAGAATCCGTGGTTGGTTGATTGCTATAGGCAAAGTGTGTTTCCTTACATTACCTGTGTTCGCGTGCGTAATTCATTATCTATGGTTAGGTCGGGAAATTGCACAATGCAATTAGAGTGAAAGTAAATATTGTATATTTTGGAGTTTATTTTTCGTGTGTTTACTACTTTCACTATTACCATTATTTCTGAAGTCATGAAAAGTATGGAAAAATTATCCGGAAAGAAATTTATAGTGATGTGGTGAAATTTTACACATCTATGTTTATGTTTAATAAAAAAAAAAAAAAAAAAAAAAAAAAAAAAAAAAAAAAAAAAAAAAATCGAAAAAATGAGAAAAGAAAAAGAAAGAAAGAAAAGTTGGAAGTTAGTTTTAACCAACTTATGTAAAGTTATGTAAGTGGTCGATATCACCACTATTTGTTGTACTATATCTATGGATTGAATGGGAATTGGCAGTTATGGGAACGCCAATTAAGGTTTATTCTTTGATTAAGATCTTGTTGAGTATAATTCGTGTCTACCTAAAGCGTGTGTTTCAAGTGTTAAAGCGTGAGTTATTCGATGATATGAGTCTTATTCATGGGATGGTTGGGATAGTGATTAACCACACTTAGGATTTTAATTTATTTGTTTTGTTTATTTTTTATTTTTATACCAATTTATATCCCAAATGTTATCCATGCCCTTTATTATTCTTTATCCAACCAAACCTTTGATTTATTGAGATTAGGGATTTGAGCAATCTTAAGTATCGTAGTCGTGGATTCGGCTATGTATTTATGATTTTGTCGCCCTTTTTGATATATTATTATTGGTGAAGTTTGGACCTATCTTTAGCCTATTCGAGTTAAGGACTTGAGCAATTGCAAGTATCGTGTTCGTGGATTCGATCATGTATTTGTGATTTTGTCGCCTTTTCTGGAATTTGAGATCGATAGTGAAAGAGAATAATTAACCCTTAAGCCTAAAAACCCTTTTTTTTTACCGCTTTAGACTTGTTATTCCTTAGCTTTAGTGGTGGAGATGTGTATACTTGCCAAGCTTATGATAGAATATTCGTCGCGACTGGACAGTTAAACGATTAGATTTGCTTTTATCGACTTATTTTATTTTACTTCTGAATCGTTAAGTGTTTAGTTGTGTGATTATGAAATAAACGAATACATGCTTAAATATAAAAATAAATCCTAACATCTTTTAGGATACATATTCATAAGAGAAATTCTAAGGTTTACTTGGGGACAAGTAAAGTTCAAGTGGGGGGATATTTGATGAACTCAAATAAGTACATTTTATTACTATCATTTATCCTATTAATTTGACTTGTTTTACTATATTATGTATGAGGATTGATACTTAATCGTTTACTTTTGTAATTCTCAGGTAAAAACAAGCATTTGGTGAAACTTAGCGATTTTGGACTAATTATGGAGCAAAACGTGCATAAAGTTGAAGGTCTACTGACATGGACAAGATCAAGTCAATTCTGCTCCAGATGCGCCGCATCTCACTCTCGACATGCGCCGCATCTCTATCAAGATATCACCAGATACGATCCAAGATACAAGAGGACATGCGCCGCATCTAATCATGGAGTTACGCCGCATCTTCTGGCGGTGTACGAATATTCCTGAATATTATAATCTTGGACCCCACGCGAAGTTAAGTACATGCGCCGCATCTACTTAGTAGATGCGCCGCATCTTCCCTCAGACAGAAACTATAAATACCCCGTAGACCAGACGAATTAGAAGTTCCGGAAAACCTAAAACCGAAGTTCAAACAGGAGGAACAAAGGACGAATTCAGTCAAGGAGGCAGCACAAGACACACCCAAATCAAAGATACAAGAGCTGTAAGAAGGTGCTGCATGTGTTTAATTCATTAAGTAGTTTTGTTTTATTGTGTTAGCAAACTTTAATTCATCAGGATTGGTGGCTTGTGTAATGTGACAACGAAAGATTGCACTCCCTTTAATACTTGCTTTCCCATCAATTAAAGTTTATATGTTGATGTCTTTGGTTACTACTTATTAGTGCATTGATAACCTCTGTGTTTATTAGTGGCTTGCGGGCATTTGACTGCGGGACATAATGTGGCTCCCACGGTTATTACTAAATTGATCACTTAGGAATAACTTTTAGACATAAGTAATCATTAAGGGTTTACTCGCCGATAAGATTAGGACCAACGAGAAAGGGTTAACTACATACACTTCATATAAAGCTATCAATAAAACAAGTGACAATCTACTTAATCATAAGGACAGCCCTCTTATTGTCTCAAGTATTTATCTGTGTACGTGTGTGCTACTTGCTGATTCGTGCCTATTGGTTTATTTTATTATTTAATTGCAACAAATCGTGCCAGTCTCTCAGGCTGAAACCCCCTTGCGTTAGGATATTAAAATACTGATTAGAATAACGAGATAATACATTCCACTCTTAGTGATCGACACTCTACTTACCATTATCTTCATACTGACCGGGTACACTGCTCGTTAAGTGTGTGTGTTATTGATAAGTCGGCTAAATATAAATTTAAAACTTGAGTAGGCATTAAAACTGCTAAACCGCAACGACACATCACACGCATCAGTACCGATGCGTGATTTTTTTAGTCTAATAGCGTCAGTTGCTGAATTTTCCACCTTGGTTACAATTTCATAGTAACTCATCGTTAATGACGTCAATTTGAACCTGTATACTTAGTTATATATCTGGTGCATCCATGATCCCAAGGACTCGCCACAACCTGCAGTACATTCACAAAATTCTACTGAGTTTCACAACATAAATATGACCATCTGAAAGAAGATCATGGAGCTGTTCATTGTTTCCAAATAATATAAAATACTTGTTTCAAAGGTAAATTACCCCTGATGATTTCAAATCCTGTTTTTTTTGGATCTGTGGCTCCAGTAAGTTTACGTGCGTACTCAATGACAGCTTCTCTTTCCCAAACCTGTATGGCATACAAATAAAGCAACCATGTCAAAAAGGATGAGTAGGACCAGTTAAATGAGTGAAAAAGTTGCTTAATCAATAATCAAATGCTTACAACGGTCTTAAATAACCATCGAATAGATAAAATTACATTCTGAGCAACTTCGTCCAGTATTTTAAACCATGGTCAACGATGCAGTAAACATTAGTACAAAAGCTATGTTATTTAATAATTCATAGCACACTAGTCATATGGAATAAAATGGTTTAGGAGGTTTTACGCAAAACAGTGATTGTGAGATTTGACCCACCTTGACCAGTTTCCTTTCTAGGCAACTTTCTTCATTGTACCCAAAATCTCTCAAGCAGAAAATGTGGTTCAGTAAGATGAAAGAAGCTAATATGTGAACTCCTCGCTCATGGAACTTCTTTATTTAAGGGTTTCATCGACTCTACATTTTCCTTATCCTCATGCATTCTATCTCAGTTCTCTCTTCTTACCACTAATGATAGAGGCACCTCTATTTTACCCTATATACGCTAGTCACAACTAACTGTTGAAGCTCTATACCAGCTAACCCAACCAGAAGCCGACAGTTTTTATAGAAAAATAACCACTTTATGACCTACTTTAATGACCAATCATAAAAAAACAGCAATTTGTACGAAAGTCCTAATCTTCATAAACAAAAAAGACCGAAAAAGCACAACATACAGATTCCATGAATCGAGGTCGCTGTCCCACAGCCCACATTGAGCATCCTAAAATGTAACTGATGTCTCGAATTCATCACTACCAAAACAAAAACAAAACGAAGTCAATCTCCGAGAACATTAAGACAAAGAAAACATAAAAATATTTTATCATTGTTAATAATAGAATTCACCATTTTTATAATTAACAGAGTCATTAATCTTATAAATTCCATGAAGTGATGATCCAAATCTCCTAGAAGCACCTTCATATAACTGCAAAACATTAATTAATTAATTGAATATATAAATTAATTATTAAGTTAATGAAATCAGAAATTGAATTAATTAAATCTGGAAAAAATTAATTAATTAAATCAGAAAAAATACCTGTGGACTGTGGTGGTGTCACCGGAGGAGGAATCACCAGAGGTGGAGCCACCGGAGGTGGAGTTGCCGGATTGGCTCCCTCTTCTTCAAGAGGTAAGAGTTATGGGGTTGTCAAGCTGTAAAAAAAATATACCCGTGATCAGACACAACTGTAATCATCACCAACATGAAACCCTAATTCTTATCAACAACATATAACAAAAACCCTAATTTTACCTTGTCAGTGGATCTGTAAACGAAACGGATATGGGCATAAAAAGAAGGTAATCGAAACCTCCCTTTTCATCCAAGGCGAACTGCAAATGATCCATCTAAGTTGACCTGCGATTTGTGGATCTGTTTTTGGTATCTGGAACTTTCTTTATGTTATGTGGTTTGGGATTATATGGCCGGAATAAAAAATAGTGTAGAGATGGAAGAGATTATAACCCGGGAAAAAACATTAATTAAAAATTAATTTTACTATTCACTTCACTGTATCTCATCTCACATAGCAACTGTAGTTGTAAAACACTGTTCATTCAAATGAATGGAAGTAGCAATTACCCGGTACCAATGAAACTTACAAAAGAGTGTGGCAATAGCAAAAAATAAGAAACGGGTAGCAAAAAAATTTCGGGCGGGTCGCGCCATAAATTTATAATAGATATAATAATTAACTAGATAAGATTTATTTGTTTTTATTTTCGCACTATCAAATAATTAATTAGATAAGATTTGTTTGTTTTTATTTAATTTTATACTATCAAATAAAGTACGAAACAACAATATAAAAGGTGGGGCTGGGGCGGGGCGGTTTTTTCATTGAAATAATTAATTAATTGTAAACATATAAAAGTGGGGCGGGGCGGTTTTTCGGTTTGGTTTTTCATATGCAACCAAAAACCGCCCCGAACATCGACTTTTTTAAAATCAAAATTGTTCCCGTCTGTTTTTCATTTGGTTCGGTTTTTGGTTTTTGTACTCATCCCTACTCAAAACACTCACATAGGTGTTAACAAATCCAGTTAGAAAAAAATGAAGTTGTCTATACTTGATAGAAGAATGATGTTAAAGAAGATGAAGATGGGCTGAGGAGATGTTTAAATTTTAGTTGTCTATTGCCAAAAAAAAAATATTGATAAATGGGTAATTGGGGTTGATACGATAATTAAAAAATAAATAAATAAATAAAAATAAATAATAAATAAATAAATAAATGAAAGATAAAATAGTCACTAAATCATTACCGGATGTAGTATTTGCTACTACTAAAAACATATTTGTTTTACTTGACTAAAATTACTGGGGTCAAACAGACATATTTCATCTGAGGATTTCGGGGTGTTTTGGGTATAAAACAACTACCAGGGTAACATACATATAGAATACGCTAAGGCTTAGGTTTCATGAGCTTAGTGGGATAGTAAAACTTTTCATGATACTGTAACTATTACAATAGTCACTAAAACATTACCGGATGCAGTATTTGTTACAACATTTACATGAAATCTTGTGCTCCACACTACTTTTACTTAAACCTATGAACTCACAAACTTTATGTTGACATTTTAGCATGTATTTCTCAGGTTCTTGATTTCATTAGCTGTACTGTATGGAGCATAACATATAATCGCATTTTAGGATTTCATTATGACGGAGATTTGTTGCATTATTTATCGTTCGATTGCAAAACAAAAACTTCATTATATTTCGTGAAACTCTTGGGCTATGTTTGTAAAACATTATTTCCTTAATCGAACGTGTACTTTTAAATGACTCATGTAGAGGTTGTTCCTTATATCTTGTGTCTTTGTGCTATAAACATCATACCCATGGTTATTTTTCAGCTACGACATTTTGGGGGTGTACCATAATATATATATATATATATATATATATATATATATATATATATATATATATATATATATATATATATATATATACTAGTGTCAAAGCCCGCCCGATGGGTGGGCATAACTTATAATTTACGTAAATAGAGTTATGTTATTGTTATTTATGTACTATTTAGTATGAGTTGTCATGCCTCTTGATTATCATAATTGGCAAACTTTGAGGGTTAATTATGTTATATTGCCAAAATTTATGTGTTTATGCATCTTTTATCATAAGTGAAAGTGTTTTATGTGTTATTCCAAAAGTTTTGGACAAAGACGTATTTGATATTTGTGCATGAGAAACTAAACCATTTGTTTGAATTAAGATGGAGGTGTAATGATGAAACCTGTTCAGTTCCAATCCAGTTTAGTTATATACATTTCATTAGTACTTATTTCATATTTAATAATCTCTAGTAATTTCTATAAACAAAAAAAAAATCCTTTCTGACCTAACAATCAAATAATGGCTGCCGATAATCCTCTAATCGATGAATTGAAAGCATTTTCTGGGTCACAAAAGCTTCACGAATGCTTCAAGTTTCTATTCATTCAAGAACACACAGAAGATGAAGCTTTTATTAGGTGGGTTGGGGAGCGCTGCAATGAGTTGGAAAAGAAGATTCAAATACGCACTGAGAGAATGGCGGAGGTGTGATCTCTTAACCACGATGACGAAGAAGCTAGTTGGGATACCTATGAGTGCTTGAGGAAGGCTCAAATCAGGGAGCGAAGGAGGTTGGAGGCCTTAACTGCTATCTTGATTGAAATCCGTGGTGGTTTGTCTGAGAAGGAGGATCATATTAGCATCATGGATCTGTTTGATTAGCTAATGGTTGATTATGTTCTTTTGGTTGTCTGTTATGGGTTTTTGATTGATATGTATGGGTTTATGCTAGTTTAACGTAGATGATGATATTAATGGTTGTTTTGTAAAGAACTTTGACATCTATGAATGTATATAAGTAGTTTAACTGCTCAATGATCAGTTTCTAGTACTCTATTTTATCCTTTTTATTTATAATTATTTTTTTTTCTTTACCATTTATTTTTAATATTTATTATTGAAAATGGTAACATATTTAGAGTTTATTGTGTGTTTCACTTTTTCTCTCACACACTCATCCACAAAGCACATACGTAAACGTATCTTGGTGAAATAGATCGCTATAGCGATTTTAGGGGTTTGAGTTCGAAGCTACAAAAATGTAAGCAAACAACAACCAATCAAATCAATGAATATCTTTAAGGATTTGAATGTTTGATCATTAATATCAATATGGATTTGGGAGTTGCTTAAGTGATTAAGGTAGTATTTAGTTTATTCGTACGTGCGTTTGAATTTGTAACTAAGGTCTGGATTATAGTCTCATTAGTTTAATGGGTGTGTTTGAGAATATGTTAATTCGTTTAAAGTTGGTTACTTTATGATGTTTTGTGGTTTGTAGGGATTATCTGATTATCGGTGTTGTATGTGATTATCTGATTACTCTGTAGGTGTAGTGATTTGGATTTTAGCCTAATTAGTTTAATGCATTTGTTTCAGAATGTCTTCATTCGTTTAAATTTGGTTAGTTTATCATGTTTTGTGGTTTTTATGGATTATCGAATTATCGGTGTTGGATGTGATTGGAAGTATTATGGTAGTTGTAGTTCTGCACTGAATTATTGCTACTTTGTTACTTTGCAATTCTATCGAGATCGTGTGTTTATCATATCTATGCATAAGTTCATTTAGGTACGGTTAAGTATGATGTTTGGAATATCTTGCCCTGTCATTTTGTTATGATATGATGCAGGATTGTTCAGTAGATGCGGTCTACACAGGTTATACACTCCTTCCTATAGGATCTATATAAATACATTATGTCCCACATAGATAGCTTGTAGAGTGGTTACTCAGTTGCTTACAAATTTTTGCAGTACTAAGTATAAAGGAGCAATACTAATTTGAAAGTTAGTACTGTTTTAGTGTTTTAGTATATATCAAATATTGTATTTAATTTAAAAGTAGTTGTTCTCGTAGGTTTAGGATATCCTCCATAGATTGGTTAAAATGTGAAGAAATTCTTGTGTAATGTATTCAGAAAATGGGCAAGTTTGGTAAATTGTATAGTAAACTGATTATTTATGTGTACATTTGGTAGCAGGTGCAGTCTGCAACCTGTGTATAATGCAATATAACATTTGAAGGTCGGTTAAGACGGGATGGATTGTTATGATATGATGGAGGATTGTTCAGTAGATGCGGTGTACACAGGTTATACACTCCTTTCTATAGGATCTGTATAAATACATTATGTCCCACATAGATAGGTTGTAGAGTGGTTACTCAGATACTTAAAAAAATTTGTTGTACCAAGTGTAAAGGACCAGTACTAATTTGAAAGTTAGTACTGTTTGATTATTTTAGTATATATCAAGTATTGTATTTAATTAAAAAGTAGTTGTTCTAGTAGATTTAGGATTAGTTTAATGTGTATCTAAGTATAGACAATGATGTTTAGTTTGTTTAGCACATATATATAAGGATGTATTCTGGATTTGGTAGCTTGTTTTAGTATATATCAAGTATGGTATGCAATTACAATGCAGTTGTTCCGGTTGCTGTAGGATTGTCTATAATGGAATTATGTTTTACAGTGGTTATTCAGTTGCTACAAAGATTTAGCAATAGCAAGTGTAAAGGAACAGTAGTAACTTGAAAGTTAGTACTGTTCAAATTACTCAACATAGTTGCTTTGTTCAAATACATTATGTCCCACATAGATAGCTTGTAGAGTGGTTACTCATTTGCTTACAAATTTTTGCAGTACTAATTTGAAAGTTAGTACTGTTTGATGACAAACCTTGCATCATGTTAGCTTGTAGAGTGGTTACGCATTTGCTTACAAATTTTTGCAGTACTAAGTGTAAAGGAGCGGTACTAATTTGAAAGTTAGTACTGTTTGAGTGTTTTAGTATATATCAAGTATTGAATTTAATTTAAAAGTAGCTGTTCTAGTAGGTTTAGGATATCCTCCATAGATTGGCTAAAATGTCAAGAAATTCTGGTGTAATGTATTCAGAAAATGGACAATTTTGGTAAATTGTATAGTAAACTGATTATATCAATTAGTGTACACATTATAGGTTATGGTGTCCATATCTGGGTAGTAAAAAGTTTTATATTTATGTGTACATTTGCTAGCAGGTGCAGTCTGCAACCTATGTATAATGCAATACAACATTTGAAGGTCGGTTAAGACGGGATGGATTGTTATGATATGATGGAGGATTGTTCAGTAGATGTGGTCTACACAGGTTATACACTCCTTCCTATAGGATCTATATAAATACATTATGTCCCACATAGATTTAGCAATAGTAAGTGTAAAGGAACAGTACTAACTTGAAAGTTAGTACTATTTAAACCGGGATGTTGCTGTATAGCTTTAGCAGTATTCAGTTAAAAGGAGCGGTACTAACCTAAAATTTAGTACTGCTGGTTGTGTTTGCCTTATTTTCGGCGTAGTTAAAAAAGTTTAATAGTATGTTTAGTTTTATGATTTTTGATTGATTTTTCAGTGTGTCATCTGTTTTGTGATAATCATCGTTTAAAAACGTGTATTGGATTTTAAAATTCTTATTGCGTTATTGATTTAAGGTATGGAGATACGATGATATTAATATATTTTATGAAACCTGAAGTTGCGTACCTGGATAGTTTCTGTGTAGTTGTTCAGCATAGAACATATGAGCAGCCAATACATCCCTTTTATTTTTTGATAAAGAAACTATAGTTGAGACATGATGTTTGTCTTAATTAGTATGACATGAAATCTCCACAGAAAGTTTTTTGTATCCCGCTGACTGGTATTTAACAACCCATGATATCTCATGATTGACAACCTCAAATTCTAAATTGAGCTTCTTTATACACAACATTTTTTGTTGATTTTGTGTATTTGCCCTCCTTATCACAGCATAAAATCTTCAAGCCCTTTCTATTTTTGACCCTTGACACGGCTACATATAGTTGTCCGTGCGAGAACACCGGCCTTTGTAGAAATAAACCAACTTGTGTTAAAGTTTTCCCTTGACTTTTGTTAATTGTCATTGCAAAACACAACGCGACAGGGAATTATCTGCGATTAAATTTAAATGGCATCTTATTATCGGAAGGGCTTAAGACCATTCTTGGTATTGCGCATATAGTACCAACACTTCCACCAGATATGATCTTTGCTTCTATTATATTTACACCCAGCCTATGTACTTGAAGCCTGGTTCCGTTGCATAACCCTAGTGTTTGGTCAATGTTTCTCATGCACATAACGGGTGACCCTACTTTTAATATCAAAGAATGTTGTGGAAGGCCAGCAATGCGAATGCTATTAAGAAAGTCGGTTGTGTAAAGTGCCTCATTAAAATTCGAGTCCATATCAAGTATACCAACCGAGTCTAAACTGTCATACGTCTTGTGTTCCTCGTGGAGAAGTTGCAGCATACGACCGTTTATCATATCCACGAGCTCATGTGTTGGTACAAGAATGGACCTTTCTTGGAAAAAAGAGGGATTATAAAGGTTATCGATCAATTGGGGGTATGTTTCCTGAATGATTGAACCAATATGATCATCTGAATCAGGTATCAACATATCATCTGGGAATTCTACCATTGCTTCTCCATCGTTCTTACCCCCAATTGTTCCGTTACCAATGCTTAAAATCCAATCTGCAAAGTCTTGGATTTCTTTCCGTTCAGTAGCATTAGAACCCGTTTCTAGCCTCATATTGATAGTCAAACGCATGACGTTGCAGTGTTGCCACAAGTATGAAGAGTTAATTGATGCGTGTACCATATCATGCCTGCTGCCATTTGTAATCACTGGCAATATTTTTTGGAAATCCCCACCGAATAAAACTACTTTAACTGCTAAAAACCCTATCAGAAGTTTTGAAAGGGTTTGTCCTGCATACGTCTCTGAGTGTTCTATCAAACGCTTCATAACAATGTCTATGTGTCATAGGAGCGTCATCCTATATGATAAGTTTAGACTTTCTTAACAATTCAGTGAGGTCACTATCTACTAGAATATGACATATAGAATCCTCAACCACATTGATTGGAATAGAAAATCGAGAATGCGCTGTCCTTCCACCTTCTAACAAAAGCTCCGCAATACCGCTTGATGCAACATTTAACACTATTTTGCCTTTTGACCTTAATGCGGCAGATAATGTTTTGTAAAGGTATGTTTTACCAGTTCCTCTGTATTCGTAGACAAAGAACATCCCTCCTTTTTCTTGACAAACAGCATTCATTATTGTTTGATGTATGTCTTTTTGCTCGTGTGTCAATGTACGATACATTTTCTTGTGTTGTTTGTTTAATTCCTCTGTATTGTACTTCAACTCATCATACACCAACCTATTGTAGTTTGCCATGGTGAGCATTTCGTTCGGGTATGGCATGTTAGGTATATGTTTCAAGCTTTTATTGTTGCGAAGGAGCATGTGTTCAATATATGTCAGACATATATTATACTTTTGAATGTCTGTAAGCTCCAAATCTGTACATGAAAATAAATTGATTAGTTATTTCAAGCATATTATTAAATTTAACGCTGTGAAATTGATTAGTTATATGAAAATAAATTGAATGAGCAGTACTAATTTGAAAGTTAGTACTGCTGGTTATGTGTATACTTATTTCCGGCTTAGTTTATGTGTAGACAAATTTTATAGGGTTGTGAGTTACAGTTAATTCTGATTAATATTTAACTGTAATTTTAAATACGGTTATGTAATCAACTCAAATAGACATTCATTTCATACCTGGGTCATTTCTTTTTCTTCTTTCAATATGTTCAACATCTGCGGACAATACTTCCCAGGTTTTGTTGTAAACAATCTCTGGCCTTGACAAGCTATCTGTTGTAGTTAGCATGACAAAAAAAGTCCGTAAATAATTACCGGATCCCCATAGACTGGCTTCCATCAAACCATCTATATATTCTTTATCATCTTCCAATAGGCCGCGTGCTTGACATGCTTCTTTATATGTTGGGTAAACAACACCATCAAATTTCTTGAAATCAATCCAATCTTGTGCTCCTCTTACCTTGTTTAGTAATACTCTTAAATAGAACCTCTCACCAGATGAAGGAGGTACATGATGTACACAGCCAATACATGTACCTTTTTGTCTTTTCACCCACATCCTTTCTTCTAGTTTCCAAACATAATGTTGGGGAAACTCGTGGTAAAGCAGTTTTTGTGCTTCTGTATCTGTCTTGTTGCAGTCCATCCAGGCGACAAATTTTGTTTCATTTACTAATGCTTTTTCCAGCGTAAAATCAATACTTTTAGTTGCATCGAATATGATAGATTGTTCTCCTTCTAAGTGGAACGGTAATCTCTCTACAGGTGGGAACCTATAATGTATGTCAAACCTATATATCCTCCACGCTGCTTCACATGCAGAAATATATCTACAATCGTAATATTCTTTGATTTCATCAATGTCTTCATCTTCTAGAGCAACTGTTGCTCTATCTGGACCCTTGTTAATATACTTGAATAAGTATTTTATAGAACCTACCTGGTTGCACCACTCAACGTTAATATGTGATTAAAAACGTCGTAGCAAGCCGGGATTCTAGGGAACAATATAGCCATTGTGCAATTCGATTCCACTTTTGCTTATAGTTGACCCGTCATTCATTCTTTTATAAATTGCATACCCACTCTCATCAATAAAAGTTTCTTTGTTAAATTGCTTTGGGAATTTTTTGGTACACTTGTTGTTTACAATGCACGAACAACCTGGCCGTTGTGGTCCACATGGACCATGAATCATGTGATCGGTGACAATTCTGTAAAGTTCAAGATCTTCATTTTTATCTGGTATTTCTGATGAAATAAACCTATCTATGTGTGCAGGTGTTTTAATCTTATCAACTTCTTCCGAAAAAAGCAAAATGTACGCATGTGGAAGGCCTCTCTTTTGGAATTCAACAGTGTAAACAGCTGTGCGAAAAACATAATGCAAGTAATTATATAGAATGTAGGATGAACTGTGTAATAAGTTTGTGCATACAATTAATTGAATAAGTAAATACCTGCTTTAAGGCGTCTAAAGTAATGGTGTTCCTTGAATTCTTTCATAAGAGTGTCTAGTTTTTGTTTAAAAACTCGTGTGATTGCATCGGGTCTGTGGTCAGATTTCAAACCCTTTTTAACCACAAAACGTTCAATCTCGGGCCAATTTAGGTTGCATGTAAATGTAATGGAAAAATCTGGGTATCTGTAGACCTTGCAAATTGTCACTGCGTCTAAATAATTATGCATCATATACCTTGGGGCTTCCTGTAAATGATGATGGCAATATAACTTTTTTACCTCGTAGTTTCACTCCTGATTCTTCATCATCTGCCAATTTAGCTAATTTTGAGTAGATTTCGCTCCTTAAGTCTTTTTTTTTGGTTTTTTATGTATGACATCCGTTCAGATTCAATCATTGTGTATGCGTCCACAATAAACTGTTGACATAGCCTCCTTGCATTCAGTACCGTTGAGAAAACATTTGCTCTTTCTTGTAAGCGATATGCATAATATTCTCGCATTGTCACTCTGTTCTTCTTGTTGGTGGGTGTTTCATCAGTGACACCAAAATGGTATATATCTGTTCGATAACCATCTTCAGTGTATGGAAAAAGCAATGGATACTGGAGTGCAAGGTATAAAGGATGCAGCTCGCTGATTCGCTTGAGTTCGCCTTCTTGCATACGTAGAATAATGTCCCTTTTATGTTTTGTAGAGTCAAAGTCTCCTACAATTAGTGCAGCAACTTCAGTAGCCGTAGGAAGATTATAATTTCTTCCATCTCGTTTTCTAGTACCAATAAGTCATAACTTAAAGTTTTTTTCTTCTTTTTCACTGACAAAACATTCACCAGCCATTCGGAAGTGAGCAACTAATGGATTTATGCTATCTAGCATGTCTCGTAAATCAACTGTTAGCTGGTGGTCCATAGGATGGTGGTTTGTTGATGCATCTGTTTCTATGCTGTAAAAAAAAAAAAAAAAAAAAAAAATCTTTAGTAGGATGAATATATTGATTGAGTTATATAATATTGTTATTGTAAACATTATAATTGTTTTGTTATAAATTATGTGTAAGAATGTTATACGCTACCTGACACCATTGATCCTATTTTGGATCTCATTTTGTGGATCATAAATATATAGCTGAGCAAACTTTGGAGGTTTTCCTTGTTGTGGTAGCAACGTACCCATTCTATGGTAATTATTGCCTTGTATTCTTGTTGGGAATTAAACTTAAGCAGTTAGTACGGTTGAAGTATACAAGAACAGTTAAGACTGCTGATACAATAACAGTTAAGACGGCTGATGGAAGGGCAGTTAGGACTGCTGAATGAAGAACAGTTAGGATTGCTTAAAAGATCAGGTGAAACCGTGTGAAGATAATTATAGAAAAGATATGGTAAATATCTTATTAGTATAGAATGATATGGTTAGATGTTTAACGTGTACAGGACTCTTTACATTATAAAAGGAGATCCTTAGATTAGGGTTTGATATACACATAGATCATTCATATCGAATACATCTAATATCGAATATCCTTCACGTTCATAATTGTAATCGTTCGATATATTGAAGTGATAGTTTGGTTGATATCGTGTGTTCTTATTGTTTTACTTAATCAATCACCAAACACAAACTCATATTCTTCTAAGTACTTGGTAGTAAATTCCGCATGCTATCAAGTATACACTCAAAGTATCCCCAACACAACGTGTGTGTTTAGATCCGGTCAAGTGGTATCAGTGACAAGGTTTTTGATACGTTGAGTTTAGAAGAATCAGAAGTATTCACTCACTAGCAATCTAAGAAGATGGACATGGAGACACCTCAAACCTCAATCCTTGCTAAACTCCCCATGCTGAAGCAGAATGAATACGATTTGTGGCGGCTCAGAATAGAACAATATTTCATGGTGCAAGACTATGCATTATGGGATATTATTATCAATGGTGATTCCTTCAAACCAGTTACTATTGAAGAAACACGTGCTGATGGTTCAAAGATCACAAAGCTTAACACTAAGCCAGTTACAAACGAGGAGAGAATCAAAAAGAAGAATGATCAGAAGGCTAGGAATTTGTTACTAATGGCAATTCCTAATGATCAAGTGCTGAACTTTAGCCATTATGAGTCGGAAAAAACTCTTTTTAAAGCAGTGGTGGAAAGATTTGGTGGCAATGAAGCTACCAAGAAGGCACAGAAAACCTTACTCAATCAAAGTTATGAAAACTTCACTGTATCAAGCAATGAAACTTTGGATCAAATCTTTAATAGGCTTCAAAAGATCATCAGTCAACTTACTGTGTTGAAGATTGTGATACCTCAAGAAGACCTCAACATGAAGTTTCTAAATAGTTTACCTGCTGAATGGAACACTTATGTTGTGGTTTGGAGCAATAAACCAGAGCTGGAGAATATGACAATGAATGAGCTTTACAATAATCTCAAGATTGTTGAGCAAAAGGTCAAGAAGAGTGGTAGCACCAGTTCCAGTTCAGGGAATATGGCTTTTGTATCTTCTTCAAACAGTTCTAATCATGAAGATGAAGAAGCAGTTGGTACTGCTATACCAACAGTTAGCACTGCTGGCTTGACTGAAGAGACCATATATGCATTTGTGTCAGAACAGTCTGGTGGGTCAAAGATCTTTAATGAAGATCTTCTTCAAATTGCTGAAGATGATTTGGAAGCTATGGATTTAAAGTGGCAGTTGGCTTTGATAAGCATCAGGGCTAAGAAGTATTACCAAAGGACTGGGAATAAGATTACCTTCAATGGAAGAGATGTTGCTGGGTATGATAAGTCTAAGGTGGAATGCTTTAATTGTCACAAGATGGGACACTTTGCCAGGGAATGTAGAGGTCCAAGACAACAAAGCAACCAGGGTCAAGGGTTTAAGAATCAGCAAGGGTCAAGGAGAACAGTTAATGTTGAAGAGACTTCTTCCAAGGCTATGGTAGCTGTAGATGGAGCTGGATTTGATTGGAGCTTCATGGAGGAAGAAGAAGAACCAGCTAACTTGGGTTTAATGGCTTTCTCAGACTCTGAGGTACATATACTTGAAAAATGTTCAAACTCTTGTCGTGCTTTAAAAGATTTTGAAAATATTAAGAAACAGTATGATGATCTTAGAGTTGAATATAATCAAATAAGTTTTAGTCTGTCAAATCATAAAAGAGGATTAGCTATTTTGGAAGAACAAATTGTGTTCTATAAACAGAATGAGTCAAACTTTACTGATGAGATAGGTCTTTTAAAGAGGGAATTGGAAATAAAAGATAATAAAATGAGTGGACTTGTATATGAACTAGAGAAGCTTAAAAAGGAGAAAGAAAACATCCAGTTAAGTATAGACACTCTTGAATATACTTCAGATGGAGTTAAGAAGATTGTAGAGAGTCAAATACTTAACAAAGCTAAATCTGGTTTAGGTTATAAGTCAGTTGCACCCCCCTTTAGAGGAATGTTTGCTCCACCAGGAATTAACTTAGCTCATACAGGTTTAGAAGAGTTTAAGGATATGGATTTTCCTGGATATGGTGTTAAGGTTAGTGAGAATCCTGTTAAATTTGTTAAGGCAGAGGATTCTTTTGTGAGTGCTAGTGATAAATCTCTCTCTGAGGAAAAGATGTCCTCTGATAGGAACTCAGATGCACCAACTATTGAGGAATGGACATCTGATGATGAGAATGTAGAGGTTAAGGAAAAACCTAATGTTGTTAAGGTAGAAGTTAAACATGCTCCTAAAATGGTTAAGTCTGAAAACATAAAACCAGTTAGGAAAAATGTTAGATATGCTGAGATGTATAGGAACAGATCATCAAGTTCTGAGAGTAGTCTTAGGAACTGGAATCACTCAAAATCTAAGAAAATGGATGATAGGTTTGCTATGATTAGAAAAGTATATTTTGTTTGTGGAAGTTTTGAGCATATGGCTGCTTATTGTGATTCTAACACATGGAAAAAGAGGGTTACTGGGAATGCAAGGGTGAACAGGAATAATAATGCTAGGGTAACTCAAAATGGTCCAACTAGATTGAGAAACCCTAATGCAAATCATAAGATGTCACCCAAAGCTGTTATGTTAAAGACTGGCATCAAAACAGTTTCAACTGCTAGTCAAAATAAGTGGTTTAATAACAAGCAAACTGTTTCTAGTGCAAAACAATTTTCAAATCATGCACAAACAGTTAAAAGGCATTTTTATTAGAAAACAGCAATGACTAATCAGAAGTGGGTGCCTAAGATTAAACAAGCAGTTCCAACTACTAGGTCAACAGTTCCAACTGCTAGACCAGCAAATCCAACTGTTGGGCACTTAAATGTTAAGGGAAAAAGGGGCAATGCTATCAAGGCCTCAGCACATTGGGATAAACATCTTACCAAACCCAATGGTGCATCAAAGACCTCAAACAAGTTTTCTCATCTTGATGCACAAGGCAGATCCAAACCAGTGATGGTTTGGATCCCCAAAAGAAACTAACACCTTTATTTTGTGTGCAGGAACATCCCTCAAATAGCAAAGAAGATAGAGGATATTCAGACAGTGGATGTTCAAGGCACATGACAGGCAACATGTCATATCTTTCAGACTTTATTGCTCTGGATGGAGGACCAGTTGTCTTTGGTGGTGGTGTTGGAGGAAGAATTACTGGTAAAGGGGTAATTAAAACTGGTAACCTTGATTTTGAAAATGTGTATTATGTACCAGAACTTAAGTACAATCTTTTTAGTGTATCACAAATTTGTGATAAACAGAACAAAGTTTTATTTACTGATACTGATTGTCTTATACTTTCCCCTGATTTCAAGCTACCTGATGAAAGTCAAGTATTGCTAAAAATCCCCAGAAAGGATAATACATACAGTGTTGAGATGAATAAACTAGTTCCTAAGGTTGGACTTACTTGTCTTGTTGCAAAAGCCACATTGGAAGAATCAATGTTATGGCACAGGAGGCTTGGTCATGTTAATTTTAAAACCATTAACAATATTGCCAAACATGGATTGGTAAGAGGTTTACCAAACAAAACTTTTCTCAATGACCAAACTTGTGTTTCTTGCCTTAAGGGTAAGCAACACAGAGCCTCGTGTAAGCCAAAGACCCAGAACTCTATTTCTCAAGCTTTATATATGTTGCATATGGACTTGTTTGGTCCTACCTCTGTGAATAGCTTGAACTTTAAGAGATACTGCCTTGTTGTCACTGATGATTATAGTAGGTTTTCTTGGGTATTCTTTATGAAAACTAAGGATGAGACAAGTGAAATACTTAAGACCCTTATTGTTGAAGTAGAAAACCTAGTTGATAAGAAGGTTAAAATAATCAGATGTGACAATGGGACTGAATTTAAGAATAGAGTGATGGATGACTTTTGCAGAGAAAAAGGTATTAAGAGGGAGTTTAGTGTAGCTAGAACCCCACAGCAAAATGGTGTAGCTGAGAGGAAGAATAGGACTCTTATAGAGGCTGCTAGGACAATGTTAGCTAACTTTAAGCTACCAGTTTCATTTTGGGCTGAAGCAGTTAGCACTGCTTGTTATGTGTTGAATAGGGTTTTAGTTGTACAACCTCACAATAAGACTGCTTATGAGCTCCTTAGAGGTAGAACCCCTGCTTTAAGCTTCATGAGACCTTTTGGTTGTCATGTTACTATCCTTAATACCAAAGACCAACTAGGAAAGTTTGATGGGAAATCTGAGGAAGGTTTCTTTGTTGGTTATTCTCTGCATAGTAAGGCTTTTAGGGTGTACAATACAAGCACCAAGCAGGTAGAAGAAAATCTGCACATAGAATTTTTGGAGAATAAACCAAATGTTGCAGGTGTAGGTCCAGATTGGATCTTTGATATTGACAGTCTTTCAGATTCCATGAATTATGTGCCTGTTACAGGTACAAATACTAACAATGATGCAGGTTCAGAGGAGGAAGATGATTGCATTTTCATACTTGTCATGGAAGAAAGTCCTGTGAATGAGTCTTCTACAAAGAAAGATGATATTCCTTCATCAAGTGTTGTAGACAAAGAGAAGGATGCTGCTGAAACAAGTGGTCAGAATGGTAAAGAAGCTAAAATTCCAACGAGCAGTTCCAATGGAGTTAGCACTGCTCAACCTCAAGTTCCAACTACTGAGCAAAATATTGATACTGCTGGACCAAGTCAACCTCATCTTGATTCACCAGTTGATACTACTTCTCAAGCTGATGAGTTTGATTTCTTTGGAGATGGTCTGCAAAACATGCCTACTAGCTATGCAGTTCCTTCTACTCCCCATACTATTGTACATAGGAATCATCCACTTACCAATATCATAGGAGATGTACAATCTGGAGTCAAGACCAGAAAGCAAATACAAGACCCAGATCATCATGGATTTCTCAGTGTGGTTTATGAAGAGAAACATCATGAAGATGAGAATGAGTGTATGTTTGTATGTTTTCTATCTCAGATTGAACCCAAGAATGTGTTAAAGGCTTTAGAACCATCAAGTTGGGTTGAAGCTATGCAAGAAGAGCTACTTCAATTCAAGATTCAAAATGTTTGGGTTCTGGTTGATCTACCAAAGGGAATGAGAATGATTGGCACAAAGTGGGTATTCAGGAACAAGAAGGATGAGAGAGGCATTGTTATAAAGAACAAAGCAAGATTGGTTGCTCAAGGCTATACTCAGGAGGAGGGTATAGATTATGAGGAAGTTTTTGCTCCAGTTGCCAGGATTGAAGCAATAAGATTATTTCTTGCTTATGCTTCATTTATGCGATTTATGGTCTATCAAATGGATGTGAAAAGTGCATTTCTGTATGGCACTATTGATGAAGAGGTTTATGTTTCACAACCTCCAGGTTTTATAGACCAAGAGCATCCTGACAAGGTTTACAAGGTGGTGAAAGCTCTATATGGATTGCATCAGGCTCCAAGAGCTTGGTATGAAACTCTTGCTAAATATCTTCTGAAGAATGGGTTTCATAAAGGGAAATTGATCAAACTCTTTTTATTAAAAAGGACAAGGGTGATATTCTACTGGTCCAAGTTTATGTAGATGACATCATTTTTGGTTCTACAAAGAAACAGATGTGTAAGGAGTTTGAAAAGCTTATGAAAGACCAATTTCAGATGAGTTCTATGGGAGAGCTTACCTTCTTTCTAGGTCTTCAAGTACAGCAAAAGTCAGATGGTATATTTATCTCTCAGGATAAATATGTTGGTGAAATTTTAAGGAAATTTCAATTCACAGATGCCAAGGTTGCTAGAACACCAATTGACAAGGAGACACATTTGTTATTAAAGGATCACAGTGGTGAAGATGTGGATGTGCACATGTATAGATCTATGATTGGGTCTCTGATGTATCTTACCTCATCTAGGCCTGATATTATGTTTGCTGTGTGTGCCTGTGCAAGATTCCAAGTCAATCCTAAGGTGTCTCATCTCACAGTAGTAAAAAGGATCTTCAGATACCTTAAAGGACAGCCTAACTTGGGGCTATGGTATCCTAAAGAGTCTGCATTTGATCTTGTTGCATTCTCTGATTCTGATTATGCTGGTGCTAGCATGGATAGAAAGTCTACAACAGGTGGTTGTCAATTCTTAGGTCGAAGATTAATCTCTTGGCAGTGTAAGAAGCAGACTATGGTGGCTATATCTCCTACTGAAGCAGAATATGTGGCAGCTGCAAGTTGTTGTGCTCAAGTTCTGTAGATTCAAAGCCAGATGCTTGATTATGGGTACAATTTGTTAAACACAATTATACATATAGACAATAACAGTATAATTTGTATCATTAAAAATCCAGTTCAACATTCAAAAACTAAACATATTGAAATTAGACATCATTTTATAAGAGACTGTGCTGAAAAGAAGTTAATACAAGTTGTTAAAATACACACTGATAACAACTTTGCTGATCTCTTAACAAAAGGTTTTGATGTAAGAAGATTTCAGTACTTGGTAATAGGTATTGGAATGCTTAATCCTTCAAAAGATTAAATGTCTAACTGTTTTTGAAATTTGTACTGTTAGTTGTGCTATTTGTATAGTTAAGACTGCTTGAATGTTTTTAAGACTGCTTGTGAATTTGTTAGTCAAATGGAATAAATGTTAAAAGAGAATATTGTGTATTGTGTTTTCTTTGGTTTTGGACTAACATTTCAGGTTAAGAAAAGCTTTTTGCTTTGGATTGTGTTTTACAAAGTATGGTGGTTTGGATTGTCAAGTGTGAATGTTTGTCACACAACAAATGGTAATTGATTCACCATGTCTAATCCACATAAGAATCAACTAGTCCAGATCAAACGGTTTCTGGTAAAGACTACTCAAATCCGTTTATGGTTGACAGATTACCAAAAACTGGTTGGTTATCAACTCACCAAATCTAAGTGTGAAGAGTTGGCTAGTCCATAGCAAACGGCTATTGGTAAAGACAAATCAAATCCGTTCATAGCTGATAGTTTGCTAAAAACTATAAGTGGACAAAAATGTTTTCGAATCCACATTAAAATTCAAATTTGATTTTATCTCTGAAAACTTTTTGCTAACAGTTAGTACTGCTGGAGTTAACAGTCTGAACTGCTGGCTTCACCAGTTGTACTGATTGTTCAAAACTTAGTTCCTACTGAGTTTATGCTCTGTGATACACCTCTCTCAGAAGGTAATACATCTGGAAGTGTTGAGAGCAGTTTGAAACTACAACAACTGAATTGATGGTAACTTGTACAAATGGTCTTATTGGATGTTGAGCTTGGATGTTTTATGTTCTAGTTCATCTGATGGTGAGGATTCTTCCAAACGGGGGAGGATTAAAGTTTGTTCTAGTTGCTGTAAAAGATGATTGATGATTATGAAATTCAGGGGAGGAATTAAGAAGTCAGAGATGAATTATAAAGAAGTGCTTAAAGTCTATTCATTATAAAGGTGGATTCATTACAAAGCTTCATACAGAACAAACCAACAAAAACTACCAAACCAACAAAAACTACCAAACCAACAAAACAACCTACACAACACAAAAGTTAACACAACTACTCAAGCTTTCCTTTTCCTTTTCCAATGATACCTGGCATGGTTTTGCTGCGGGCTCCTCTGCTACCCATGAGTTCAGACACCTTCTTGCAGGGAAGTGCCAGTATTACTGATCTTGGAGATGGAAATTGCTTCTTCTCAGGCTTCTTCTTTGGAACAGGGATCTTCACTGATGATGCTGCTTTCTCAAATTCTTTTGTGAGTAAGTCTGATAGTTTTTGAAGTCCATCATCGTCAGACGAGTCAGACGAAGAGGAGGATGAATCATCCACATAAGGAGGAAGTTCATCTGAGAAAGTTTCTTCAGATGAGGATATTTTAGTCTTTTTCTTTGAAAGATTAACTCTTGAAGTTGAAGAATAATTTGGTGGAAAATAGTTGTTCCAACCTGAATCTTCAGAATCTGAAGAAGAGTCAGATGAGATTTCTATAACGTTTAGTGGTGAAAAATTCATTGTGATTGAAGAGTTAAAGATTTGTGTTGAAGAAGATTTTGTGTGGATATGTGAGTTTTTATAGAGTTAATGAAGGTTTAATAACATTCAATGCGTGGTTGATATGCATAATTAACTTTGGGTTGGTATAAGGAATTAATTCCTTGATGGGATTAAATTAATTTTGGTAATTTTTGAAGAGTTGACCAAAAGAGTATGATACGTGAAGATAATTCCCAAAATGTTTCGTGTTAATAGTCAAGTGTTTGAAAGAATCCACCCCATCAACGTAATCAGATGTTTAATTCAAGAAACTTATTGATTTGCATCGAAATCATAAGTTTAGGGGAGGATTGTTGGGAATTAAACTTAAGCAGTTAGTACGGTTGAAGTATACGAGAACAGTTAAGAATGCTGATACAAGAACAGTTAAGACGGCTGATGGAAGAGCAGTTAGGACTGCTGAATGAAGGACAGATAGGACTGCTTAAGAGAACAAGGTGAAACCGTGTGAAGATAATTATAGAAAAGATATGGTAAATATCTTATTAGTATAGAATGATATGGTTAGATGTTTAACGTGTACAGGACTCTTTACATTATAAAAGGAGATCCTTAGATTAGGGTTTGATATACACATAGATCATTCATATCGAATACATCTAATATCGAATATCCTTCACGTTCATAATTGTAATCGTTCGATATATTGAAGTGATAGTTTGGTTGATATCGTGTGTTCTTATTGTTTTACTTAATCAATCACCAAACACAAACTCATATTCTTCTAAGTACTTGGTAGTAAATTCCGCGTGCTATCAAGTATACACTCAAAGTATCCCCAACACAACATGTGTGTTTAGATCCAGTAAATTCTGTAACAATTTGGACCACCGCCAACAGTAACAGACATATCTTGTTTTGCGCCTATAGAAGTGAATGAAAACTGTAACAACCGTGAAATTTCAGGTCATTATTGTTACTAATTTTATTTGATTATTATTCTATTTTCAAGTAAATTAGCTTTTGCCGGGAAAGTTGCCCGCGTACGTCGCAACACGTACACTCAAATTCATAATTTGACTCAGGCTATGCTCAATCTACCCATTAATATGATTTATTTTCCCCCACGCACTTGTTTTCATGTGGAATAATTTAATTTTCCATTTCTACGCGAAGTGTGCACATTTTACGATTTACGCGTTTTCGACTCGTGTTTTAAGCTTTAACGATGTTATAACACTCCGAAAGGCTCGGGAACTTTATGAAACATCAATTTAAGTCATTTTAAGTTAAATGTGATATTTTTATGAAAATAGTATCCTTGTGACATTTATGTTTACAAACTATGCATAAAAAGTGCTCGATTTAGCGATTTTCACATTTCTACATTAAAACTTGTCCAGGATTGCATGTCAGATTTGATAGGCCATTTACTCTAAAATGTTGCAAAGAACCTAGGTTGGTAAAAACATGAAAGTTTGAGCTAAGACTTGTAGAAAACTTCTCCCACTGGTCTTGTGTCCATTAGACCTGTTGATAAAGAGATATACTCATTTTGCTAAGCCTAATTGGATGCTGCAAGTAACTGCATAGAGACATAGGGGTAAATTAGTAATTTCACCCATGTTCTGAAGTTCTCAGTTAAGTGAGGCCTTGATTTTCAAAGAGTACAGAGTCATACCTTTCTAATCATATAAAGTTCATAATTTTAGCCTTCATGGTTTAGAAATGGCGACTCAATTGGTGCGGTGATTTTATAAATTTTTCATCAGCTTTGTGATTTAAACCATATAAGTTGTTTCAAACATCTTCTTGACCCATGACTTACTATAAAACTTTCAACTAAACTACCTTATGGTATTATAAGTTCAAGTACTAAATAAAGACATAAGTATAAGTGTTATACCTTAATTCCCCGAGCCTAAGTCGTGTTGTATTTTATTTAGGTCACTTGTGATCTTTGCGGTTTTCCTCAACGTGCACACTTCTCCAGTTTCTACTACCACTTCATCATTGGTGAGTTCATAGCCCCACCTTTTACTTGTTTAACTGTTTCCAAACTCCGTGGGGGAGATACATGCTAGTTACTTTTACTATGATCACAACTGCTTGAAAACTGTATTTTGAATTGAAATTGTATGTTATCCGGTTATTATCATTGCCTAAGTTTCCCATAGCCGAAAGTCCCTTCTTATTATCGTGAACTGTTAATTACTTGCGAGTGAACGCGAATACAGTAAATAGATCTATTGGGTACGACAGCCCTCATACCGAAATGTGCCAGTTTGGCTATATCATGTATTGTATTCGTATTGTTGATTAGGTACGGCTATTACCTATGTCGAAGGGCAAATTTATATTCTGTTAGAATATCCCACCATAACGTTAATGTTCGGGGTCACGAGCTTAGTGCAATAATAACCTTACTAGACTCTGCATTTGTTGCTTAGTCGCTTTTATAAATGATATTGTGATCAACTGCTAATAATTAAACTCTATGGATTCACTCAACCTTTGTGTTGACTTTTAGCATGTTTTATCTCAGGTTTTAAGGCATGGGTCTTGGATGGAGTCGCACGGATATCTTTTGAAGACTCAGCATATTTTCACATTAAAAGAGACTATATTTTAAAGATTTATGTTATGTTTAAAACATTTGTGATCTTTTGAAAACATTGTGCTTTTATGAAAACTGTTGGGACCTTTGCAAACTCTGAGGTTTTAATGTATCAAATGTGAAACACTTTTAAAACGTTTCTTTTAAAGGGTCGTTTTCCATGAATTGTACTTTGTGCTAGGAAGTAATACCCCAGTGAACTATCTTCCGCTGCGATAATTTTGGTGGTGTTACAAAAACATTGCATTATATCGCCTGATATTCTCGATGAATGATTGGCTTTTCGGGTGGTTTCCGTTTAAAAGTTCCATCAACAATTTTGGTGGATTTTGCACCTCATCGCCTAATTTGATTTTTTCTCTCCCACAACACATAGAGTATGAATCCGAAGTTGTATGTGTGTGTCCTACCATACTCTCAACATGCCATAACAACGCGCCGCAAGATTCACACGCGATAACTGGATCTCCATGGTCTATGTAATCTGACAAAACACAGTTACTCAAGACAAAGTTACAAATTGTTTATTTAATGTTAATAAAGGAGTGTTTGGAACATTGGTTTGGAAAAAGGATAAAGTCTTCTTACAATTTGATATTCCAACAAATGATTCTCTTTGGTGGCTTTGTTCGGTCGCTTGGTCTGTAACATTACAAAGTGAATTATGGGATGTTTTGTGTCTAATCATTTTCATTTTTTCTCGCAACCTTTTTGATTTGCGTTTAGAGTATTGTCCTCTGCATGGAGTACATTGAATGTCACCAGGTGTTTTTCTTATTGTCGGAACTGCCTCACATGCAGGGTTTTTGTTCTTGACAGGGCGTCCTCTTGGTCGGCGTGCTATATCCATTGGTTGTTGTGATTCTGTTCCAATGTTGTTTTTATCACCTAATTATTAATGTTACATTATATCAATTTGTTTGAACATTACAAATATATCACTTTGTTGTATGGATTAGAAAAACTGTATGCTACATACCTATTGTTGTATGCACAGGTGTATCTGATGGCGTTAAAACTGCAATAAATTCCTTATTTATGTTATTGACAGGACGTCCCATTGGTCGACGTGCGGTATCAATTGATTGTTGTGGTGCTATTCCATGATCATTTGCAACATATATCAATTTGTTCGTACATTACAAACACATCTATTTGTTTTATGAATTAGGAAAAGCATATGGTACATACCTATTGTTGTGTTTAGAGTTATTTCTTTTGTCGTTGAAACTGCATTATATTCATGTTTATTGTTCTTCACAGGAGGTCCCATTGGTCGGCGTGCGATATCATGTTGAAGAATTTTATAGTGTGATGGAGGTTTCAATATATGTTTTTTTGGAGGTCTGCCAATACGTCGCGGTAGATAGTCATTAGTTACAGCGTCGGTACCATTATGGAGTGTGTTTTGATCTGAATAATTCAACATGTTATCATGTAAAATTTTCTCAACAGCAGTATTCTCAACTTTGCTCATATGATGTCGATTGTTTTATTCTTTTATTTATCAGGATTAGTATATATGTTTTTTTTTAAATCGTTTTGTATATTTTTCAAAATATCTTTTAAATACAGTTGTGATCATCTCCAAAGTTACTGCGTTTCAAATTTGGTATTTGTCTCAAATCAAAATTAATATCACATATGTAAATTTCATCGGTTTTAAAATTATATGTTTAAAAGGTATTAATTTTTTTTTTATTTGAATGGATTGGAATAGCATATTGTTGTTTAAACACACATTAGAGCAGGTGTCGTACATTAGGCTTGATTTGTTTGTTAACTTTCAGAGTGCCTATTTAGTTGTCAAAAAATATTAGAAGTACGAAGTGTACATGAACAGCACTAACTTGAAAATTAGTACTGCTTGCTTAAACATGAACAGTACTAACAGCAATATTCTTAAATTTGCTTATATGATGTATAATGTTTTTATTTATTTTTTGCTTAGCAGGATTACTATATATATATATAATTCGTTTGGTATATTTTTTTAAATATGTTTTAAATACAGCTGTGATCATCTCCAAAGTTACCACGTTTCAAATTTGGTATTTATCCCAAACCAAACTTAATGTCACATATGTAAATTTAATTCGTTTTTAAATACAGTTGTGATCATCTCCAAAGTTACCACGTTTCAAATTTGGTATTTATCCCAAACCAAACGTAATATCACATATGTAAATATAATCCGTTTTGAACTTAAATGTTTAAAAGGTATTAACTTTTTTTTTTTTTTTTTATTTGAATGCATTGAAAACCTTTAGCAGTACTAAATTTACATGAGCATTACTAACTTGAAACTTAATACTGCTCATTTAAACTTAGTACTGCTATCGTTTTTTAACAAATGAATAAGCAGTACAAAAGTTATATATGTAAGACATCCTGTATTCATTTACATCAAACTTATAAACCCAATAGAACTTTCATAATAACATCACATATTATATTCCTTTTTGAAAATAACATGTTGAACCATTAAAAAAACATACATTTAAACAAAATGACAAATTAAGAAATATATAAACTATCATGAATACCCTTGTAAACTCCAACAATTTCTGTTGGGTATCTTCTATTTCTTGTTTTCGAACATCAAATTTCTTCTGGTGCACCTATATGATCTTCTGATCTTCATTGTTCCGTTCTTCAAGCCTTTTGATACGCTTGTTTTAAAGTTCAACCAATATTTTTTCAGTCGCATATTTGCCGGAATGACATTTGTCCCAAATATCTTGGGGTATGTCAAAAATTTTATATTTTGAAGGGATTGGAGGAGGAGAAGTATCAATGCTACGTTTATTCTTCTTTGAATTAAGATTAGAAGATGATGAATCCATTGAAGTTATATACGAAAGAGTATAACACATGATGAAATTATGCAATATATTGTTGTTTATATGTATGTATTTATACACGGTGGAAGGGTACCACTTTCATAACTGCTATTTAAGTTGCAACTGTTTATATTCTCAAATCTTATACGCTATTGGTGATATAAACGGTCAAATTGTTAGTTAAATGAAATAATCATTATTATTAGTGTGTAATTTACATGTTAACATATCTGTAACACTCAAATTTTTCTAGCCTTCTTATAATTGCATTTCCTAGTATACTTCAAACTATGAAAAAAAAAAAAAAAAAAAAAAAAAAAAAAAAAAAAAAAAAAAAAAAAAAAAAATGGAGTGAAATAAGGATTTCATCGCAACAATCACGGGGATACATCGTTCACGGCTAAAATTATTATGGTTAAGAAAAATGACTACGGGAGAAGTATGGTATTATTGATTTGATTTTGAAGTGACATTTCTCGGGCATGTGTACTTATTTATCTCAAAGTCTAGAGGTTGGATGGATGCATGACTTTCAGAGATACTTGTTTGGGCACTCATGGGTGTAGTGATTAAGTCTCGGTTTATCTAGTTTTCATGGGTCAAGGGGTGGATGGACGAAGACCTAGTTAACTATCACTTAAAGGAGATACGTTGTAGTATTCAGTGTCACACAAAGATGTGGATAATTCGAGAGAGGTTCATATACAGTTAAGGAAGGTTGGATGGGTATATGAAACGACCTATGCTTTAAGGAGTTAGTTGTAGTGCTCAGTATAGGTTCTTAGTCACACGTTCGTACAAGATTAAGTCACATATCTAAGGGGTGTTTACTTCTTTTTCTAGTTGGTCATATCGGGTTGTCTCCACATGTGGTCATTTACTAGAAGCCGGTGAATTTTAAGGTTGGTTTGAGAGACGTATTGAGAGTATTTTTTTGACATATTCTCACGAAATTATGCTTCGACGGGCTGTTATGGCTTTAATATTGCATCAAGTAAAAGGTAATCAAAGGCATGTACACTAAAATATGATGATTTCGATAACTCGCAATCATCAGGAGGGAGAAGTATGGCTTATTACCAACTTGGATGCAATACTGTGTGAGATATGTTATTATGCTCCCGAACGACAACCATTGTGCTTCCTTTAGTATCTACAGTCTCCGCTGCGTGTTTGAAGACTAAAGAGAGTTGTCGTTTCAGGAGGGAGCAGAGAAAATAAAAAATGGCTCACTAGTTAGGAGGGAGTAATAACCTAACTAGAACATTACAGTTGAAGTTCAGAGCTACAAGAATTAGTGCCTTCAGTGCCTAAGATCGTACGCCGAGATCGTCGGAAGAGAGAACTTCAAGTCTACCTCAGGATCTAGACTACAGAGACTCTGCACTTCGACAAAAGTTTATTATTGTAATTTACTTTACTTTGTTTATAGGTCTCATTTGTAACCATTTACGTGTGACGATATCCTGGAGGGAGATTGTTAGACTCGCTTTTTTATAAAGATATCGTCACTCACGTGAATTGGACTAGATTGATAGTAAGTAGTACACGCAGGGACTACTTATGTTTAAATGGCAAACATGTGATGTAATAGGGCCTATAAATACCCCTCATGACTCTCCATGAGGGGTGTGGGAAATTAGTGTATTGTTTATTCATTTTCTTTTAATAAAGATAATCATTCCAGGTTTCTCCACCCTATCACTACTCTCTCTCTAAAAGATGAAGATAATCATATTCTTCAGCCAATCCCGACCACCCGAACCACAGAAATCACCCGATCATCAGTTCTACATTTATAGAGTGCATTGTCGAATATATTTTTGGAACATATATGTTTTGTTACTAAATATAAAATATAAATATATATTATATGTACATATTTATCTTCAATTACAAATTAATTATGCATAATTTGGGAATTGATATATTATACTTTTATTCCTTATATTTTTCTGAATTTTATGCCTTGATGTTTTGTGAATCAATAATTAAATCATAATTTGATATGTTATATATACTTTAAATATTTAAATTTTAAAATCCAAATACATATATAAAAACTAATACATTATATTCAATAAACTATGATGAATATGCCAAATGTAATTCATCATAAGAATAACATTCTAAATCTGCATCATCATCGTCATCATTATCATCTCGTCGTTTATGTCAGTTCGATAAATGTGTTTGTAAGGAAAGTTAGCTGTGATTGTATTTGCATGCATGCATGGGTTATAAAGTAGAAAGCATATTCACTCAATAGTATGTGACAGGTTACATCAGAGTTATTTAAGGGCATTTAAGTCATATTTAAGCCATACATAATAAACGATGATGCTACACCATACATACTAAACCATCTATTTTTTTCCCTTCCCTTTTTGACTGGCACTTGCATCTGTGCGATTTTTGGGAGCAAATGGCTTGATACCAAGTAAATCACATGCTTCCTTATTTGCCATGCCTAACACCTTAATCCTATCAGCAAAAGATTGCTTTGCAGTATGGTTGGGGGTTGGAATCACTGCTTGAATCTTCATCTTGCTTTGGAAAATACATAGACCATGGCATTGGGTAGGATGATTCAGAAGAATCACTGCTTATGGTTATGTTTTCTGCACAAAAAAAATAAAAATAAAAATAAAAATAAAAAAAATGTAAATTAAAGACATGAGAAATGAGGGTGTGCATTTGAAGACAATACCTGTTTTCTTGTTTTGGCTCATTTTTCCGGATGTAAGTTTTGTTACAAATGTAAGATGAAAATGAGGTTTTGATTATGCCTTTTTATAAATAATATGTGAAGGGTTGGTCGGTGCAAGAGTCAAAAGCAGTCAATGTGCAGTGGTAGATGAGAAAAAAAATAGTGCAATGAATGAGACTATTAAGGCAGTCATAAGGCAGTGCTAGAGTCCTAAGGCAGTCATGACCTAATACCAACAAAACCATATCTGCATTATTAGTACATATTAGTAAAGTATCACCTTATTTTTATTTTTTTTGCATTAACCAACCATGTATAACATAACTTTATTGATATTTGTTTAACTTTGGATCTGATTGATCACAAACCTTGAATCATACATAAAGCAAAATTCTGACAAAGTTTTTGTTCAAAAATAATTTTTTATAAAAATGTATGTGGAATTTTGAATTTGATTATATTGATAAAAATGATGAACTATATTGCAATGACAAATCTGATAGAGAGCAATAAGGAATTTTGTCAATTATGTGTTTGTATTATATATATTTGTGTATTTTGGATATTCATATAAATCAGTAATACCAAACAAAACATTTTTATTAAAATTTTAAAATCAAAATACATATATAAAAACTAATACATTATATTCAATAAACTATGATGAATATGCCAAATGTAATTCATTATAAGAATAACATTCTAAATCAATATAAAGTCTATGAGATAAACATGAATAACATAAATCATTAACATATAAGTTGTAAATAAAATTAGTAAAAAATGAAAAACATGCACTATCATTTTTTTTAACAAAAGTTAAGCATTCATATAAAGTTGCATTATAACTTGAGTAGCCAGATTTATAATAACATATAACCGCCCAAGATATAATAGAACTCCATACTAAGCTAAACCCAACACATACCGCTTATGCACATATAGCTTTATAAAGTAGCTTCAATTTTACTGTTTCATCTATGTGGGACATCATGTATTTATTTACATCAACCTTATAAACCCAATAGAATTTTCATAATAACAGCACATATCATATTCATGTTTGATTGTCTAATAAAAGAAGTTCACTAAAAGTAAGTCAAATAAAGATAAACAAATTTTTATGATTGCACTTTTTCTAAAACTTTTTAACTAAGTTGGGAATTAGCCAAAAAGAACCAGCAGTGCTATCTTTCAGGTTAGTACTGGTCCTGTAAACTTAGTACTGCTAAAGGTTGTTAGGAAGAATGAGGTTCCAGCAGTACTAACTTTCACGTTAGTACTGTTCTTTTAACCTTAGTACTGCTAATGTTTTTTTACAACTGAATAAGCACTCTGAAAGCTATCTTTGTGGGATATCATGTATTTATTTATACCAAGCTTATAAACCCAAAAGAATTTTAATAATAACAAAACATATCATATTCCTTTTTCATTGTCTAACAAATTATTAAGGCACTTTTACTAAAAAGTGAAAGTTAGTACTACTGGAACCTCAATGTTGATAAAAACCTTTAACAGTACTAATTTAAAAGAGCAGTACTAACTTCAAAATTATTACTGCTCATATAAACTTAGTAACCACTCTAGAAGCTAACAAACTAAACAAACAATATAATGTAATTTGTAATATAAAAAGCCAAATAAAAAATCCAGTAATAAAATAACCGCCAAACGAAAAACAATTGTTCAATGTAAATTAAACGTGGAAGGATACAACTAAGTGAATTCTATTTCATATCACACATCCTTTTCAATGATGCTTGCAGTCAATTTTTTATTCTGATGTGTATCATCTTCTTCATCTCCTGTTTCATAATTTGGTTGCTCAACCATTTCACGGCTTCTTTTTTCATCACATCCATGGGGTTCGACCATGGTAGGGACACCGTTGTCAACATATCCTTCCTGTATTTTATTAAAACATGGTTAATAATATAAATTTTTCATTTTAAACATGTTACGGAGTTAAATGGATTTAAGAATATGAGTAAACATCTATTTATTAAGGTAGTGAATAATACCTCATTCATATTGGTCGATAATGTTGTAGTGTCATCCAAGGTACTACACCTGGTTTGATTTAAATTGTTTTCTTGTGGTGATTTCAAGAAAGGGTGAAAGCTAAGTTTCATTTTCATGTATGTTGTCATGTTGAATGAATTTAAATATTAAATATTATACTACCTCATCGATACCAAATGATGTGTTTGTAAAGCCATCTTTAACAGCCTATAATGTTTAATAAAAAAAACAGTAATACAAAAATGTTTTCAAATAAAGATATTGCGTTATTGTCTTTTAAATACGCATATAATACCTCATTCATATATGTAGATAATTTTGCATTGCCATCCTCATCTTCATATAACTCATTGTCAGCATCATCTGCAACATTTTCATCATCTTCATAATCATCTTCGTCATCTTGTACGTAATCTTCGGCTTCCTATTTTATTTGACAACGAAAAGTTCAATTTGTAACAACTTGGGATATATGGATCAACAAATAATACAATAATGCAGTGTCAAAACCTCGTCCTCTAGGAAGTCGTTCTTAAAGTAGTTGATTGTATCAACATCTTCAGTAACTTTTTCACCTCGATATATGTGGCTATTATTGTTGTGGATAAACTCAGAATACAGAATCTTAAAAAGATATTTTTTTTCCAATGATTTGATCAAGCTCATCTGGAATATATTGATCAGTATCTATGCCATGTTGTTGCATGATTTCAAACGCGGTCAAATTAGTCATCTTATGCACATTCTTGTCAAAAAGCACAATCTGTGCAGTACCAGTTTCATCAACTATACGAACAATGATTTTGAACCTACACATGAAACATAAAGAATATTCAGTTTTGTACTTTTTTATTTTCGGTATGGGGGATTTAGATTTTTATTTTTTATTAGAGGTGTGGGTTTCATACCTTGATGCAACTGCGTATGTTTCTCCATGCTTCTTACGGGTACCACAGTTGTTTCTTGTTTCTTGAAAAATTGTTTCCTTCAGAAGTAATTGCAGAACCTCTACTGTTGCATAACTTGCAAGCTGTATAAGCCCATCCATTTTCATATTGTATGTTGTGCACAGTTGCATAAACAACACAATGTGTTTTCTGCATTTTGGTTAAATTGATTGATTATCATTTTTTATGCAGTCTTAATACAAAGTTGAATGCAGCAATTTCATGTCTCACATCTTCAAAAATCAATGATTTCTTATCGGTTCAATGCTACGAATCATACCAACCATTTTCTTTAAGCATCCATGCATAAACCCCGCATGTGTAACAACACGCGCATCCTGATAATAGGCTTCAATGCGGAACTGAGTCGCATCATAACCATCATGTGTTTCACACCTGTAACATGTGAACATTTTAGACATTTAGGATTTCACATGTACATTTAAAATCAAATATACATGTGTTAAAAATATTACCTCTCTCGGAAAGACAGTAGCTGGGGTATTCTTCTATTAATATAGATCTTTGATCCAAATAGAGCATTGTGTATTGTAGGCTTGTCTGTATTTAATCATTAAGTTCCATCAACAATTGTATCAACTATATATAACATAATTTAATGTATTCAATTTACAATAAATATATTTTAAACTTACTATCCTAGTATTTAACTTTCGCTAACATCAAAAGGATGTCTAGATGCCCAACTTCTTCAGGTTTATCATCATATGCATTTCACATTTGCGCCCAATTGTCCCAGAAAGTACAATCAAGTCTGTAAGATCTGTATATTGAAATTTTAAAATATTATTACATACATATCGTGTTTTATATTTATTCTTAAATACTGTATATATATATACTCACTCAGCATCTTCTATAACAACTGTCCTATGAATTTTAGGACCGCCAGCGCTATTGACAGTTGCAATGTTTCCAATAGCAACAACTGTTCCAATCACGTCTGCAATGAATTTATACCAAATGTCACTGTTAATAAAATCTTAAACTCAAAAAGTTTGCTAATGAAGGAAAACATAAAATACATACCGACACAATCATGTTCATGATACTCATTGTTGTTGTCTAAGATAAGTTTGAATGGTTCATTTATAAATCCAACAAAGTTATCATCAATTTGATCTGTTCTAGTCACTTCTGTTCCTTTGTAAAAGGAAATTTTCCACCTATTGGGAAGCAGCGGCAATCTTCCACTGTTTTCCGCTACACCGAAATCAGAGATGATATAACACTGACCCTCTTGAAGAAGGGGTTCAAACTTAAACATCAATTCCTTCTTTATGTAAACCTGAATTCGTTCGCCTTATTTATATAGTTTTTCCAAATATACTTTATTAAAAAAACCAAAAAAAAAAAAAAAAATACATGTTATTCATTATAAATGAAAAATCACCTCTTTATCTTGGAAGACACAATCCAAACTGTATGGATCGTGTTCTTCATTCAACTTGTGGGAATGCCATAGAGAAATACATCTTGCTTTTTTTGCCATACCATCAACCATTGGACTGATATGACTAATGGCAGTTATTATTCGTTCCTTGATCTTAGTTGTTGTTAAATTAAACCATACATAATATAGTTATGTAGTGATTTAACACAATAATGTAAATGCAAAACTCTTGATATCTAAATACCTGGTGAAACACGCTGAGAGCTAGAATTGTGCATTCCATTGTTTTTCTGATAATGCGATTTAGGCACTACAAAATAATACATAAAACATAACATGTTTTAAAATTATAATATAAATTTAATATGTAACAAATAATTATAATGTACAATGTGTTCTTTATTAATATAGACCTGGTGGTGTGGTCTTTCCAAAATTGGGAGAATGTAATCTACTGTTCCTTGATTGTTGTGGCTTAACTCCTGCAATATAATTCATTAGTATAAACTTGTGTTGTAATTCATTTTTAAATATATATATATATATATACTAGATTTCGAAGCCCGCCCGATGGGCGGGCATGACTTATAATTATCGTTGGAAGGTATTAGTTATCGGAAAATAATATATAAACTTACGTAGACTTGGTGCAAGCTCGCTACCAGACACTCGATATGGACTTCTCTAAGCTCTCCAATATTCTCATAAGTCTTATCACTTGTAGCAAGTATATATCAATTCCTTAACGAACACTTCAATGCATTCTGCACCACATTTACGGGAGTAGGAGTCTTGTTGCCCGATGGGCGGGCATGAATTATGAATATCGTTGAAAAAAATTAGTTAACAAAAAATAAGATATAAGCATAGAATGTTATTTATTGAATACATTAATAACGGGAAAAAATAAATGTTTATCGAATATGAAAGAAACAAAATTACAAAGTAGTACATAAGAAAAAAGTATACAATCAAATAAACTCAAATGCGAAACAAAGCTTATTTGTTGTTTTGCGTAATTGCCATCCTTATCACACAAAAAATATTCAAGTCCTTTATGCTCTTCACTCTTGAGACATCCACTTATACTTCTTTGTGTGAGAAAATTGGCCAACATATTTATCAAATGCATAAACTTACATGGGCTTGTAAAGAAGGAATGTAATGAATCAACAACTATTTTCAACTAAAATTAATATCTTTTTAGTAATTTGATTATATTGCTATAACAAAATTAGAAAAATAATGTATTCTATTCAAAATCTAAACAACCATCATGCATAGTAGAATTTCCGTAGGGAGTATGTGCATAATGGCTCTTGGTATTGTAAACTGGACCAAGCTCGCCTTTTCCCAGCTTTTTGTCGACCGAAAAGTTTTGATGGCCTTAGAAACTTCTGATAAGCTAAAAAACGACACCTCTATATCTTATTTGTCGCGAATGTATATGTTATCTTTATCAAGGATCATCGCATGCCTGCCTAGAAAGGATGAAAATGAGACCACAATCTTATTTTCAAATAATAACGATAAAAAGGTATTAAATTGTATCTACATCAATTTAGATCAATCTTTATTACCTACTCGTTATGCATCTCTGTTCTTCTATTTAATCCAAGTGTAGAGTGCCCATATGCCGATGAGGGAAGAGTTTGTGGATTCCAAATGTTATCATCTGGTTATCATTGGAGGATAGAATGCCATAAGCAAATAAAAACATACCTTTAGAGGATATTATTAGGCTCCACAGTTTGATCACCTTTAAATGCAATATTACATTCTACAATTCTATCCTCCTACTTTAGATTGAATAAAAAACCAAGTAACTAAGATTCTTAAGATACATCAAAAATGTTACGTAAAAAACCTGAATTAAAACTGATCATTAAACCAAGAGCCCCATTCCATCAAAACTAAATGCATAATCGTCATCTCTTCCTTTTGAAAATCACTAACAAAAAACAAATTTAAACATCCATAATCCAAAACTGGTGTTACTAATTTAAATATAGCGTGTAGGGTAGTCAATTTTGAAGAAAGATAATACCTAAGCTTGTTGTGGCTGGAGCTAATGGTGTAAAATTAGTTGAGAGCAACGATGATTGGATAACCGCTTTACTAATTGGAAGATCACCTGTGCTCACCCATCGGGTTGCCACTGCAGCAATGGTGAAGGATAGGAAGGTATATATCAACCATGCACTTGATATGGGGTTCCCAAAGAAGAAACATGTTTTTTTGCGAATATGCATTTTCTTATATCCTTGTTTTTTCTACTTGTATATTGATTAATGTTGTAATCTACGATTCTGTCTGGGCAAATTAAAAAAACTCTTTTTCGATGTACACTTGGTATTATTCAGTTATTGACCATTTCAAATGAGTCTCTAATACACTTTACCATAACTGTAGTAAGTATATTACACACCATAACAGCACTACCGGACCTCGTATTTCTCATAACTATACTATATGGAGAGGCCAAGAATGCTACCAGATTATTACTTTATGCTATCTTTATATTATTCTGTATGCCGTATAGTCCATAACTTATATAACATAAAATGAATGATGTGAAAATGGGTTATCTCAATATATTAATGCTTCTTAGCTCGAAAATAAATAAATAAATAAATAAATAAATAAATAATAATAATAATAATAATAATAATAATAATAATAATAATAATAATAATAATAATAATAATAATAATAATAATAATAATAATAATAATAATAATAATAATAATAATAATAATAATAAAAAAACCAAACAAACACTAATTCTCATTTTCAAGGAGAAGATGATAATATTATTGAAGCTTACCTTTTTATCAAGTTCAAACATCAAAAGAGAAGATGAAATTTTGGAGTAGATGATCATTTGACTACACGCTTAATGAAGAACCTGATCCAATGCATTCAACCATTTTCCAAGTACCATAAAAACATAACAGAAATTTTTGGGACCATCTACTCCTGTCACCAGCAGTAGTTTGTTCCAATCTACACAACAAATCATCATTTAATAAATAGCAAGCATTTAGCGTCCGAAACATGCTATCAAGGGCTGTTTGGATAGCTTATCTCCAGCAGCCCTTTAGGTGTCTTGACATGTTAATAAGGCCTGCTTGAATAGCCAATTTCAGTACCTGTGATCGAAAGATTACCTTTTAGTATTGTACCTCCACTTTTTTTCATGGGAATTGGCGCCCCATCATATGAGCTATCCTCAAAGTAGGTGATTGCTTATCTTTAGTTGCATTTTATTGAAGCCTTGTCATAGGCCCTGATTAATTCAGGAAAAATCACTCAGCAATGTAAAACTGAGGACCAAACGAATATGAAAGTTAACCAAAAGACAAACGGAGATGAAGATTATGAACTAACCTTGCAGCTTCAAGTTCACTTTCAAACAACCCTAGGTAGATGTACCTGCATGCTAAAAAGACATTGATCCCAATGTGTCAATTAATGTAAGTTTAATTTAGTTTAACTAATGCTCATTTTTTCCCAAAAAACTGGCCCATTCGAGATTCCTATCGACCATATTTTTGCAGTGTAACCCCTCTATACTTTGAGTTTCCTCTATAGAACCCTGAGTTTGGGTAAAAAAAAAAGGTGAAAGAAATGGATGATGATTACAGAAAAGAAGGATTGAGAAGAAATTCACGCCATCAAAGGCATGGACACGGATGGAGGCCTGTTGCACCACAAGCGGATCTATAACCAATAAGTAAAGAAATGTAAGTGAAAGCGCCAAAAGAGCTTGAGAAACAATGTGTCAACAAAATAATAAACATGCATAGCCTCAATTCGCCTCAAAATTGGTCTGATTGATTCAGGAAATTGGATTACCAGCTCTACACATTTACGCTCATTTGCCTATAGTTTAGAATGAATAATAAAAACATATTAGCAGTCCGATTAAAAAAGAATCAGAACAATGTGTACTTAAATCATACTTGATATCATTTTGGAGGTCGCCAATGTCTTTCTTTAGCATATCTTCTCAATAAACTGTCTGCAAGTCAAGCTTACTATAGAGAAACCTGCTGTTCCTTGGCTCTTTCAATTTTTATGAAGAAACCCCATAAAAGGCAGCGTATAATGTGAAGTGTTCTATCAGATAAAAAAGTTACCTTTAGCCCATTGGTAATACCATGGGCTGCATAAAAGCATACACCTAATATTCTTCGATTCCATGTTCGCACAGTTCTAGTCTTGGTGCTTCCCCTAATGTTGCTTCCAGATATGAGCCAATCACATTGAAGTATCTGGAATTTGTCAAAGGTATTTCGATGGGCGGGCAAGTTTCATAATTTTCATTTTTGAATATCTACTGTGTAAATTTATGGAGAGGTTCAAGCTTTAAATTTGTACTTGTATATCTTGCGTAAATGTGAAAAACAATTTCAGTAACATAGAAAATGAGTACATGAGTTGGTTTAAAAATAACCAAACTAAGATAATGTGCAAAAATTATACAAAAAGAAGTTGTGTTCGACATGAGTTTTGTTTCTTGCAAAGATTGGTAAACGCAGATATATCTGGGCCGTGGTGTAGTTTGGTGGCATCTACACCATACATGACAAGTACCCCGTATACCTCCTTCGGTTCTGTAACATGTGTTGTCCCGCACTTGTAGTTTGCCTTCAACTCATCTATTTTGTCAAAATCAATCCCATGTCAGTAAAACAAACAAACTCTAAGAAACTAAAGGCCCGTAGTTGTATTTCATTAAAATAATCATGTAGTCCTAATAGTCAAATCTGTAATTCATATTTACTGCATATAAGTGATTTTGAAGAAGTTGTGCCATCAATCAAGCATTTAGTAATACCCATAATAGTGCTAGCTGGGTTTAAAAGAAGGGTAAAAATACACAAGATATATTAACAATCTGTAATGCATACTCCACATCTTGATATGTCAAAAACTATTGTAGGGAAACCGGTTTAGAGATGTTGATGCTACTAAAACTATCCAATATGATCTGTGTACTTCAACATTATCCGGTTTGATACTAAAGACCTAACAGAAGCTACGGTCAATATTAGGCTCATCAAGTGTTAAATTATGAGCCCGTGATCCTAAACATAACTTTTACTCATCAAACAAATAAAATCACATAATAGATGTAATATAGTGAATGTTGGTGACAAATTGTCACACCCTGAATTTACCTGTTATTGGCAGCGGAATTGAATACCTGGGTGTAACTTTCATGGCATCTCATACATGGTTATATTGAACGACCTAAAGTGTCGTTTTGAAAATACACGTTTGATCATAAATAAAATCAGAGTTTACAAAACATAGGTCCCAAATGATGTTGCAAGTTTATATAACAAAACCATAGTAGATCAAACGTTTACATAAGTGCATGAAAATAAGTGATGCAAGTCGACCCCGCGACTCCAAAATAGCCAAATGCATGTCCACACGCTAGCTAATTACCTGAAAATACATTGCTAAAAACGGTCAACATAAAGTTGGTGAGAGATCATAGGTTTAATAAAATGAAGGTATACGATAGCCACAAGTATAAAGTGTATGACATAAGTCACATAAAAAAAAAATGGTGTACAATAGACTTAAGCTCATGACCCCGAAACTATGACTGAATCTGTGGTGCCCCTCAGAGTGTTTTGCCAGGCACTCTAATGAAAAGACATGAAATGCATCCGCTATCGGTTGTTGGTCAAAGCCAACACGGATGGAGGCGTCACCCTCGATAGATCTATCCACTCACTCTCGCTTACAGGTAAATTAACGGTTCATGATATAGGGGACTTTCATATGGCAACAAGGTAACTTAATCTATGTACAAGGAATTTGATACTAGGGCTCGCATATAAAAATGGTTGCAATGTATTCTCCCCCGTGGGATTTGAAATGAAATAATAAATTGAAAAACGGGGCTATGAAAACTCACCTGAAGTGATGATACAACAATGCTATGAAATCGGAATACTTGGAATAATCGAAATACTTGAACACTTGAAATACTTGGCAATAACAAGGCGCGAACACTAGTCGCTACCTAAAATGAATGCATGAATACTACTTGAGATCATGAAGTAAAATAATGAATGAACATGCACATGTTACCTATACCACTCGTACTTTGAAAATATAGGTTATCGTTGGAACTCAATGTTTTCTAACACTTGGTAAAAATAAGCCCAAATTAGTACGTAAGAACTAGTTGTGTAAATATATATATATAAGGTGTTAATGCTTGGTCTTGACGTTTTGAAAACCTTTGAAGTCATCTCATTGACGTGTTAGTGAAATAGTGACAATACGTGTCTCAACGGTTAAGGAAAACGGCTCTTCTATTTGTTGTTACTTGAAAAATATACTTTAGTTCGAACTATATTTATTAAAATAAAAGCTGTCAAATAAATAAAAGTATTTCTAGTTTAAAACGCGAATATCTTGATCGTTATAAGCTCGTTTTCTTCGTTCTTTATATCCATGGTTTCGTAAAAATAAATGCTAACACATTTTTAGTAGCTTGGTTCATCTAGGTTTCGTCAAACGCCGCAAATAAGCCGTCGAATGCTACCAAACAGCATGCAGTTTTTCCGGAAAATAGTTTTCGTCGTTAAACTTGTAAAAATCATATCTCCTTCGTTATTAACTCGTTTTTATCCCCGTTTTCGGCCACGGCTTCGTCTCGGAATGTATTTTCTAAATATTTGGCCAAAAATAATCCCAAACCCACTGAGTTTCCCACGTTTTCATTTTAGAGACAGTAGGTTTTTATATGTTTCAAAAATGAGTGTTCCTAGTTTATATCTAATCCAAAACCATCCAATCTACAACCAAACAACTCTCAATCCTACCATACACCTTCTTAGGGTGTCATGGGTCCTAAACATCATTATCCAAGTAAATCTACTAAGGATCTAAATATGTAACAAATCTAGGGCTCAAAAGTATGGAGATGTATAAAAAGAGTGGTAAAGGCTAACATATGCATATAGATCTTGCATAAAATGATATGAACATGATATAAACTTGGTAATATTATGAAGAATGGTTTGACATACTTACTTTGAAAGATTTGAGAGCTTGGATGATGAAAACTTAATAATCCTTGAGTTTATATTCCAAAACCCTAACATGGATGACTATATGAACTTGATTAAACCTTGATCTTGAAAAAAAATGATATTTCTTGCTTCTTGTTGATCCATGGCCGGTTATACATAGAGAGAAAAAGAGGAGAGAAACTTTTTAGCTAGTTGTTTTGTGTGTGAATAAAATGAGCAAAAAGTCTTGTAAGTAAATCTTGTATCTTTTTAGTCAAAGTACAATAATGCAATATTAGGACTTTAGGGGGGGGGGGGGGGGGCTGGCGTGAATTGAGGGGAGGAGGGTGAGAGGTTGGTGGCTATTAAATGGTCTTGTCCCCCTTGCACAAGTATTGCTAGTTTAGTTGGTGCATTAGGTGTTATCGGGTACCGAGTTAACTAAAAATAAATCGTGACGAGTTGAAGTAAAATATGATGAAGTTAATTGGGACATAATAAAGTCATAAAACTTGTAAAAACATGTTGGGTACAAGTATTGAGTGTTTGGGTGATTATCGTCAAGTTTTCACGAAAACCGTCGTAATTAAAATAACCTTACGATATGAATTAAATAAATTTCCAAAATACCAGGTAAATGAATTTTATAATATTTATGACATTGTAAGAGGTGTAAAAACATGTTGGGACCATTGCGGGGATTGTCGGATATGTTAGTCTCGTTCATTGCTCGCGTGTTAACGTTTATTTATAAAATAAATTATACGTAAAACGTCAAATGTAACAAAAATATTAATTTGATAAATCTACGAGTGGAATAGTATAAAAATGTAAATATGATGATATGCAGACTATTACTAGTCCGTATGCAGTGATCCTACTGATGATGCATGAATTTTGCAGCTAAACCCAACCGGTTACGCGAATATGAATACCCGTAAACTACGTTTACGCTGAAATGAATAATGAACATGAATAGTGATTTCTTCCCGGGGATGAATAGTGTCACATGAATAGTAAAATTTCTGAACGCTTCTCGAAGTCTCAAACTGACTCCGAAAATGATGAATAGTGAAATGATGAATAGTGATCGGTGAATAGTAAATGATGAATAGTGACCCATGAATAGTAACTTCCCGTGATGAATTAGGCAAACATGTAAGTTAGGAAAGGCTTGAAAAATGCGGGTTGTGACAGTCTTCCACCCTAAAAGGAACTTCGTCCCGAAGTTCAGTTTATGTTGGTCTCTTGAATGACATGATGAAATGGTGAGAATATTCGAGTAGCATTTGAAGTTCTCGCTCCCAATTAAACCTAGGACCTCTTCGCGTATTTCAGTGAACTTTCGCGATAGGAATTCGACTTTGCTTCAATAGCTTGACCTCGCGGTCCATGGTTTCTGATGTTGGATGACGTCCATTGGTTGACAATAGGCAAAACTAACGGCATGGGTATTCAACCTTACTTAAGTCCTGAAATGGTTCATCATTGAAGTTGTTACCATGATGGCAAAAATGTAGGTATCGGCTGATAATACGTCGAGGAATGCCTGTCTCGTTTTCATATGCGGATGGGGGAATCCGTTCGGGCATGTTGCTGTTCTTGACATGGAAGTGAGGTTATCCGAAATTTCTACAGGTAGTAGGGCCTTAGGAAGGATCTACATCGATATCCTTGCTTTATCTTGAATATCCATTGAGGAAGCTTGTTGTTATAAGGAAACTCGATCAATGGCAAATGGTTCGCCCAACCATTTCTAAAGTCGATCACACATGCCCTAAGCATATCTTCCAGTGTTTAAATTATTCTCTCACTCTGACCATCGATCTGAGGATGGTACGCAGTACTCATGTCTAACTTAGACCCAAAAGAATCCTGCAATGACTGTTAGAAGTTTGAAGTACGCGATTATCTCTGTCGGAAATGATGGAAATTGGTGCACTGTGCCTTAAGACTATTTCCTTGTCACAAAGTCTGGTAAGCTGCTTCATGGAATGAGTCTCTTTGATTGGAATGAAATGGGTTGATTTGGTGAGACGATCTACTATAACCCAAATAGCATCGTAACCACTTGAAATCTTGGGGAGTTTAGTAACAGAGTCCATTGTAACGTGTTCCTATTTCCATTGTGAAATTTCTGGTTGCTGAAGTAATCCTGTTGGTTTCTGGTACTCGGCTTTTACTTTAGCACAAGTATGGCATTTGCTGACATAAGTAGCTACTTCTACTTTCATGTTTGGCTACCAATAAAACCTCTTGAGGTCCTGATATATCTTATTAGAACTTGGATAAATAAAGTACTTCGACTTTGTGTGTTTCATTAGGAAAGTACTTCTTGAGGTCTGAAAGGTGAGATGAGTAGTATATATGTTGCTGAACTCTGGCGGAAACTTAGGTTTGTATGCCAACTGATCGGTTCTAACTAGAATCTGAAATGGTCCAATACTGAGAGCTCAATCTATCGGGTTACCAAAAAAAATTGTATCATGCCTTTCCAAGGCAAGGCTTTCAATCATAGTTCGTGCTTCCACTTGAATCTAGGAGGTTCATTGTTCAAGGATATCAAATCCGAATGATGTGCATCATGCACCAACCTAACTTCCATTGTTTTCTCATTCCTTGTAACTGATTCTTGACTTGTGAAATTCCCTTTGTTGTTTCCCGGTTTAGTTCTAGGCCCGTGAATTTAACTTTCCAAATTCGATATGTAAATGTGTACATGGTCACTTCGGCCATAGGGTGTCTTAAATGGTGCCTTTATATATTCCCGTGATGGCTATTTTTGCTGATGATGAAATTCGTCAATAATCGAAAGGTTATCCTAATCCATTCAAAGTTGGTTATGTGGTGTTGAATACATCCTATAGTGCTCAGGTAGTTCTCTTAAGGATTCGTCGGGCTAACGATGGTAGAGCGTGTATATCCGATTAGAAAAGGAATATCTTAAAGGAATTGCTAGAAATCTGAGGGGTATCGTGTATCCTTTCGCCGTTTCTATGTCATGAAATATCCTTCATAATGTAGAGTCTCTCCTAGAGAAGTCAATGGTAAAATTCAACTTAATGGCTGAGTGAGTGCTGAGTGGTGTAAGTATCCGGTGGAAGTTTGTTAAAAGGGGTGTTCATGAAAAATTCCATTTGTTTACAAAGCTTTTGAATGAAGATTGTTATTAATAATTCCTGAAAAAAAGTGACTATTTTCTTCACGGCATAATTCCTCCTGAATTATACATAGGTGATCAGGCTATGTATAATTGAGGACCAACGATGCGTTGCTTGGTTAAATTGAAACGGTATTACTTTTTCCCAAAAGTTTTAGATGGTGTTCAACGTGTTGTTTTGATAAATGGTTTTCTAGATATTTCCTTTGAAAGTAACATGAAAATTGTCTCGCGTAGCGGTAGTAAATACTTGATAAAATGACAGAAAATCCATTTATAGGTGGTACAAAATGGCTTATTTTGAAAATTCTGGAAAATAATTCTCCCGTAGGGTAGTAAAATAACTTGCATTATATTTGTTGAATGGTTCATTGGATACATGGATGAATCTTTCGAAATGGTAATAGTCTACTAATCTGCCAAGAGTGAAATCAGCTTAATCCCTAATAGAATAGTGGTATGTTGTTGTGGAACGATTGAAAATGGAGTAATTGAAATAGAAATGGAATAAACCAAGGTTGTGATTATCAGGGAAATAACAAAAGATAGTTATTACATTGGATAGAAGAGTGCTTATACAACTAGGTCATGTCAACGTACCAACGGAAAAATACAACGGATAGATACGACCCTAAGGGCTCGATATACGGTTTATGATATAAGGCAGGAATTCCTTTCCTTAGAACCTGGGCCATAAGTTTCTGAGCCATCCTGTTTGCCTCATCACATGTTTGCGGGTCAGAAGAGATCACATCTCCACAGATGTTTTCAGGTAAACCACCAATGAAGTTTTCCAACTACTTCTCATTATTAGGAACCATAGACGGGCATAAAGCAGCCAACTCTTGAAACCTTCTTAGGTATGTCTCAATGTCATTACCCAATGTCACTAGTTCATAAAACTCGACCTCCAACTTCTTCACTTCCGTGCGTGGACAAAACTTCTTCGTCAACAAATTCTTGAATTCATCCCATGTATGCTTGTATGCATTATCCTTTCCAATGAGCTCGGTGTAGGAATTCCACCATGATATAGCTTCATCAGGGAGTGTACTAGCAACAAACTTTACCTTAGCTTCCTCAGGACAATAGCATAGGTGAAATACAGATTTGGTATGCTCAAACCAATGAATCATAGCAATGGCTTCTTCAGTACCTTTGAATTTGATGGGATTACCACTTTTGAAGTCCTTATACGTACACTTTCTTCCATTAGTTCCATTACTAGCTTCCCCAGATGTCTCTATCTGAGGAGCAGCCTCAACGGCTCTTTCAACCACTAGTGTTTCAGCAATACTATTCTTAACAAGCTTTTGGATAGCTGCTTGCGTCATGTTCGGTGTAGCCGATGTAGTCTTAACTTTCCTTGGTGCCATGTTTCTTCAAAACCATAAAAGAATACAACCATGAGTACTCGTAATAGCAACGATCATTGTTCACTATGTATACCACCACAATCATGCGTATATCCTCATAACACATGAATACAACACTTGAAAATTTCGGTCTACATTGACCGGTGTCATAGATAGCACAACCATACCCATATAGTAAAGTCAATACTTGGGGATCTCGTTGTACAACAATCAAAATACCACAAGCTTCTTTGAACTACGCCACACTTCCCGTGGCTAGGATGATAGTAAAAGCGAGTAAAGGTAAAAGCTAGGATGATGTCCTTTTCAATGAATCCAGGTTTGTGGCGTCATAAGGTTAAGATGAGTCCTGAAGTGAGGTCCGGGGTTGTGCATCGATTCATGTCCGAGATAATGTAGATTCCAATCCATTCTTGAGGAATCTATTGATGTTCCTGTTGAGTCCGTGATCTTGGTGTTATCCACAAGATGTTATCTAATTCATGTCAAATGAGAATGGGAAAAGGGAAATGACAATGGTCGTACTGAAAGGCAAGGTTAGACTCCCGAATCTCGAAGGTCTCGGTGTCGTATCTGATTGGTGGGGTGTTGTTACGATGACCAATGATGAATTCCAACTCATCGGCTTAGAATGTGATGTAATCAAACTTGGTAATGAAGAGGGTGTTGTGAAGAGTTCTCTTGTGGTGGTGTAATATCGCTCAAAGCATCTTGTTGGTTCATTATGTCATGGAAGTATGAGTCGGTTATACCTGAGATAGTATAGAGTCCTTGCGAGGAATGTCACTCTTTGGCGATTTGTTGTTGCTCTTGTTTGGTTTGTGGGGCATCTAAATCCTCACGTGTAGTCTCAATTAATTAGAGATCATCATCTAACGATGAAGAGTAGTAGGTTGTCTAACAGTAAGGGCTCTCGAACTCTCATCAACCTTAGTCTATAAGGTGGTGTAGTGTCCTTAGTGGTATATGGTAATGGTGTATCAAATCACGTACGCTTCTCAAGCGGTAAGTTAAGTATGTGGGTAGAGTCCCTGAGATGTGATGGTATAAATGGGGTTCCATATGATGATGATGAAGTCGATGGTGATAATACTGAAGGAATCACTACCCTCTTTTACGCTATCTTGCGATGTCTAAGCGGTAAAACTGGAGTATGCACTATGGGACGACCAATAGTGGTATGAGTAGCTGATAATGGTGGTAATGCATGAGTGGTGAGTGTTCTAACAGTGAGGGAATGAAGATATACTATCTTTCTTGTAATAAACATCCTAATAGGTCCATAAGTACTAAGCATGTACGTCTTATCAAATGGTATACTCTGTATGGGCTGAAGTAATAGGGACATCCCTGTTCCTAAGATACCTTAATGGTGATAATGATGGTGTAGATGCGACTTTACCCTCCTCAAGGGCTCGGTCTCGGCATCGGATGTTATCCATAGTGAGTATGATGTAAGGTCAACTGGTGAAAGAACGATGTGATGTATGAGTAATGGGCACCCTAGGAGTAGAGGCAACAAAACGTACGCTCTTCCTAGGACCCCCGATCGTCTTGCGACGTCGGAACATAAGAGTTGGATTCTGTGGAAACCGGAATAGTATGGGATGATGAATCTGTAGGTGCACGAGTAACCAAAGGTGGTGCAATAAGTGAAATCTAAGGAGTAGGTGCAACAATGGGAGTAGTAGAAGACATAGCGTCCTCGATGTAGACATCAGAAAGTATAACAATAGGGTGGGAATTGGAAGACATATCTCTGTGGCAACAATGCAAGATGAAATGAATAACCCATGTAATGAATCCTCGTAATTAATGAATGTGCACTTATGATGTAATGGTGAGATGCTACCGTTGGGGTAGTTATAGTCTAGGGTATAAGGACAACCTAGTTCGCTATAACCATTGCTCTGGTACCAATCTGTCACACCCTGAATTTACCTGTTATTGGCAGCGGAATTGAATACCTGGGTGTAACTTTCATGGCATCTCATACATGGTTATATTGAACGACCTAAAGTGTCGTTTTGAAAATACACGTTTGATCATAAATAAAATCAGAGTTTACAAAACATAGGTCCCAAATGATGTTGCAAGTTTATATAACAAAACCATAGTAGATCAAACGTTTACATAAGTGCATGAAAATAAGTGATGCAAGTCGACCCCGCGACTCCAAAATAGCCAAATGCATGTCCACACGCTAGCTAATTACCTGAAAATACATTGCTAAAAACGGTCAACATAAAGTTGGTGAGAGATCATAGGTTTAATAAAATGAAGGTATACGATAGCCACAAGTATAAAGTGTATGACATAAGTCACATAAAAAAAAATGGTGTACAATAGACTTAAGCTCATGACCCCGAAACTATGACTGAATCTGTGGTGCCCCTCAGAGTGTTTTGCCAGGCACTCTAATGAAAAGACATGAAATGCATCCGCTATCGGTTGTTGGTCAAAGCCAACACGGATGGAGGCGTCACCCTCGATAGATCTATCCACTCACTCTCGCTTACAGGTAAATTAACGGTTCATGATATAGGGGACTTTCATATGGCAACAAGGTAACTTAATCTATGTACAAGGAATTTGATACTAGGGCTCGCATATAAAAATGGTTGCAATGTATTCTCCCCCGTGGGATTTGAAATGAAATAATAAATTGAAAAACGGGGCTATGAAAACTCACCTGAAGTGATGATACAACAATGCTATGAAATCGGAATACTTGGAATAATCGAAATACTTGAACACTTGAAATACTTGGCAATAACAAGGCGCGAACACTAGTCGCTACCTAAAATGAATGCATGAATACTACTTGAGATCATGAAGTAAAATAATGAATGAACATGCACATGTTACCTATACCACTCGTACTTTGAAAATATAGGTTATCGTTGGAACTCAATGTTTTCTAACACTTGGTAAAAATAAGCCCAAATTAGTACGTAAGAACTAGTTGTGTAAATATATATATATAAGGTGTTAATGCTTGGTCTTGACGTTTTGAAAACCTTTGAAGTCATCTCATTGACGTGTTAGTGAAATAGTGACAATACGTGTCTCAACGGTTAAGGAAAACGGCTCTTCTATTTGTTGTTACTTGAAAAATATACTTTAGTTCGAACTATATTTATTAAAATAAAAGCTGTCAAATAAATAAAAGTATTTCTAGTTTAAAACGCGAATATCTTGATCGTTATAAGCTCGTTTTCTTCGTTCTTTATATCCATGGTTTCGTAAAAATAAATGCTAACACATTTTTAGTAGCTTGGTTCATCTAGGTTTCGTCAAACGCCGCAAATAAGCCGTCGAATGCTACCAAACAGCATGCAGTTTTTCCGGAAAATAGTTTTCGTCGTTAAACTTGTAAAAATCATATCTCCTTCGTTATTAACTCGTTTTTATCCCCGTTTTCGGCCACGGCTTTGTCTCGGAATGTATTTTCTAAATATTTGGCCAAAAATAATCCCAAACCCACTGAGTTTCCCACGTTTTCATTTTAGAGACAGTAGGTTTTTATATGTTTCAAAAATGAGTGTTCCTAGTTTATATCTAATCCAAAACCATCCAATCTACAACCAAACAACTCTCAATCCTACCATACACCTTCTTAGGGTGTCATGGGTCCTAAACATCATTATCCAAGTAAATCTACTAAGGATCTAAATATGTAACAAATCTAGGGCTCAAAAGTATGGAGATGTATAAAAAGAGTGGTAAAGGCTAACATATGCATATAGATCTTGCATAAAATGATATGAACATGATATAAACTTGGTAATATTATGAAGAATGGTTTGACATACTTACTTTGAAAGATTTGAGAGCTTGGATGATGAAAACTTAATAATCCTTGAGTTTATATTCCAAAACCCTAACATGGATGACTATATGAACTTGATTAAACCTTGATCTTGAAAAAAAATGATATTTCTTGCTTCTTGTTGATCCATGGCCGGTTATACATAGAGAGAAAAAGAGGAGAGAAACTTTTTAGCTAGTTGTTTTGTGTGTGAATAAAATGAGCAAAAAGTCTTGTAAGTAAATCTTGTATCTTTTTAGTCAAAGTACAATAATGCAATATTAGGACTTTAGGGGGGGGGGGGGGGGGGGGGGCTGGCGTGAATTGAGGGGAGGAGGGTGAGAGGTTGGTGGCTATTAAATGGTCTTGTCCCCCTTGCACAAGTATTGCTAGTTTAGTTGGTGCATTGGGTGTTATCGGGTACCGAGTTAACTAAAAATAAATCGTGACGAGTTGAAGTAAAATATGATGAAGTTAATTGGGACATAATAAAGTCATAAAACTTGTAAAAACATGTTGGGTACAAGTATTGAGTGTTTGGGTGATTATCGTCAAGTTTTCACGAAAACCGTCGTAATTAAAATAACCTTACGATATGAATTAAATAAATTTCTAAAATACCAGGTAAATGAATTTTATAATATTTATGACATTGTAAGAGGTGTAAAAACATGTTGGGACCATTGCGGGGATTGTCGGATATGTTAGTCTCGTTCATTGCTCGCGTGTTAACGTTTATTTATAAAATAAATTATACGTAAAACGTCAAATGTAACAAAAATATTAATTTGATAAATCTATGAGTGGAATAGTATAAAAATGTAAATATGATGATATGCAGACTATTACTAGTCCGTATGCAGTGATCCTACTGATGATGCATGAATTTTGCAGCTAAACCCAACCGGTTACGCGAATATGAATACCCGTAAACTACGTTTACGCTGAAATGAATAATGAACATGAATAGTGATTTCTTCCCGGGGATGAATAGTGTCACATGAATAGTAAAATTTCTGAACGCTTCTCGAAGTCTCAAACTGACTCCGAAAATGATGAATAGTGAAATGATGAATAGTGATCGGTGAATAGTAAATGATGAATAGTGACCCATGAATAGTAACTTCCCGTGATGAATTAGGCAAACATGTAAGTTAGGAAAGGCTTGAAAAATGCGGGTTGTGACACAAATGACATGACATTTGAATGGAACTGAGACCGTAGGAATACAAAAAATTACCAGGAGGTATTTTTACATGTAAATTCTTAATTAAAAAAAACTCATTAATTATCATCCACGAATAGGCGCTTTATGAATTTTTAGTACCTATACGACTGTACTAATAATTCCAATTGAACACCTAACATATAAATGATGATAAAGTAAAAATGTGTCTATATGCCCTAACAAATGCAAGTTCCAAGGATTAAATGTAACTATCTTATACAGATCATCATGTGAGGATAAAGATCAAGACATGTGGGTTTTGTTTGTTCAAATCAGTAACATAACTAAGGGTATTACCTGGATGTACAACCCTGTGGTGTAATGCAAACCAAAAGTTGATGAAGATGTTGTGTGGCTAAGTTCCCATGTTTTGCACTTTCGTTTTCCATTCGTGATTGGTATCCTAACAATTTGCAAACGTTTGCAATGTCAAATATGGTTAAATGAATATGTATAAGAGAGCTATATATTTGTACATGAGAGAACAACCAAACATTACTTCACGGGTATCAATTTCATCATAATTATTATTGCTATATTATTAGAAGCCGGAAAACTAAGAATAGTCAAAATATAGAACCACGTATTGCAAGTGTTTACCTGATAGAATGATTGTTCTATCAGAGTGGGTGCAACATGATCTTCTTCTGAATGCATGATATTTTGTTCCCCGACTAATTTACTCGATGCTTTGTGGAGGAGTGTAGAAAGATAAAAGTTGTAACCACATATTGGCTCCGTTTTTGGCTTATCAGTTCTGCCCAATGAAGCATGCTTTTGTGTTACTGGCGGCCGACATTTTCTGATATTTCCTTTTATGTCTTCAGAAGCAGGGCATCGTTGGCGTGAGACTTGTAAAATACAATTGGTTTACTGCAAATATTTGCGTGTGCGTAGTTGTAAATAACTTTGTATGTGAAATACTCTTACTCTGCACTTCCGCAGTCATAGTTCAAACCTCGCCAATCTCTGGAATGACGTATATATGTGTTGATGGAGTTCCTGATAGTTGGCGACGTCTTCCAAATAACATTCCTATAAAAGTCACGAAAATGTTACAGTAAATCTTTATTAATAAGCATGTTTATCAATGATTAATCAAAAAAAATCCATATTTCACAACTAATATATCATAAACTCACTTGTTACATTTGGCTTGAACAGCAAAAATCTGATATTAAAAAGAGGAAAATAAATGAGAATAATGCAAAAAATAAAATGCGTAGGTAACTGATACATGCTCCGTTTGAGGGTCAAAGCATGCTAGCATCTACTCTAATATCTCAGTCGTTGTCAATGCAAATTAGCAGATTAACTTACCTATTTGCGGTACTTGAGAGCATAAAACATTTCATGATAATGACAAATCTCAATCCTGTCAAGCTTTGACACACGCTTCCAGAATCCATAAACTCCAGCAAGGGTCAACAACCTTTCTGAGTAAATCTGCCATGTGTATCTGTCCAACAAATTTCATGTTAGAAACAAATATCCAACATATAATTAAGGCGACTAATAATTAGATATGAGGTTTGTGGTTTGCTTACTTCTCCTGGATACGTTGTAGGCCACCGTTTCAAATGGCATCCCAATGCGAAGGGTCTTGTTTGGTTTTCTCAAAGAAGTTGACAAGCAACTCGGTGACCTGGTCCCCGTGGTACGGGTCAATGTGGAAGTCAGATTTCCCATGAACAATGATTTCAGAAGGTCCTCCTTGAAGTGTTGCAAATGTGGGCAACCCACAAGTCATGGCCTCCACCAGGGTCAACCCAAAATCCAAATGCCTCGTATGTTTTCGTTTATTAAAAACATTAGTGCTTAAAATAAATGGTTTTGCTTTTGTAAAACCATTTATTTTAATATTCTATTGTGTTTGTCATTCATATTACAGGCCCATTTTTACTGTAGAAAGAGTATATTATGATCACTATCAATTTGATCAAAGACGACCAGTCGACCAAAGGAGCTGAACCTGTCTCATCAATGATCCTTACAATCACCTTAAACCTGAATTTAGAAAATCAAAGACGACCAGTCGACCAAAGGAGCTGAACCTGTCTCATTAATGACCCTTACAATCACCTTAAACTTGAATTTAGAAAAGATATCAGTACATGAGTATATCCTAAATAGATAATTTATTTAATTTTGTGTTAAATGAATTAGTTAAATGCATATCGTCAATCACTTTGGCACAAGCCGGTAAACGATTCTGTTTTCATCACACGTGTAAGCCTGCTTCTTGTTCTTGGTTGCACTGGATGATTAGTTTAATGAGTATCGTCAATTTACTAAATGATTCTGTGTTCAAAACTAATACTCTTAAGACAATACATAACCAAACTAAATATACTAATTAGACACAAAATTGGAGACCCTACTTTATTTTCAGGAAAAAAAAACATTTGTTTTTGCTTATGGAAAGAGTTCGGTTGTTACTAATTTTTACTGTGTCTGCTTAGAACATGAGCTAATAAGCATCTTAAAAAAGGAATGCATCTGTCGCTTCATTTTCAATCCCGTCACCCGTGAGATCATGGATTCCAAATCAATAATACTTTAACACTTATCTTAAAAACCATGCAGTTATCGAAAATTAGTTTAAAAGCGATAACACCCATAAGTATCAACTTCGAACATCTATCCATTTAATAACCTAAATTCAAGTTTAAATGTAAAAGGGGATTGGAACCTTAAGCCTACAGTTGCTAATGCCATATCAAAACAACAACAAAAAAACTAAAGTAATGCTTAGCGTTGCGTTCTAAAAGCGATTATATTGTTATCGCGCATATAACATGTTTCAAACATCCAATAGTTTGGGCATAACAAAGCTGATTCTGGGGCGTTTGGAGTTACTTATTTTTACTGTGTCTGCTTAGAACATGAGCTAATATGCAGCTTAAAAATAAGCAATTCAGAAAATAGAGTTCGGTTTTTGCTTATGGAAAGATGCTATTAACATTTAGAAGATGATACACAAGGGGATTAATATCTATTAAGTATGGCATGGTGTGATCTCTTTTTGCAATTCAGTAAAGTCATTGCTTTTAAATGTGACTCCAACTGTCATTACGTGTTCTATTCGTATCATACTTATGATGATTCTAGCTTAGGTATCTTAATTCACCGATCTCAATCGTTAAGCAAAAATAAATAAAGTCTGAATCAAACATTATATTCCGATGATACTTATAATATACTTTAAGCAGGTGCTTAAATAAATTTAAAACTTCAAAATTATATGGTATACTGGTACTATGATTAACACACTTACTGACTTCAGATGATAGAAAGGATACTAAAAAAACTTCAGATGAGATGCACGACTAAAGAAAAAAGATAAGAAAGACATACCAGCAAAGTTTAAAGAGTAGTAGTTTTTGAGAAGCGTCATCTTCCCGTGAGTTGTAGTTTCTGTAAGAAACGATGATGGTGTGTGATGGGGAGTGATGAAGAGGGTGATTGAGTTGGTAGTTCGGTTTCTGCTATCTTTTCTTTCTTCTTTCTTCTTAATTGGAAAAACTGTTGCATAACATCCGCGCACACTGCTGATAATACCCCTCTTCTTATTGTCATGTTTGGGTGGAACGGGTGTACAGGGGCAGGCGGTTTATTTGACCCATTTCCTCCATCACCATCAGACAGTCTGCAAATACATCGAGTGAAAGTTCAACCCAAAGTTAAATGCATTATAGTTGTAGCATGAAACTAATTTCGTCATATTTGGCGGGATGTACGTTTACTAAGCCATTAGAGGGGTCAAAGAGGGTTTACATTTAAGTAAATGTCCAAACAGGTAGTTAGGTCAACACTATATATGTCCATGTTTTTTAGTAATAGGATTTACGCGTGTTTAAAGTTTTAGAGAACACTTTAGATGACTTTTGAGTCATATGACCTGACTGGCCCGTTTCCTTTGTATCTATAAAAAAATTACCCATTTCGCTTGTTGGAGAAAAAAATATTCAAATCGACCCAATATCTAAACAGGGCGAAATTGCCACATCGATCTATAAGTTATCAGATAACTTATAGATAACGTAGATTAAAGGGATTTTATTATACAGGTCGGTATGCCTCCATGAAGTAAAGCTGATAATGATACAGATTAATTATCAGATAACGTATTTATACCAAGCATAGTAACGAAAAGGAATACATGAACTTTCTAAACCAAAGATACTTCAAGCACCTGTTTGTAAGTAATAGATCTCTAGTAGGATGAAACTTGAATAAACCTCAAAACCTGCAAAATCCATGAATGAGTGCATACCAAGTGTTCTCTAGCACATGGGCAAAATATGTCGTTTTGGGTTTACTCACCGACACCTGTTAGTCCATTATCAAAAGTACAAAACACAATATGTCGTACAACCACATAACCCCACAATAAGTACACAATAAGTACACCAAATTAATAAAATCATGTCCATTATCAATTTGACATTGATGGGTATTTGTTTAAATTCCTTTTAGTCATCTAGTCTTATGATCAAACCAATTATTAAAACATTATTACAAATGGATAAGCCGAGCTCTTATTGAAATGCAGCTTTGTACTGTAGTTTTCAAGTATCAAGAGTTTCTAAAGAGTAATTAGTGTAACCATCTAATGTCAAATTAACATCCAATTCAGGACTCCAATCTTCTGTAACGATTCCATTACTAATACCTCCTCTTAGTTTGATGAAAATAAAACTTAATGACAAGTCAAAATGAATTTTAACTCACATTCTTTCTTCTTTCCAGATGCCTTTACTGCAGCTGCACGCTCTTCAGCAACCTTCTTCTCCTCTTCAGTCTCCTCATCGAAAAGATCAACATCATTGTCATGATCCTCATCAGCTGCAGCCTAAAGATCATACACCAATTGAAACTTTGGTCAGAAAACAATATGCAAAATTATCAGATTTAAGATAATAAAACTTGCAACAAACTTACCTTTGTCTCACCAGCATGGGGAGTTGCAATCGCCTCTTCTGGGAATGAAGAAGATCCCTCAACGACAACTCCACTTCCTTCAGCAGAGACACCAATAATTTCAACCCTAAATCTGAAACACTCCCTAAACCAGCAAAATCCAATCTTTATATTTAAACAATAATAAGAATCAAAACTTTAAATCATAAACACATGAATTAACAAAAGATTTATTATGGATATACCCAAATTGAGCCCTAGCAGCAAATGGTATGATGACGACGTCCTCATAACTGATCGATCAACTGCAATTTAAACATTGCATGCATTGAATTAGAGAATAGAGACACTGATTCTCTAGAAACAAACCTGGTGATCAATCGTAGCCATCATCAAGTTTTCGGATTGGTGCTGTTAAAAAGGATCGGTGCTGTTAAAAAAAATATTTGCAATCTACCTTGTGATTCGAACTTAAGGTGGCTTTATCAAACAGAAAAGAAAACCTGAATATCAAATTATTATAAACAACATAAGTGGATATCGGATTGGTGCTGTGGAAAAAAAAACACACGATTGAATAATAGTTTTTGTGTATACATGAAGCCATAATAAAAAACATACCTGAATACATATTACCAACAAATAAGAACCTGCACATCAAATCAGAAAAGAAAACCGATCATTAGAGGAGATTGTGAGAAAAATATTAGTAGGTTTTTTGAGAAAAATTATATTATGAATGAGGTGTGATTTATTTTTACGTATATGTTTTGAGTATATGTTTTGCTTAGGGTTACCCGACTTGTAGCTAAATATAATTGTTTGCATAGGTTTATAGATTTGAGCTTGCAAGATATAATCAAAAAAATGTGTTGGTCTAGTGGTAATCAACTTTGTTGATGTTACCAACACCTTAAGTTCGAATCTTGCAAATGGCAAATTTTTACAATAATGTCCGAATTTTTAAAAAAATAGTTGCTTATGTGGCATTGCTTATGATTATGTGGCATTTAAATGATTATGTGGCATTGAGGTGGCATTAATGACGTCATACGCCTCCTGTTATATATAATGTATAGATATTCCTTTGAGTATAATCAAAATACCTCTTGATGGGCTCTTAAAACTGGGAGAATGATTATGATACCATAAATGTTTATGCACCTTCATACCTATACAATTTTTTACATATTCTTGTTATGTTACGGACCATATGTTAATTTAAATTTTTTGATAAGCAGTGTATATTAAATTTATAACAATTAAAACACCTGATGAAAAATCCTCAGAGTTTTCACGATCTAAATGGCAGTCAAAAGAGGATGTCTGATATCCAAAACTTTGCTTTGAGGATGTCTGTTCTTGTGTTATCTTCGGCAATGCATTCACTACTGTTAAACAGTAAAGATTTCATTATAATGCTAATATATTATTAATATTATGTAACCATACAAAATTACTTAATTGTGTAACTATAATACCTCTTGTTGGAGATCTCAAATCTTTTTGACGACTTCTGTTATAGGATATATTTTCAGATTCTAACTTCTGTTGCCCTCCTAAATTCAACATATGTGATCTAGAGTTCCTTTTAGGAGTATCACTTTCAAACATGCATGCATCTATTACATGAGACTAGCAGGGTACCCGCGCGTTGCGGCGGCGGGTACCCTGAAATAATATTTTCCTGTTAATCATGTATTTTAGTTTATTATGTTCTTTTTAATAATAAATTTACGGATATCAAGAATTTCATGTGACGTATTTCAACTCCTTAACTAAGGAATTTATGTCGTCTTTTTGGGTCTTTTTTAAAGTCATTCGTATAACATGAGCCCGTTTGGCCAGTGCCCGTTTAGCCCGTGCCCGTTTGGCCCTTGTCCGTTCGGGTTCTAGCCCGTTTGGCCCGTGCCCGTTTAGCCCGTGCCCGTTTGACCCGTGTCCGTTCGGGTTCTAGCCCGTTTGGCCCGTACCCGTTCGGGCTCTAGCCCGTTTGGCCCGTTGCCTGTTCGTGCTTGAATATTTGTATAATGTGCTTTATTATTTGTATTAGTAACATTTAATGTAGGAATTGTGTTTAAGTTGGTTGTACAATATGCTTGATAATTTGTATTTCTTATGTAAGGGGTGTTTTAATAACTAAATTAATTGTATTTATTGACCAATTAATTAATTGACTACATTAAATATCTTGACCAAATTAATAGTGTTTTGTATTTTGTACATTAAGCTTTAAGACTTGTAAGTCTTAAAATTAAGATTGATGAGAAAGATCATTAATAGTGCTTTGTGTATTGTACAATAAGCATTATAGCTTGTAAGTCTTAATTTTAAGATCAAGAGGAGAGAGAGTCATTCATGCTTTATATGTAGTATAGATATAGATAAATAAATACATTAAATTATATATTGAATTTATAACTGAGTATGTTAAAATATAAAAAAAAACAACAACAAACAACCAAACCTGCAACACTCTTTTCTTCATGATGTTTTGACAAATTACCCGGTGACTGCATATCTAGATTGGAATCATGTTTACCATACACCTTATGAGTATTTTTCAATGCAAGTTTATTGCATCCTGTCGATCACTCACCATATTATTACTATAACTATTTATATTAATAGTTATAAAAATATTAAAAACTAAATTTGTTTATAACATAACTACCTTTTGGCGGGTTTTCTAAATTGAGATCATGAGTTCTAGATTTTCTTCCAGGTGTGCCACTCTCAAACATACATCCATCTATTAAAGAGTCGTTATTTTTATGTGATTTTAAGAATACAAATTAATTAATAAATTGTGTTCTATTAAATAGTCTTTATTTTTATGTGATTTTAAGGATACAAAGTAATTAATAAATTGTGTTAACTGATAAAATACCTTGTAGGCTTTTATTCTCCTGGTGCTTCATTCAACAATGTAAATTAAAGAGCACTAAATTGTTAATCTAATAAATATATATGAATTATGCTGATTTAAAAATATGAGTTATGCAATGAATGTTTAATATGTTTAAAACCATGCATGTTTAACTATTAATAAACAAACCACCTGCTGAATCCAGTTTAATGTTGTTGTTTGCCTCCTCTGTTGCTGCTGAAAATTTGTACACAAACAATTCTTAATTACACCTGTAAACCTAATCATACATACTATAGCAATTATGTTACAGCAGTACTAACGTGCAAGTTAGTACTACTCCTTTTAACAATTAGGTTACAACAGTACTAACTTGTAAGTTAGTACTGTTCATTTAAATTAATTATAGCAGTACTAACTTTCACATTAGTACTGCTAATATAAACTTAGTACTGCTAGCACTGTTTAGTAACACATAATTCAAAAGTATATAAGCAGTTTATAATACAGTTCATATTCATAAACAAATAATCAATGTTTAACTCATAATACGATTCATAGTCATAACCAAACAATCAATGTTTAACTGTTTATTATAAAAATTACCCGATAAATCAACTATAGTGTTTTTGCCTTTCTTCTTTTGCGTTCCAGTTTCAGACCTTTTTTTAGCGTTTGATCTTGACAGCCTTGCTGAATGTCTTTGTGGTTGCATATTGATATATGGATCGTGTATAAATGTGTGTTTGTAAATGGGTTATGATATGACATAATAAACCATATATATAATGTAGAATTAGGGTTAAAAACATACACATCCAATCCGAATGAGGCTAAGATCACAATCAATATTTTTCATACTTATGAAATACTAAAAATATGATGATTGCATACTATCCTTTATAGAAGTTTGTCTGCATAATGTAACCAAAAAATCAAGGTGGTTCAGTGGGTAACACACGACATAATATGAACATGGTATTGAGTTCGAATCCATGCATGTGATTTTTTTACCTATAAATTAACAGGCGGATTATTGCATACGTGGACTTAATGTGATTATGTGGCATTTGACGTGGACTTAATTGTGCTGGCGTGGAATTAATTGTGATGATGTGGCTTTATCTAGTCATGTTTATTCTCTTATATATATATATATATATATATATATATATATATATATATATGGTAAAGTTAAAATAAAAAGACAAATATCCGTACACAACGTAAAAAGATTTTTTTTTAAAAGTTCGCGAAAAAATCCAAAAAAATACCACAAGATATGGTATGTGGGTGCATAAACTTTTGTGAAAAAAGTTTTTCTAATTTTGAGTTTTTATACGTTTTTTTTAATGCACAAAAAAAGAATTTTAATGCGCAAAAAAATTTTGATGCACAAAATTTTTAACTTATTTTAGTTAGATGCACAATATTATTTTGATGAAAAAATTCAAAAGAAGTTGGGTGCAAAAACGAATTTTTGATGCACAAAAAAGCGATTTTATGCGCAAACGTATTTTTTCATAATTTTTTTCGGAAAAAGTATCCACTTTTAGAAGAACTTCTTTCACAACTTTTTCATGCACCAACATACCCGATCATGTGGAACTTTTTTGCAATTTTTCGCGAACTTTTTTATAATTTTTTTTTTTTTTACGTAATGTACGGATATTTGTCTTTTTATTTGATCTTTATCATATATCTACATATATATATATATATATATATATATATATATATATATATATATATATATATATATATGGGGGCTTTATTTTCAGAACCCTCTTAAGTGCGGGAACTGCGAGAACCACCTTTTTACAACTAATAATGCACAATGTACATCACTTAATGCTCCATAGCATTTTGTTATTTTTATTTAATTCAAAAGGGTATAATAGTAAAATACATTCTCATATTATTTTTGTTTTTTTAGCTAACACTTTTTTTGTCAACCTACCAATATTTTTTATATAGGGGGGCTTTATTTTCAGAACCCTCTTAAGTGCGGGAACTGCGAGAACCACCTTTTTACAACTAATAATACACAATGTACATCACTTAATGCTCCATAGCATTTTGTTATTTTTATTTAATTCAAAAGGGTATAATAGTAAAATACATTCTCATATTATTTTTGTTTTTTTAGCTAACACTTTTTTTGTCAACCTACCAATATTTTTTACCTTATCATTATTTTTTTTTTGAAAGTTTGAAACACAAATTAAAGAACATAAATCATTATAAAATTAAAAACAAGATTGATAGACTTAAATGTTACATTTCACTTGATTACAAGTACAAAAACACATGCAATAATCATATATCTTCAAAAGTCGCAAATTATCTTCATGTATATTCTTGTTCATCCACTTCCCGGTCTTAAATGATATCATCATCTTCATCAATCAATCTGAAACAAACATGCACGAAAACAATTAAACCACAAACAAATAAGAAACGAAAATTAATCACAACAACTAGCATAACACATATGCACAATCTTGTGTATATTAAACTAATGATGTAAACATGTTTTTTAATAATAAACACAAAACATATATGTTTTTTTATAATCCAAACGCAAAACATATATGTTTTATAATCCAAACACAAAACATATATGTTTTATACGTAAACATATATGTTTTATACGTAAACATATATGTATCTTTGCAAAACATATATGTTTTATAATCCAAAACACACCACATGGACAAAACTAGCATATCAATGCGTTACCTTGACACACACAACATATCAATGATTCGTAGATGTGGAAACAATATTAATACCTGTACATTGATTGATATAATATACCAACTAATCAGTTACGCCTGCACAAATTAGTTACGCCACGTATTCGATCCAACCGAAAGAAGACATCGTATTCCATTAAAAATTGGTAATTCACAAACTAGTAAATGGTATGTGCCAAAACAATACTGAAACAATTAAAAAAAGAAAACAAATCCAACCCCATGGATCACCACTAAAGATCCGAAAGATTAATAATAACTAATGAAATTTGTTTCGAACATTTGGAATATTGAAATATTAAAACTCGAGAAAGACACCAAGCTCAAACTTCTACTAGTTAAAAAAGTCATCACTTTAATTTCTAAATGTCAAACATATTGTTTAATTAGTATTTTATACGATCAAAATAAGTGGTTCAGTTATGCATAAACTTGAATGTCCATTCTTGGATAAATCGAATACACAAGTAAATTGCTCATTAACTAAATCGAATTAAAACCAAAATCGAATACAAAATCAAATTCAAAATCGATTGTCATATACACAAACGAAAAAATCGAATTAAAACGTTTTAGACCGAACCCATGCAACTTATGATGATACCATTTCGTTTTTATCTCGTTTTGACCCAAACCGATTCACAAATCCGTTTATCAAAACAAAAATCGATTCACACAAACATGTGTGAATCGTTATTTTAACCAATCTTTTAAATGAGATTCGTTCAATACAACATACCAAGAAATAAATGAGAAGAAGTGGTGCGGTGGAGGAACAAACACGAGAAAAACACCTTCGATCTATCTCCAAATACCTTCAAAACGACAAGATCTACTAATGGTGGGTTTGGCGGTTGATGGTGGCGGCTAGGGTTGTGGAGGGGGCGGCTAGGGTTGTGGGTTGTGGAGAAGATGAAATGTGAATACTGATTTGGAAAAAAAGATAATATTGATGTAACTGCTCCTAATTTTGTGTGGTTTAATTTTTGATTGAAATCCCTTAATTACCCTTTCAGCTTTGCAAATATTATCCAAATCTTTCAGTTAATTACACTAATGGCACAATCAATTATATCCATTGATCAAACAATCTAACGGTTCAAAAAGAGTTCTCGCAGTTCTCGCACTTAACAGGGTTCTGAAATAAAGTTACAATATATATATATATATATATATATATATATATATATATATATATATATATATATATATATATATATATATATATAGATATATATATATATATTATTTTATTTATTTATTTATTCATTAAGAAATACATATAAAATATCAAAATCATAAAACTTAGTATATTTCATAACTTTTTTATGCACCAACATCCTTTATATTAAAAAAAATATTTCAAAATCTTTGGAGAATTTTTTTTTTCTCAAACTTTTGTAAGCTTCTTTAGGATATTTGTTTTCTTATCTAATCTCGTATGTTTCAAATGATTTGTTAAAAAAACGGTTTTAAATCACAAATTTTTCATATGTTTCAAATGATTTGGCAAATTTAGTTTTTGGGAAAAATAGTGGCCAAGTTTCAAATGATTCAGTCCACCCTCCTCAAAACTCATTTTCACAATCGTTGCCCTAACTTCATATCACCACAAATGTTGTTCTCAATCATCATCAAAAACCATGCCCAGGCCCCAAAACTGTTTTCCATCAATCTCCTTCACTACTCGACAACAACATCAACTTCACCCCATTTAATAGTCACTTACTTAATAAACTCACTCAAATTCACACCACAAGAAGCCTTAACTTCCTCACCAAAACTACACCACTTAAAAACCACCAAAAACCCACAATCTGTTATAAATTTCTTGAAAACCCAAAATCTTACTGACCCACAAATCAAATCAATAGTTTTATCACAACCCAATATTCTATTAAGAAAAGTAGACAAAACCCTTGTGCCAAAATTCAGGGTTTTAGCCGAAATGGGGTTTTCGGGTTTGGATTTAGTCAATATTATTAAAAGGGATCCTAATTTGTTAGTTAGAAGTTTAGATACTTGCATTGTACCCACTTTTAATTATTTGTTTAAGATTTTGGGCAGTAAAGAAAAGATAGTTAAAGCTGTGAAGAAGACACATTGGCCTTTTTATGGGAAATCTTTTAAGAGTAATGTGGTTTTGTTGGAAAAATATGGGGTCGGGTTTAAGGATATACAGAAAATTATTATAAGGAATCCGAGATTAGTTATACAAAATCCGGTTAGGTTAGAGGAGAAAGTTTTGGAATTGGAAAAGGAGTTTGGGATTAAACCGGGTTCGGCTATGTTTTCGTATGGACTTTCGGCTCTTTGTTCGATGAATGAATTGAGTTTGAGGAAGAAGTTTGAGTTGTTTAGGAAGTTTGGGTGGTGTGATTTGGATATTTGTGTTATTGCTAGGAGTCAACCGATTTGTTTTACGCATTCTGAGGAGAGGTTGAGTAAAGTTTTGGATTTTTTTATGAATGAGCTTGGGTTTGGGTCGTCTTGGTTGGCTAGTCGTGGGTCGATTTTGATGTATAGTTTGGAGAAAAGGGTGAAACCGAGGTATCAAGTGTTTAAGGTTTTGACGGATAAAGGGGTGATGGTTAAGGAGTTTCATACAGTGTTGTGTTTATCTAATGTGGATTTTGTGAAACAGGTTTTGGAGCGGTATAAAGAACAGATGCCTGATCATTTGTATGATAGTTTTATCATGACCTTCAAACAGTAGTAAGAGATCTTATATTTTTGAAACTACTAACTGCAGCTGATTCAACTTGGTTTTCTTTTAATAGCTGTTTGTGCTGTCATTTCATTTGTTTTTAAGTTGGAGATGATTGCGATACCTCGCTGGATAATTTTTTTGTGTACCATGTGCATAGATGGTTCCACATCGAATTTACTTGATATTCAATGATATATGTAGAACAACAGTGAATTATTGGCAACTTAAAGTACAATTATTTTATTTACCTTGTTACGCCTTAGATTCCAAGAATGAGATTGTGGATAATAAAGATTCTAGCTTTTCTTCTGCATTAGTATACTTAATACTCTACTTGTTGGCTTGCCCTCATAAATTGTCTCGTATATAAAGTAACAAAAGCAGCTTTACATATATGAGAACGCTACTTTTTCTTTTAAGTAAACCTCAAAAACTCTGTCCGTTTTGGCACAAACCATCACAGTCAGTATTTATTGGCATGGATTATTCCTAACAGGGAAAAGTGTAACGAAACCAACCCCGAATCATCCAAGAGGCCAAAAGTCTAACGAAACCATCACTGAAGTGGTTGGTTTTCGCTTTTCTTTTAGCCAAACTTTATGATTGATTCTTTAAACATCCCCGAGAGGGTTTTTTTTCCCCAGACTTTTGGCATGTTAGTGATGATTCATGACAGGGATGGTTTGTGCCAAACAGACAAATCACAGGACAAATTTTGAGGTTTACTCTTTTCTTGTTAGAAGATAAACATAGCAGACTGAAAAGCATAAGTCTTTTGCATTATACCTAAACTTTGTCCACTTTTATTGATGTGACTTGGTTATGTAGTAGAGTTAAAGATTAATCTCCTATGTATGGCCATGTGGTTATAGATAGGTGAGTAAGTCCGGGACTAACAGTACACGGTCTTAGATTGTTTTTTATCATAGTTATTTTTAGCAAGCCGTAACTGTACAGCCACATGTTCATCAATATGATACCTACCCTTTTGGTAAATAGAAACTTTAAAAGTACCAACTCTTGAGGTGCATGATCTTGCACCTCCACTGAACTGGACCTCATGATGAGGTAACATTTTGGAGATCATTTAAAATTCTTGTACAGCGGTTTTCAGAATTTCAGAAACTAGAAAACCAATATTGTATATGGATCCAGTAGAAGGGGAGATTTTCAGATAAGAGAAACCCAATGTATGGATCGAGTGAAAGGGGAGATAAACAATTAGATATTAAACTTTAGAGCAAAATAATGATGAAATCAACAATGATATTGAAGTTTAAAAGAAAATTACCGTCGCGCATACGTTCAGTGACACGTTACTTGACACTTTAGAGGGAAAATAAAGTTGCTGCGTAGCATATGTTGCAGTAATTTTATCCCAGAATTTGCAGTATTTCGTTTTGAACTGTCAAAGAACCTCTTTAAGCCTAGTTGGCATTGCAGGTGTGTATTTGTTCTTAACCTTTTTTGGCAAAAAAAATAAATCAGTTATGTATTACTTGGAGTCCTTGGAGAATTTTGAAAACTGAACAATGCAGGATCTATCAGTTTGGCTTGATGTTTCTTGAGGAGTCACTTAAAGTCATACAAGGTGTTCAGGGTTTCTGATTCATGTACTTGGACAAATAACTTGAATTCCATCCTGTCTGGGATATGTTTATCTAGATCATAGCATTGTAGTTATTCTCCATGGGGGCTATTTGCCTGTCATATATGATTAACATGGTTATAGATGTGAAGATTCACCGTGGTCCTGCTATGCATAATTCCGAGTCAGGTTTTTGTCAAGCCTGAATAAATCATACCTGCTCATTTTCATTATTTATAACAACCTGCATATAGCCATAAACTTGTCTATTCTAGCTTATATCTGCATATAAGCAGCAGCAGTTTACACATTGGACTGAGGTAAGTCCCTTCTGATCTACTAATAAGAATAATACTTTGTTAACTTATGCAAGGTGAATATTATATTCTTTTTGGAGCTTCGGTTGAGCATGTTGACTCCCTTGTAACATAAGGAAGATATGACAGTTTTATCAAAACCTTAAAATGGCAGTAAGAGATCTTATACTTTGAAGCCTTTGACTTTAGGTGATATATCGGCTTTGTTTTAGTTGCTCTTTAGCTTTCGGGTATGTTTGGCACAAGTAGGAGCGGGTTGCTGGAGCGGGTTGCTGGAGGTGGTTGCTGGAGCTGGTTGCTGGAGCATGTGGCTGGAGCTTTTTTTTACATGCTAGTACAACTAGCATTTCATTTAGTAGCTTATTTTTTTAACAAGCTCCTTCAAGCCGTGTCAGCCAAACGAGACTTATTTTCAATGGTAGCTTATTTTTCTAAAAAAAATAAGTTCATGCTACGATAAGCTCTAATAAGCTCGTGCGCCAAACATAGCCTTCATTTAATTTGGTTTGAGTAGGAGATGATTGTATTATCTATTTAGATAGTAATTTTTGTGTGTGCCAGGTTTGTAGATTTGGTTCTTTAATAATTTTTGAGTAGGAGATGCTTGTATTATACTATTTAGAACTCGTAGTAATTTTTGTCAATGCCTAAATATACGTCAGCAGGGAACAACAATGAATTCCTAAGAGCATCGGGTATCATGGCTTGAGTAAATATTATATTTCGTTTAAGTAAAAATATAATAAGATGATATAGGTAATTTGTTTATCATTAGTTTATGGTTAAGGGCAATAGCTTGCTGATTAACTCATTCAGTATTTTGAAAGTCTCAAACATGCTTCTATAATAGCAATATTGTGCGAGAACATGATTTGAAAAGTAGCATGAAGTATTACCAACTTTTCATTATTTCATAAAAAAGTTAATTTAGTCATATGAAATTTACTCCTGCCGTAACACGCTAACCAAAATTACTTGTTATCAAGGTTGCAAAAATATTGAATCGGTAGTCGGGTCGGTCGACCTCTTTGTAGCTTGTAATCGGCTTAGGCGAGATTAATCGATGATTAATCGGATTGGCATTTCCGGCAAGTTTTGGGTATTTCTAGCGAGTTTTGGGTATTTCTGGCGAGTTTTGTGCATTCCTGACGAGATTTTCCTTGTAAAAAACTTGCTATAGATATAAACAGTGACTATAAATGATTACAACAAGTTTACGACGAGTTTTGGTATTTCCGATAATATTTGTTGGGTTCTGGCAAGTTTGATCATCGTTGAACGTCGTTGACCACGGTTGACTGATTTGTTTGACCGATTTAATTAAATAAAAAAGGTTGGTACGATTAGCGACTAGGCTTCGGCATTATAGGGTGTCTTTTTTTTTTTTTTTCAGCACTGCTCGTTATTCTATAAAAAGATTTGTTTGAAACTAACATGAAAAAAATACAGAAATTTTTAAAAAGTACAAGACTGCTTCTTTTATGAATCTGACATCAATAATTTAAATTAATTACTTGTATACAATGTACACGTATAAATGTAACCAAAAAAAAAAAAAAAAAATCCATATGATTCTAGTAAGAAAAACACCTTTGTGGTAGTATTTACTTTTTGTATCATAATTCTGCTGTGTGTAAATTTTCCATTTTACGTAGAATTTGTACATTAATTTGTTTATCTCAGACGACGAATGACCTTACCATTAGCATCTTCATTCACAATCTTCATGACTTCTTCTGGAGGAACAAGCCAAACTTGAGGCCATTTTAGTTCATGTCCGAGTTTTGCAAATTTATCAGCGAGTCTGTTGCCTTGTCTATAAACATGTGTCACATGATAGTTTCTAAACTCTGGTAGAATTAAATTGATACAACTAACGTGTTTTTGTACATCTACACACTTGACATCTCTTTTTTGAGATATTATTTCGACCAGAGTCTTGTAGTCTCCTTCAAGCCATAGATCAGTGTATCCCTTTTCAAGCACCAATTCAAGGCCTCGTTGAAGTGCTGCAAATTCAGCGACAGTACTACTAGTTTTCCCTATGGATTGAGCGTACCCTAAAAGAAATGCTGCATTGTGGTCTCTTAAGACTCCTCCTATACTTGCTTTACCCGTCTCACATTTGCATGACCCGTCAAAGTTTAGTTTCGTCCATCCAAACTCAGGTTTTTCCCAAGAAACCGGAATTGGTTCTTTACGCCAGTTGCTAAAGAAAACTCGAAATGGGCTTTTTGGCCATACATGACTTCTATATATCCTAAACATCGTGGACATGATTTATATACTTTTTATATGAAGAACCTGTTTATGATACAAAAACAAATATTTACACATACATAATCATGCAACATACATGTTTAAAAGCCTAATGTGCAAATGGCACAAAAGTTTGAACAAAAAGATCTACAAAAGACAAGGTCTTAATGAAACATAATGCATCTTAGGGAACTTCGAATATGGGGTTAGAGAACTTGTAGCGTGGGACAAGAAAGGAAGATTCTGAATCATATTAACAAGACAACATATGATATATCATAAACATAAGAAACACATGATCATTGTTTTTGGAGATTTTACAAGATATTATGGAGAGAATATAGGGAAGATCTGCAATGAGAAAGGAGGCGTCTATCTTTGTCAACAAATGGTGACCTTAAATTCATTAACCGTCAGAGTAATTGCGTTCATTCATTTGAAATTTCAGATAGAGAACATATACGCACAAAATAAACACACATACACATATATTAAGGGGCAGTAACATCAACAAACTTGGCATTGCTTTGGCCTCAAAAGCTTCCGTTACCAATAAGCCATAACCAGTCGAGAGCAGCACCCAAAAATATGCCACCTAGTAAAAAGAACACAAGCAAATTTCCCAACGCGTTTTGCTCCGGACCCTGAAAAAAGTTATCATTACCGGCAAGACACAATTAATTCCTAACGTTTTGAAAAAACGAATGTGATGAAAATTTACCTTATAACCCTTGGGTGCAACCATGAGGACGCACACTGCAAGGTAACCGTTAGTTAATCCCAACACTGAGACAAGCATTATCATCCATCCTTGATCACCATATTTTGCAGTGAAGTAAAACGCCGGAATAAGCAAGAAGCGCAACATGACTAAGATCAGAATCCCTTTTCGTGATTCTAGTTTGAGGCATTGTATTAAAGGAATATATCGTGATATCAAATCCCAAACATTGAATGTAGCTACTAATACAAGCGGATACCTACAAAACAATGTATTTCAAAAGATTCACTTTGTGTATCCATCATCTAAAAGGAGATTCTGACATTGCAATCCGATTGCCTCAATCAGTCAAACCCTAAGGAACGCACTCTAGTGCCATAGGTGTTAGTATGGTCAGTGGTCACATAGGGTCGTTCGCCCAACTGTAGAAGTAAATTTCGGAACTATTTGAAATTGGTCGGATTTGCCCTGGTTACCTTTTGTCCATTTCTATTAAGAAAGTTTGAAGCGTCAATTATGACTCGAAAGATAACCTATTACTCGATCCATTAATATGGGACGAACACCCATCAATAAGTAAATAGGTAAATGGGTCGAAATTGCAACATCGTATGAATGGATTTTGGATCGCAAAATAAGACCTTACCATGAACCCAACTGGTGGTGTCCTGTATTTTCATATAAGAAACCGGGGAATACGGATAAAGTCAAGACGAATATCAGGAACAAATCTAACGCGTAATCCAAGTTCTGAAATAACAATTCTTTGTTGCTCAGCCTGTCTAGATTCCCATTAACCTGAAAAATCCCAGTTCTTCATTAAAAACTTGGAACTAATGCAGATTTACTCTAACTGTATATATGCACTGAAATTCTAGGAAAATAAGGATACAGACCAATTTTTCACTCAGGTCTGTTTGAACTCCTGCAGCAAAAAGATCTGATGAAACAGTTTGTGAACCTTCAAGGGCTGCTTTCCTACGGTAATGCTTTACGATAGGCAACTTTGTGAATACGAACGCATAGAGAAAGATGCATAGAAACTCAAAGATTGTGGATATCGAGAGGAATAATACTGCAACAGACAGTTATAATCCTTCAAAATTTCACATCATTCAAGAACTTGAATTTATTGAAATTAAGTATGTTGATAAGTATATCTGACAGGTGAATTTTTTTAAAACAATAACACTTTTGGACAAAAATAATCGGGTCAACTTAACCCGTTTTGACCCATATATAAAATTACCTGTCGTGACCAATTATCCCGACCATCCCAATTTTCAACCTCCACGACTATGTTTTCAAAGAAGCTTACTAGCTCCTTTACGAAGACCGGTGTCAATATTAGTGAAGACAGCTTCCGTGAATAATCTCAAAGCAGAAGTTAGAGCTCCTGATGCAGCCATGCCTGCTAGGAAGGACTATAGAAAATACTTGATCAAGAAAAAGTGTCAACAAGATTTGAAGTTAAATATCTAGCTTACTTGAGTAAATTCCGGACACATTAGAGCCAAATCGCCAAGCATCCCACCTTGAATAAGGGCATCCGCAACCCCAAAAGCAGCAACAAAAAGACATATACCCATATAAGACCCAATGCTACCCTTCCCATGAGTAGCTATATCCAACTGTATCATCAGTTAGATAAACTTATTACTCCAATCTGATTTAATAAATATAGTAACTTTTTCAGTTATAATACATACCAAAAGAAGGGACAAAGTCGCGAGGAAAAACATGACATATCCAATAATGTTACGTCTTCGAGTATTGATCTTTGATTCATTATATGCAAGATATGCCATCGTTCCAAAGGCAAAGGGTTGATAAACAAGTGTAAGCACCCTAGAGGGATGGTAATCCTTGGAAAATCGAAGAAAAAAATGAACTTTCGTCAAGTAAACTATATTAAAAAATAGTCAAAATGTAAAATGATGTTGACTTTTGACTTTGATGGTCTCGAAAACTCACTGGGAATACATCATAGTAATAATCTTCAACGGAGGTAAGACTATTCCAAGCAATAAGGGATCCAAGTCCAAGAATCCAACATATTATTGTTGCACCAAGCTTCCCCTGTATATATATGATTGTGGGATGGTTTTAGTCCTATAAACACTTTCTTCATGAACCCACGGATACTAGGGATGCACCCGGGAGAACGTGGGGCCATTTTTTTCCCCGTATGAACCATTGGTGATAATGTTTTTAAGTGAGATACCTCAAGCCTTATAGGAGTTTGACTCGAATCATCAACCGCCATGACTTTTCCAGAATTCGGAATTATTTGCAGAATTTCAGTGAACGCTTGGTTGGTCTTTAGGTTGAAGTCCTAAGATGGCAAATGATATTGTAGATGATTATAACATTCTGTCAGCCAAGCGAACAAAACGGGACATGAGTATACAAGGATAATTAATCTAAATCAAGACACAATTCCACATTTGGGGTCAAATTTATAGAAACAATTTAGCTAATGGATGCAGTTTTTCAAGTCGGTCCTAATTTGAAAGAAACTTCTTCCAATAATATAATGAACGCCATGATAATCTCAGATTCTAACATAATAGCTTTGTTTGGTAGACATAACTTATAAGAGATTTTAGAAAAATAATCTTTCGCAATCTCTTAAAATCAAAATGCTACTTCATGTAGCTTATAAAAATAATTTCAATTTTTAATCTCCCGTTGCATCTCCTCTATAGCTACATCTCCGTTACAGCAATAGTTACTTCCGCCAAACATACCCAATGAATCGCATTTTGACTTTTATAGCCAAAATCAGTTGCTATTCAGGTTTAAATGACATAGATTGTAACGAAAACAGAACATGTTTTGCAGCTGAAAAGCCTATGAACTTGACCTCATAAGTAAAAAAAACAAAACATGAACTAAACCAATAGTCTTAACTTACCTATGTCTAGGATGACTCCATATCATCAGCAACGTTCTCCAGTTTCAAGCTATAAATATCTGATAGATTGTTAAGTACAGTATGTTATTTTACAAGATATATTGATGTATGCGTTGACCTTGATTGGGTGTCATTGGCATATGGCCTTTTCTCATATTTGTATGGCTATGCAAGTCAGCTTTCTCTCTCAGGACCACACATGACCAAATGCCACAATTTTTTTTTTTTTTTTTTAATTCAAACATTTTAAACAAAAAACTTAAAATTTATTAAAAACATTACATATATTATTCAATTAAACATTAAAAACATTACGTAAATTATTCAAATAACATTAAAAACATTACAAAAATTCTTCATCGTCATCATCACTACCGTCTTCGTCTTCATTCCCCTTATTGACTTGATTTCTACGATTTCTCCAAATGTGTTCGATCAAATCAGATTTTAAGTGTAGATGAGTTGATGAGTCCATAAGCTCCTGTGTAACTACTAACGATTCTTCATGTGTTCTTAAGGAATCGTGATCACGATGGCCCTCATCTTCGAACCATGTAGGACATATCGCCCGCTGCTTGTGTCGAATGATCATATTATGTAATATGATACATGTATATATAATATCTTTGAGATCCTTTTTATACAGCGCTCGAGCCGAAACTTTAAGCATTTTCCATTTCTACTTCAACACACCAAAAGCTCGTTCCACATCTTTCCTTGCTGCTTCGTGCTTCCTCTTGTACAAAATTCTTTTTTCATCACCCGTGGGAGGATTTGAAATGGACTTAATAAGAACGGACCATTGTGGATATATCCCGTCAGTAAGATAATATCCTTTTTTATATTGTACATCGTTAGCCTCGAATTCAAGGTCCGGTGCTCTCCCAGATTTGATATCATTGAAAACAGGAGAACGATGTAAAATGTTTACGTCGTTATTCATACCGGAGACACCAAAGAACGCATGCCAAATCCATAAATCTTGGGAGGCGACCGCTTCCAATAAAATGAATGGATGTAACCCATGATCACCCCTAGCATATTGACCTCTCAAACCATTTGGGTAATTCTCCCACTCCCAACTTGTACAATCAATGGTTCCCATCATCCCAGGAAACCCATGCTTATGCTCGTGATAAGCATATAATCTTTCAAGGTTAGTATACGTGGGCTTTCGTAAATACTCAGCACCATATAACTCCATGATAACATTGCAAAACTTAAGGAGACAATCACGGGATGTTGTTGCAGCCACTGTGTAACACCCCCAAAATCTGATTTAGCGGAAGCATACATGTTTGGGTGCTACTAAATTGGTATCTCAACACAAGGTACAAATAACGGTTTTATCTCAACCGTTTAAAAAAGATTTCTTATCCAAAAGTGATTTTTTTACAACATTTCAAAAACGGTGTGGAAATATAAGCCCATAAGAGAAATCAAGCGGACCCAAATACATCAGAGTCTTCTATGACCATGTCATGCCCTGCCAAAGCCTCCAAAATTGGGTTATCTCCTTAAACCTGAAAATATATGCTAAAAGTGTCAACACGAGGTTGGTGAGTTCATAGGTTTAGGATAGAGCAGTAAAAATACTGTAAGTTCCATAAGAGTTTTGTGACCATTGTGTAGCTCACAATGTCATGAAAATAGTGTTTACCTTAAAGTAAAAATTTGTGATGTGGACCAAGTGTAGGGTATGCAACCCAAAGTAAAATTGTTTATTACGCTAGCTCTAAGTTCATGCAACCGAAGCTATAACTTGTGTGCATGCTCTAGAAGCATGTTAAATATCAGGGCCCGGCAAGTGTTTATCCTAGACACTTGTAGTTTTCGATATGGTATACGTTCGTTTTCCTATCCGGTCAACCCGAACGGGGACGTTACTCCCAATAGATCTATTTATAACATTCGCGCTTCCCAGCAGGAATTGACGGTTCATGAGTTTGGGCCAATTGGGACATACTAGTGCTTAGGCTAATCCGCGTAATAGTTTGAATACAACAGTGTTGGTCCATAAAATAGTTTTGCATGTTTCTCACCCCGATTGTAAAACAAGTGTAAATAGAGTGGGGCTATAAACTCACATGCATATCAGTCAATCGCATATCGCTTTCAAATAACCAATTCAAATAATTCAGCCAAACAGTCAGATGTTGAGTAAACAGTTCTCATATTCCAAATAAACAGTCATTGAGTTTAGTTAAAACGAGCATGTATTCTCCCCCAGAAACAGTTTAAGAACCAGTAAAAGTAGGGGCCATGAACTCACCTTAGCTTGCAGCAACGCACACAATGGTATCGAGAGTACAGGCACAACGGTGCCGGATCGACACAACCTAATATATATGTAGTTATCTCAGAATACATCTCGAAAAATAAAAGAGTTTTCGAAAGACAATCGTCTTAGTTTTTCGTGGATTACTCGAATCAAAGTTTGTAAAAAGTTTAGTGTTAACGTTTTCGTGTGGTGGTAAGATAGTATAGACTCAAGATTACTCACGCCAATTAGGAATAGAAAATCGACATAGTCGAGAAAAATACAGACGAGAACTTGAGTCGAGAAGAGAATGACAAACGAAGTCAAGGAAAACAGTGACCAAGGAAAATGTCAACAAAATAGGTCAATTAATACGTTTTCAGTGTTTACCCAATAACCCCAAATAGTTTGAAAATAATTAATATAGTTTTGAAAAGGTAATTTAAGTTTTATAAGAAACTCCAATTTGTATATCACATGGTAAATGTTTTCACGTAAATAAATCTACAAGTTTCGTTTAGTGTCGGGTTTGATAAGATAAAGGTTTTTGAATTATAAAGTATAAGTTTAGAATTGTTATAAATCATGTTGCGTCCATTTATACCATGTTTTTAAGTCAAGTGACTTTAATATAATCAATTTTTCTCAAAACAATATCTCCCGACAGTTTATAGTCTAATACTTGAATTTGTGTTGTTAATCCAGTCACGATACAATAATAGACCAACTAAATTATTTATTAGTTAGTGAGTTTTACAACTCGTTATTCGTTCAGTAAGTGTCGATTGCATTTTACGAGTTTCATATATTAAATTTGCCTCAAGCCCAATTTGTTCAATATGTCCAACCCGTAAGCAAAAAGTCCACTGTGGATGAATTCTACTAGGACTCTAGTTCATTCATTCACATCCAATTGTAGACTTGCTATATAAAAGAAATCTAGTATATTGTTTTGTTAAAAACAGGAATAAGAATTTATTATTGTGGTTTATAGCCTGCAATCTTCTCGTTATGCTAATTGTAGGTATTCAATTTCCCCAACTGAATGAGAGATTTTCCATTTGAGTTAAGATTATGTATGTTACTCGACCCAACAATAACCCAAACGCGCCATTAATTTTTATTGATTCGGAAGGAAAGCAACACAACCAAAAATCAACGCCTATTTTTGTTAACTCTGAATTGAAGACAAACACGCCCTTAAGGCCTGCTGTGACGGTTTCGAGACGACACCCAAACCCGACACCACTTGTAAACATTAACATAAAATCAAACACGCCCTTTGTGAATCGAAATGAATAAATGACAGTCAAGACAAATAAGTTATACACAAACCCAAAATAATCTTAGTCAAATAAGTAATACTACAATGGGCAGATCCAAATCACGACCGAACAATATTTAAGCAACAACGCAATCCAAACCCATACGTGACCCTCTACGGCTTACGACTTGCACCATATTCGGGTTCCCAAAACACAGTTCAATACCAATATCTAAATTCAAATGTGTTTATGCTATACCAAATCCAACTGTGACTAGAACCGGGTCGACCCGAACTTGGTCGGGTTTAATCCGACCCGCAAACATACGACCATCACAAATCCAAACAGAAAAGTATCACTAAATCAGTGTCAATGCCAAACCAGTGAGTTGACTCGGTACAAAAATCAGACAACCACCCTTTTTCACAGATTAAACCACTTGAAAAATGAAAATAAAAAACAAGTTCATTCGAGTTTTATATCCACGATTTATTCTAAGTTTAATCGGTTTCTTATGAGAACCAAACTCAAGATTATAAATAAAATTAATAATAATGAATCAAGAAGAACTCGAATAATCCTTACAGTAGTATGGTTTGACCGACAAGGAGAGATCGAAGGAATTAAGCACGAGTAATCCCAGCCCGATTTAAGCAAGAAAACCACCACAGCTATCCCTTCAATTTTTGATAGCGAAAATTTAAGTTTTGGGGTTTCCTGTGAATCGAGGGGTAGTTTAAGAAGAAGAAGGAGAGGAAAAGTTTGACTCCCCTTTCCTGCTCTCGATTTTGGGGAGGCCGTTTTGAGCAGCAGTCACCATCAATTGGTGTCTTTTAAGCATACGCGTTCTCTTCCCTTGAGAAAGGAGATATTGGACAAAACAAAAAGGGAGATGGCGATAGATCGATGTTGGTGATACAGAGAAAAAGAAAACAAAAAGGGAAGAAGATAAGAAAAGTAGAGTAGGGGGCGGTTGGGATTATTTATTAAATGGTTAAGTTTTGTTTTATTATTACTCCGTGTATCCTGTGTCCCGTTGAGCTAAAATATAATTGTGGAAACCTGGTTTGGTGCTTTCGAGCAACAATGCAAAAAATAGGTTTTCATGAACGTTCTTATAAAAACAATACTACTGACTCCGAAAAATAATTATCGGACTAAATCCATAAATAATGTGGTGTCGGTACGCATGTGATGTCGTGTTTTTCAGAAAAGCGAGATGACTTCTCGGTTTTGTACATAAATTGCCAGTAGGTGTCAGGAAGTGATTACTTCACTTTTCTTGATAAAATCAGTAGCTTGGAGAGTTACTGTATGCTACCGTGTGCGAGATAACTTCCCGAAATAATCATGTAAGCTCAAAAATGCTCAAATAAATCGTCAAATGATAATAAGTTAATTTTTATCATTAAAATAATGTTTGGAAAATTACGGGTGGTTACAGTCTACCCTCCTTAAAGTGAAATCCGTCCCGGATTTCAGTTTATGTTATCCGATAAATTGGTGTGTTAGAAGAGATGTTGGTACTCACAACAGATTTGAGTCTCACCAGGCTGTTTAGGGGTTTATCTTTGTTTGTGGGAGGGTACCCAGGTTGTCTACCATTGGCTTTCCCATTTTTGTGATTTGGTGAGTTATAATGATTCCGGAAGTAAGTTTAATAGAATGACAGTTCTAGTCATGGCTTCACGATATTTCACAACCTTGTTAGTGTGGGCACCTCAAATTTCTCGGTTCCACTCCCAGTTATGATCTATTCCTTAGTGGCACGAAGTTTCAACATGTTCTGATTTAGAGTGGCATGATGACTGGTTTTCAGGGTTTGATCCGGAGTTGTGTGTCTTTCCTTCTCATAGGATTGGATAAAAATCTTGTTCGAGAACTTTGTTTAAGTAGGTCTTTATACGAATTGACCAAAATAAGTTTCCAAGTATCACACATTTCCTTATCAGGGATTAATAGATACGTAGGGCGACACGATTTCAGAAGATTTAAAATATTGTAAAACAGTTCTTAGTCATGGTGTGGATGGGATAATTTCCACAAAAGTTGGCGTTTGACATTCCTTAACAAAAGTTTGATAAAGTTTGAGCAGAAAAATTTCATGCATCCAAGTGAGTGTTTTAGAAGAATATCACTACAGATTTCATAAGTATTCAATTTACTTTAACTGTATCAAGAGGTAGTAATATAAATGCTTTCTAGGTGGGTGGATAGTTCACCAGGTTATTGCAAAATAGTTTACAAAATGGGTTGTACGACAGTTTATAGAGTAATATGAAGACAATTTATTATTTGCAATTAGTAGCAAAATTGTAGTTTAGTCATGTGATATAGTAGCAAGGCAACAAATCGGGTTATAAAATAACTTGTGAAACGATTCGTACAACAGTTTATAGAACGAGAACCATTCGTTGTTTACAAAATAGTTGCAGGGTCAGGATTTTTGATTTCATAAAGTGGCGGTAAACATTTGTAGGGTGACCGCAATATGGTGTGTAGAATAACCGAAAACAGTCTGTATGGTATAAGCGACACGGTTTATTATTTTATGACAGGGTAGCAAAAATAACTGATATCCCCGAGAGACGAGAGAGGGATTAGGTGATTGTCCCAAGGAACGTGGTTCAGGTTATTCCTTAGGGTTTTAAGGTTTCTGTCGGGCGCAGAATCTCTGCCGAATGGGGAGTTTAATGAGTTCAGAGTACGACTCTGAAGGAGGATGTTGATTGCTACTAGCAATTGGTAGGCTATCTCAGTAGTGTACTTAGTATTTAACGCGGAAAGTACAACATCATTTGAGTGTAGGGTTTGAAGTGGAGGTGACTGTAACAAAACCACAACAAAACAAAGCTAGATAACAAATCCAAATCCAGGATGAGGTCCAAAATCGCAAAATCCAGCGATCCAAATTTCAAACATAGCTCAAAACCAATTCCAAACGTAGCCAAATTCAAATTCAAATGTAGCTAGAATCAAATTCGAACGCTCCAATAAGCTCAGCTGGCTTATTACAATCTCGAGGAGTTACAAATAAGTAACTCGGATTCAAACGGTGCTAATCGAGTCTAACCGACCCGATGCAAATTACGGTCAGATGGCGACAATCAGAAATTCCATATAAATGGGGGAGTATAGTGGTGCCAGGAGTATTACGGTTCATAAGGTGTTGTGATGCCAATGTGTTGTGTGTAGATGTAAATGTTCATGTTGGGCAGTGATTATGTACATACACAGAAATTTTGAAAGTTTCCGAAATCAAGTAGAAAATCAATCTGGACATAATTCTAGTATAACTAATCTCAGTATTGCAAAATTTACCTCTGAGTCGAACATAGGCGATCAGGCTATGTCCCACTGTCCCTGGTCGAATATAGGTGATTAGTCTATATTCCACCGAGGTTCAATAAATTTTGGAATACTCAGCTCAGTTATACCAATAATATGTCCCTTACTTTTAAAAGCTGCTTAAATAATTAAGGCGGATGTCCACACTCGAGGACGATTAATGAGATTGCGTAGGGAAAAGGCGTAATGCCACAACGAGTATGATGCGTGTGTATAAGTATGTCGAAGATACTTATAGTAGATAGCGAAAATAGATGGATATACTTATCCAATAATAGTGCGTACATCTCATCAATTATATTAGCAATAAAAATCACAAATGAGGCATCAGCTTGGCAGGCAGGCATGTGGCGGTCATAGGGTTAAGTTATTGTAAAAGCAGTTATAGTCTAGGTTTTAAATGTCACACCCCCAAAATCTGTGTCGCAGCGGAATGGAATTCCGGGGGCATGATGTTCTCGGTCACAAAGTACAAGGCAATAAAGAACGACCTCTAAGTGAGTCGTTTAAAAACAAGCGTTTGATTTAAAGTTAAGTTTTACAAAACATAGTTATCAGAGTTCACCATCAAAATGTAAGATTTAAATACAAAACCAAACGCTAAATATTGTAAGAAAATCTCCATCATGATGTGCATCCAAAATGTGACTCGAAGTGCTTCCATACAAAAGGTGTATCAACATCACCTAGTTACCTGAGAATACACGTTAAAAGGGTCAACAAATAATGTTGGTGAGAGTCATAGGTTTAAATAAACAGTAAGGCGGACCACAAGATTTCAATAGCAAGACAATACAACAAATATAATGTCACAGCCAAAAATAATAGCGATAATTACCAAAATAGCCCAAACACAAATGGGCGGTTCCCTATCTAACCCGAAATCCGAAAATAATTGTGTTGCCCAGGGCAACCGGCATTTTTTGGGGCAACCGAAGGATTTCCAGTGTATTTTTTGGGCAACAATCGCCCTTTTTTGGGCAACTGGGGGCATTGCCCAGGGCAACCGGGGTAGAAATATCCCATTTGGGTTTTGGGCTATTTTAGTAATTATCCCAAAATAATAATACAGTTCCTAAGCTCATGACCCTGAAGCTCGATGAACTGGTATGCAATTAAGCACAATAACAATGCCCCAAATAAGTGTTTGCCAGACACTCGAAAATAATCCGAATGATATGCGTCCGTTTACCCAGTTGGCGCGACCAACCCGGACGGGGTGTCAACCCAAATAGATCTATTCATAACATCCGCGCTTACTAATAATTAACGGTTCATGATACGTAGGGGACTTTAATGGCTATGTGGTAACGTAGGCAAAGTAACAGTTTCAGTACTTGTGTCCGTATGTAAAAACAAGCGTTGTATTCCCACCCCGAGGGTTTAGAAATCATGTATAAACAATGTAAAAGTCGGGGCTATGAAACTCACCTTAGCAAAGCAAATCTCGTTTGGTATTATGAAACGGCAAATAGGTCCAATAACTCTAGTCACGACCTAATTATGCATATGTCTTAGTTTCCGAAATCAAGGTCAAGCATGCAAGTCACACTCTACATTATCACTTGTACATGTCGTCGTAATATTTGTTGTCAAAATATAAATACGTCGTTTTGATCCTTTATTAGAAACTATCACTTTTTAGAAATCATAACTCGTTTATTTCATACCAAGTTTTATTTGTCGCGCTATTATATATTTCAAAGTTTTCTAACGCATCTAATATGTACATACATGGTTCTATCGCTTTTGTGTACTTTATTTCAACCAAAATACACTCAATATGGCTCACAATTCACTTTTAAAAATTCTAACAGCCCACTATTAGAAAAATAATAGGCTGTCCAAAATTATATGTGCCGCAAACATTCTTTTAGCCATATCTTTTGCGTCGTAAGTCCGTTTATTAACTGTGACTTATCCACGCGAAGGTATTTTAGTGTACTCTAGGTTTTTTCAAGGTCTTGGCTAGCCTAAATATCAGTTACATCTCAGTTTTCATCCTCAAAAATCGGGACAGAATGCATGTTTTTCAGATTTTTCAGAAAATGTTATTTTTCGTCGCCTAACTTCAAAATAGCGTATCTTTTTCGTTATAAGCCCGTTTTAACTTATTCAAGCGACCACGTTTTCGTTATTAAGTCTATTTTCTATATTTCTAACCCAAAAATACCTCTGAGTTACTGATTTTTCCAGATTTGGTAAAGTTGGACAGATTGCTTATTTTGAGTGTCAAAGTCTACTTTTTAATCTTCTAGTCTTTAAAATCACTTAACCACAAGTCCAAATTTCATCCTAGATCTTCCATCAACTCTCTAACATAACAATAGTGATCTAGACTTAAGCTTAACTATAACCCAAGTCCATGAATTAAATCATCTAGCACATCAAAATATACAAGTCCATTAATATTTATAAGGTTTCTTACCACTATTTTTCATGAAATATTTCCTACTTAGTTTTCTAGTAAATTTTCTTGTAACAACATGTTGTTTAAACATTATCTTTACTAAAGGATCATTAGTGTATGTAATTCTTTTCAACATGTACAAATGATAATGGGTAATGAGACTTGATCAAGCATCTAAAAAGGTAAGAACCATGAAATGTAAGTAAGCTTACTTACAAAGAGGATTGTGAAGAAAGAGTTGTGGATCACTAAATTAACCACCAAGCTTGTGCCCTAAAACCTTGTTAATGAGCCCTAGTACTTCTTGATTTATGCCACAACAAGTCTTTCTCCTCTTGCTCCCAAATGAGTGTGTCGAATTGTATGTAGTAAAGAGTAGGATGATATTTTTTTTTTGTTAACTTCACTAGTAGGAGTGCAAAAATGTGTTTAGTTCATGTTATTTATACTTGAACCAAGTCAAGTATGCAATAGGAAAGTCAAGTGTCATCATTTGGTCCAAGGGGGGGGGGGGAGGCCGGCTAGGGGAGGCTATGGAGGGGGCAAGGAGACACAAGGGTGGCTTGATTGTAAAAGTAGAAAAAGCTAGGTTACTTTGTGGCTAAATACATGATTATGTTAACTTGTCTTACTAATTATGGACAAAACATGAGAGGGGGGGGGGAGGCACTTAGTTGAAAATGGAAGATATTAGTGTAGTTTGATACAAAAATGTATATATTGTAGGTATCGGGTGTTAAAAATATGTACCGGTTGTTGTTTCGGTAATTAACGAAAAGTATACGTAATTAAACGTATGTTGTAAAGAAAATACTTTAGGTGTCAGAAAATATTTCTGGAACTTTTGTAATAGTTTTAGAAGTATAAAAATACCTTGAAAATAATCGTTGAGTGAATCGGGTATGTCGGGTGTTAAATATTACATAACAATTAATGTTTGTTAAATTTTTAAAACCATAAGTAACTAATGAATAGAAATTTGTTTTATGGTTTAGAATTGTGAAATGGAGCAGGAGCAAGATACTGGAGCGTTGTGGACTAAATTTAACTTAAGTCTTTTTGCACTTAGAATTTATTCTAGGCTTTCATGTCGGTTCAAGTAAAATCCTTACGTAAATTATTTTCAAATAAATGTCAAGAAAGTAAATTCGAGTTTTGCGAATAGTATTGACCTGAAATTTTACGGGTTGTGATAGTCTACCACCCATAAAAATGAATCTCGTCCTCGAGATTCAGCCAGTGTTGTTCATTGGATTGTCATTGGTGATGAGATGCGGGTATTTTTGACAGATTTGGTCTTCTCGTTCCCAAGTGAACTCGGGACCTCGTTGAGAATTCCAGCAAACTTTGACGATAGGAATTCTACTGTGCTTTAATCGCTTGACATCACGATCCATAATTTCTACTGGCTCTTCGATGAAATTAAGCTTGTCATCGAGCTGAATCTCTTCTAATGGAATGACGAGGGATTCGTCGGATAAACACTTTTTGAGATTAGAGACATGAAAGGTATTATGCACACTGCTAAGCTCTGGCAGGAGTTCGAGTCTATATTCCTCTGGACCGATTCTTGCAAGAATCTTAAATGGTCCATGTGAAAACGTAGAGGGGGGGGGGGGGTGAATACGTTACCGTTTTAAAATCTTAAAACTTGTTGTATCAAATGTCCATTTAAGCTTGTTGTAATATGAAAGATGTTACGTGTAGTTTATGACTAGCATATCCTTAAGCAAGTTGTCAAACAAGTATCACAACACAAACAAACATATAAAACAAACATAAAAGTAAAGAATAAAGAAAGCGCAAACCGAACACGATGATTTATAGTGGTTCGGTCACGGAGCTCCTCTCCGCCCTACTCCACTCCCCGAGTACCCAACTCGAGAGTTACTTCACTAGATCAACAAGCTCCCTTCTCGGCGGAGAAAACCTTACATACGTCGCTTATACTTTTTCTGGTACGAAGCTAAATACCGGGTTCTAGTTCGAGGTAGAACCAACCTAACGTCGCCTAAACAATTTCCGACACTAAGCTAGATGTCGAGTTCTTTTACATGGGTACAACCACTCCCGTCGTCGCTTAACCTTTTTCCAGTATTAAGCTAGATACCGAGTTCTTTACAAGGGTACAACCACTCCCGCTATGTTTTATGGCCCAACATAGAAACCTTGTGTTTTATGGCACAAACGCATAAACCATCTAATCTAATATGGTATGTTACAATGATGATCCATGACTTAAATGTTTCATGGATATGTATGACTAATCTAGATGAACTTCCATTGAAAGGAAGCCTTCAATGGATGAAGATCACAAGCTCCCTAAACTTGTTGTGATGGATCTTCATATATGCATATGGTATCTACATGAACTTCTTGAATAAGAAGTCTTCAATCATTGAGGATGTCAAGTGCCCTTTAATCTTCATATGTTGGAATGCTTTGGTGGATGACTTCAAGATCTTCTAACCTTCATGGTAGATCAGGAAATATGCTATGGATGATGACTCATGATCTTGAGCTTGCTTCACAGGCTCATAACAAGTGTATGCTTACAACATAATGAAAGTTAGTAACATTATGATCATTATGCAAAGGGTGATTAATGTATGAATCTACATGGTTTGCTACTGATCTAAGTATGTGAAATGATGAAGGGAATGTGTGTTCTAGTTGGATGAAACTATGGGTAAACAATGGGCTACTATTTATAGGAAAACTGTATGAACAGCTCACGGATTTGGCGGATCCAAATAAAGGGATCTGCCCTTTATGCTGTTTGGATCCGCTGGGACATGACAACTAATAGATTCTCAAATCTTTCCATATCTTACCATATCTTCCATAATCTAACAAAGTCAACTATGTTGCTTCAAGATCATTACAAAATATCTTTCTATATCTTTCCAAATCTTGTAAAAAGATTTCCAAATCTAATATTTTGCTTAAGAATCTTTCCAAAATATTTTTCCATATCTTTCCAAAAGATTTTCAAATCCAATCTTTTGCTTGAGAATCTTTCCAAGATATTTCTTAAATCTACAAGATATTATAAAGGTATCCTAATGATCTATGCAATGATGTCATGAACATATTTCTATTTTAATTCTTAAAATGTAAATAATGTAAATGTATATATGTATGTCCTATGTATATACTAGCTTAACTAATATATGTTTACCAATATGTATCATGTTAGTTTGACACCTAAAGTGTACCTATCCTATTAATCTTAGGAAACATGATGTACAAGTAAAAGTACTTGTATATGTAGGGTGTGAAATGAGGTTCTAAGTAGAATGGTTAGCCTTTTAAAATACTTAATGACCTATCCATATTTTAAACATTCTAAATGGTTTGTTAAGGGTTTGATTATAATGCCACATAACAAACATGTACGAACCTGTGTTGTATCATACGAGGATTCGAGAGGTGTTGAATGTATGTTGAGACAAGATATGATTACAAGTAACTTGTACATTTTATGTTATGTATCAAGTTACATGTTTGTCATCAATCAAAACAAACGAGACTGCTTGCACTAATAATCTCCCCAACGAGACTGTTTGCACTAACAATCTCCCCCTTTTTGATGATGAAAAAATATGTAAACGTGATAGAAAGTAAAATGTAAAAAGTTACTTGTGTCCGTACTACCTTTAATATTACCTTATCTGTTTACACCTTTCTCCACTCTTCTAGCCTATTACTTTCTCCATTTACACCTTTCTCCCCCTTTTGTCGAAGCAAAAAGGGTGTGTCCTTAGAGTTAACTTCATTTCTCCCTGAAATGACAAGCTTGCATCATCCCTAGTGAAGTTAAATATACTACTCTAATCTCCTATGGTTGTTGCGTCCCCTAGGTTGTTAGCGGATCCATGGATCAAACTAGACTCTTAACCTACATCAAGGTTAGTGGTGTGCAACATAAAAAGAATATATATGAAAAATGCATGACGAATGAAATGCAAATAGCCAACGATACACGTGGGTAAGCTATGTTGGACTATGTTGACCTATCTCCTCCTTTTTGTCAAAACAAAAAGAAGATATGCGTAGCGGGATGCGATTATGAGAAATTTAAAGCTCCCCCTTGATTTATACTTCCCCTAAATGGAGTGACAAGGATATGATGTATGATGATGCATGATCCTACAAAACAAATAGTTAGACTATAATATGCTCCCCCTTGATGTATACTCCTCATTGCTTGAGTACCAACGCATACGGTTCAAGGATGAGAAATGCCAAAAATGATGAGTTAGTATATGATATACTCCCCCTCGATCTATACTCCCCGTTGCTAGGGTACCGACGTATATGATCCAAGGATGAAGAATCCTACAAAATAAAGGTTAGTATAAAACAATATTTTTCCAAGGACAAGTATGTGATATACACCAATGCGTATATATGATGCTTCCTAAAAAATATTTGATGAAAACTCCCCTTGCTCTAGGGCGTCAAGATGAACCTATAAAAGAAGAAAAATAATTGATGCAAACTTCATCCTATGATGAGTAAGCTATATACGATCGAGCGTATATGATGATGAACCTACAATGAAATGGTTAGTGCAATATATTTTATCTCAAGGAAAAATATTATGCAACATATCAATAATCTAATCACAAACAACTTGCCAATTGTGATTGTCTAATCAAGGAGAGAAAAAAAAATGATGCAGCATACCGATTGTGATATCAATCGTGATTATCTAGTAACCCATTTTACAAAGAGTGTAATCTTCTAATAAGAATTACAAGAGTATATTCCTACAAAACACTGCCTATGATGAGGATATGAGTGATCCTAGTGTTGGTGTTAGTTTACTAGTGATAACTTGATAACTAAAGATTGATGCAAGTAAGTTTTTCGCTAATCCATGGGGATGATGATTAGTGAAAGAGGCGATGGAATGTGGTGGTTATAATGAATGCAATGAATTCAGAAACTCTAATGTATAGCAAATGCTATAAGAGTAATAAAGACGGTTAAGGTTATGATATTATCATCTACTAAAGATGATAAATGCTCAAATGAAGGAAGTGAATACAATGATCACTTAGGAATAGAGATTCCATATACCTATATGAAAATGAAAATGACATCATATGATGAGTGTGTTGATTGGACCAACGTGTTGAGAGTGATGGTTCTGTTTGCACTGACAATGATGTGCTTGATATGTATCAAAAAATGAAAAGGATGAGATCCTATGGTGGTGTTCCTTGACAATGAAGGAGTTCTAGATAATGAAGCTATTCTAGACAATGAAGATATGAAAGTAAATCCTAAACTCGGTTGTGAGAGGGTTGTCTATTTTAAAAGGTTGAAAACTGAGCCTAGTACCCGCGGATTGGGCGGAACCAAACTTTTGGTTCCGTCCGTCTTATCCAAGGGTTCCGTGAGACCAGAATAGGTTTGGTCATGTTTTTTCGTTTTTGATCAAACGAAGGTTCAAGCTAAGGTCTATTTATTTATAACTACTGATTTGGTTTCACTAATCCTAGTCAAAGTCTAAAGAGACTTAATGGTTCACGTTTAAGAGGTTTGTCAAACACATGATGTGTTTTTCACTTGACGAGGTATTGGTACAAGACTGTGATGTTGGGTTAAGAGGGTTTGACACACTTGTGATTGTGTGGTGTGAACCTACATGTCGGTATTTGAGGATCTAAGAGATATGTGTACTGTATTGACTTACAAATGACAATGCAAGCGATGAGCTTAGCAATGTTTTTGCGGATGTTGTTTAGCATACTAAGAACTTCATCCTCGAAGTTATGTAGCTCTTCTCTATCAATGCAAGATGATCGCACGACGAGGCATGTGGTTTCCTCATGGAAGGTGTATTGTTATAACTAAAGGATGATGGAGATGTTGTTAGGAAAGCGGAAGCAACAATATGATTTGGAGAGAGGTATGTTGAAAGATATCCAAACACAAATTTCAAACCTCTAAAACTTAATCCTAATAGGCTTTTAAAGCTATATGCAAGAGAATGGATCCCATAAACATATTACTAATCTAAGTAGCAATAATGAGACAACAATTATGCAAGATGAGCATAACAAAGAGAAATAACAAATAGTTTGTTATCAACCTACAAGACAAAAGTCTTAATGACAAAAGATGTGAATATCATAAGACAACATCTTATAAAACAAATAATCTACTACTAGACACAAAGTTACCACATAACATCAAGACAAATAATCATAGCATGACATTGTTTAAGATACTACATTGTGAAATTGTTTTGAAGTTAGGCTTAGTCACTTAAGCACACTTACCCATTAATTAACACAATGATCTTTTGTGTAAAATAAAATGACTTCTAAATGTTCATCATACCAAAAAGCACTTAGACATATTGGTGCACACATGGCAAACAAATAGTGTGACATTGTCACAAAAGTAATGAAACGATAGGTTCATGCAAACAATTCTGCCATTTTAGAAGCATGCATCATTTAGACTATCCTACGAAGGAAACTCAATGAATATCAACTAGACACAAAAGCTATCTAACACCATGTATTAAAAATGACATATAGTGAGTTAATAAGTAATACGTTAATCTTACGAAATAGCATATAATGAAAGAATGAACATATCATACAAATCATGTTAACATGAAGCATATAAACATGCAGACAAAACCTTTCCAAGGTTTACACATTTGACTATCAATCATGATAACGTCAAGATACTAAATCATATCAACCAATCAACATGTAATCAACACATGTATGTGTAATGCAAGTAATTTTAAAGAAAAATCACATCTACTACTTGTTTGATTAATATTCCTAAGACAAGATAAACTATCATCTTTTAATACTTACTTTAGGCAAGTATAGGAATAAAGATTTTTCAAGTTGGAGAATGAATATGAGACTATTACTAGCGGTGCTCAATTAAGGCTAAACACGACCATTTTTACGGGTGATTCCACATACCCAACTTCTCTGCTGGAAGCAATTTAACCGTTAAGTTAAATTGAGTTTCTAGTGCAATAAATTCTCCAGTAGTCATTCTCATGTCTGAAAGATAGGAATTCCTATTTTTTTCCTATCAAAGTATATAAAATATGATAGTTTACCAATTACTTGGCTTAATGAGACTCAACTATTATTAAAACTAATGTGATGAAGATGTCATGTTATACATGAGAATTTGACAAATATGTGTCAACAGATTTTAATCTTTGTGTTTGGAATCTAAGGTTGAGTGATCTAAAGGGTGACATCTTTTAAGTTGAGTTTAAGTATATGTTATGCAATCGATTTGATCATCTAAGACCAAGAGATATGTTTGTGTATGATAATGGAATATGTTGAGAACGTTCTCAAGAAAGCTTTGAAACAAGAATCTGAGTAAAGTTACCAACTTTAATAGATCTTGTGTATGCTCTAGAGATGTGTAGGATACACACAAGGTTTGAACTAGATTATGAGCAAGGTTTGGTTATGATGTACGCTTGAAAGAAGATAGATACACAAAGTATCTTTCAACAAGTAAGGTTATCATGCTTAAGAGAATAAGTGTGACAAGATGAGGGGAATAGTTCATAGAACTTGTTGGTGTAATGAAATCTCTTGTAACATAACCATTCATGTTGCAAGGAGAGAATGATGCATAGGATATACATTATCCTAAACGCATGATTTCTAAGGCATGATGCTTTCCCAAACATCATGTTTTCCTAATTGAAGCCAAAGTGTTTGAACAAAGGGATTTTTGAGCAATGCACTCAATGGAATCAAATGATGATAACAATTGTGGTGTTGAAATGGTTTCTTGTACTATGGAAGTACTTTAGGTTTCATGGATGTTTAAGATAGCAAAGATGAAGACTAATTCTTGTGATCTATTGAGTGGTACAACTAGTGAATGATTAGAAGCTTTGGCCTGATACATATCACAGAGGTGAATGTGATGGGATGATGGTGAAAGTACAAGTGTACTTTGGTGATAGGATAAGTGTTTTAACATATGTTGTTAAAATTACTTGGGTGTTGATTCTTTCGGATGTGACTTTTAATTACTACAATTGTTTGTCAGTTTTACTTGAATATTTCGGACGAAATACTTAAGTTGTCAATCCTACTTGGAGACAAGACTTGATAATTACATCTATAACCTAAGTGAGAGTTATGACTTGATGTATGATATTTTTGCCAACAGTGAGTTCGGACTTGTTAGGAGGTTGTCATTTTACAAATCAAGCTAATGGATAAGTAAAGGACAAGTGGATGCAGTGAATGTGTGTAATGATCACAAATGATCAGTGGTCCATGAACTGCAAGGAACAAATTTCCGGATTCCTTCCTTTATGGAGAAAGGTATCTTGGATCCCTTTTTGTGAAGTTTGAAGTTATGGTTAGAGATGATTTTCCTATAGGTGCAAGTGAAATGTTCTAATCCTAATATGAGTAAATCATCAGTGAAAAGAATCCTAGTGAAGAATGTGAGTGATCTTGAGTGAGGAATTTAAATGAAAGTTTGAAAAACTAGTTGTTATCTTGGCGGATCCAATTGACAACAAGTGCGGATCCCATATTTGGGTTCCGCAGAATCTACAGGGTGAGGAATGGCGGAGCCAAAGTGCTCAACAGGCGGATCCAAAATTTGGGATCCGCCATATCCGCCGATCAGAAGTGCTAATTCTAACAGAGGATATGTCATATTTTTCGTTACTCGTTCAAATCCCGAAAATTCTTCTAAAACATATGTAACAACTAATATGTGATAGAATAAAACTAAAAATGCAGGTTCTAACACATGTTTCCACAAAGATCAATATGATGATAATAACTTACCATAAATGGATGTTAAGCCAAACAGTGGCTTAAACACGGAAACTTGATAACATCAAAATGTTATCATCCTGCATGACATGGTTAGTATACATGAACATTCAAAGGTAAGTTTCTATCCTATGACAAGACAAAATCATTAAACATCATGATTAGAAGCAAATGTACCAATCACCATTATCACAGATACTACATGTTTACATATTTTAACATTTGAGCTAAAGTTTGTGCAAGACAATACTTTTCAATACACTAAACTAGTTTCACTTAGTTCTCATTCCTAAGTAAGTTATGCAAGGTTTTCTCATAACATATGCAAACAAAATTATCTAAGTCTATAAGTGAACCAAACACAGTTTATCAACTTAGTGCACAAGATCTAGCAAAAGTCCTATTGTGCATCAAACAAGCAATTGATAAACAAGCAAATAATTGTCATGGCAAAACACTTATGTATTTCCTATCAACAAATTCAATCACAATTACCAACAGGCAAATCACATGTTTGCAAATAACTTAGAGCAGATAGTCACATAGCATAACATAAATGAACATATACTTTTCGTCAATTTGCGTTTAAATATGACGATGTATGCTAAGCTTGATTTGTTTCCTTTATATTACCAAATTCTTTAGTTTCAAAAGAAATCATATCAATGTTTAAAGAATACCAACTTACATTGCCCGACGTAAAAGTTTAAGTTACTGTGTCAAAATGAAACTTAATATTTTGGACAGGTTGTAGTATTTGATTTGTTTTACCTACTTCAATTTAGCTTTAGGCCATGAGATTATTTTTAAATGAAAGTAGACTTAATTCTCTTCAAAATGATAGGTGGCGCGACTTCTACGGACTTACGGTTAATTAGTTATGAATTTTTGAAGTTGAATAAAAAAATGAATACTGCAGTGACGGATTCGACGGATCCTTTTTGAGGGATCCACCCTTTGTAACAAAGGGATCCGTGGGTGTCTGTGATAGATTCTCCTAAACTCGTATTTTGACATAAAGAAAACGTGTAGGACTTTCTAGACTTAATATTAAACATATATTACATATTTTTAACAATATTTCTACCTATGTGACTTATCTAAACATTACGAAGGTGATTTTTCAACTAAATTAATAGTTATCCCAAACGCCCCTTTAAAACCCGTGTTTTTCGTAAATTAGCTTTACGTATACAGTTTGACACTTAATCACTTTAAAAAATCTTTTCTTTTGTTTTTCCAAATACATCTTCAAGCTTGTATACAAAGTAGTATTTAACAACAAAATTTCTAAGTATCCATAGCGAAACATTTTTCATATTATATTCCGCTTCAATGGAAATTTGATACATGGATCGTACTCCATTTTAAAAACCATTTGTTTTAAAAATGAGAGCCACGTGGCTCTGATACCAATTGTGAAAACGTAGAGGGGGGGGGGGTTGAATACGTTACCGTTTTAAAATCTTAAAACTTATTGTATCAAATGTCCATTTAAGCTTGTTGTAATATGAAAGATGTTACGTGTAGTTTATGACTAGCATATCCTTAAGCAAGTTGTCAAACAAGTATCACAACACAAACAAACATATAAAACAAACGTAAAAGTAAAGAGTAAAGAAAGCCCAAACCGAACACGATGATTTATAGTGGTTCGGTCACGGAGCTCCTCTCCGCCCTACTCCACTCCCCGAGTACCCAACTCGAGAGTTACTTCACTAGATCAACAAGCTCCCTTCTCGGCGGAGAAAACCTTACATACGTCGCTTATACTTTTTCCGGTACAAAGCTAAATACCGGGTTCTAGTTCGAGGTAGAACCAACCTAACGTCGCCTAAACAATTTCCGACACTAAGCTAGATGTCGAGTTCTTTTACATGGATACAACCACTCCCGTTGTCGCTTAACCTTTTTCCGGTACTAAGCTGGATACCGAGTTCTTTACAAGGGTACAACCACTCCCGCTATGTTTTATGGCCCAACATAGAAACCTTGTGTTTTATGGCACAAACACATAAACCATCTAATCTAATATGGTATGTTACAATGATGATCCATGACTTAAATGTTTCATGGATATGTATGACTAATCTAGATGAACTTCCATTGAAAGGAAGCCTTCAATGGATGAAGATCACAAGCTCCCTAAACTTGTTGTGATGGATCTTCATATATGCATATGGTATCTACATGAACTTCTTGAATAAGAAGTCTTCAATCATTGAGGATGTCAAGTGCCCTTTAATCTTCATATGTTGGAATGCTTTGGTGGATAACTTCAAGATCTTCTAACCTTCATGGTAGATCAGGAAGTATGCTATGGATGATGACTCATGATCTTGAGCTTGCTTCACAGGATCATAACAAGTGTATGCTTACAACATAATGAAAGTTAGTAACATTATGATCATTATGCAAAGGGTGATTAATGTATGAATCTACATGGTTTGCTACTGATCTAAGTATGTGAAATGATGAAGGGAATGTGTGTTCTAGTTGGATGAAACTATGGGTAAACAATGGACTACTATTTATAGGAAAACTGTGTGAACAGCTCACGGATTTGGCGGATCCAAATAAAGGGATCTGCCCTTTATGCTGTTTGGATCCGCCGGGACATGACAACTAATAAATTCTCAAATCTTTTCATATCTTACCATATCTTCCATAATCTAACAATGTCAACTATGTTGCTTCAAGATCATTACAAAATATCTTTCTATATCTTTCCAAATCTTGTAAAAAGATTTCCAAATCTAATATTTTGCTTAATAATCTTTCCAAAATATTTTTCCATATCTTTCCAAAAGATTTTCAAATCCAATCTTTTGCTTGAGAATCTTTCCAAGATATTTCTTAAATCTACAAGATATTATAAAGATATCCTAATGATCTATGCAATGACGTCATGAACAAATTTCCATTTTAATTCTTAAAATGTAAATAATGTAAATGTATATATGTATGTCCTATGTATATACTAGCTTAACTAATATATGTTTACCAATATGTATCATGTTAGTTTGACACCTAAAGTGTACCTATCCTATTAATCTTAGGAAACATGATGTACAAGTAAAAGTACTTGTATATGTAGAGTGTGAAATGAGGTTCTAAGTAGAATGGTTAGCCTTTTAAAATACTTAATGACCTATCCGTATTTTAAACATTCTAAATGGTTTGTTAAGGGTTTGATTATAATGCCACATAACAAACATGTACGAACCTGTGTTGTATCATACGAGGACTCGAGAGGTGTTGAATGTATGTTGAGACAAGATATGATTACAAGTAACTTGTACATTTTACGTTATGTATCAAGTTACATGTTTGTCATCAATCAAAACAAACGAGACTGCTTGCACTAATAATCTCCCCAATGAGACTGTTTGCACTAACAGTCCAATATATCTAGGATTCAGTTTCCCGCACTTCCCAAATCGTATCACACCTTTCCAAGGCGATACCTTCAACATTACCATGTCTCCAACTTTGAATTCTAAAGGCTTACGCCTCACATCGTCTTAACTTTTCTGATGATCTCTCGCGGCTTTTAACCGGTTCCGAATCTGAACAATCTTCTCGGTTATCTCGTGAACAATTTCTGGACCGGTAAGTTGAGCATCTCCGACTTCAGCCCAACAGACTGGTAATCGGCACTTCCTACCGTATAGTGCTTCGAATGGTGCAGCCTTTATACTGGAGTGATAACTATTTTTGTAGGAAAACTCAATTAATGGAAAATGAGTATCCCATCTATTACCGAAATCAATCACACAGGCACGAAGCATATCTTCAAGTGTTTGGATAGTCCTTTCACTCTGACCATCGGTTTGTGGATGGTAGGCTGTACTCATGTCGAGACGGGTTCCGAAGGCATCATTAAGCGATTCCCAAAATCTTGAAGTGAATCGACTGTCTCGATCCGAAATGATTGAAACTGGTACACCATGTTTTGAGACAATCTCCTAGATATAGATTCTGGTTAACTTATCCATCTTGTAGGTTTCTTTAATAGGCAAGAAATGAGCTGATTTGGTGAGACGATCAACAATCACCCAAATCGCGTCGTGATCGCTCGGAGTCTTAGGAAGTTTAGTGATGAAGTCCATGGTAATACGCTCCCATTTCCATTGAGGAATCTCTGGTTGCTGTAGTAAACCAGACGGCTTCTGGTATTCGGCCTTCACTTTGGAATAAGTAAGACATTTGCTAACGTAGGTAGCAATGTCGGCCTTCATATTCGGCCACCAATACAGCTTTTTAAGATCCTGGTACATTTTGTCGGAACCAGGGTGTATGGAGTATTTCGATTTGTGTGATTCGTGCATGATCAGCTCTTGTAAGCCACCGAAAAGTGGTATCCAACTCTTATCTTTGAAGCATAACATTCCATCGGATCTTCTAACGAACCCAATTGTACTTTCTGGCATACCATCAATGTTCTCCTTCGGTCGGTTCTCTGCCTTAAGTGCTTCAGCCTGGGCCTCAAGAATTTTGGATGGAAGAGGCTAACTAATGGTCATACCCAATGATCTTACTCTTAAAGGTTTGAGTCGCTCTTTCCTGCTAAGGGCATCGGTTATTACGTTCGCTTTACCTGGATGATATCGGATCTCGCAATCATAATCACTAAGTAGTTCTAGCCAACGGCGTTGCCTCATATTAAGCTCTTTTTGATCTAAAATATGTTGAAGACTTTTGTGGTCGGTGTACACTGTACACTTTGTACCGTAGAGGTAGTGTCTCCAAATCTTTAGCGCAAAGACAACTGCTCCTAACTCTAAGTCATGAGTGGTGTAATTCTTTTCATGAACCTTGAGTTGGCGAGAAGCGTAAGCTATAACCTTTTCATTTTGCATCAACACAGCTCCAAGTCCTTTATGCGAGGCATCGCAATAAACTACAAAATTTTTCATTCCTTCGGGTAAAGCCAAAATCGGCGCACTGCAAAGTTTCTGCTTCAACAACTGGAAGGCAGACTCTTGTTTCTCTCCCCATTCGTACTTCTGTTTCTTTTGCGTTAGCTTGGTTAAAGGCTTCGCTATCTTCGAGAAACCCTTAATGAACCTTCTGTAATACCCGGCAAGACCTAGAAATTGACGAATCTCGGTGGGAGTCTTAAGTGTTTCCCAATCTTTGATAGCCTCGATCTTAGCTGGGTCCACATGCAATCCCTGACTGTCGATTACGTGCCCCAGAAATTGTACCTTTCGGATCCAAAAATCGCACTTAGAAAACTTGGCGTACAATTTCTCGTCCTTGAGCAATTCTAAGATCGTCTTAAGATGCTCTTCATGCTCTTCCTTGCTTTTGGAATAGATTAGGATATCATCGATGAACACAATTACAAATTTGTCCAGGTACGGTTTGCACACCCGATTCATGAGGTCCATAAATACCGCATGTGCATTAGTCAATCCAAACGGCATCACCTGAAACTCATAATGACCATAACGAGTCCTAAAAGCCATTTTCGGAATATCTTCTTCCCGAACCCTTAGTTGATGATAACCCGATCTCAAGTTGATCTTTGAGTAAAAACTGGAACCTTGCAACTGATCAAACAAATCGTCGATTCTTGGAAGTGGGTAACGGTTCTTTACTGTTAACTTGTTCAGCTCGCGATAATCTATGCACATTCGGAATGATCCATCCTTCTTCTTCACAAACAAGACCGGTGCTCCCCAAGGCGAGGAACTTGGTCTAATGAATCCCTTATCTAACAGTTCTTGTAACTGATTAGACAATTCTTGCAACTCCGATGGTGCTAGTCAGTAGGGTGCTCTTGCTACTGGTGCTGCTCCTGGCACCAAATCTATCTGGAACTCTACTTGACGGGTAGGCGGTAATCCAGGCAAGTCTTCGGGAAAGACTTCCGGAAAATCTCGAACAATCGGCACGTCTTCCAATCGTTTCTCCTCTGATTTCTTTTCGGTTATATGTGCCAGAAAAGCATGACATCCCTTCTTTATATACTTTTCGGTCTTGACACACGAGATGATGTGTAATCGAGTTCCGCTTCGTTCACCACGGATAATCAAGGTTTCACCATTAAAAGGGAGATGAACAACCTTTTCATCGCAAATGATCCTAGCTTGGTTTTTAGATAACCAATCCATACCAATTGCGACGTCAAAACTACCGAGTTAGATAGGGATAAGATCGATGCTAAATGGATGATTTAGGAAATTAAAGGTGCAATTGCGGATTATGGTATTGGAGCTAACTTTGTTACCATTTGCCAATTCAACGTCATAGGTGGTGTCTAAGATGGTCGGTGCAATATTAAGTAGAGGAGCAAAAGTAGTAGACGCAAAACTTTTATCGGCACCCGAATCAAATAAAACTGAAGCATAATGATCATTGAGAAGGAACGTACCCGTGACAACCATCGGGTCCTCAGCAGCTTCCCTATTTATGAGATTATAAACTCTCCCCCGAGCTCCGTTATTCTGAGTTCCCTGATTCTTCTCCTTTGGGCATTCTTTCTTGAAATGTCCTGTTTCGCCACATCCGAAACATGCTCCAGGAACCCTTTGATTAGTTGCAGCAGCAGGAGACCTACAGTCTTTGGTTAAGTGCCCAATTTTCTTACAATTGCCACATGGAGTAGGGCAACGTCCTGGATTGTGGTGACGTTGGCACTTGTCACACTTAGGAAGATTTCCTTTATAACCTCTCTTCTCTGTCGGGCCCGAAACATAGGCCTTAACAACTTCTTGCCTTTTGTTGGGTTGCTGAGTAGCATTTCCTCCCTGATTAGAATCCCACTTTCTCTTGTTGTTGTTGCTGTTGTGGTGGCGGTTGTTGTTATTGTTGCGGCTACTGTTATTGCTATCTCGAGCAGCCTTGGCTCGAACAACTTGATCCATCAGATTGTGAGACATTCGGATTGTCTCATCCAAAGTACTCGGCTTAGAAGAGGTAACATTTCCTTGAATATAAGATGGAAGACCCCAAATGTACCTTTCAATCTTTTTATGAGTAGTCGAAACCATCTCAGGACAGAGAGTAGCCAATTCATGATATCGTTGAGTATAAGCTGCAATGTCGTACCCTTTCACTGTTAAATTCCAAAATTCAACCTCCAATTTTTGAACTTCATTTCTCGGGCAATACTAAGCAGTCACCATTTCCTTAAACTCAGCCCATGGTAATTCAAAAGCAGCATCAATTCCCACTGATTGGGCATAAGCATTCCACCAAGATAAGGCACCGTCCAACAAGGTACCTGTAGCATATTTCACCTTACAGTTTTCCGCACAGTTGCACATACGGAAAGTTGATTCCAACTTCTCGAACCATCGTACCAAACCGACAGCTCCTTCCATGCCACTGAAAGTTTGCGGCTTGCAACCCAAAAACTCCTTGTAAGTACATCCGCGAACCGCGGTCTCAACTCTGGTTGCAGTCCCACTAGCTTCTCCTCCGTTACCACTGTTGCGATTGTTCTCATATTCAGCCATAACAGCAGCCACCTGGGCCGTGACCCATTGGTTAACGAGTCGATCAATCTCAGCTGAACTCATGCTTTGTTTCTTAGGCGGCATCGTTTTTCTAATCACAAGAAATAACAATAATTAGGATCCATAAGTAACAAAGGTTGTCACAATCATATATATATACAACCATGAAGTGTGAAAATCACAAGAAGATCAATCACAACCATATAGGAATAAATCATGACAAAAATAGATCATGGTAGAAATATCGCGTGATGAGAATAATCCATAATAGATCGAAATAATCATAACATATTTTCACCATGAGTAGGTACAACCACAACAAGATAAAAATACACACGATAATGATAAAGCATGACAAGGATAATGAATCATAATAACCATAATATATTTTCACCATGGGTAGGTACAACCACAACAAGATAAAAATACATCATGGCAATGATAAAGCACGATAAGAATATGGCATGATACTAATCAACCACAATAAGAACAAATCACGACAACCATAATAAGATCACAACATAGATAGATACCTCACAACATACATAGATACAAAAGGAAAGTCTCGGTTCACATCGACCGATATCGCATCATAGCGTACAAAAGAAAAGTCTCGGTTCACATCGACCGATATAATACATCCTGACATAACTTGCTACATTGCTATACAACTAACAAAAGATCGCAAGCGTCACTACTAATGCCACACACCCCGTGGCTAGGATATACATACAAAAGATGACTATGATACAAATCTAGTCTAAGCACTACCAGGGGCACTATCAAGACGGCGCTAGAGATCTCTGATCTGATCATGGAGACTAGCAATCAACTCATCCTGGTCGCATCTGCACGCCTGCTCGTCCTCCACGAAATGCTCTAGTGTAGCAATCCAGGAGTGGCCAATGATCTGATGCTCCAACTGAGTCTCCAAAGTCTCAATGCGCTCTAGGGGAACCTCATCGAGATGATCAAATATCCTGCCAATACGGTCCTCATGACGGACCATCCTGGCAATTAGAAGTGGTATGGTGTGGTGAATCGGCTCACCAGTGACCGGAAGAATACGGGCAGCTGCCATCTCCGAGCTCTCTCCTAACTCCCAAGCACGAGGAGTAACCTCATTGTACCTCCACCTACTGAGAACAGGGGGAATAAATGATCATCTGCGGGCGTCAACCCGTCTACGAACCTCGTGTCGAGCGGAGGCCTCAATAGTAGCCATAACATAGGGATCTAAAGGAGAAGGAACCATGGTAAATGCCCTCGTTCGAGGTGGTAGCATGGGATCAGGAACATCTCTGGATGGTGATGGTAGGGGAACTGTGGTAGTCTGACGGTAAATAACTGGTGGTGGTGGAGATGATGGTGGTGATGGAATACGAGGTGGAGTAACAGTGGGTGCTGATGCACGGCTGGGTCGAGAGCGAACCCTCTTCCTAGCGGTGCGTAACATGATAGGGCCATCCTCATATAATCGGTAGCGACGACCAATAGGGATCTGATCTGGTGTACAACAGGAGCACGCCTAACACGGCGCACTGGTGGTGAGGCTGGTGGTGATGGTACTGGAGGAGCAGGTGCAATGGGTGGTGATGGTATATGTGGTGTAGATACAGTCTGGGCGTCCTCGAATGGCTCGGTCTCCACAGACTCATCGTCAGAAGGTACGGGAATAGGAATGACTGGCGTCACCGGAATAGTGGATGATGATGGATCATCCGTATCCGAATCAGAATTGAGAATGATAGGATCGGTAAGTGAAGACATATCACTGTAAACCAGGTCAATAATAATATGTATAAGTACAAATGACTTATATAAAATAAGTGAATAAAAACATATTTCGCAATCCTAAGCACATCATGATATTGTGAAGTGTCGTGACCTAGTGGTTATAGTCTAGGGTCAATGATGCATCCTAGTTCTCTATAACCTTGGCTCTGGTACCAATCTGTCACACCCCCAAAATCTGTGTCGCAGCGGAATGGAATTCCGGGGGCATGATGTTCTCGGTCACAAAGTACAAGGCAATAAAGAACGACCTCTAAGTGAGTCGTTTAAAAACAAGCGTTTGATTTAAAGTTAAGTTTTACAAAACATAGTTATCAGAGTTCACCATCAAAATGTAAGATTTAAATACAAAACCAAACGCTAAATATTGTAAGAAAATCTCCATCATGATGTGCATCCAAAATGTGACTCGAAGTGCTTCCATACAAAAGGTGTATCAACATCACCTAGTTACCTGAGAATACACGCTAAAAGGGTCAACAAATAATGTTGGTGAGAGTCATAGGTTTAAATAAACAGTAAGGCGGACCACAAGATTTCAATAGCAAGACAATACAACAAATATAATGTCACAGCAAAAAATAATAATACAGTGCCCTTGCTCATGACCCCGAAGCACGATGAACTGTTATGCAATTAAGCACAATAACAATGCCCCAAATAAGTGTTTGCCAGACACTCAAAAATAATCCGAATGATATGCGTCCGTTTACCCAGTTGGCGCGACCAACCCGGACGGGGTGTCAACCCAAATAGATCTATTCATAACATCCGCGCTTACTAATAATTAACGGTTCATGATACGTAGGGGACTTTAATGGCTATGTGGTAACGTAGGCAAAGTAACAGTTTCAGTACTTGTGTCCGTATGTAAAAACAAGCGTTGTATTCCCACCCCGAGGGTTTAGAAATCATGTATAAACAATGTAAAAGTCGGGGCTATGAAACTCACCTTAGCAAAGCAAATCTCGTTTGGTATTATGAAACGGCAAATAGGTCCAATAACTCTAGTCACGACCTAATTATGCATATGTCTTAGTTTCCGAAATCAAGGTCAAGCATGCAAGTCACACTCTACATTATCACTTGTACATGTCGTCGTAATATTTGTTGTCAAAATATAAATACGTCGTTTTGATCCTTTATTAGAAACTATCACTTTTTAGAAATCATAACTCGTTTATTTCATACCAAGTTTTATTTGTCGCGCTATTATATATTTCAAAGTTTTCTAACGCATCTAATATGTACATACATGGTTCTATCGCTTTTGTGTACTTTATTTCAACCAAAATACACTCAATATGGCTCACAATTCACTTTTAAAAATTCTAACAGCCCACTATTAGAAAAATAATACGCTGTCCAAAATTATATGTGCCGCAAACATTCTTTTAGCCATATCTTTTGCGTCGTAAGTCCGTTTATTAACTGTGACTTATCCACGCGAAGGTATTTTAGTGTACTCTAGGTTTTTCAAGGTCTTGGCTAGCCTAAATATCAGTTACATCTCAGTTTTCATCCTCAAAAATCCGGACAGAATGCATGTTTTTCAGATTTTTCAGAAAATGTTATTTTTCGTCGCCTAACTTCAAAATAGCGTATCTTTTTCGTTATAAGCCTGTTTTAACTCATTCAAGCGACCACGTTTTCGTTATTAAGTCTATTTTCTATATTTCTAACCTAAAAATACCTATGAGTTACTGATTTTTCCAGATTTGGTAAAGTTGGACAGATTGCTTATTTTGAGTGTCAAAGTCTACTTTTTAATCTTCTAGTCTTTAAAATCACTTAACCACAAGTCCAAATTTCATCCTAGATCTTCCATCAACTCTCTAACATAACAATAGTGATCTAGACTTAAGCTTAACTATAACCCAAGTCCATGAATTAAGTCATCTAGCACATCAAAATATACAAGTCCATTAATATTTATAAGGTTTCTTACCACTATTTTTCATGAAATATTTCCTACTTAGTTTTCTAGTAAATTTTCTTGTAACAACATGTTGTTTAAACATTATCTTTACTAAAGGATCATTAGTGTATGTAATTCTTTTCAACATGTACAAATGATAATGGGTAATGAGACTTGATCAAGCATGTAAAAATGTAAGAACCATGAAATGTAAGTAAGTTTACTTACAAAGAGGATTGTGAAGAAAGAGTTGTGGATCACTAAATTAACCACCAAGCTTGTGCCCTAAAACCTTGTTAATGAGCCCTAGTACTTCTTGATTTATGCCACAACAAGTCTTGCTTCTCTTGCTCCCAAATGAGTGTGTCGAATTGTATGTAGTAAAGAGTAGGATGATATTTTTTTTTTGTTAGCTTCACTAGTGGGAGTGCAAAAATGTGTTTAGTTCATGTTATTTATACTTGAACCAAGTCAAGTATGCAATAGGAAAGTCAAGTGTCATCATTTGGTCCAAGGGGGGGGGGGAGGCCGGCTAGGGGAGGCTATGGAGGGGGGCAAGGAGACACAAGGGTGGCTTGATTGTAAAAGTAGAAAAAGCTAGTTTACTTTGTGGCTAAATACATGATTATGTTAACTTGTCTTACTAATTATGGACAAAGCATGAGGGGGGGGGGGGGGGGGGGGCGGCACTTAGTTAAAAATGGAAGATATTAGTGTAGTTTGATACAAAAATATATATATATTGTAGGTATCGGGTGTTAAAAATATGTACCGGTTGTTTTTTCGGTAATTAACGAAAAGTATACGTAATTAAACGTATGTTATAAAGAAAGTACTTTAGGTGTCAGAAAATATTTCTGGAACTTTTGTAATAATTTTAGAAGTATAAAAATACCTTAAAAATAATCGTTGAGTGAATCGGGTATGTCGGGTGTTAAATATTACATAACAATTAATGTTTGTTAAATTTTTAAAACCATAAGTAACTAAAGAATAGAAATTTGTTTTATGGTTTAGAATTGTGAAATGAAGCAGGAGCAAGGTACTGGAGCGTTGTGGACTAAATTGAACTTAAGTCTTTTTGCACTTAGAATTTATTCTAGGCTTTCACGTCGGTTCAAGTAAAATCCTTACGTAAATTGTTTTCAAATAAATGTCAAGAAAGTAAATTCGAGTTTTGTGAATAGTATTGACCTGAAATTTTGCGGGTTGTGATATTAAAATACCCAGTTCTCTATAACCTGGCTCTGATACCAATCTGTAACACCCCTAAAATCTGATTTAGCGAAAGCATACATGTTTGGCTGCTACTAAATTGGTATTTCAACACAAGGTACAAAGAACGGTTTATCTCAATCGTTTAAAATAGATTTCTTATCCAAAAGTGATTTGTTTACAACATTTCAAAAGCGGTGTGGAAATATAAGCCCATAAGAGAAATCAAGCGGTCCCAAATACATCAGAGTCTTCTATGACCATGCCATGCCCTGCCAAAGCCTCCACAATTGGGTTATCACCTTAAACCTGAAAATACATGCTAAAAGTGTCAACACGAGGTTGGTGAGTTCATAGGTTTAGGATAGAGTAGTAAAAATACTGTGAGTTCCATAAGAGTTTTGTGACCATTGTGTAGCTCACAATGTCTTGAAAATAGTGTTTACCTTAAAGTAAAAATTTGTGATGTGGACCAAGTGTAGGGTATGCAACCCAAAATAAAATAGTTTATTACGCTAGCTCTAAGTTCATACAACTGAAGCTATAATTTGTGTGCATGCTCTAGAAGTATGTTAAATATCAAGGTCCGACAAGTGTTTATCCTAGACACTTGTAGTTTTCGATATGGTATACGTTCGTTTGCCTATCTGGTCAACCCGAACGGGGACTTAACTCCCAATAGATCTATTTATAACATTCGCGCTTCCCAGCAGGAATTGACGGTTCATGAGTTTGGGCCAATTGGGACATACTAGTGCTTAGGCTAATCCGCGTAATAGTTTGAATACAACAGTGTTGGTCCATAAAATAGTTTTGCATGTTTCTCACCCCGATTATAAAACAAGTGTAACTAGAGTGGGGCTATAAACTCACATGCATATCAGTCAATCGCATATCGCTTAGTTAAAATGAGCATGTATTCTCCCCCATAAACAGTTTAAGAACCAGTAAAAGTAGGGGCCATGAACTCACTTTAGCTTGTAGCAACGCAAAAATATCACAGTGGTCACAACTGGCATCGAGGGCAAAACACAATGGTATCGAGAGTACAGGCACAACGGTGCCGGATCGGCACAACCTAATATATATGTAGTTATTTCAGAATACATCTCGAAAAGTAAAAGAGTTTTCGAAAGACAATCGTCTTAGTTTTTCGTGGATTACTTGAATCAAAGTTTGTAAATAGTTTAGTGTCACTTTTTCATGTGGTGGTAAGACAGTATAGACTCAAGATTACTCACGCCAATTAGGAATAGAAAATCGACATAGTCGAGAAAAATACGGACGAGAACTTGAGTCGAGAAGAGAATGACAAACGAAGTCAAGAAAAACAGTGACCAAGGAAAATGTCAACAAATAGGTCAATTAATACGTTTTCGGTGTTTACCCAATAACCCCAAATAGTTTGGAAATAATTAATATAGTTTTGGAAAGGTAATTTAAGTTTAATAAGAAACTCCAATTTGTATATCACATGGTAAATGTTTTCTCGTAAATAAATCTACAAGTTTCGTTTAGTGTCGGGTTTTATAAGATAAAGGTTTCTGAATTATAAAGTTTAAGTTTAGAATTGTTATAAATCATGTTGCGTCCATTTATACCATGTTTTTAAGTTAAGTGACTTTAATATAATCAATTTTTCTCAAAACAATATCTCCTGATAGTTTATAGTTTAATACTTGAATTTGTGTTATTAATCCAGTCACGATACAATAATAGACCAACTAAATTATTTATAAGTTAGTGAGTTTTACAACTCGTTATTCGTTCAATAAGTGTCGATTGCATATTTAGTTCCGTTACGAGTTTCATATATTAAATTTGCCTCAAGCCCAATTTGTTCAATATGTCCAACCCGTAAGCAAAAAGTCCACTTTGGATGAATTCTACTAGGACTCTAGTTCATTCATTCACATCCAATTGTAGACTTGCTATATAAAAGAAATCTAGTATATTGTTTTGTTAAAAACAGGAATAAGAATTTATTATTGTGGTTCATAGCCTGCAATCTTCTCGTTATGCTAATTGTAGGTATTCAATTTCCCCAACTGAATGAGAGATTTTCCATTTGAGTTAAGATTATGTATGTTACTCGGCCCTACAATAACCCAAACGCGCCATTAATTTTTATTGATTCGGAAGGAAAGCAACACAACCAAAAATCAACGCCTATTTTTGTTAACTTCGAATTGAAGACAAACACGCCCTTAAGGGCTGCTGTGACGGTTTCGAGACGACACCCAAACCCGACACCACTTGTAAACATTAACATAAAATCAAACGCGCCCTTTGTGAATCGATGTGAATAAATGACAGTCAAGACAAATAAGTTATACACAAACCCAAAATAATCTTAGTCAAATAAGTAATACTACAATGAGCAGATCCAAATCACGACCGAACAATATTTAAGCAACAACGCAATCCAAACCCATACGTGACCCTCTACGGCTTACGACTTGCACCATATTCGGGTTCCCAAAACACAGTTCAATACCAATATCTAAAGTCAAATGTGTTTATGCTATACCAAATCCAACTGTGACTGGAACCGGGTCGACCCGAACTCGGTCGGGTTTAATTCGACTCGCAAACATACGACTATCACAAATCCAAACAGAAAAGTATCACTAAATCAGTGTCAATACCAAACCAGTGAGTTGACTCGGTACAAAAATCAGACAACTACCCTTTTTCACAGATTAAACCACACGAAAAATGAAAATAAAAAACAAGTTCATTCGAGTTTTATATCCACGATTTATTCTAAGTTTAATCGGTTTTTTATGAGAACCAAACTCAAGATTATAAATAAAATTAATAACAATGAATCAAGAAGAACTCGAATAATCCTTACAGTAGTATGGTTTGACCGACATGGAGAGATCGAAAGGAATTGAGCACGAGTAATCCCAGCCCGATTTAAGCAAGAAAACCACCACAACTATCCCTTCAATTTTTGATAGCGAAAATTTAAGTTGTGGGGTTTCTTGTGAATCGAGGGGTAGTTTAAGAAGAAGAAGGAGAGGAAAAGTTTGACTCCCCTTTCCTGCTTTCGATTTTGGGGAGGCCGTTTTGAGCAGCAGTCACCATCAATTGGTGTCTTTTCAGCATACACGTGCTCTTCCCTTGAGAAGGGAGATACTGGACAAAACAAAAAGGGAGATGGCGATAGATCGATGTTGGTGATATAGAGAAAAAGAAATAAAAAGGGAAGAAGATAAGAAAAGTAGAGTAGGGGGCGGTTGGGATTATTTATTAAATAGTTAAGTTTTGTTTTATTATTACTCCGTGTATCCCGTGTCCCGTTGAGCTAAAATATAATCGTGGCAACCTGGTTTGGTGCTTTCGAGCAACAATGCGAAAAATAGTTTTCATGAACGTTCTTATAAAAACAATACTATTGACTCCGAAAAATAATTATCGGACTAAATCCATAAATAATGTGGTGTCGGTACGCATGTGATGTTGTGTTTTTCAGAAAAGCGAGATGACTTCTCGGTTTTGTACATAAATTGCCAGTAGGTGTCAGGAAGTGATTACTTCACTTTTCTTGATAAAATCAGTAGCTTGGAGGGTTACTATATGCTACCATGTGCGAGATAACTTCTCGAAATAATCATGTAAGCTAAAAAATGCTCAAATAAATCATCAAATGATAGTAAGTTAATTTTTATCATTAAAATAATGTTTAGAAAATTACGGGTGGTTACACACTGCTAGATTCTCGTCAAGAGAATCAGGAACGACCGCGTATCCCTATTGACGAATGGCCGCAGTACACTTGACCAATGGGCTAATACCAAACATGCCCCTACAATCAGGAGTTTGTTGAAAATAAGGAGAGTAATCGGTTACCTCTCGAACAATATGTGTGAAAATTTCTCAGCTCATTCGGAATCGCCGAGAGAATGTTCTTTCGTCGAACTGCGGGTTTTCGGAGAAGTATGCCGCCACTAAACGATTATGAGCACCCGAATGATCCCTACGTATGTGCCTTCGTGGAACTTTTGGCTATGATGCTTGGTAAGCGTTTCAAGCAAACTCCGCAAACTCCGTAAACTCACTCATAACTTCATCATCGTCGGAAGATGATGAACCAAATAATAGCTCGTAAGACATAATTAAAAGAATGTGTTTGAAGGTATTGATAGAAATGTTGTTAGAAATTGTGTGTTTAGAAGTGTGTTTGAGGTTGGTATTTATAAGGTTGTAAAAGTGGTAAAGTTTAAATATATATATATATATATATATATATATATATATATATATATATATATATATATATATATATATATATATATATATATATATATATATATATATATATATATATTTTAATTCAAAAGGTTAGGAAGTGAAAGTCGGTCGAAATTATGACCGACCTTGTGTTTACTAGTTGTTCGACCGATGTTTGCCTAGCCAACCACAAAGGAGTCGATCTTCAAATCGGTCACCATTTGTGATCGACCAATAATTTCCGAACCAGTGTGACTAGCCTAAGCAACTTTCTACTAATATTTTAAAATTAATTAATTATTGTTTACTTCAAATGGTTTCTAAGGAAATAATCTTTTACATAATTCTGAAGGTTTCATGGGGTCTCACTTTGGCTTATGCCTAAATGTGTTTGGTTGACATTTGACAATTACATTTAGTAACTCGTTCCAAAAATGAGAGATTAACAACTGCAGAACAATTGTGTCTTGCTTTTTCTACTGGTAATCGAAATTCGGAGTTTTTGTATAATTCTCCTGTAAGAGATGTAAAATGATATTTTGGTTCCGGTTAACAAACGGGTGCGTTTTGTATTTTGGTGTAAGATTTATAAAATGATGTGAGAAAAAATTTAACATTTTTTATGAAGTATTAAATTATTTTGTATGCAAATTTAGAAAGGGTTTGTTTAATGACTACCTTCAGAGCACTAGTTAAAAGGTATTAATCAAATAAAAACTTTCTTTTTCTATTAAAAAATGAATTTAATATACACATTAATCAAACTGGAAAATACCTTAATTAATTAAATGTTATTTTTAATTTAATGAATACCATGTTTCCTTGTTTAAACGTATAAAACAATGATCCCAAGACACTTATTAAACAATCCCATTGAGCGTACCAAAGTCTTGTAGTCTCCTTCAAGCCATAGATTATTTATTTATTAAGCATAAATCATGCCTAAAATATTCATCATGTGACACATGAAATATGCATTTTTCTCTCTTAAATTTGGCTCTTGATTTTGCCACATTTCACAATCTTAAAGTTAAACATATATTTATATAAATATTTTGGTAATGTATATCATTTTCCATAATCTAAACCCACTTTTTTTTAGGATTATGTTTGGCGCGGAGCTTTTTGAGATAAAGAGCGGTGAGCAACGAGCTTTTTGATTTTTAGTGTTCGTTTGGCAAAAGAGCGGTGAGCTTTGCTATTTTTTTTTAGTAATGCTCATTTTTTCAATGCTTATTTAAGAAGCTGTGAGCGGTGAGCGGTGCCTAATGCTCACGCCTCACACAGCTACTTTTAACAAACACACCCTTAGACTCTTCAACCCCAAATATTTGCTTTAAAAACCAACCAAAATCCACCCACTAAAATCAAACGCACCCTAAATGCTCCTATAAGAGCATGGGGTGCAATGACTAACTCAAGCTCTTCATTCGGGCCCCACAGGGTGCCACGTCACCACAACAAACCACAACTAACAACCCTCCTCCCCAACAACAAACCACAACTTACTCATTTGGGCCCCACCACTATCTATTTTTATTTCTTTTATTCAAATACCTAAATAAACTAAATTCATTTCACTCAAATAAAAATACAATACATCAAACTTAAAAACATACGAAACATAGAATTACGAAACGATACGAAATTTTATATAGAGTTGTAGTTGTCGATGAGATCCGACTTCTCCTCCTACACTTGTAAGACCTGCTCCCTAACCATCTTCAACGGTACATGAAGTTCCAGATCTGTTTCATTATTTCTTTGTAGAGTTTCCAGACCGACCCTGATAGCTGGATGGTCTTGAGGCAACTCACGCAACCTTTCGATCTCTGGAGCACGATTATGCATTTGTAGCATAATACGAGTTATCTCACCAAACAAACTGTTAATAAGTCTGAGTTCTTTTTCTTGTTCAGTTCTTAAACGGTTGAGGATAACCCTTTGCACCTCTGCTGGTTCGTTAGCCATAGTGATACTTGCGTGTGAGAAAATAAAGTGTTGTGAAATTGAAGAGTTGTGAGAAAATGAAGTGCTGTGACAAATATTACAAGTGTGTGGTATTTATACTTGAATGTAGCCGTTAAAGTAGCCGTTGGAGAGTATTTTAAAAATCATATTCAAATTAAAAGTAACCGTACGAGTATTATTCAAATTCAAACGGAAACTAACAGTACAACATATTAAAAACGATACAGATAATAAATCATACAACAGTGTTAAACATTTCTCACAACCTCCCACACATGAACGTATTCGAAGTTTCTACCCCCAAATCGTTGTTCAAACATTGTCATTGCATTGTTGAGAATCTCACCTTCATTCTCCCCGCCTGTACTCTGCAAATGTAAGTAAATAGCATTGAATTTCTGACATTCACTGCTAAGTCTTGTCCATTTAGCCGTGAGCGTCTTTCTGTTACGATATTCGCCGTTAGACATATTGTTGAACATGTCTACGATCTGGTTCCAAAAGGATATCTCATTGTCGAAGCTTTGGTTTTGGGAAACTGACAGCCAAATTTCAGCAAGCAACCTCTCTTCCTCTTTAGACAAACGATTACTCATTTTAAATGTGTTGAAAAATATTACAAGTGTGGATTGTCCCCTATAATGGTATGGTATTTATAACCATTTGTATTTCAAAAATATTACAAGGTGGGATCTTTTTGAAATTCATATTGAAATTCAAACTTATAAACAGGGCGGGATATTTTTGAAATTCAAATTGAAATTCAAATTTATAAAGAGGGCGGGATCTTTTTTAAATTCAAATTCATAAAACAAGGGCGGGATCTTTTTTAATCAGTTTCAAATTTCAAATTCAAAACGTTTATATTAAAAATGTTTGGATTGTCCCATATATAAATACCCAGCCTTCTGATTTGCATTGTCACACACAATTTTCATATTCAAAGCTAAAATATCCAAACTTCTCTAACTCAAAATGTCTTCCAGAAAAGACTTCGGCCAACAATTTCCTAGCCCACCTCGACAAAAGGATTTCAGGAAACAATTTCCTAGCCCACCTCGACAAACTGAAGAAGTCCATACTCCACCTGGACAAATCTTTCCCGTTTTCAGCCGACCAAGAGAACCGGTGAACAATTCACAGGTTCCAAACCAAGACCCAAATCCACCGGTTCCAAACCAATACCCAAATCCGTTTGGGTTAATTGATGAACAACTTCGCCAAATGGATCACGACATGCAGGTCTTGTTGGAAATGGAAGCAAATGAAAGAGAAGAAGAAGCTGCTCGTTTGGAGCGGCAAGCAAGAGAGGATGAAGAACACAGGCAAAGGTGGGAGTGTGGTTTTTTCACACCTTCCCAATCCTCTGAAGATGGTTACCCAGATTCAGATGATAGTTTTTATTAATCGTTCGTTGTTTATGTTAATCGTATGTTGTTTGTGTTAATCGTTTGTTGTTTACGTTAATCGTTCGCTGTTTACGTTTACGTTAATGTATTTCGCATTGATGTTTAATGAAATCTAAGTTTTTATAAAACTTTGTTTTATATACATTTACATATATACATTACATTACAAAAAAAGGTAAAAAAGAAAAAAAAAAGAAGCAAGAAAACGAAAAAAAAAAAACATTTTGTCAGAACATTAGCTCGTTGTGCAGACGAGCAAGGAGGGGACGGCGAAGGACAACGAGCAATCATGGTGCAGCGGCGAGGCACGAAAATGGTCCACGTAGGACACAACGAAGGGGACGGCGAGCTACCCCCTTCCTGTAAGATACAACTATCTACAACATAGTAGTGTGTCTCAAGAAATAAATAATCTGTATGCGGGGATGAATTTCCTTTCGTAAAAGGGGCATCCAGTTGAAGACAGTTTGGTGGAAGAATGTTGGGTAGAAATGCCCTCCTGTTGAAGAAGCTGTACTCAAGCTCATTCTCCATTCAAGGTTTCTTCATATCATCTCATCATCTCATCATCTCAAATATTTTTTTGATTTCTTCTTTAAATCATGAAGCTCCAAAACCCCATTTCAGTAGCCTTTCTTGATTAATTCAGTTGGTTTCACAAAAGAAGCAGCCGTCACCACATTAAGTAAGGTACCAACTCTTAAATCCACTAAAAACCCTGAATTAGTTATCAATATCTTGAAACAATACAATTTAGACAATACCCATATCAAAGATATCATTTTTTATGCTCCCAAAATCCTTAACTGCAATCCCACCAAAACCCTAGAACCTAAGATTAGAGTTTTTCTTGAACGTGGGTTTTCTAGGTCGGACGAATCCGGGTCTTTTCAGAATTCGGCTACGTACACGAATTATTCCTGTTATTGATTTTATTAGAAGATTTGTAACTAGTGATGAACAAGCCGTTGAAATTCTCAGGAAAACAAAATGGCTGTTTTGCGTATCCTATAACTTTGAGAAAGTATCAGCCAATTTATTGCAATTGCAGATTCGAGGTTTATCCAATGACCAAATTCTAAGATTAATTACTAATCAACCTTGGTGTCTTACATTAGATCAATTAGTTTTTCAGCGTAGGTTGGTTAGGGTTGTTGAAGAACTGGGAATCCCTGAGAACTCGAAGCTGTTCGTCTATGGGATTTATGTAATCTCTAGCTTTAAAAAATTGACTATTGAGAAGAAGTTGAAAATCCTTAGGGACTATGGATGGTCTGAAGAAGAAATAGCTACATTTGGGAGGTCTAATCCTTTAAATTTGTGCTACTCAGAAGCCAAAATTCGTCGATGGTTGGATTTTTTTAATGAAAGAACTCGGGTATACCCCAGCTTACTTGACCTCTTCCCTTACGATGTTGAGTTTGAGTTTGGAAAAAAGAGTGAAACCTAGATATAAAGTTTTACATATCTTGAAAGAAAAGAAGCTTGTTAGTAGTAAACCAAGTCTAGTTACGCTGTTAACCTATTCAGAAGTGAAATTTCTACAGTTTCTGAAACGCTTTGAGACTGAGTTGCCTGGTTTATTCAAGACTTATACCGAATATGCAAAGCTAAAAATGCATGATGCTATTGTAGCCTTGTAGGCATGATAATATAGGTTTTAATTTTAATAGCTTAACTTGTTTAACTTTTTAGAAGATAACTTTTGCAGCTTATGGTTTGTTGTATTATGAATGGTGTGAGCAGTCTTTTCTCATGGAAGGTATCCATCTTATTGGCAGCCATAATTTATAATGAAAATGCTTGTCACATGACAGGCAGATCGCATATGTCGATTGCTCCCATACATCTTTCTTTACATCATTTAGGAGTAGTTATGTAGATGCTCAAACTTATAATTTCACAATTCATCATGATCTTGACGTTGGTCAAGGTGGTTTATTTTGTTGGTAAGTAACAGTTGTATCATGCTGTTTTCCCTCTATTTGTCCTAATGTCATGGTATTTCATTCACTTGATCAATAGTAACATAACTGGAGTGTCAATGGCCCGTAGATAAATTTTTTATTTATTTTTTATTTTATTATTATTATTATTATTATTTTTTTATTTTTTTATACAGATTGTGAGATCCTTTGTCTTCTAAAAACCAAAGTATCTATTAACCATAATCCAAGAATCCTTTTTTCAAATTTTATTCTAAAGTTAGGCAGTTGAACTAAAACACTCTTTAACTCATCCACATAATCTTAGATTGTTACCTGGGAGTTCCTTGAATTGGCTTTGGGTCACTCTTAACTCTTCCACATAATCTTAGATGGTTAGCTCATTCTTTAGTCTTCATCATTAAGGAATTTAGTGGCCCTTAGAAATGTCTTCATATTCTGAGATATGGATTTCCTCTGGAAGATAAACAACTCATTTATCTGGACTTCTGCTCATTAGATATCAATTCCCCTTGAATATGATTCAAATGGAGAACGTGATTCCCTGGATTAAAAGGTAAATTAGGTGGTTTTAACTTTGTTACAGATCTCTCATCAAGTAGAACCAATTTTGAGGTGGCCTTATTACTCTTGGCAGTTTTGACCCAAGTTGGGTTCTTACAATTACACATGTTAAAAAAGAACCTTTGTGATTCGCTAAGGTGTTGCATTTGCTCTCATGAATGAAAGATTAGTTCAGGATTGATCACTCACAATTCCAAGTCTCTTTGTGCTTCATTCTCGACACAATTGTATCTTTTGAAGGCTCGTCTATTAGAGGGTCGATCGAATCAATGGTTAAATATACGCGTCTAATACTCAATTTGTAGGTTTTGCTGTGTAGTGGTTAGATTTGGTCTTCTTGTTTAATCCAATGCAAGTGAGGTACATGTATTTCTGTGCAAATTTCTTCAGTGTCATTTTTTTCTGTCTGGCTAAGTTATTTATTATGTTCTCTCTACAGAGCTGGCACGACAAAATAAACAGGTCTGGCAAGTTGAGTATTGGGTTGGGTCTTTACGAATAATCAATAATGTAGTAAAAAAATTATTATTCACGTATAATGGTATCATCAATAGTATCGAACATGTCTTTCTCGATATACAATGCTAGACAATCCCTCGGAGATTGATCATCCACTTTGTTGCGCAAATTGATCTTTATCAACTTCGTTGCTGAAAATGCACACTCCACAGTGGAAGGTGGAAGTTGTGAGTTGCAATTCAATGCTAGTTTTCATAGTATATACCAGCAAACAATGATATAACTGTTTGTACCCACCATCTTCTTGGAAAATTCGTAAATACCTTCAAACAATCTCTACTTGGAAACTCCAGAGTATAAAACTCGGCCATCGAACGATCTCTGCTGGTACAAAGAAGCCATGGAAAGAAGTAATACAAAACACAATTTCAAGATTTTTTAAATATGAAAAAAATAATAATAATAAAATAAAATATTGAGTTTCAAATCAAAATCAACCATATAATCTTTGGTGCTTGGATTAAATAATGGCTAAACCAAAAAAAAAAAAAAAAAAAAAAAAAAAAAAAAAAAAAAAAAACTGCAAAAATATATTCTTTTAAATACAAACTTAAGTCTTATTAGGAATTACGAAATATAGGTCTAGCTTAGATTATCTCAAGTGTGAACTGCATATCTTTTTTTCACTTGCCTACAAAAGTAGTTATGCAACAACTTGCAGCGTTTTTACGAAACCACAAACTTTGACAAGAAATCATTTAATATTGACTTAATTCATAGTACACTTCAATAGGTTTAAATACATCACAATAATCCTCTAATGTACAATCGATCTTCCGCTAAAGCAAAAGAATAGAAGGGCTTGTTTAGTTTTACTATTTTTGTTACGTGATAACTTAATCTTTCTTCTCTTTTTCCCTTTTAAGGAATTATCATTGGTATATATGCGTCTTGAAAAGGCTGATATAGTATACAATATCATCGGATTTCTTCAAAATATTTTACCAGTGAATCTTCTTAAATGTTTTGGGTTATATAGTCCTGTGACACCCCGATGGGTTCCCTTCGCATCCTCCACAATCAATGATCTCTTGCCTCTTTCGGATGATGATGTGGAATCTGACCTGGAAGTTGCTATCTCAAATGTGAGTGACCTTTACTGCTACTAGTGTTCATACACAAATGATTGGTTTAGCAGTTTGTATGCAAGTAATTCTCTGAGCACAAGGTGCAGTGAGCACCCCATGCTTACTCATTTGGGGCCATTAGTGTCACATTACTTTAACAAACCTCCACAACTAACCCCCTCACTAGTGACTAACTACAACTTACTCATTTGAGGCCCACCACTTACAACTTTATTTTTTTCTTCCAATTTCCAAATTAACTAAATTTATTTCATTCAAAATTAAAATACAATACAACATAACAAAAAACATACGAAAAGATAAACACGATACCGATAACAAATCAACATATTAAAAAAGGATACGGAAAAAGATAAACACAATACGGATAACAAATCATACAACAATGTTAAACATTTCTTAAAACCTCCCACACGTGAACGTATTCGAAGCTTCTCCCCCCAAATCGTTGTTCAAACATTGTCTTTGCATTGTTGAGAATCTCACCGTCATTCTCCCCGCCTGTACGCTGCAAATGTTTGTAAATAGCGTTGAATTTTTGACATTCACTGCTAAGTCTTGTCCATTTACGCGTGACCATATCTTTGTTACGATATTCACCGTTAGACAGATTGTTGAATATGTCTACAACCTGGTTCCAAAAGGAGTTTTCATTGTTAAAGCTTGGGGCTTGGGAAATTGCAACCCAAACTTCAGCTAGCAACTTTTCTTCTTCTTTAGACCAACGATTATTCATTTCAAATGTGTGAAAAATATTACAAGTGTGTGAAAAATATAAAGAATGGTATGGTATTTAAAACCGTTTGAATTCAAAATTCAAATTTAAATAACGAGCGGGATATTTAAATTTTAAAATTTCAAATTTCAAATTCAAATTAAAAAAAGGAGGGCGGGATATATTTATAATTTCAAATTCAAAAAGGAGGGCGAGATATATGTTAAACTATCCGTTTCAAATTTCAAATTTAAATTTAAAATATAAAATTAAAAATGAAAGAATCTTAGGCTATAAATACTGAGACTTCTCAAGCACATCTCACACACAAACACATTCAAACTGCTAACATATTCAAGATCCAAACTTATCATTCCCTAAACTGCAAATGTATTACAAAAAAGATTTCTCCCAATAATTCCCCTCTCCTGAACGTCGAGATTTTTCCCAACAGTTCCCCTCTCCTGAAGATAATGAAGTGTATCACACTCCACCAGAAGACATCTTTCGGTTTTTGAACCAGAAAATGAACCGGTGAACAATCCACCGGAAAATGAACCGGTGAACAATCCACCGGTTGTCCACCAAGAGCCAAATCCGTTTGGTTTAACAAAGGAACAACTCAGACTTATAGAGCAAGATATGGAAGTCTTGCTAGAAATGAAACACCGTAAACGAGAAGAGGAAGCTGCTCGTTTGGAGCAGCAAGCCAGAGACGTAGAACAACGTAGGAAGAACTGGGAAATGGGTTGGTTCTCACCTGATTCCTCTTCGACTGAAGATGGTTACCCAGACTCAGATGATACCTTCCATTAATTTGTGGTTGTTTATGTTAATCGTATGTTGTTTATGTTAATCGTTCGTTGTTTATGTTACTCGTTCGTTGTTTTTTCAAACAGCTGTTTAATGTAGTTTCTATTTGATGTTTAATGTATTTCTATTTGATGTTTAATGTATTTTAATATCCTACTTTAGAAAACGTTACATATTTTTATAAAATGTTACTCCCTCCGTCCCTAAATAAGTGTCCACTATTGACTTTTTAAGTCTTCCTTTCTTAACTTTGATCTTAAATTATTTTATTTGCGTTATTTAATAATTGATGCAAAATATATGAATAGATTGGGTTTTAAATGTATTTTAATTGGTATAATTTTAATCTATTATTAAATAACACAAATGAAATAATTTAAGGTCAAAGTTTTAAAAAGAAGACTTTAAAAGTCAATAGTGGACATTTATTTAGGGACGGAGGGAGTACAAGTTTTATAAAACCTTTACACTTTTAATTTCAACTTCACATACATATTAATTGTGACAAATCGTAATTTCAGGTCCTTTTCCAAGCTTTGAAATTTTACTATTCATCTCGAAAATTTACTATTCACGGGCTACTATTCATCATTTCACTATTCATCATTTTTGAAGTCAGTTTGCGACTTTGAGATTTTATCAAAAATTTTATTATTCATGAAATACTATTCATTCCCGGAGGGAAATCACTATTCATGGTCATTATTCATCATTTCTTAAACTAGGTTTACGGGTATTCAAAATTCGTGTAACCGTAAGGTTTAGCTGCGTATGCATGAAACACCATCAAGGACACCTCATATAGACTAGAGTAGTCTACATATCATCAGTAACATCATCTGCATGTTAAGACATTCATGGGTTTACATGATTTTAATTTACGTATGTTTATTTATTTAATAAACGTTACCACTCAGTCATTACTACGAATAATACACCCGACACTCCCGATTATGATCCTAACATAATTTCATACTCATTATAATGATATAAAAATTATGTTATTAATCTACCCGGTGTTTTTAAAACGTTTACTATATTTTGCGTTAAAAGATTATAACTACGTCGATTTGCGAAATTTCAGCACGACAACTATTTGAACACTCGATTCTTGCAAGGAATGTGATTTTATAAATTTTACAACTTCGTCATATTTTATTTTATTTCGTCAAGATTTATTTCTAGTTAACTCGGTAACCGGTAACACCTAATGCACACTTAAACTAAACTAACACATGTGTTCTTGGGGACAAAGGCTTTAATTAGCCCACACACTCTTTTTTTCTTCTTCTTCCATGTGCCGCCCCCCCCCCCCCCCCCCAGCCCCTAAGTCCATTTTCACTTGAATACAATGACTAACATAAATGCTAACTAGATATTATTTCCAAATATTTCACATATACATTCATTTAACTAAAACAACTAGCCAACTTTTTCTCTCATCCTCTCCTTTGGGTGGTTCGGCCAAGCAAGAAACCAAGGGAAGAATCCACCAAAAATTCAAGAACAAGTATTTTCCAAGCTCCATTTGTGTTATTAGTTAAAGATTTGCAATAAAAACCTCAAAGTTCTTAAGCATTTTGCTCCAAAAATCATCAAAATATCAAGTAAGCTTCAAGTAAACTTTTCTAATCTTTCATACTTTCAATTAATATATTTTGTTGTCTTAGTAGCAAATCATGCAAATATATACATGTTACATACCACTTATTGTTTATTTTTCTCTCTAAAAATAGATCTATATATTTTTATTTGTAATCTCATGAGATCCACTATTTTTGGTGAAGATTAAGAACCCATGACACCCTAAGAAGGTGTATGGTAGGCTGAGATTAGTTGTGGTGTTGATTGGAAGTGTTATATTCAAGCCTTGAACTAGAAAAATGAGTTTTAACAACATATAGAAAAGGGTCTGTCCATTTTTGTGAAATCTGGAAAACTCAGTAAACATTGGACTATTTTGGCCTAAATATTTAGAAAATACTTTCAAAAACGAAACCGTGGCCGCCGGAATGAGAAAAAACGAGCTTACGACGAAAAAGATACGCTAATTCTAAGTTTGACGACGAAAACTATTTTTCTGAAAATTACGTGCTGTTACACGAATTTCAACGGGTAAAACGAGGCGTTGGACGTGATCTAGACGAGCCAACATGCCAAGAATCTATTAGTTAGCTGCGATACGAAGTCGTGGATATAAAGAACGTAGAAAACGAGCTTATAACGACCAAGATACGAGCTTTTGAAACCCGACGATTTCAAAATATTTCCATCAGCTTTTAATAGAAAAATATTTCTAAGTCTAAAACAGTTTTTGCAAATAACCATGTTGAGAGCCGTTTTTCTCATTGATCGAGACGCGTATGGACAAAATGTCAATGATACGACTTCAAGATATTGTTACAAGGTTTCTAAAAACGTCGAGCTTATTTCCTAACACTCAACGTACACTATTTTATGGCTAGTTTTGCGAGGCCATTTAGTCATTTTTATAAGTTGTGAAAAATAATAAATTGCGACATAAGGCTCCATTTTTCTAATAATTCACCAAACGACGATCGTGGTATATCGTTGCAACGTATTTACACGGAAAGTGTTTTATAACTTAACGAGACGTCAAAAATATATTTTTCGACGATAAACATTATTTCCAAAATTCCCGAGTTGTATCGGTAACATACGTATTTGCATGTGTAGCATCATTCCATGACTTACATTAGATCATATTATTCATATTAGGTTGCGGTTAGAGATCGTGCCTCATTTCAGTGTACCCACTTTTGTCATCATTTCTGTTGCACCAGGTGAGTTTCATAGCCCCTACTTTTACTTGTTTTACAACTGTTTGGGGGAGAATACATGCTCGTTTCTATTTTAACTCCATGCGTATTTTACTCAAAATGTGAATTGTTTTCTCAAACAATACTAAATGGTTGAAACCCTTGATTTGTTACTCGAAAGTATTATGTGTTACTTGTTACACACCTGATTGTTTTCTTATGGACACCAGTGCATTAAACTATTAATTCCCTATGTATGACCCGTTAAGCGCGAATATTGTGAATAGATCTATTGGGATTGAACTCCCCGTCCGGGTGGTTTCCCCACCTGGCTGGTATGTCAAACGGGCGTATAATTATTTGAGGAACCTTGGATGTCCTAGGTGGACATCTACCAGAAACTTTGGGTGTCCGGGTGGTTTCCCCACTTGACTGGTATGTCAAACAGATGCTTACCAGAAAAATAGAAACTCCGGGTGGTTTCCCCACTTGACTGGTATGTCAAACGGACAGGAACTAGAAACTAGAAATCTTAAGGTTTCGGTGTCATGAACTAAATACTACAACAACCCTTAAATATATTTGGAATATATTGGTCTTTTATTTATTGTGGTCCATATGGTACTTGCTGCTTATTTGGCAATGGGTTGTAAACACACAGGTTGCAAGTCTTGTATGGGAGGGACTTGGGACCGAGTGGATTTACAATGCCTTTGCTGAGAAATCCTTATTCAAATTTTTTACATTGTACACTAAACTCTATGAACTCACCAACCTCGTGTTGACACTTTAGCATGTATTTTCAGGTATAAAGCGATAGCACACTATCGGAGGCTTTTGGCATGGCATGGCATGGTCATAGAAGACTATGATATATTCGGGACCAAATGAAATCTTTATGGGCTTATATTTTCGCACCATTTTTGAAATGTTGTAAACGAATCACTTTTCAATATGAAATCTATTTTAAATGGTTGAGATAAAATTTGTTCTCTTTACCCTGTTTTATGGTACCAATTTGGTAGCACCCCAGCGACATGTATGCTTCCGTTGGACCCAAATCTGGGGGTATTACAGATTGGTATCAGAGCCTTGGTTATAGAGAACTGGGTAATTTTAAAACCTAGACTATAACTACATTTACGAAAAACTTAACCCTATGACCACCACGTGCCTGCCTGCCAAGCTGATGCCTCATTTGTGGTTTGTTGCTGACATCTGTGATGAGATTTGTATCTTATTATCATATAAATTATACTTACTTATTCTCATTGATTACTATAATTGCCTTCCATATAAGTATGCTTACTTATTGTACACGTCACAGCGTTACACCTTTCCTCACGTAATCTCATCATTCGACCTAGAGTTTGGTCACTTGCCTTAGTCTTTCAAAACAGCTTTTAAATGTGAGGGACATATTATTAGTATAACTGAGCTAAGTATTTCAAAATTCATTGAACCTCGATGGAATATAGACTGGTCCTCTATATTCGACCAGGGATAGTGGGACATAGCCTGACCACCTATGTTCGACTCAGAGATGAATTTTGCAATACTGGGAATAGTTATAATAGAATCATGTCCAGGTTGATTCTCTACTCAATTTCTAAAGGTTTCAAAAATTCCTGTGTGTATACACAATCGTTGCAAGAACATTCACATCTACATCACCTCGTGAACCACCGCCTAGAAGCACGCTAGCTAATCATCAAACGACCTCAAGCTTTCCTTTTATGACAAGCCACATTAGGGCACCGACTTTTAGGAAACGCCTTTATTGCGTCTCACTCTTCTTTTCTTGTTTTGAAGAATTATGCCGCCAAAGAAAGCTACTCAAGCAATGACACCAGCTGAAATCCGAAAACTTGTTGCCGATAGTATAGAGGAAGCACTAGTAGTTGAAAGAGAGGCCGTAGCTGCACGGGCTGCTGAAGCCGCTGCTGAGGCCGCTTCTCGGGCAGAAACGGCAGAAGCTGCCGGACTAGCTGCTAATGGTACTAATGTTCGCAAATGCATATACAAGGACTTTAAGAGTGGTGATCCCACAAAATTCAAAGGCACCGAAGGATCCACTACTATGATCCGTTGGTTTGAAAAGATAGAATCTGTATTTTTTCTATGCAATCGTCCAGATGACAGCAAGGTAAAGTTTGCTACCAGTACTCTCGTTGAGGAAGCTTTGTCATGGTGGAATTCTTATGCGAAGCCCATGGGAATGGAAAATGCTCACAAACTCACGTGGGAAGAATTCAAGAAGCTGCTGAGTAAGAAGTTATGTCCACGTACCGAAGTGAAGAAGCTAGAAACAGAATTCTATGAGTTGGTGACCATAGGCAATGATATCGAAACCTACATCAGGAGATTTTAAGAGTTGGCCGCACTTTGTCCAAATATGGTTCCAGATAACGAGAAGTTGTTGGAAAACTTCATTGGTGGGCTACCACACAGCATCCAAGGAGATGTAACTTCTTTTGATCCACACTCACTGGACGAAGCTATCAGAATGTCTCAAAAGCTTATGGCTCAAATGGTGAAGAAGGAAACTACTGTCAACAACAACCGCCACAGCAACAACGACAACAAGAGGAAAAGGGATGACAACCAAGGAAATAATCAAGTACAGCAGCCAAACAAAGGACAAGAAGTGGTTAGAGCCTATGCTACAGGATCACGCACCAAGAAAAGATATGCTGGGAATTTACCCTACTGCAATACGTGCAATCTCCATCACCTAGGTCATTGCAGCTAACCGTGTGGGTTGTGCGAGAAGCATGGTCACCAAACCAAGGACTGTAGAAATCCCGCAAATCAGAGGATTCCGGGGAGTTGCTTTGAATGTGGGGACATAGGGCACTTCAGGAAGGACTGCCCGAAGCTAAAGAACAAGAAAACGGAAGCCTAAACTCTCTAGTGTTGTATTTCTTTTGCGCTTCACTTTAAGTTCTATCGTATAAACTTCATGTACTACTGCGAATTCCTATCTAATGAATGCTTTATCTTTTATCACCGCAATGCGACTCAAATATCCACATCTTTTCACCGAATCCACTTCAGAGACCAACACGAACTGAATTCAGGGACTGAATTCCTTTAACGGGTGGAGACTGTGACAAATCATAATTTCAGGTCCTTTTCCAAGGTTCAAAATTTTACTATTCATCTCAGAAATTTACTATTCACGGGCTACTAATCATCATTTCACTATTCATCATTTTTGAAGTCAGTTTGCGACTTTGAGATTCTATCAAAATTTTTACTATTCACGAAACACTATTCATTCCCGCAGGGAAATCACTATTCATGGTCATTATTCATCATTTCGTAAACTATTCGTGTAACCGTAAGGTTTAGCTGCGTATGCATGAAACACCATCAAGGACACCTCATATAGGCTTGAGTAGTCTACATATTATCAGTAACATCATCTGCATGTTAAGACATTCATGGGTTTGCATGATTTTAATTTACGTATGTTTATTTATTTAATAAACGTTAACACTCAGTCATTACTACGAATAATACACCCGACACTCCCGATTATGATCCTAACATAATTTCATACTCATTATAATGATATAAAAATTATGTTATTAATCTACTCGGTGTTTATAAAACGTTTACTATATTTTGCGTTAAAAGATTATAACTACGTCGATTTGCGAAATTTCAGCACGACAACTATTTGAACACCCGAATCTTGCAAGGAATGTGATTTTATAAATTTTACAACTTTGTCATATTTTATTTTATCTCGTCAAGATTTATTTCTAATTAACTCGGTACCCGGTAACACCTAATGCACACTTAAACTAAACTAACACATGTGTTCTTGGGGACAAAGGCTTTAATTAGCACACACACTCTTTTTTTTTCTTCTTCCATGTGCCGCCCCCCCCCCCCCCCCCCCCCAGCCCCTAAGTCCATTTTCACTTGAATACAACATAAATGCTAACTAGATATTATTTCCAAATATTTCACATATACATTCATTTAACTAAAACAACTAGCCAACTTTTTCTCTCATCCTCTCCTTTGGGTGGTTCGGCCAAGCAAGAAACCAAGGGAAGAATCCACAAAAAATTCAAGAACAAGTATTTTCCAAGCTCCATTTGTGTTATTAGTTAAAGATTTGCAATAAAAACCTCAAAGTTCTTAAGCATTTTGCTCCAAAAATCATCAAAACATCAAGTAAGCTTCAAGTAAACTTTTCTAATCTTTCATACTTTCAATTAATATATTTTGTTGTCTTAGTAGCAAATCATGCAAATATATACATGTTACATACCACTTATTGTTTATTTTTCTCTCTAAAAATAGATCTATATATTTTTATTTGTAATCTCATGAGATCCACTATTTTTGGTGAAGATTAGGAACCCATGACACCCTAAGAAGGTGTATGGTAGGCTGAGATTAGTTGTGGTGTTGATTGGAAGTGTTATATTCAAGCCTTGAACTAGAAAAATGAGTTTTAACAACATATAGAAAAGGGTCTGTCCATTTTCGTGAAATCTGGAAAACTCAGTAAACATTGGACTATTTTGGCCTAAATATTTAGAAAATACTTTCAAAAACGAAACCGTGGCCGCCGGAATGAGAAAAAACGAGCTTACGACGAAAAAGATACGCTAATTCTAAGTTTGACGACGAAAACTATTTTTCTGAAAATTACGTGCTGTTACACGAATTTCAACGGGTAAAACGAGGCGTTGGACGTGATCTAGACGAGCCAACATGCCAAGAATCTATTAGTTAGCTGTGATACGAAGTCGTGGATATAAAGAACGTAGAAAACGAGCTTATAACGACCAAGATACGAGCTTTTGAAACCCGACGATTTCAAAATATTTCCATCAGCTTTTAATAGAAAAATATTTCTAAGTCTAAAACAGTTTTTGCAAATAACCATGTTGAGAGCCGTTTTTCTCATTGATCGAGACGCGTATGGACAAAATGTCAATGATACGACTTCAAGATATTGTTACAAGGTTTCTAAAAACGTCGAGCTTATTTCCTAACACTCAACGTACACTATTTTATGGCTAGTTTTGCGAGGCCATTTAGTCATTTTTATAAGTTGTGAAAAATAATAAATTGCGACGTAAGGCTCCATTTTTCTAATAATTTACCAAACGACGATCGTGGTATATCGTTGCAACGTATTTACACGGAAAGTGTTTTATAACTTAACGAGACGTCAAAAATATATTTTTCGACGATAAACATTATTTCCAAAATTCCCGAGTTGTATCGGTAACATACGTATTTGCATGTGTAGCATCATTCCATGACTTACATTAGATCATATTATTCATATTAGGTTGCGGTTAGAGATCATGCCTCATTTCAGTGTACCCACTTTTGTCATCATTTCTGTTGCACCAGGTGAGTTTCATAGCCCCTACTTTTACTTGTTTTACAACTGTTTGGGGGAGAATACATGCTCGTTTCTATTTTAACTCCATGCGTATTTTACTCAAAATGTGAATTTTTTTCTCAAACAATACTAAATGGTTGAAACCCTTGATTTGTTACTCGAAAGTATTATGTGTTACTTGTTACACACCTGATTGTTTTCTTATGGACACCAGTGCATTAAACTATTAATTCCCTATGTATGACCCGTTAAGCGCGAATATTGTGAATAGATCTATTGGGATTGAACTCCCCGTCCGGGTGGTTTCCCCACCTGGCTGGTATGTCAAACGGGCGTATAATTATTTGAGGAACCTTGGATGTCCTAGGTGGACATCTACCAGAAACTTTGGGTGTCCGGGTGGTTTCCCCACTTGACTGGTATGTCAAATAGATGCTTACCAGAAAAATAGAAACTCCGGGTGGTTTCCCCACTTGACTGGTATGTCAAACGGACAGGAACTAGAAACTAGAAATCTTAAGGTTTCGGTGTCATGAACTAAATACTACAACAACCCTTATATATATTTGGAATATATTGGTCTTTTATTTATTGTGGTCCATATGGTACTTGCTGCTTATTTGGCAATGGGTTGTAAACACACAGGTTGCAAGTCTTGTATGGGCGGGACTTGGGACTGAGTGAATTTACAATGCCTTTGCTGGGAAATCCTTATTCAAATGTTTTACATTGTACACTAAACTCTATGAACTCACCAACCTCGTGTTGACACTTTAGCATGTATTTTCAAGTATAAAGCGATAGCACACTATCGGAAGCTTTTGACAGGGCATGACATGGTCATAGAAGACTCTGATATATTCGGGACCAAATGAAATCTTTATGGGCTTATATTTTCGCACCATTTTTGAAATGTTGTAAACGAATCACTTTTCAATATGAAATCTATTTTAAATGGTTGAGATAAAATTTGTTCTCTTTACCCTGTTTTATGGTACCAATTCGGTAGCACCCCAGTGACATGTATGCTTCCGCTGGACCCGAATCTGGGAGTGTTACATTAATAATACACTACGTAAATAAATACAAAACATATTTAAAACTCGGAAAGAAAAAAAAAAACACTGACAAAAAGGACGAAGCAAACCCTCGCCGTGCAGACGGCGAGGTTGCTTGTGGCGAGAAAAAACAAACACAATCGGTATGGTGAAGTGCCACGGCGAGATGCCAGCTTGGAGTGGCGAGCTGTGAAGAAGACTGCTCCGTGTGCTATAATGAATTATGTTTTCTGACGAGTTTGTTCTGACATTATTGTGACAGGTAGACGAGACTCCATCAATAACACCACTATAAATCGGCAACATTAGGTTTGTGGTCTCTAAGGATGATATCATTCATTACATTGATGTATACACAACTGCTAGGTTTAACGCTGTTGATACTAACAAGGTTTACGTTTGCCTACGCATCGCGACGGGCTAAATTTTTCTCGTTAAGTGAACAAATTCTTGTATATGTTTTTAATGAATAAGATATCATATGAATTTATAATTTAGTTAAACTTAGTTGTGTATGTTGTTGTATACATACGATATTGTATTTCCTCATATGTTTTAGTTTGTTAATTTAGGTACATAGTATATGTAATTTGAACAACTTAAAGCGCGTATGATTTAATATAAAGTTGGTCTTTTTGCTCAAATAATTATGTACCGGTGGGTGATTTTTTTTTTAAATTATTATTATTATTATTATTATTATTATTATTATTATTATTATTATTATTATTATTATTATTATTTTTATTATTATTTTTTTATTTTTATTTTTTTTTAATAAATTCGATTTGAGGCATGAGTATTGCTTTCACCTTTTTCCGGCCAACATCCGCGTTAAAGCATAACAAAAAAGAAAAATTATCTTCGGTGTGTTTGAAAAGAAAAATTATGTAGCTCTTTTATGTTACCAAATAAACAGATCCCACTGTGGGCGATTAACGGCGACAATGGCTGATCATATTGATCCCGTTCTTTTTTCAACAAATCTCAGCTGGAAGGATTTTTGGTTTCATCTTTTTCATACAGTTTTTTTTTTTCAAGGGTTTCGTTCTTGTGAACCCGATTTGGTTTGGTTTATGCTGTTGGCATTTTCATTCTTCAAAACAGTTGTAGGGTTTTATTGGCTTATCCGGTCTGTTTTCAGGTTCCGCTAGCTGGTGGTTTGTTGGTTCGATCTATTGTTCGTTTGTTTTTTTTAGGGTTTCGTTTGATCAGTTTGGATTGTACTGCGTTCTTTCTTGGTGTTTTGCTCCAACAGGCATTTTCGCTGGCCTGTTGGTGTTTAGTTCTTGGCGTTAACGCCGGTTTGTGGGGGCGGTTGGTTCTTGGCGTTAACAATATTTGGTTGGAGTTTTGTTGGTCAGGCGTTTTTGCTTGTTGTTGAAGCTGCTTGATTTGGTCACGCGTTTTGCTCAAGCATTAGCGCTGCCCCTTTTTGGAGTATTTGTTTTTTTTGTTCCAGTGTTTTGCTATTAGTTCACATATATCTAGGTTGGATTTGTTATAAGAGCACTAATATCATTGTTTTTCTAGCGTTTAATATCAAGAGTTTATGCGGTTTGGTTGGTCAGCACAAATATAAAGGTTTTCTTTAGATTGTGGTGGTTGTTTGGTACTATTTATGATCGGTTTGCAATGGCAATTGTGTGGTTTCATTGCCTTTTTGTGGGTCTTAATGCGCTAGCTATCACAAAACATTCTCTGGCTTCTAATCTTGTTGTTTTTGAGGCTGCTGAGTTTACGTTAAAACGTATGGGTCTTTGGTTATGCATGGTTTGTTTTAGAATGCACACTCTTCGTTCTAGGTGCCGGCATGGCAATGGTTCTGATTTTGTGCCACTCCTGATTGTGGTGATGGTGTTCTTAGGTTGTGATGTATGACTTCACCAAACCACAAATTTCTTCTTCTGTAACTTGCCAGTATTGAGGATTTGGTGTTAGACGAGTATGGTGGTTTCGATTTGCCCATCCTTGACAGTTTGCTTTCTAAGGGGTTTCGTACTATCAAATCGATCCCTCTTAAGTGTCGTTTGGGGTTCTCTCGGGTATTGAAATGAGCTCTTGAAATGGTGATATCCACGCCTAATGACATTTCTTGTTGGGTTAGTTTGTTAGTCTTGCCTCTTTATCTCCTTAAAACCTTTTGCCTGAGGACTAATCTCGGGTGTAGGCATGCTATTAAGCGTCAACTCCAGGAAAAGTATATTGCTAACTCCATTCGATCTTGGGGTATGCCTGGTGGTAGTTCGCAACCTGTTGGAGAGGCTTTGGCTACCCCCTTCCTTTCATGGTCTAATATTGATGAGGAAAACTTAAACTTGGTGAGCGAAATGTCAAGCAGTGTAAGAGAAAGATTTGTGATGGCCATTTTACAGTATGAAGTTTTAGAATAGGTCACTTTTATTTTGGGGACAAAACTCTATAAGTACAGATGTTATTATCCTAATAATGGTCTAGTTTTAATTTTAGAAACACCAAATACACATTTTTTTTTCTTTGTAGAAACTTGTTTTCGAAGAAAACATGTATTAATTTTGATAACATATTTATGTTATTGTTAATTTTTATAGATAAATATGGATAAACATTATAGATTTCATATATTTTGAAGATTTGATATGTATCTTACCTCAAATTGTTTAAATTTTTGATAATATTTACGTAAATATAGATATTAATATCCTAAAAATGGGTTAGATTTAATTTTTAAAAAATCACATAAGTTTCTTTAGATGGAAGATTTGGTACATGCACATAAATTAATGGTAAAATCTCCAAAATTAGATTTGTTGAAGCAACTTACCTACTTTTGCTGATTCCATTGCATGTTTAAATCAAAGAGAAAAAAAAAAATGTTTTTTGATCAATATATATTATTGTTTTTCTTTCGTATTTCCTTTTATTTTATTTTCTTTTTGCGTAGATTTTGCAGTATGAAGTTTTAGGGTAGGGCATAATAATACATTGTAATTTGCTAAACTAACCAAATTTGGTGTAAAATCACTTATTTTTTTTATTTGACAATAAAAGTTTTGAATATTTAGATTGTGTACTATCTTTAGAAACTCAACGCATACAAAGTACAAACATGACTTATATGGGTTACAAAAATTAGTGAATACAAATATCTTAATGCTGATATGAAACATTTAAGTATCAATATCAAATAACCAAATAACTTATTAAGATATGAAAATAAGTTATTTGAATAAATCCGTTGATGACATATCTTTTGAACAAACATCATCATGCACTTGTATCATATTGAACACGTTGATGAGTGTGTAAATACTCATCATTTTATACCCATAATAGACACTAAAATGACCTAAAACACCCAATATATATTGCAGATATCCTTGGTTTGTGTTTTATGTGTTTCAGGTACTGAAGGATTGAAAACGGAACAAAAACGAGCATTTTTGGATCGACTCGACAACAATTGTACACTTGATCAAGTGAAGACAAAAGTCAAAGTCAAAAGTCCTAGTCAACCCCTAAAAATACCAAAATGACACAACTGGCCCTTGAAGATAATTTTCAGAATTGGCATAATTAGTCCTTGGATTTTCAGATTATTACAACAATGGTCCCTCAAAGTTAAATCCAATTTCAAATCCAATCCTAAAATAAAATCCAGCTATAAAACTAACCCAGCCCACACACTAATTTAAACCTAAGCCCAGCCCAGCCAAATAATTAAACCCAAGCCCACTAAAAACCCAACCCGGCTTATTTCTTTCTTAGTTAACAAAACGTTTGACCCCAGGTCAAACCACCCTTCTTCTATACCATTTACCGCCTAAACCCAAAACCATACCACCTCAACCCACCGCCTTATCCCTGACAAACCCACCCCCTCCTCCTATTCCACTCCACCTAACAAGCCAAGAAATATTAATTGCTTCTTCCCCATCACACTTCATCAGAATCAAGTGGTTTTTCCCACTATCCTATTTTTGGCGCCAAAATCCGTTTGGACGGCTGAGATGATAAAAAGACAATTGGAAGGTTGGGATTTGCTCAGAGATGGAAGACAAAGGAAACCCTAGATATTTTAGTATAAATAGGTCCTCATTGTAGCCTTAATTGGCAAGTAGTAGTTTATGTTTAATCGTATTGTAATTTTAATTATTCAAGTTTATCAATTTTAATTTCCAGTTATTAATCCAAGTTAATTTAAGTCTGTTTATCATCAATCTTTGTACAATTTCCATTAGTTAATGATAATTCCAAGTTTTTAAATTTCCATGGTGTACTGTTGATCGAATCAAGTTAATTGTTATTAAATATAGCCTCTTCTCTGTTTCTATAAGCTCATATAAGCTTAATATAGCTTAGTGTGAGCTTATTTTAGTTCAGTTCAGTCTCATTCCAAGATATCAAGAAAAGTCAACAAAAAGTCAAGAAGCTCAAAATAAGCAGTTCTGGTGAAATAAGCTATTAAGGAAAGCTGAATTGGGTTTTCTAGCTTGTTGTTGACAAGCTAGGTGTGTTACTGATCTAATTCCATGGTTTTATAGCATAACACAGTTGTAAGCTATTTTCAAGTTTTTGCATTATTTTCTATTTCACTATTCCATAGCTTATTTGTATGCTTATTGTCATTTTATCTGCTTATCTGTTTTACTTGAGGTATTCTTACCCTAGTTTGATAATTAGTTTAAGTTAAATCTCATTTTCCATTAAATAGCCAAAATCAGTCCTATAAGTCAAATTAAGGCATTTTGCTTATTCAGTGCTCAATTTATTTTGAAATCTGCTTATAACAGCTTAAATAAGTTAGGCAAGCTTTAAATAGTCAGATTCGTAAGCTATTTTGGTCATTCCTAGTGTTAATCTTAAAATCAGTGATATTAAAGAGTGTTTGGGTGTATGGGTCAAACGGGTCAATTTGGGGTCTCACTGTTCATTGACCATTTGCCCAACTTTGATCTTGCTTAAAATAGTTTAGATAAGCTGTTTTTAAGAGCTTTTAAGCTTACTTGATAGGATTTATGATTTTGAGTGGACTGTCGTAATTCTAGAACCTCAACTGATCAAATAAGCCAATTTGAGCAATAAGCTCAATTGTCCTTTCCTTGTGGCTTTTCTAAGTTCCTTTAAGTCCAATTAGTTGATATTCAAGAGTTGGTTAAGTCTCATATTGATTTGACCAATTTAACCCAAGTCTGCACAACCATATCCAAAGTGCAGTCTGCACAAGTTTTTTAGACTGCATATAAGTGCTTAATTGAGTTATTCAGTGCTTAATTTCTTGTTTTCTCAATATTTTGCCAGTTGATCTTTGCTTATTTCCATTCCCAGACCCTTTCCTAGCTTATTTGAGCTTGAAATCAAGCTCAAAAGTCTCTTATCCACACAAGCATACACTGAGCAATCAGTGTACACTTGTCTGGACTAGCCACTTTCTCAGCTTATTTTCTAGCAACAAATAAACTACTCTTGGTCTGCTTTTTGGTTTTATGTGATCCTTAATAGGTGAATTTTAAGTGGAATCAGTTTTTGTGGTGTTTAGTGATTATCTAAGTGCTTAAATTTAAGCTTGAAAAAGCCAATATTTGCCCTGCACCATAGGGTAGATCAGCAAACCTTGTGCTTATTTGGAGCTTGTTCTGTGCTTATTTCTGTGTTATTGTGGCTTATTCAGTTTTCATCTTAGCTTATTATTGGTTGTTAAGCTAGTTTCAGAGTTCCTTTAGCTTTTTAAAAAAAGCTTATCAGTCCTTTTCTATCAAACCTTGGGCTTATTCTGAAAAAGTCCAACTGATCAGCAATCATTGGCTTTTTCTGGGCTTATTTGAGGTTTTCATAAGTAGTTGTAGTTGTGAAACTTGCTTATTATCTTGTGCTTAATCAAATTCAAAAAGAAAAAAATAAAAAAAATAAAATAGTTAAAAAAATAGCATTGCTGGGATTCGAACCCTGGCCACCCAGCTCACCACACACACACCTTACCGTTTGACCTTGGGACTTTTCTGGTTAACTTCTACACCCATTAATACTTAACCCCTTTTTCTATTTTAAGCTATCCGAACCTTTTAGCTTATTACCAGCTTATCCCAATAAGCTGGCATCTTTTTTATATTTTTCCTAAGCTTGTTTTAGCATATAGTAATTTCACAAAAATTTACAGAATTTTTAGAATAGTTTTAATATTTTTTATGCATTTTTCTTTTTAAAACAGTTTTTAAATCATAATAAAAAATATAAAACTCAGAAAAATATAAATCTTTTTTCTAAAATTTTCTTTTATCATTTATAACTTAGGAAAAATAATTTGGCACTTGTAAGATTAAATTTTATAGATTTCACTTTTTAATCCCGTTTTTAGAATTTCCGTTTCGCGTTTTTAATATATATTGTTTTAATCTTAATTTTATTTTGAGAATTTGTTTCTCATTATTTAATTAGATTAGAATTAAAAAAAAGCAAAATTCCATATCCCAATCATCAGTCACTCTAATTCCAAACCTCAAACGGTTGTCCATTCACACCTCGTTGGGACACGACCCGGGTAATCACTTACCTGGTATCACACATATCACAAACGTGAGTTTTTGCAAGTTAGCCTTTTTTCTAAAGGGTTGGTTTGTCTTTATTCACACGTATCCGTCTGATATTATTTATATATACACCTTAGCACGGATCACACGTATTTGTAAAATTTAACAACATAAAAAACATGATGTAGTACAAAAACACAACAGAAACATTAGGATACGAGTTACAAAAGTTAATGAATACATACATCTTAATGCTGATATGAAACATTTAATTGTCAATATCAAATAACCGAACAATTTACTAAGATATGATAATAAAATAATTGAATAAATTTGGTGATGACATATCTTCTGAACAAACATGATCATTCACCTGCATCATCTTGAACACGTACTTGTACTTTGATCCTTTATAATAAACAAACAATTAATATTGTTAATTTTCATAAAAATACTTATATTTTATATATAGTTTTACTTCTTTAAAAAATATATGCATATCCCTATGATTATTGATAACATCAAATAAGTGCATATTATTAACATCATTTATCCTATGTATATTGCTAGTTTTATATCATTATGTATAAGAATTGATACTTAATCGCTTAAATGTTTATATTTCACTTATTTACAAGCAATTGGTGAAAGTTAGCTATTTTAGATGTATTTTGGAGCTAAATAGATCAAGTTCGATAAAGTCCACAAAATAGACAAGAATACGCCGTATTGTAGAATATTGGATATCATAACACAATGATAGATCTAGTATATGGCCGAATTCAAAGAAGTTAGAGAGAGAAAGTGGGAGATGTTCTAGTGAGAGAAAATGGAGAATATTAGATTATGAGTGAAAGAACATCCAACCCTTCCCATGTGTGGGAAGGGGTATATATACTAACTATCATAAGTGCCCCGAGTGGGCTGTGGAGTGAGCTGACAGTGGGTAAAGACCCGACCCATCTCCACAAATATTACTAATACTAAACTAATATAACTATAACTAAACTTGTATTAATAAGCCTACGAGCTAACTTAATGCTAATGAATACTCGGGGTGACCGAGTCTTTCATATGAATATTTATATTCCTAATAATCTCCCCCTAAGGGAGGTCACCCCGTAAATTATAATCTGAATTCTAGCATTCTGATGAAATTAATTTCTTTAGCTCGTAGTTTTGATTCTTCCTGATTGGTAAACTTTGTACTTTAAATCGTGATCTTGTGAGTGTTGTTCATTTGACTTGTATGATCTTTGAGCTTGCTTTGAGATCATAAGTCACCGTAAATCTCTGATTTCATCCTTTGTAGTATCGCCTCCATGTGATTTGATGTGACCTTTGGATTGCATGCTCACACTTTTCTGGATCGTGATAACTATCATCAGAGTTGCGGAAGTTGTGTTGTAGGTCTTTCAACTATCATGATGTCTTTGATAATGAATTGGAAGTGTGAGCATAGAGTGTGGATTGACACGTCTCTGCTGGAATCAGGTACCACCATCACCATTTTTATATGAATCTGAAATAAAACAGTTAGCAATAAAGTTGGGGAACGAATATGGCTTTGTCATTCGCCCGGTGTGGTTGGATTAACCTTCGGTTCCGTGAGGACCGACCTGTGATCAGGTAGAATCCCCTTTAAAGAAGATTCTCCTTGACAGGACTTTCCAGCTTATAGTAATGAGTCTTCCAACAAACTAATGTCAGAATCATCATACTTAGCATGTTCTCATACCGGAACGTCTCAAAGCAGACATCACAGTAGAGTGAATCAGTGAATTAAATACCCACTGATTGATGAGAAATTGATTAGAAAAATCACTCGTGTGTCACTGGATAAACATTTTATACAACATGACGAGGGTTTTATAAGTTGAATCACATTTCTGTCATAAACACTTTTGTTTGAAAATTAACACAATCAATGTGCTCAAAACTCAGTTGGTGAGCACATTGAAAGGTTTTCCAAAAGCATCCGTCAATCCATTTCCTGGAACAAGTTTGATTCAAATGTGAATTGCCCCATCGTTTCTTTCCAGTTGTCACTAGTTTGATCCATGAAGGATCTCACATGTCACCTACCAAGAGCTTGTTTGATGTTGGCTCTAGAAGGATTTCCATCTTCATTGTGAATACTTTCGTATCACTCGGATGTTCTGGCAATACCACGAGGATAATGCGTAGGACTCGTCATATATATTTTCTTGCTTTTCACGGTGTATGAAACAGCAAGCATATTGGAAATATGTCCTAATGAGATTTATGGATGATCTCTTGGCTCTAGACTCAATAGTGCGTTTTGATTTAGTGATCGGAGGCTGGATCAGACAACCACCTTTTCAATATCAACTAACTCGGAGTGAGAGAGTCAATAGTAATGAGTGAATCTCCGTGTGAATGAAACAAGAGTCTTTTGAGAGACCTTGAGTGGCTAGGGAGGGTTGTGCAGCATATCACTGGGTCTATGATGCTAGGATCTTAGACACACGATTAAGGTGGTTAAACCCTCTAACTTTGTGTGTATGATATGTTGTGTTAAAATGATTAAGTGCGCGGAATTCACTCAACCAAACTTAGAAGGTTGTGTATGTTGTGGAAATGGAATTGTTATGTTTGTTAGTTAGCAATGAACACATAAAGATTATCACCAAACGATTCAATATTATTAAAGATAATAATACGAGTGATCTTGAAATATCACTAGGGTTACAACCTTGAATCTTAAGTTTTTCTAACTTGTGATATATTTGTGTTTGTTCTTATCTAACAGTTATGAGTGTTCTTGCAAAATAACATATGCATAGGCTAACTCTCTATGTTCTAACACACTAAATATCACAACTAAGATCTCTTTTATAGTCAAAAGATCTTTACATATTGCTTAAAGTCTTAGCCGACTTACTTTGTTAACTTATCCTATTGAGTGTCAGTACATAAGATACAACATGTATCTATGTATACAACTTGTTAACAAAGCACATGGGGTAAGATATTATCTACCGTATATTGTTGACCAAAATACAATAAATATCTTTTCGATCTTATCCTCTCATCAGCAGAATGTTCACTATCAGCAGCAACGAGGTATCGCTATCAGCAGGAACAAGTATCATTATCAGCAGAATCCATCAGCAGAATGCTAAGCCTATCAGCAGAGTCATTTATCTCTATCAGCAGAGTGAAATGTTCTATCAGCAGAATCAACATTAACAGCAGAAACCATTATGCACTAGTAGCAGAATTACACTTAGAGTATTTCTTGGATTAGATCCCGATATTAGACATCTTGAATATTTAATTCCCAACAATCCTCCCCTAAACATGTGAATCCTTTCAAACATGTTTCTGAATTAAATCTTGGATTGAAGATCTTTCAAACACTTATGTTCTTCCAGATTGAATATCTTCTCAGTAATTCATCTACTTTGCTCTTCTTTGACTTTAACAATATCAAAACATATTGAACCAATCTTGGACTAAAAGATGGTGCAATTTCCTTGGATGGAGGAATTATAAGAGGCAATGATGCTGTGTATCTTGGATGCTTGTTTCAACAAGTGAAATCATCTAACCAGCATGTCTTTGAAGTGAAATTGAAACTTTTCTTCGTTTGATCTAGATAGAACTTTCTCCTTTGGAATGTTCTTGTCATTTTCAACCTCCTCATCATCTTGTATGCTCTTGTCTTCTCCTTCCTTTTATTGGATTATCTTCCTTTTCTGGGCCATTATTTCCTCCCCTGAAGCAAATAACTTTTGTTTCCTCCCCTTGTTTGGAAGATCTCACTATGTACCAAAATATATCTTTCCTTATCATCTGATCCAGTAAATAGAACTTGTTGTCAGACAATGTTGTACATGAAGCCATCAATTCCTTAAGAGTTTAAGTTACTGCCCTCATCACTTCTAGGTGTGTTAACTCCTATGAGAGGTGAATCAGTGGACATTTTGATTCATGATCCATCAATGGATGGTTTTTGTGAATCCTTGAAAAACCTTTTAAGAAATCAATTTGACTTAGTAGTATGTTCATGATTTTAGAATTGAAAAATCATACTACTTTCAACCATTTTGAAGGAATCAAGTGTATAACAGACACTTAATTAGTATTTCGGTTTAAAGCAACCTCTGGTTGTGTGAGAACCAATATTTTTCAGTTATAAATAACTGCCTGTGTGCAGATAAACTCATTCAAAGAGCTTTCCTGACAGGGTTTCCAGCTCATTGTAATTGTTGCCTCTAACATAAGTGTTAGATTCACTTTTACTAGCTGTTCTTTCTATCAGATGTCCTCAGACTTGCACATTATACTTAAAAGTATAAAATGATAGAAAGTGAGTTGCATCAGTTACTATCTGATCAACTAAGTCATCAATTCAATGTGAAATATCATAAATAGATTTCAAGAAAGAAGTTTTAAGGAGCTTTAAAGTCCCAAACTCAGTCCATCATAAACCTATTATGGTCAGTAGCAAATATCTCAATTCTGCTGTTTCCATTTCACTTGAAAACATCCTTTGTGTTTACATATTCATACCTGAAATTGTTAGTCTAAAACCAAAAGAACAAAATACAAAGTACTTGTCTTGCATTAGTATAATCATAAGACCAACTATATGAATAACACAATTTAAATTTGTACTTTAGCACAAACTTTTGTAATAACAGCAGTATTAGATAAATCAGCAACAACAACAAAAATTTATTTACAAAAACACATCATATTGAAAATTTAAAGATTAAGCATTCCAATACTTGCTATCAAGTACTGAAACCTTGAAACATCAAAAGCTTTTGTTAGCAGATCTGCAAAATTATGTTCTGAACCAATTTTAAGAACTTGAATTAATCTTTTCTCATTGCAGTCTCTTATAAAGTGATGTCTAATTTCAATGTGTTTTGTTTTAGAATGTTGCACTGGATTTTTAATAATACAAATTGTACTACTATTATCAATATACATAACAGTGTTTAAGAAATTGTACCCATAATCAAGGAGTTGGTTTTGAAGCCATAGAACTTGACTAGATCAACTTGCAGCAGCTATGTATTTAGCTTCAGTTGTTGAATTTGCCACACTTGTTTGCTTCTTACACTGCCATGAGACAAGTCTACACCCAAGGAATTGACATCCTCTAGTTGTTGACTTTCTGTATAAGCTAGCACCAGCATAATCACTATCCGAATATGCTACCAAGTCAAAAGGAGATTCTCTAGAATACTATATACCCAACCTTGGTTGACCTTTGAGATATCTAAAAATTCTCTTGACTGCAGTTAAATGTGAAAGCTTTGGAGTAACTTGAAATCTTGCACAAACAAAAACAGGAAACATGATATCAGGTCTAGATGATGTAAGGTACATCAAAGAGCCTATCATAGATCTGTAAGTGTGTACATCTACACTCTCTCCATCTTCATCTTTCAGAAGGTGCTTCTCAGAGTCCATTGGTGTGCTTGCTATTTTTGAATCAGCAAATTGAAATTTTCTAAGTATCTCTGCAACATATTTGTCTTGACTAATAAATATGCCTTCAGATGATTGCTTAACTTGCAAACCCAAAAAGAATGTAAGTTCTCCCATAGAACTCATCTGAAACTTATCTTTCATAAGCTTCTCAAATTCTAAACACATATCTTTCCTAGTAGATCCAAAGATAATGTCATCCACATACACCTGCACTAACAGAAGATCCTTCTTGTGCTATTTGATGAACAGTGTCTGATCAATCTTTCATCTTTGAAATCTATTTTCTAATAAGTAGGAAGCTAGTGTTGCATACCAAGCTCTTGGTGCCTGATGAAGGCCATATAGAGCTTTCACTACTCTGTACACTTTGTTTGGATGTAATGGGTCAATGAAGCCTGGAGGTTGTGAAACATACACCTCTGGTTCAATTTTACCATATAAAAATGCACTCTTGACATCCATTTGGTAGACTGTGAAGCCTAAAAATGAAGCATAAGCTAGAAACAGCCTAATTGCCTCAATCCTTGGTACTGGAGCATAAACCTCATCATAATCTATCCTTTCTTCTTGTGTGTACCCTTGCGCTACTAATCTAGCTTTGTTCTTGATCACAATTCCTCTTTCATCCCTTTTGTTCTTAAAAACCCATCTAGTGCCAATTACCTTCACACCTGTAGGTAAATCAACTAGCACCCAAACCTTTTGAATCTGGAACTGAAGAAGCTCTTCTTGCATAGCCTCTAACCAGCTTGAATCATCTAGGGCTGTAAGAATTGTCTTTGGTTCAACTTGTGAGAGAAAACATACAAACAAGCAAGAGTTTAAAAGCTCATGCTGTTTTGAAGCATAAAGGGCATCAAGAAACCCTTGTTGGTCTGAAGACTTCAATTGTTATCTTGTCTTCACACCTGACTGTATATCTCCAATCACATGTTCCAGGGAGTGAACTTTGTGAATTCTTGTTTGTGGTGTAGTAGGAACTTGATAAGATGATGGAAGATTGTTGAAATCCACCTCATTATCTGAGAATTCTGCTTCTTTTGTTTCTGAAGGGCCATCAACAGAGTCATTTGGCCGAACAGCAGAATCAGTAGGCTTATCAGCAGAATCATCAGCAGAAACAGATACATTACCAGCAGCAACAGAAATACTACCAGCAGAAACACTTTGTTGTTCCTGAGTTCCATATTCTTTACTTTCATCTTCAACACCTTCTTTAGCTTTACTAGAAGAAGATTCATCAGTTGTTGAAGTTGATTCCACAATTGAACTTGACCATATTGGCATTATCACATCATTTTGATCTTTCTCTAACTTTGCCTCATTTGTTGTATTTGAACCTGCAAAATCATTAGTTTCTGCAACAAAAGGCACATAATTCATTGAATTTGTTAGATATTCCAGATCAAATAGCCATTTTGGTCCTTGACCTTCTACATTGGATTTGTTTTCTAAAAACTCCACATGTAGATTTTCTTCTACTATTTCTTTTCTTGTGTTGTAAACTCTAAAAGCTTTGCTATTAAGAGAATAACCAACAAAGAAACCTTCATCTGCCTTACCATCGAATTTTCCTAAATGGTCTAAGGTATTGAGTATTGTCACATGACATCCAAAAGGTCTAAGAAATCCTATTGCAGGAGTTCTACCATTAAAAAGTTCATAAGATGTCTTATTGTTAGGCTGCACAACTAAAACTCTATTTTGAACATAACAAGCAGTGTTGACTGCCTCTGCCCAAAAAATTATTGGTAGCTTAGAATCAGCTAACATTGTTCTAGTAGCTTCAATTAGTGTTCTATTCTTTCTTTCAGCTACACCATTCTGTTGTGGTGTTCTAGCAACACTAAATTCTCTCTTAATACCTTTTTCTTTGCAGAAGTCATCCATAACTCTATTTTTGAATTCTGTCCCATTATCACATCTAATGACTTTCACTTTCTTGCTTACTTGGTTTTCTATCTGTGTAATGAAGTCCTTAAGGACGCTTGATGTTTCATCCTTAGTGGCTAAAAAGAAAACCCATGTAAATCTACTATAGTCATCAGTAATAACTAGACAATATCTCTTATGTATTATGCTCATTACTGAAACAGGTCCAAATAAGTCCATATGAAGCATAAACAAAGACTGATTGATAGAGTTAAAAATCTTGGGCTTACAAGTGGCTTTGTGTTGTTTGCCTTTTAGACAAGCAATGCATGTTTGATCATTTTCAAATCTTTTGTGAGGTAAACCTCTTACCAAACCATTCTTAACAATTTTATTTATGGTTTTGAAGTTAATATGACCAAGCCTTCTATGCCATTTCATTGATTCATCCATTGTGGCCTTTGTAACAAGACAAGTTAAATTCTTTTTAGGAATAATATTCTTCATGTCTACACTGTACATATTGCCCTTTCTAGGAATTCTAAGAAGTACTTGACTTTCATCAGGCATCTTAAAATCAGGAGAAAGTACAAGACATTCAGTCTCACAGAAAAGAACATTATTCTTTTTGTCACACATTTGTGAGACACTAAAAAGATTATAATTTAGCTCTTTTACATAGTACACATCTTCAAAATCTAAATTTCCGGTTTTGATTGTACCTTTACCAGAAATTTTGCCACGAACACCCCCTCCAAAGGTAACATATCCTCCATTGAAAGCTTCAAAATCTGAGAGATAAGACATGTTGCCTGTCATGTGCCTTGAACATCCACTATCTGAGTATCCTTGATCCTCTTCCTGATCATTTGAATGTTCCTGCACACAAATAAGAGTGTTAGTTTCTTTTGGGGATCCAAGCCATTACTGACTTGGATCTGCCTCTTGCATCAATGTAATTGAATCTTTTGAGGATAGTTGATGCAACATTGGATTTGAGAATCCAACATGCTGAGGCCTTAACAGCATTTGCCCTATTTCCCTTAGCAGCAGAATGAACCACATGCTTAGCATCAGAATCTGCTAACTTTGTAGTTCTACCCTTTGGTTTCCAAACTTGTTTTTGGACCACTGCTTTTGTTTGAATGGGCCTTAGAACAGTTGTTGGTGCATGTTTGAAAAATGTTTTTGCACCCTTAGCTGTTGATTTTGGGTTAATAGTCATAAATGGTCGAGCAGCAGGAACAAATTTTCTAGCAGCAGGATCATTTGGTCTATCAGCAGGATCAGATTTTGAGATAGACTTGTTTTTGACTACTCTGGGGTTTAATTTCTTAGAACTAGAGTGAAAGTGAGATTTAGTTGTTTGCCTTTTGTGGTTCACTCTATGGTTTTCATACCCAGATACCCATTGGTTGCAGAAAGCTGCAAGATGGTCAAAACTACCACATGAATAACAAGCTTTATTATAAAAAGCAAAGTCATCACCTAATTGGTTAGACTTGAGGTTGTTCCAATTCCTTTGGTTACCTCTAGGCTTGTTGGTGGTTCTATATTGCTCACAATATCTAACTGGTTGCCTAACATGCTTCATGTTTGATTTAGGCCTATCAGTATTGTGTTTGACTATCTTAGGAACACTGGTTCCTACTTTCTTAACCACTTCAGGTTTAGACATAACCTGCTCTTCTTCATCATCATCACTATCAGTTGTACAATCTTCAACAACTATAGTTTCTCCTTTCTTAGCAAAGGACACCTTGTCCTGATAAAGTAAAGTTTTATCTAAACTTTTACTTATCTTTGCTACCTTAAGGCTCTTACTAGCCTTAGAACCAAATTCCATGATTGGTTCTTGAAACTCAGCTAAACCTGTATTTGCTAGGTCAACACCTAGAGGTGAAGGAACACCTCTATATGGTGGAGGGACAGTTTTGTAACCTACACCTGAATTAGCTTTATCAATTACCTGAGCTTCTCAAATTTTATTCATTCCTTCTGAGGCATGTGCTAGAGTATCTATAGTTACCTTAACATTTTCTTTTTTAGTTTTGAATTCAGATAACTGTCTACTTTGATCATTAAGTAATTCATCTCTAAATGCTATTCCTCTTTTTAAAGCATTTAAGTCATCAGTAAACGTAGATTCATTCTTTTTATAATGTTGAATCTGTTTTTCTAAAACTCCTACACACCTCTTATGATTAGCTAAATTATGAAGGGCATCAATTAACTCTTCTCTAAAAGCATCAAATCTTTTTTTAATGTCTTCATAATTTTTAAGATTAGGACATGAATTAGTACAAGTAGGAATGGTATCTACCTCTGAATCAGAAGAAGCCATTAGAGCAATCTCATCAACAACAAGAGCAACATTTGGTGGTGCATCCTCTTCAGTAGCCATAGAGCTCCAATCATATCCAATACCATCAATAGCCAGCATAGCCTTTGGCTCTTCCACCAGTACTTCCTTATTCCTTTCTTGTTTATACCATGTGTTCCTATTATCCTGCTTCCTTGGGCTTCTACATTCTTTAGCAAAATGTCCCAACCTATGACAGTTAAAACATTCCACTTTCTTCTTATCGAACCCAGCAGTATCATTACCATTTATGGTAATTTGCTTTCCAGTTTTCTGCCAAAACTTCTTAGCCCTCATGCTAAGTAAAGCAACTTGCCACTTAATATCCATCTCTTCCAAATCATCACCATCTACCTGCTCAAGGTCTTCATGATTTAGAGGAGAACCACTAGCTTGACTGGTTATAAAGGCATAAAATGTTGGATCTCCAAGTCCAGCAATATCCTTTTGTAAACTAATAGAAGGACCACCATAAGTAACATTAGAAACACTTTCAACTTCATCTACCTCTTCTGTATGACTAACACTAGGAACTGATAGGAGTGCAGCATTCCCAGAACTAGTACCATAGTTTCCACCTCTCTTTAGACTTTGTTCAACTATTTTAAAGTTGTTGAACAAATCATTAAGCATCATTGTTTCAATTTCTGGTTTGTTCATCCAGACAATAACATGAGTATGGAATTCATTAGGTAGACTTTTCAAGAACTTCATGTTGAGATCTTCCTTCTCAGTCTCAACACCCAACACAGCTAACTGACTGACAAGCTTGTGTAGTCTTGAAAATAGTTTATCAAGAGACTCATTACTAAAAGCAGTAAAGTTTTCAAATTGATGCTTTAGTAAAGTCTTCTGTGTCTTTTTGGTAGTTTCATTACCACCAAACCATGCAAAAATCTCTTCAAAAAGAGTTTTTGCATCAAGATATTTGTTAAAAGATAGCATCTGCTCACCAGGAATGGTCATAAGCAACAAGTTTCTTGCTTTCTGATCATTTCTCTTCTATATCTTTTCATCATTGGAAACTGGTCCTGTATTTCTTTTTCTAACTGTTTTCCCTTCAACAAGAACATCTGAATAGCCTAAAGTGAAGGAATCACCATACTAAATTATGTCCCAAAGAGCATAATCTTGAACCATAAAATATTGCTCAACTCTTATCCTCCATAACTCAAACTCATTGGGTTTGATCATGGGTAACTTTGCAGCAACATTTGTTTGAACATCTTGTACATCCATTTCTTGTTTCTTCTAAAAACAACAATATCAGCCTGTGCTCTGATACCACTTGCTAGGATCCTGGACACACGATTAAGGTGGTTAAACCCTCTAACTTTGTGTGTATGATATGTTGTGTTAAAATGATTAAGTGCGCGGAATTCACTCAACCAAACTTAGAAGGTTGTGTATGTTGTGGAAATGGAATTGTTATGTTTGTTAGTTAGCAATGAACACATAAAGATTATCACCAAACGATTCAATATTATTAAAGATAATAATACGAGTAATCTTGAAATATCACTAGGGTTACAACCTTGAATCTTAAGTTTTTCTAACTTGTGATATATTTGTGTTTGTTCTTATCTAATAGTTATGAGTGTTCTTGCAAAATAACATATGCATAGACTAACTCTCTATGTTCTAACACACTAAATATCACAACTAAGATATCTTTTATAGTCAAAAGATCTTTACATATTGCTTAAAGTCTTAGCCGACTTACTTTGTTAACTTATCCTATTGAGTGTCAGTACATAAGATACAACATGTATCTATGTATACAACTTGTTAACAAAGCACATGGGGTAAGATATTATCTACAGTATATTGTTGACCAAAATACAATAAATATCTTTTCGATCTTATCCTCTCATCAGCAGAATGTTCACTATCAGCAGCAACAAGTTATCGCTATCAGCAGGAACAAGTATCATTATCAGCTGAATCCATCAGCAGAATGCTAAGCCTATCAGCAGAGTGAAATGTTCTATCAGCAGAATCAACATTAACAACAGAAACCATTATGCACTAGTAGCAGAATCACACTTAGAGTATTTCTTGGATTAGAACCCGATATTAGACATCTTGAATATTTAATTCCCAACACATGATACTTGTCTTCAATGTCAACAATCAACTACGTGATTCTGACAGCATATGTATTGACCCGGTTTCTGCCTGATGTGTAAGGAGGGCTTCTTTCTTTTCACCCTTTATCTTTACATTTCTTTTTCATTCTTCAACCCCTTCAGTGCTTACTGAGACTTCACCACTAGTACCTTGTTGGGTTTGTTCCATTACTAGCTCCATCTCAGTCGGCACTCTTCCCTTATTCACTTTTCTCCTTTTTAATCATTCCTAAGGACTTCTATTCTAACTAGAGGATTGCCCCTGGGAAGTTCCCTCCGGTTCTGGCTGGATCATGGGAACTAATACCTAACCTCACCATCCTTATAACTCTAGTGCATTAAAATAAGATTGGTCGGTCTTTGGTATTCTTCCACAATTGCCATCATAAACCATTTGCTCCCCCTCAATATGTGCATCGATATATGAAAGAGTTTAGCACATATGGGAGAGCCTACACTTGAGTCCGAAAGATCATTTTTATCAGGTTTCATATTTAAATCCCATTCTCTCCCCCGATCAAAAATTTCAAACCTTTTGAGATTTGTGATCCCAATTGATTTAAATAATTTTAGAGATCATGGGAGAAAATGTGGTCAGGTTTAACATACTTTCTGATAATGAAACATTCTACAGCTCCCCCTCAATCTAAGAGGGAGGTAAGACTAACACACACATTACATGTTTATCACTACTTGATCAGTACAAAGTTTATTATATTACATGATTACACAACCGCAAAAGAGGAGTAATTATTACAGTGATGATATCTTCATTCAGTTCTCTGTAGAAGTATATAGTCACCCTCTCGAACTCTTCCACCAACATAGCTCTCAAGACTGTGGAAGATCCTTCTCGTCTTCAATCGTTTGCGTATGGCACGAATGAACTCGTTCTTCATTTCCAAATCATTCTTCATCCAGAACATGGTGTACCTCCCTGGTCTAGCCGATCTGATCTTGTACTCTTTGATTATGTAGTCCAGTGCTTCTTCAATTTGTTGTAGAGTACCATCACTGAACTTGTGGATTTCATCAAGCCTCATGAGCATCTGAACCTCGTACCTGTCTCTGAACACCACTGCCTTTAGAGATTCAAGAACCGTGTAATCATGCTTGAATGCTTGAATGACATATCCTTAGCTTCCCATCGAGGCCTTGTGAGGTTGAGTTTTGTCTGATAACTCTCAATCCCAAGCTGAAAGTCCTCAACCCGTTGTCTGATGACTAAACCCCTGGTCCATAGATTGACTTCAGTGGCGAGAGTCTGCTTTTCACGAGGTGATAGGTGATGCAGCTTGCCTTGAAGGTTCAACAGGTACAGGTCTTCAAAGTCACTAGGATGCAAGAGTTTGAAATCACTTTCTGCAATGACATGTTCTTTGAGATCAGCTCAGCGGAGGACGATCCTTCTCAGATAGTCATAGCCATATATTGAAAAGATTTCAACTCTGACTAAACTTAGGATCTGCATGTGGGATCGTACAGCTTTTCGATCACCTTCAGCAGCAAATCTCTCGATGTTGAACTGCTGTCACCTGAACCACCAGTGTAATATGCCATACGAAGCTGATATATCATACTTGCACTCTTCTTCAATCCACATCTGATCTGGCACCATTTGCTCTAGCCCAATGTCAGGATAATAGGCAGCTTTCATCTTAGTAATAGAGAACGCTTGCTTGTGCTCTTTGCTGCCAAACCTGAGATATTCCAGATCTTTGTTGAAGAAGAAGTCAGTTTGAATGGTGACCTGTCCAGGTGGACCAGCCATAGGGAGACGTCTGCAGACGTTGTAGCTACGAATTCCCTCATCAACCAAATCATTCAGTAGCTTATAATATTCTTCCATCTGGAACTGGAGATGAACCACATGAGGATGAAAAGCTTTAACAATCTCGTACGCAGGCCTTTCCAAGTCTTGAGGCGTCAGTTTGGTGAGTCCTTGCTGCTAACAAAACCAATTAATAAAAGCTCCCATGTCCCCAGTTTGAGCTAGCAATAAGTTTTCTGCATGAGGCACATAGCTGGACATTATAGCATCAGCCCAGTTATTTTTGGGAACATGTGTATCCAATGAGGGAAAGGTCCATACTGGTTCTGGTGTAGCAGGTCTTTCTTCTTCAGACAAGGGCTTCAACCAACCTTTCATTTCATCACTCGTGGGAATGGACCTAGCAGAACCTGAGGTTTCAGATGGGTCTTTCCCTGAGAATTCCCTCCACCACTCTTTGCCAGGATTTACCTTTGGAATATGAGCATTTGCAGTATCATCATCATCATCATCATCATCAGAATAAAAATCTTGATTATCGATGGCTGATTCCTCATGCATGATAAAATCTTCAGGAATTGATGAGACAGAGGGCTTGAATCTGGTGTCAAACGTCGTCCAATCAACATATCCAGTGGATGATACAGTATTTGATGAGCTTGGACCAGTAGACTGCTTCGACTGATCCTTTTCAGTAGATGATGTAGGAGGATGAGGTTGTGGTTGTGCTTGTGAAGATCCTGAAGCTCCAGAAAAACCAGCAGCTCCAGATGCCCCAGATGGTAGAGGAGGTGGAGGAGGATGTGGTGGAGACCCAGGTGGTGTATCAGGTTTGTCTTGGCTTTTCTTCTTCCTTTTTCAAGTTTTAGCTAGGTCCTTCATGATTTGATCAGCGTTGTCACGGTCAAACGACTTTTCCAATGCTTCGTATAGTTGTCTGTGATCTTCATGACCATTGTACTGATTCGTCTCATACATCCGTTGAAGAAGAATTTCCTTCATGTCTATGGTGGGAAGATCTCTGAAGCGAGTTCTCAACGGTGCTTCCATTTCCCATTTTACTGCTTCAGCAGCATATTCATCAATAGCAGTGATTACCTTATGTTCAAGGTTGATATTTTCCAGTTTTGACAACCGAGAACCGTGAGACAAGTCGTGACTTTCCAGGACCGCAATACGTTTGAGAGCATTTTCAAGACGAGATTCTAAGGTCTCGTTGGTGGTTGGAGATGGTGTAACTGGGATTGTGGTTGTGATAGTTGCAGTGGTAGTGGTTGCAGATGGGGGAGCATCCATGATTGGTGTTATGGTAGGAGTTGGAGTTGCCATTGTTGGGACAGTGGATGTGTCTTGTTCAATTGTGACATACACTACCTCCTTTTCTTCATTAGATTTCTCCGTATCAGCATCAGCATCAGTAGTCTTGTCGGTGATAAACTGATCTCCAAAGGTAGGGTCGTGTTCAAGGTTCTGAAGAGAAGATAGAGTGACCGTTGAGCTAACCAGTCCCTCCAGGTGAGTCTGATCATCGATTCTCATCTTTAGATTTTCTTGAACTTTCGGATATGCCGTTGATACGAACTCATCATGAAGTGAGTCAAGTGGAGGATCTGATGTGACATCTTTTTCAAGACTTTGAATCTCTTTCTCAGCTTTGTCAGGCCCGGGTTCTGCATCATCTTTAGTATGTGTAACATTCATCTCAGCCTTTTTCTCATCTGTTGCCAACTCGTCAGATTCTGTATCACTAGAGTCTACTTTGAATTCCAAACTCGGAGATTTTTCCTTTTCAACATCAGATGATTCAACGGTTTTAGAGGGTTTAGATTCGCGTTTCTTAAGAATGAACTGTTTGTTGGTTGACTTGGATGCCGGAGAGGAGATATCCATAAGTGTTTGAGCAACCTGTTCATTAGTGACAATCCCCTTTCCTTTTCCTTCCACTACAGGCATCGGTTGATGTCTTCCAGTATCTGGTTCTCTGAGGATTACACCTTTAGTAGTGTGTCCCGTTGTCTCTGCATATTCTTTGGCACTAAGTTCCAGGGTCCTTTGAAGGTCTTCATCCTCCTCATCTCGCAGATTTGGTTCAGACACTAGTACTTCTTCATCAACAGCTTGTTTTTCTAGTTTACGTCTCTTGGACCTCAGTTTCTTATCTGCAGCACTCCTTTTGGGTTTCTTAGCCATACCAGGAGCATCATCACCAGGAGATGCATCCTTTCTCTTCTTTGGTTTTGGTTTGCTATGCTTGGTTAACTTCTGAGATTTTGGTGTAGGGGATCCAGCATCACCACCTAGCTTATCAGCAAGAAAATTTTGATATACCGCCACTCTATTCAAATAATCCTGATAATAAGATGCATGTCGAATGTCATCTGAGATGAGAGATTTAGGTATAATCATCCCAAATATTTCTTGTTTGGTTCCTTTGGCAAAGAACTTAAGGTTTCCCAGAACATGTTCTTCAGATGGCAGGTGGAGAGGAGAATCAGATCTTGGATGAAACTTGTGAAGGGACTGAAGATGATGAATTATTCTCTTTGTGTATCTGATGCTTGGAATCACCAGTTTCTTGACTGTTTTCTTGCTAGCCTGATGTAAAGCTAGTTTCATCTTGTCCTCAAGGAATGTGTGAATGGAGTGAGTGAATTCCTCCTAGATCCTTTCGGCAAAATCAATGTTGGCTCTCTTAATGATTCCCCATAGAATTTGTAACACTGGGGCTCTTGGCCTTTCATACCCTGAAGTTTTTCCAGTGAGACACGTGTTGATGATAGTGATGATTGCCCTCCATGGCTGATACATATCATTCGTGATCACTGCCGACAACGTGTTGACGGTTATGGGGTAGCCCAGATCATTTATGAAGTTGATGAGATCATCGGGTGGAGGTGGTGGAGTAAATGGTTTGTTCTCAATGACTGGTGAGATTTGTAGTGCTTCTCTGAGAGTGTCTTTGGTAAGATCAAACCATTGTTCATCAAGCTAACAACGGTAGCAACCAGTATCTCTGTTAAGACTTACAGTGTTCCAAAACTGCTGAATATAGATGGCGGGAATAGCTGAGCTGGCTGTGAATGCACTGAAGAATGTGGTTTCCTTCAGAATGTCCACCGCGATTTTGTAGATAGGATTGGGTTGAGACTTCTCCATATCTAAATAATAGTTGCTCCTTCCAATAGGAACCCATCTGTCACGCGGTAAGATTTGTTCATCTGAACGTACGGGAGGTGGGACCACGGGTGCATGTTCAGAAGGAATGTTGACATTAATATCAGCCATTAAATCTGCACACTCACATTCATGGGGCAGCAAACATACAGATGAAATGTTAGAGAAGAGCCAATGCTCGAGGTTAGATCACAGTTTAGAAGCAAGATGCACCCATTGTATCTTAGTCAGTCATAGTTTGAATAATGATTTGACAATCGTGTGCTCATGTTATACAATATGCAAGAATTGACATTAGACAAGATAATGGACTTGTATATGACTTAACCATACTACACCAAATAGCAACAGTCAAATCGTAATCAGTCTAAGGATCAAATCGTAAAGCACTCAAATCGCAATAATCAAGTATAAGATCAAATCGCAAAACATATTGCAACATTCAAATCGCAAGCAGTCAGATGATCAAATCGCAATATTACTCAAATCACAACAATTAGGCACTGGGTCAAATCGCAATAATTGAATATTCAAATCGCAACCAGGTATGGGAAAATCGCAACACTGGTGGTCCCACAACTTGAATATAAAATTGTTTCCAAACCAAATCGCAGACTTTGCGATTTGACCCTAATATTATACTCAAATCGCATTCCTGACACTCATCAATCAAATCGCAGACAATAAAATATTCAAAAATATTCAACTCATAGAAATTACGATTTGATAGGTACAAAGCAGTATTTTACTCAAATCGCAATTTGAGACAGTCAAATCGCAACTTGAGGCAGTCAAATCGCAACAGGGCAAAAATATTAAAATCGCAACAGACATAAACTAATCAAATCGCAATCAAAAGATTTTTAACCACCAAATCGCAACTTAACCTAAATACTCAAATCGCAATCAAGAATGAGTCATCAAATCACAATCAAGAACAAATGGGCAATCACAACCAGGTATCAAACGCAACCATAAAAACTCAACCACCAAATCTCAACAAAACGTTATCAGATATAATCGCATAGAGAGCATTTAATCTAATCGCATCCAAGCATGAACGAGCAAAATGCAACCAAGAAACTAAATGGCAAATCGCAACCAAGAATCTACCACTCAAACAATAATCAGTGACAATCAGAACACACAGAGACATAGTACCTTAACACGCGACCTAGGAGCTTCAAATCAAGTCTTAACCAATCAGTAAAGTATCAAATCGCAATCAGGAATCATAGAGTCAAACCGCTACTAAGAACAAAAATTGGGCAATTCTCAACAAAGATACATCTAGACGCTACATCAATAAATCCAAACAACACTATATGCATACAACATTCAAGGCACTATCTTATCATATGAGCATAAGAACACACGCATGATTTTGATTTTTTTGAGACAACATTCATTCTAAAATCAAGAACATAATCTAAGATGATATGAGAGGCAAGCCAACATTTAACACAACATCTACGCATGCAATTGAACATATCCCACCAAACAACTGACTTAAATATGCACTAACCAAGATTTTGATGATGAATCGACTGGACAACCTAGGAAACAATAGAGATGGATTAGAGTCGAGCAATGTTAATTAAGATAACCTAGTGATTTAATCATAACTCAATTGATACCTAGGAAAGATTCCACAGATTCCTAAAATCAGGCAAATCGCAAGTTGAGGGAGAAGATGAAGAGTGTGCTTTGACTAATGTTTGACTGAAACAAATGTTGTGACTTGGTCAAATCGCAAGGTGTCTATTTTATACCCTAGTGAACGTCTTTCTGAAATAGGAAGGTTTGGTCCCTGTCTTCTCAGATTGACATCCCTATTTTCATAAATTTTGAAAGCTCCTCAATCAATGACTTGATTACAAATCAGAATGTTGTAGTCGTTGATTGAGCATGAAAAATTTATGAAGGCGCAAAACCGATTGAGTTTACAATAGTCATAAAACATCATGTGACGTAAAATACTTTCCTGACGAATCATAGACGGAAAAGTATTTGGTTACAAAGAAGATTTCTCTTCTTAAACAAGAAATAATGCACTGACACTACAATATTTCGAGGAAACATGGATATAAAGTAATCCATGCCCAGGTGAACATCACCCAATGAAAAGAACAACCGTCTTTTTAGCGACGTGCTTTCCCATAATGAAGTACGGGTTACAGTATGAAGTAACTGCAAGCCATCATGACATGTTTTAACCATTCAATTTAACTTCTGCTCGAGCTTCATTTAAAGACCCGTGTCATTATTGAATGACATTTCTAGGACCGTAAATGTTATTGATAAACAGAAGACATGCCTAGAGAAACTATTTTTGGTATTTTTTGAGTTTTTCAGATTTTTATGGTTTTTGTTGGTTTTATATCTATCTTTTTACACTTTAGATATATATTCCTATTCTATATTTTAATTTAAGATATATACAAAGGATACATGAAGAATAACAACCGATATTCTTCCCAGGATAGACTGTGGCAACACGAGTCCTGAACTTATTTGTTCAGAAATCATTATGTTCGTACATCACTGTTGAGTTTTCTGAATCTCCAAGTTAGGAGATTTCATTTCTTTTGGCTGCCACACTCTGAGTTTTTCCTTGAAGGAAATGGTAGATGTACCTGCACATGAATATGGATTCCCTGCACTAACGTGACAATTTTGTTTGCTTTTGTATGGGTTAGTGACATTGATATCCAGACCTTTTGGGGTTTCACAGTTACACTTTGAAATGACATCTGTACTACTAGGTATCCATCTAAGACCAACTATCTTAAAGATTCTACCCGTCGGTAACCACTTAAGACAAGATCTAGGAGTGTTAGATTTCTCATACACAGTAGAATGCTTGTTGGGAGTATTTCTTAGTCCTACAGCAATCTGCCTACTAGATTTTTGAGCATGACTCTTTGGTCCTACGGGCCTGTTGTGGCTTCTAGTCTTAGGGGATCGAGCCTTAACATGAGCATTTACTTCCTTAGACTTAGACTTATGAGATTGAGCCTTAGAATGACCACTAACTGTCTGAACATTTGGTCTAGATTGTGAAGTGACTGGTTTTGACAAAACTTGTTTCACATAAACTTGGGTTGCACACCTCGGGTTAGAGGATTTTGGTCGTTCAGATCTAAACGCATTTGGTTGTCTAACAACTGTTCGGTTTCTAAGAGGTTGTGAAACTGGCGTTCCCAAGATTGATGGTTTTGCAAACTTAGTATTCACACTGTTTCCAGTTAATTTCCTGAATTCTTTCTTAAGGGCAGTGATTGTGAAACCTCTTTCTTGAATTTGAGCTTTGAATTCATCATTTTTGGCAATCAAAGAGGTTGTCTGTTCTATAAACTTAGATTTCGTTTCTTTGAATGAATCACACAGGTTTTTACATTGAATTTTCAAAGACTCATTTTCAGTAAGTAATTTAACCACTTTATTGTCATGTTTAGCCTTAACTTCATTGCACATATCACACATCTCAGCCAAACTAATTTTCAGGTTTTTGATCGTTAAGTTTTTGGCTTCTAGCTGAGCCTTCAAATCATTTATTGTAAAGAATTTACGGAATTCAGGGAGTTCCGGATTTTTACATGGTAAGTTAGTTTGAAAACTTTCTTCCATTTGTTGCATTGTGATTTCAAGTGAAATACAATGTTTTTCAAGCTGTAAAAATCTTTTTGAAAGTTCATTATAAACTTCCTTTTCAACCATATCATTTGATTTGGAAAACTCAGCCGTAAGCAAAAACCTTGACGCATCATCATGTTCAGCATCCTGAACAATTTCTTCCCCCTTATGGCTCATATTTATTGAATCAGAGGTGATATTGCTATCAGTCTTTTCAATCAGATATGTGTCATAAGTAGTTTTAAGTTGATTAGTATGTTGTTGTTCATTAGAAAGAACATTATGTTGATCAGACAAATGTACCTCAGTAGATAGTTTGAGATCTGCATCCACACTAAGTGTGATATCAATTCCTGAGCTGTTGTTATCATCATGCTTATCTGACTCTATCCCGTTTCCCATATGTTGTGCTCTTTCATTGATGAACCCCTTAACATTACTCATAAGTTGGAGTAACGTAACTCTGAACACGTCAACCTCGGTTCCAGTGTAATTAGCAAAACACTTTTTCGTCATTTCATTGTTAAACTCATAATCCTCAGTGAATTGCGAATCAATGAACACTTGGAGTTGGTTATTGATCACCCAAAAGGCAGCCATGGATCTACCTTCAGAAAATTCTCCTTTGTCAAGTTGTTGTTCAAGTTGATCTAAGTATAGAATCATCTTATATGTGAAGTCCTGAACATCTTGACCAAAGAGTGTTACGAAAGCCCATCTATATCCTCCCAAGTATCCAGGTTGTTCAAACAGAACCTTGAGATGTGAATGAAGTAATCGAAAACATTCAATGCGACTTTCCTTTTCATTAGTCAACATTATTGGCCGATGACACTCTTCCTCGTGAGAATTCGAGCATAACAATTCCATACTAGCATTATCAGAAACACACTTTTGTTTGTTGTACGGGATTGGAAGTCACATGTTTATCATTCGCGTCGTACAGCTTGAGTACCTCAGATATGAAAGGATCTGAATTGTTAGACATTGTGTAAACGTGCACGGGATTTTATAAATCTATGATTTAAACCGAGAAATCATTTCTTTCGCGGAGTTTTACAAAATCAAGAGGAAACCGTGAGATAATGATAAATTGGATGTGTTATGATAATTGTTGGATCGGTACGATGATTAGTGATTGTATGTTAAAAGTAATGATTGTTTGTTGGAGTAGGTGAATTATTGTTAGGTAAGGTTATGTTGTGATTAGGTTTGGTTGAAAATCTTTTGTGTAATGGTTTGAGTATAAAGAAGTGAGTGCACTTGAGCAAATCTCAATGAAGAATCAGGGGCAAATCGCAGTGAAGAAACAAGTCAAATCGCAACAATGATCCATTCAATACTCAAATCGCAACCCTCAAATCGCAGAAACCAAATCTCAATTACTCAAATCGCAACCCTCAAATCGCAAGCCAGAATTACCCAAATCGCAATAAGATCAAATCGCAACAAGATCAAATCGCAAGTGTCAAACCGCAACTCACTACCGGACAAAACTGCCAAATCGCAGGTCACAAACCGACAAACACGTCACTGTCTTGCGATTTTGTCTTCTTTCCGCTTTTGGGTAAAACGCCAAATCGCAAAATTAAAATATACCAAATCGCAACCACAAATTTCCTTAACCTATTCAAATCGCAACCAGGAAACTCTTACCGAGAGTCAAATCGCAGAGAAGAAATAACTAACTTTTTCACCTAAAACCACCTATAAATCACCCTTTTGAACGTTTTTGCTTGATTTCTTTTGCACAACTTGATCCTAGAAGGTTATAGCAACTATAAAAACACTATCTTTAACACCACAAACGTGAGAATCAAAGAACACCAAGAATAAGTCTATAAACCTTCAAAAACCAAACTTTTGATCTAAACTAACCAAGAAAATGCACACACAATCAAGCTAATCAAACCATGAGCTCTGATACCAATTGTAGAATATTGGATATCATAACACAATGATAGATCTAGTATATGGCCGAATTCAAAGAAGTTAGAGAGAGAAAGTGGGAGATGTTCTAGTGAGAGAAAATAGAGAATATTAGATTATGAGTGAAAGAACATCCAACCCTTCCCATGTGTGGGAAGCGGTATATATACTATCATAAGTGCCCCGAGTGGGCTGTGGAGTGAGCTGACAGTGGGTAAAGACCCGACCCATCTCCACAAATATTACTAATACTAAACTAATATAACTATAACTAAACTTGTATTAATAAGCCTATGAGCTAACTTAATGCTAATGAATACTAGGGGTGACTGAGTCTTTCATATGAATATTTATATTCCTAACATGCATAACATGACTTGGATGATTAATAAAACCATTTCCTGACTTTGAAGAATACACCGTATCTAATTACATGATACGCTGTATATGTGTAACACCCCAACCCGACAAGGGCAAAGGTGTCACAGCAATGGTGGCATATCAGAACAAACACAAGCATATGACATTAATAATACAATAGAATTTCAATGGTTACAAAAGACAATATGAAACTACAAGATTATAATGGAAGTACAATAATCACTAAGTCTAAAACCATGCTCCTCTAACTCTTCTAATCCAAAATAGCTATCAGGATCTTCTAGTTCCAAGGTAAACTCTCCAATCAATACCCAGCTTCCAACTAAAACCTGCCGCAGGAAAAGAAATGCGGCTGAGCTACGAGAGCTCAGTGAACAGATATAACGATAACAAGGCAGTAATAAAGGGTAGTGAAGTAAACGAACATTTCATGGTGTAACAAGAGTAGAAAAGATAATGGAAAGGTTATCAAGATATAAAAATCAACCATAACCCCCACCAGCCCAAGTTCAATTCAAGTCAAGTCAATTATCAAGTCATAGGGTAACAGAAACAGAAACAGAAATCCTCTACGAGCCCAGAACATGTCATATCAAGTCAAGTAAACAAGTATACATGTATACGGAGGGGTGACCTCGGTATGCCAAGTATAATATGAGGGGATACCTCCAAGGGTTGGAGTCGCGTGCTCCCAAGAGTGAATGACGTGTATCGCACACACCCATCATGTCACTAAACAATTCAAGTAATCAAGTCAAATCAAGTCAAGTACAAATCTAGGATGCATCCATGCGCCCCTGTAGGCTGCCACAATGTCTTCATCTACGTGTACAAGTAAAATATCAAGTCATGGCAGGGACGGGATAGGTAATCACTTTCCTACCCAAAAGTTAAGTCATCGGTGCATCAATGACAAGGACATGAAACCCTCATGCCTAGTATGGCTCGTAGTACCAAACTGTGGGTCGAGGTCAAGGTCAAGTATCAAGGGTTCAAGTATCAAGTTTCAAGTTTCATGTTTCAAATTCAAATTCAAGTTTTATCAATGAGTTCAAGTCAAGTCATATGTCAAGGGTTTCATATCAATGTATCAAGGTTCAAGTCAAATGGTCAAGACAAGATATCGTAGCAAATGTTCATAGTAAAGGTTCAATCTAAAGGTTCATTTGAAAACAACCCTTTTTAAAATAGTTTCCATAAAATAATCTTTTAAAATGGTCTTCAATAAGATAGTTGTAAAAATGATTTTCTTAAAACATTTTCATAAATAATTAAAAAGGTTTTCTCATCCCGCTAAAATCTCAAGTATATCAATGTTCAAGGCAAGGTGTATGGCAAGGTTCATATCAAGGTTCATAGCAGGGTTCAAGGCAAAGTTCAAGACAAAAGGTCAAGGCAAGGGTTCAAAGCAAAAGGGTCAAAACAAGGGTTCACAATACAAGGGAACATAGCAATGGCTTGGGGAAATCCTAAACGAATCAAAACAAGAGATCAAGAGAACGAAGGCTCCTTACAAGAAGGGCAGAATATCTGTACCTTAGCGAGTGAATGGAAGCAAACAAATGGATGAACACAAGGACACACTGTCACACCTCTTCAACGAATCTACATATATGATGATTCATAATATACTTATTAGCTCATTTAATTTCATAACGGATTTTAAATACTTGTTACTAATCACATTCTTATAGTTAGGGTTTATTAAGTAATTATAAATAGTTTAGGGATTATAGTGAAACTATCGTAAGATTAGGGTATGAAATATAAATATCATAAAGTTACATGTTTTAACAAGTTAAACCATTTTAGTTTGAATGATGATAAGTTCCACCCTTAAGTTACACAATTAATCCTTATTTAGCCCTAATTAACTTCTTATCAGCTTTTAACCCTAAACAGACCACACTTGATCGAATTTATGAACCATAATAGAACTCAGAGATAAAATCCACAAAAATTCCCAGAGCTACCTCAATATCTTGAGAACCCACACTAATTTTACCAGAATTTATTAATTAGTTTAACCCCACATGAAAAATACCACAACTCGGACTATTCAGAAAACATGTCTGCTGTAACACTCAGAAAGTAACCACTTCATTTACCCACCAATACCTCCAGGAAAAATCTACAAAAATTCATGACACTACTAAACATATTGAAGTCACATACTGGAGAATTTCATGACCTAACTCCTCATGGTTTGAAAATGAAAAATCTTCAAAACGGACTGATTTCCAGACATCCGAATTCAGGTTTGACACTTAATTTTCTAAAAATCAAAAAGTGGTCTTCCAGGCCTCTAAAAATTACAAGGTTAATTTCTACAGAAAGCTCTTTATTTGAATTTAATTTTAGACTCAAGAAACACCCAAATACACTTAGTTATCATCAAGATTCAATTAATTAAAGTCGGATAAATTTTCTGATCAGAAACTGTTTCATTAATTAATGTGATCCTTTAGGGTTTTGCTATTCCAAAGATTAATTCATGATAACAAACACTTATAATTGACATCAAAACTTCCCTAGGTCACTTCCTACACGTTTTTAACATAATCATATCAATCATAATAATAATTCATGGATTGATTCACACTAGGGTTTTCATATTCATGATTTTATGTTATGATTTTATGTGAGTTGGCTTATAATTTCATGTAACTTGTCCTCTTATTTAATGAGTATGGATCGACAATAATCAAACAAGGGTTAAAACAAGAATTAACAAGAAGAGTAGAATGGGACAAAGATTATAAGAGTTACCCTAGAAGCGTGATCAAAAGAAACAAGAAAAGCAAGGATCGAACACCTCTTTAACACCATCAATCGAACACACCACTTGAACTAGGAACAAGCACGTCTAATCACCAAGTAAAGACCACAAGATACCTCCATTTGCTGCTGTGTTGATGACCGAACAGAAGAGAAAAAGAGGGAGCAGCAAGATCGATCTTTGAGATGAGTTTTTAGGGTTTTTCTTAAAAAATAAATATCGGTATATATATAAAAAAAAAAAAAAAAAAAAAAAAAAACCGACCTTTGTGAGTTAATTAATTAAGGGAGGACCAATTTTAGTGGGATTGGGATATCATTTAACTTAATGCATATCTTTTCCTTTTTTTTTTTTTTTTTTCTTGTCGAAATTATTAAAACATATGTATATACTTATTTGTTTTGTGATTTCACATTATAAGGTAAAGTTTTATTTTAGCTTAATTTATTAGATAACTTAAAGATTTAATTACCTTAGGTTATATTCAAATAATGTTTATTTGTATGCTTTTATATATTCTTAAAATTTTAAAACTAGAGGGGTATTTTGGTCATTTTGCATGTTTTGAAATTTCGGGTATTACAATATGAAACTTTGGTAAATGAGAAGAACAAGCTTTCTTCAGTCCTGATACGCCGTATGATCTCAATAGCGTACGCCGTATCTCCCTCAAAGACTTCACAAGAATTCCAAGATATTAAATACATGATACGCCGTATGAAGATTTGTGATACGCAGTATCTAGAAGGCGGTGTACGAATATTTTAGAATATAATAATCTTAGACCCTACGCGAAGTTACCATGATACGCCGTATTGACCGTATTCGAAAAGTATAAATAGAAAACCCTAAGTCTGGTTTTTAGGGGGAGATAACCACCAAGTACGAAACCAGAGACATAAAGAAGACCAAGAAGGTCCTGCTAGTGCATAATTAGATAGGAGAATTCACTTAATTTGTTTTAGTACTCTATAATCGTCCGGTTAGCGTATTTTTCTCTTCTGATTTATACTTGAATCTTTTAGAACATGTTATTTTTGTATTATGACTGAGATTACAGGCTAATACCTGTAGGTATTAGCCATGTTTAATGATTATATGATGTTTTGATTTGTTAGTAATTCGATAGGCAGCTTAAGCATGTGTTTTAATTACATTTATTACTTCGTTAATACTGTTTTGCATGTTAATGTAAGCCCTATATGGATAAATAATAAACTGATAGTCATTAAGGTGAGGTTTATGCAGATTTCAACTAATCGTGACTAGATTAGATCTGTTGAGAAACTTAATACGTAAATCTAGGAGTCTAGGGATACCTAGTCCAAGAAATGAGATACGCCAAGTTGTGAGTACCATCGCTACAGGTCTTAGACTTATCAAACATCATATATGACTAAACAATGGTTAATACATTTTCCTTACTATCGACTTGACCTCTTCTTTATTATCTGTCTTTATGCTTCTGTGTGTTATCTGTCTCATTGCATTTACTGTTTTATTTAATCTAAACCACGTGCCAGTCTCTCAGGCTGAACCCTCTGCTGCGTTAGGTTAGGTTTAATTAGACTAACTAATAAAATTAAAATACTGGTAGATATTAGGTGTTAACGTTCCACTCTTAGTGATCGACACCCTACTTACCAACTAGCTCACCATCGATCGGGTAACTGCCCGTTAATGTTTGTTATATGTAAAGTCGGAAAAATATAAATAGTAAAACTTGATAATAAAAACCTATACACAACGAGACACATCAAGTTTTTGGCGCCGCTGCCGGGGAGTGAATTATTTAATACTTGTATTTGTTAGTATTTTGATTTAGGTTTTAACTTTGTTTAATCTGATCAGTTTTTAACTTGACTAACTTTGTTGTATAATTGCATTGTATATTTATGGTGCGTTCGAATAATATGTAACAAAGCCATATTAACGTGACATATTTACCAAGGTCAACATGTATATATTTAGATAGTTTGAAAGTGATTAAAAGACACTTAGAATGTGTGATGTTTACCTATTAACATGAGGTCGCGAGTGTTTCGAATACGTACAGCCCTTTTTATGTTACGTCGTGATTTATGTAAGTGTGTTTGTGAGATTAAGGATTATCGAGACATAGAACTAAATATAGAAAGCTTGTATGTGTGGTATGTAAATCATGATCACCTAAATATTTAGAATATAAACCAAGTGTTGAGAAAGCTTACTACACCTATAAAGGTGGGACGTATTCAACTGTTTCGAACGAGGAGAGGGACGAGAGTTCTTGGTGGTTTGCTTGGTGGTGCACTAGTGTCTCGAGTGAGGCCTTGAAATGGCTTGAGTACGCTTGAAATTACTTGTGTGATCCTTGATTCCTTTTGACAGAGCAGTAGGCAAAAGTACTTGGTATGTTTTATTTGAGAGAACTTTGAGTGTGTGTGAATGATGGTTTACGTGAGAGTGAGAGGAAGAGTTTTTGCATGTTTTTCGTTGTATACATAGGATAGAATAGATAAGATTAGTAGAATGATAAGGTTAAGTTGATGAGTAGAAACGTGGAGTGTACATGCATAGGCACGTACTCGTTTTTAAAATATGGGCAATTCGATTGCATTTATTTGTTTTTGCTTTGTTTGATTGTTTGTTTGTTTTTATTTTGAGTGATTTATGTTTGTTCTGCATTGTTTCTGTCCTGCTGTATTTGGCTGAACTAAACGATACGGCATATACAATTTTTGCATACGGCGTATTTCGTTTTTACTTTACATACAACGTATAAAATTTAATTTTTCAGATACGGCGTATTTAACTTCTTACATACAGCGTATTCTATTTTTAATCAGAATTTTGGAACCCTAAAAGTCATACGACGTATAAGCTTTTGCGTATACTGCGTATTTAATTTTTAAAACAAATCTGAATTTTAATCTTAAATACGACATATCGTGTCATCCGATACGACGTATCAAATTTCTGGCTGATCTAAATCATATCTCATATCTTATTCTTAGAAAGTTTTTACTTTGAATTCTTTTTATCTTTTGTTTCAGGAGTCAGGATCTATAATTATCTTAACTGGTTCGGATACCCGCAAATGAAATTAACAATCAGCGAGATCGTAGCAAGGTTCGTTAAAGAAGGTACAAAACAGCATGATGAAGTCGAGATCTTTATTAAAGAATTCAAGAAAACTAACGAAATTTTGTTAAAAGAGCAAAACAATATGATTAGTGAATTGGCAATTGAGGTGCCCCAATTGTCAAGGTTGATAAAAGAAGTTTTGTTCCCAAGGCACGATCTTAAAGGAATAACGACTAGGGGTGGTAAATATACCTTTCTGGTCGGGGAAATTGCTGAAATTAACAATAATAATGATAGGTCCCCTGGGTTTCAGCATGTTGAACAGGATGTACCACAAGAAGTACAACAGGAGGTAGCTAAAGAACCAGAAATCAGGGAGGAACCCATAACTTAACCAACGCGAGCATCCCTTCCTTTTCCCAATCGTTTGAGAAAAGAGAATGAAGATACATATCAACAAAAGTTTCTAGAAAATCTAAAGCAGCTCCACATCAACATCCCATTTATTGAAGCTCTTGTAAATATGCCGAAGGATGCTAAGTATTTAAAGAATTTGTTGACGAACAAATCCAGACTAGAAGAAGCTTGTACGTTGGCAATGAACGAGAGATGCTCAGCTGTCCTGCTCAATAAACTGCCATTAAAAGAGAAAGACCCCGGGAGTTTCACTATTCCTTGTCAATTCAATAATTTACATATTGGGAATGCTTTAGCTGATCTAGGATCTAGTATAAGTTTAATGCCATTTACTATGTTTGAGAAACTAGGACTAGGCGAGCCTAAACCTACTAGGATGTGCTTAGTGCCAGATTTTTGATACGACGTATCTTGGTTTTAGGATACGGCGCATGAAACTTCTAACTCGTATTTATTTTTAATTCCAGGCTAGATACAGTGTATCCCATACCATGGATACGGCGTTTCGACAGACCTGATGATTTTCAGTTTTATTTTTATTTTATTTTCACTAACCATCAATTATCATAGACATACTAGCTGTGATTTTCATGCTTATTAACACAGGTTGAGTACTTAGAATACGAAGGAAGTGGTGGTTCACATATACCCTATACTTTCTGTGTGATGTTCTAGTCATGGTGACACAGACGCCATTCTTCACATGACACAGAAAAAGTCGCTCACATACGCATAGTGGAGGATCATATCGAGCAAATCTCAGGGGAGTTTTCCATTCTAATTATTTCTATTTCCTGTTTTAAATTTTCATTTACACAACGAGCACGTTTTTTTATCTTAAGTGGGGGGGGGGGAGGGGGGATGGAGAATTAGAACGTTACTTGTCCTTCATTTTTTAAAAATATGCCTAATATATGCTCAAATTAAAAAAAATTTAGCATGTTTTTGTGAAATCAAAGTTGCGTAACCCGCACACATAACCTTATTTCCATACTGTGAGAATTAAGCCTATTCCGTTTCCACCCAAATTCCACAAAAAAATGAGTGTGCCGGTGACTTGTAGTAAACTGTAGAACTCGGCTTGGTATACTATTCGAGACCACCATAATGAGTATTATTGATATTATTGGAGTGACTTGTCTAACTTGGTAAATTTCTAGGATTACACCCAAATAGCCTTTATATGTTATGTTCTATTAACTAACTACATTGGTTAGTTAATTCCCGTATAAAACCCATTTGTTACTCTCATTCTTAGAGTAAGATACCCCTAGAAAAACCGTCAGAGCCATTCCTTTCGTTTCTTACACCTATGTTAATTTGTTTTGTTACACCCTTACACCTTAGCCTACCCTGTCGATTTAAGTCCGTGGTTGGTTGCTTTTGTAAAGTGTGTATTTCCTGTGTTCGTGTGTGTTTCTTATCTTTGGTTAGGTCAGGAATTGCACATCGCAATTGGGAATGTGATAGTAGTTATTTTTGATTTTCGTGTGTTTGCTACTATCACTATTATTTTTATATCTGAAGTATTGAAAAGTACAGAAAAATAATCCAGATTTATTATTATGGTGAAGTATTGAAATTTTACACCATTAGTTATGTTTATTTATGATTAAAAAAATCGAAAAAAAGGAGAAGAAAAAAGAGAAAGAGAGAGAGAGAAGAAAAGTTAAGATTGTGTGATAATCGGTTTTTCTAAACTTAACCAATTTTATATTTTGAGCTAACCGATTATTCGTTGGTACGTTTTATAAACCAACGATGTAAAGTTATGTATTAGTGGAGATATCGCCACTATTTGTTGTACTATATTTATGGATTGCAAGGGAGTTGGCCGTTATGGGAACGCCAACTAAGGTTTATGTTTTGAGATGATGATTAAGACATCATTGAGTCTAATTCGTGTCTACCTATTAAAGCTTGAGTTTCCGTGTTAAAGCGTGAGTTAGTCTAGGATTTGTGTCTTTTTCAAGGGAAGGTCGGGAAGTAACTAACCACATTTGTTTGGACTTAATCTATCTGTTTGTTTATTTTATTTTTACATCAATTTTATGTATTTCCCAAATATTATCCTTACCCTTACCAAGTTACTTTATTCGTTGTTAGCTTTCGAGCATCCGGATAAAGTAATGGCTTAGTGAGAATATTAAGTGCATGAATATTGTAGTGACCATCCAGTTTTTGACTAATTAAATGACGCGCCAGTGATCTAAGGTTCCACCTTAGTGACCATCCGTTGTTTGAGTAAATCAGGAATTTGCGCCAGCGATCTATTACGTTTGTGTATGCAATGTTTGAACAAAAGCTAGGTACAACCCTTAAGCCTTATCATATTAACCCAATTTACCACTTTAGACTTGTTACTCCTTAGCTTTAGTGGGTGAGATGTGTTTTCTTGCCAAGCATATGATAGAATACTTGTGACGACTGAACAATTGAGCGAATTACTTAAATATTACCACACAGATTAGTTGAGTGATTTGAGTGATTTCATTTTCCTATTTTGTGAGGTGTTTGGTTGTGCAATTGAGATTAAATGAATAAAAGCTTAACTAGAAAATTCCTAGACGAATGTTTAGGATGGATTTTCATAAGTTTAATATAAGGTTTACTTGAGGACAAAAGTTCAAGTGGGAGGATATTTGATGACATCAAATAAGTGCATATTATTAGCATCATTTATCCTATGTATATTGATTATTTTATATCATTATGTATAAGAATTGATACTTAATCGCTTAAATGTTTATATTTCAGTTATTTACAAGCAATTGGTGAAAGTTAGCTATTTTAGATGTATTTTGGAGTTAAATAAATCAAGTTCGATAAAGTCCACAAAACAGACAAGAATGCACCGTATCATTCTAGATAGATACGCTGTATAACATGACTTGGATGATTAAGATGACCATTGTCTGACTTTGAAGAATACGCCGTATCTAATTACATGATACGCCGTATATGAAACTTTGGTCAACGAGAAGAACAATCTTTCTTCAGTCCTGATACGCCGTATGATCTCAATAGCATATGCCGTATCTCCCTCAAAGACTTCACCAGAATTCCAAGATATTGAAGACATGATACACCGTATGAAGATTTGTGATACGCAGTATCTAGAAGGCGGTGTACAAATATTCCAGAATATAATAACCTTGGACCCCACGCGAAGTTACCATGATACGCCGTATCAGACTAATCGGATACGCCGTATCGGCCGTATTCGAAAAGTATAAATAGAAAACCCCAAGTCCAGTTTTTAGGGGGAGATAACCACCAAGTACGAAACCAGAGACATAAAGAAGACCAAGAAGGTCCCGCTAGTGCATAATTACATATGAGAATTCACTTAATTCGTTTTAGTACTCTATAATCGCTCGATTAGCGTATTTTTCTCTTTTGATTTATACTTGAATCTTTTAGAACATGTTATTTTGTATTATGACTTAGATTACAGGCTAATCCTTTTAGGTATTAGCCATGTTTAATGATTATATGATGTTTTGATTTGTTACTAATTCGATAGGCAGCTTAAGCTTGTGTTTTAATTATATTTATTACTTCATAAATACTGTTTTGCATGTTAATGTAAGCCCTAGGTGGATAAATAATAAACTGATAATCATTAAGGTGAGGTTTATGCGGATTTGACTAATGGTGACAAGATTACATCTGTTGAGAAACTTAATACGTAAATCTAAGTGTCTAGGGGTACCTAGTCAAAGGAATGAGATACGCCAAGTTGTGAGTACCGCCGCTACAGGTCTTAGACTTATCAAACATCATATATGACTAAACAATGGTTAATACGTTTTCCTTACTATCGGCTTGTCCTCTTCTTTATTATCTGTGTTTCTGCTTATGTGTGTTATCTGTCTCATTACATTTACTGTTTTATTATGTAAAACCCCAACCCGACAAGGGTCAAAATGCCACATTATGATGTCAATCAGAACATATAAACACAAGCGGAAGACTTATAACGATAATAATTACAAAGGTATTCTAATATAATAGCGGAATACTAACTCTAAAAATAGTGAGTTCCAAAACTAAAATACAAATCCAAACTAAATCTAACTGAAGATAAATCTAAGTGTAATCCAGAAGAAAATGGGTGTCTATCGTTAGGGTGGTTCACTAAGAGCTCCTATGCACTATTCACTCAATCCTAGCTTCCAACCTAAAATCTTTCGCCCGCTTAAAAAGCTCAGTGAACTGATATACCCAAAACAAATAATCAGACATGTATAAGTATAGGGAAAGGGAAAACATAAGCTCCTGCTAAAACGAATATCATATGTCAATCGAATAAGAGATCAAGGATCAACTGAATAAAAAGTCATATATCATAAGAGGCAAAACAGAAGTGAGTCATAAATATCATAAGGAAATCCAGAATCAAACAGAATCATACCATAACATCATAAGGAATGCCCATCGAGCTCAGAAACCATGCCACATGCTTAGTTACATAATCATAATCATAATCATATCGATATATCCGTTAAATCATAAGTTATACAAGGAGCTGCAGACTCCAATGTACCAGAAGTGAAATGGGGGCATGGCTCATACAAACCAATCACTAAGTCATATCCAGAATTGAACAGAACATACCTAGGATGCATTCATACGCTCCCTGCGAAATAAAATACATATGCCAGTACGAGACTAAACATACATATACATAATGGCCAAGTGATCACATATATCATAACAGAACAGAAAGGAACATCATAGATCAATCACACCTCCACAGAAAGTGTCATGCCATTGGTGCCTCAATGACATGGTCATGGTACCTCCATGTTGGGTATTAAAGCTTCCAAGGTGTTAATGCTGCTCAAGATGGTTAAGACTGCTCACATGATTAAGTCTGCTCAGGTACTTAAATGAAAATACTCTAAGTATGTTTCTACTGATGGTACATAGATTAAGACTGCTAGTGTATATTACTACTGCTGGTAATTTTGCTGAACTTCAAAGAAATACACTAAGTATGTTAGTGCTGCTAGTACTAACTTACTACTGCTGATGTATTAATGCTGCCAGAGTTAAAGTTTAGTGCTGCTGGAGTATTGATTAGTGCTGCTAATGTATTAAGTCGGTTTATGTGTAAGATAAGTATAGTAATACCGTGTAACACGTTTAGATAAATATAGAAAAGATTTCTCTTGCATAGAAAGTTATTGTAAGCCGACTAGGACTCTTTAGTCTATAAAAGGAGGTCCTAGGGCATAGAGATTTATACGTATTCATTGAGTCATAGAGTTATAGCTTCAAGGTTTTAAAACCCTAATACTGTTGAGTATTCGTATTATAGTCAATAATATTGAAGCGTTTTGTTTGATATAATTTTGTTCTTTGTTTACTGTTACAGTTGATACAAAGTTCTTCTTAAGATCAAGTACAAGATTCCGCATTATATTTGATAAACTCAAAGATAGTTTCTATACTTAGTTGTGTTGAATTTATTCAAGATAAATAAACCTTTACAAGCTAAGGGATTCGATAGAGTACATAACTGGGATCAACAAGTGGTATCAGAGCTTGTGATCTCAAAGATGTGATCAAGAAGAACCTGTTTATTTAGACCTTACTAAAGACATGGATTCAGAGTCTACACATATGATTGCTGCATCAAAGGTATCAATGCTCAAGCCTGGAGAGTATGAGCTCTGGAGAATGAGAATTGAGCAGTATATTGAGATGATTGGCTACTTTCTATGGGAGGTAATAGATATTGGTGATAGCTTACCAAAAACTGAAACATCTGCTGTTGGTGTTGTGACTATTGTGCCTATTAAAACTGTTTTATGATTCTTCTTACAAGTGGGCACAAAGCCTGACAATGGGCCTACTTGCCGCTGAAGAAAAGGCACAAAGAAGATTGGAGGTTAAGGCTAGAAGCACTCTCATGATGGGCATTCCTAATGAACATCAGTTGACTTTTAATTCTATCAAGGATGCTAATCTTTGTTAGCAGCTATTGAGAAGAGATTTGGAGGGAATGCTGCTACTAAGAAGACAAGGAAGAATCTATTGAAGCAACAATATGAGAACTTTGCTGTTTTAAGTTCTGAGAATCTTGATCAGACCTTTAACAGAATTTTGAAGCTTTTCAGTCAATTAGCACTTTTGGGAGAAACAATTCCCCAAGAAGATATAAATCAGAAGTTTCTAAGAAGCTTGTCACCAGAGTGGCATACACATACCTGTGGTGTGGAGAAATAAGGATGATCTAGACACAATGAGTATGGATGACCTTTACAACAATCTTAAAGTGTATGAACCTAAAGTCAAAGGGTCATCTAGCTCATCCTCAAGCTCACAAAACTTGGCTTTTGTGTCCTCCTCCAATAACAGTTCTGGCAGTACTAGTGAAGCAGTTAAAACTGCTTATGGAGTTACTACTGCTGGCACTCAAGTTAATACTGCTAGTTCTACAAACTTTGACAACTTGAGTGATGCTGTTATCTATGCTTTCTGGGCTGGTCAATCTAATAGTTCTCAGATTGTACATGAGGACTTGGAACAGATTCATCAAGATGATCTTGAAGAGATGGACTTGAAGTGGCAGATGGCTATGTTGACAATGAGGGAAAGGAGATTCTTAAAAAGTACAGGAAGGCAGCTCAAAGTCAATGGGAATGACAACATGGGGTTTGATAACTCAAAGGTAGAATGCTACAACTTTCACAGAAAGGGACACTTTGCAAGAGAATGCAGGGCACCAAGGATCCAAGACTACAAGAATGGAGAAAGCTCAAGGAAAACTGTGTCTGTGGAACCTACAAATTCTACAGATTTGGTGTCTTGTGATGGTTTGGGTGGATATGATTAGAGTGACCAAGCAGCAGAAGGACCAAACTTTGCACTCATGGCTTATTCTTCTTCATCAAGTTCTGACTCTGAGGTATCTAATGATTTTGGTTGTTCTTATAAATCTTGTTTAGATACTGTTGAGTTGCTTAAGGCTAGGAATGAAAAATTAATTGAAGATTTAAATAAGTCTGAGTTAGATAATTTAGGCTATAAAGTAGGTTTAAAGTCTGTTGAACAAAGACTTGAATTCTTTAAGCAGAATGAGACTGTGTATGTAGAGAAGGTTAATGTTTTAGAAAGTAAACTTTATGTCAAAGAAAACGTTATTAAAGAGCTTACTAAGAGACTAGAACAGACTAAAAAAAAGGATGTAGTTCAACAAGAAAAAGAGGGCGTTAAAATTAAAGTGAATAAGCTTGAACATTTTAGAATTGATTATAGCTCGAGATTTGTTAGATCTCATCTAGGAATAAACAATAACAATGATAACAATATGCAACAGAATTAATCAAATAACAATTGTTATTGTAACAAGGTTTTCTTCATCATCATCATCATCATCTATAACAATTACAAACACAACTAACAGCCCCAATTCTACTTGATCAAGTATAGAACGGTTACTCAACAATAACAGGGATCAAACGAACCTTGAGGCTGAACACAAATACATCTAGGCGTTTTTCATAACCTACACGCCTAGGACACACTCACACTTTTCTTGGTGTTCACATCTTGAGACACACTAAAACTAACGCCCTATGTCTTTTTATATAATAGAGACATTAGGGTTACAAAAGACTCATAATATAAAATCTTCTTTGTCTTCTAAGTCCTTCATCTTTCATATGTTTTGTCTTATCAACTCAAATATAAAACCCAACAAACATGCATATGAAGGTGTTAACAAGATAATAGAATGCCAACTTATGAGGAAAGGTAGTGGCATAGGCTATAATGAGGTTCCTCCTCCCATTACAGGAAAATTTGCACCTCATTTGCCAGAATTGTCTTGTTTAAATAAGTCTGCTGATAAGCCTGTAGGTGAAAGTAGTAATGCTAAGTTTAATGAGGAAAAGCCTAAAGTTGAAAAGAAGTTTACTGATGCACCAATTATTGAAGATTGGGTGTCCGATGATGAGGACCAGGTTGAGTCTACACCTAAGGTTGAAAGAAAAACAGTCAGGCCTAGTGTTGAAAAGACAAATTTTATTAAACCTAATGCACAGGAACAAAATGCTAGGAGAACTATTGAGCAACCTAGGATACACACTAACAGGCCTAGAGGAAACCAAAGGAATTGGAATAGTATGATGTCTCATAGGTTAGGAAGTAACTTTGAGATGTTTAATAAAGCTTGTTATGTTTGTGGTAGTTTTGAACATTTGCAAGATAATTGTTATTACTATCAAAAACCTGTGTGGAACTATGCTCAGAGGGTGAATCACCAAAGTTTTGCTAAAAAATCTCACCCCTTTGCTAAATTAGGTCTGGATTAGTATCAGTTAATACTGCCAAGAAAAATGTTTCTAAACCAGCAGTATTTATTAATACTGGTAGATCAGTTATTGCTGCTTCCACAAAAAGAAATGTGAATGGTGCTAAGTCAATATCACATTTTTCAAAAAGAGCACATTCCACTTAAAAGAAGCCCTGTTGCTAAGGCAAAAGTAGTAGTTAATACTGCTAAGCCAAAACCAGTGATTGATACTGTTTGGGGTAATCATTTTTATGCTGTTAAGGCCTCAGCTTGCTGGGTCTGAAAACCAAAAGTTAAAGATTTAGATCATGTTTCCAGACATAAGAGTGCATCAATAGTTTTAAAGAAATATAATTATGTTGATGCACAAGGAAAATCCAAGTCAATAATGGCTTGGGTCCCCAAAAGAAACTGATTTTCTTACTTTATGTGCAGGGCAATCCATAGGTGGAGTTACAGTGGATGCTCAAGGCACATGACAGGAAACATGTCCTATCTCACAGATTTTGAAGTAATTGATGGAGGATATGTTGCTTTTGGGAGATAATCCCAAAAGAGGGAAAATCACAGGAAAAGGTACAATCAAAACTAGTAAATTAGATTTTGATAATGTGTACTTTGTAAAAGAACTTAAGTTTAATCTCTTTAGTGTCTCACAAATGTGTGACAAAAAGAACAATGGTCTTTTTACTGACACTGAATGTTTTATCTTGTCTCCTGATTTTAAGTTAACTGATGAAAGTCATGTTTTGCTTATGGTTCCTAGAAAAGACAATATATACAGTGTTGATTTAAAGAACATGGTTCCCATAGGAGGTTTGACTTGTCTCTTTGCAAAGGCCACATCTGATGAATCTAAGCTTTGGCATAGAAGGCTTGGACACTTAAATTTCAAAACAATGAATAAATTGGTTAAGGGAAACCTTGTTAGAGGTTTACCTTCTAAAGTTTTTGAAAACAATGAAACCTGTGTTGCTTGTCAGAAGGGAAAGCAACACAGAGCTTCTTGTAAGACCGAGGCAGTGAACTCAATAAATCAGTCTTTACATATGTTGCACATGGATTTATTTGGACCAACATTTTTGAAAAGTTTAATGAAAAGGATATATTGCCTAGTTGTCACAGATGATTTTAGCAGGTTTACTTGGGTTTTATTTATAGCAACTAAGGATGAAACCAGTGGCATTCTTAAGACTTTCATAACTAGGATAGAAAACCTAGTTCACGATAAGGTTAAGGTGATAAGATGTGACAATTGAACTGAATTCAAGAATAGGGATATGAATCAGTTTTGTGAGATGAAGGGTATTATGAGGCAGTATAGTGTAGCTAGGACTCCTCAACAGAATGGTGTTGCTGAGAGGAGAAATAGGACACTAATTAAGGTTGCTAGAATAATGTTACCTGATTCTAAGTTACCTACTACCTTTTGGGCAGAAGTAGTTAATACTGCTTGCTATGTGCAAAATAGAAGTTTAGTAGTTAAGCCTCATAACAAGATCCCTTACAAACTTTTACATGGTAGAACACCAATGTTAAGCTTTTTAAGACCATTTGGGTGTCCTGTTACTATCCTCAATACCATAGATCACTTAGGCAAGTTTGATGGCAAGGCTAACGAAGGTTTCTTTGTTGGATACTCACTAAATAACAAAGCTTTTAGAGTGTTCAATAGTAGAACTAGGAAAGTGGAAGAGAACTTGCACATTAAGTTTAGTGAGTGTACCTAATATTGCAGGTAGTGGACCAGACTGACTGTTTGATATTGATGCCCTAGCCAAAACAATGAATTATGAGCCAGTTGTTGCAGGCACACAGTCTAATGAGTTTGCAAGTACGAAAGCTAATACTGATGCAAGTACAGATGTTAGAAAGGAGACAGAATCTGCACATAAGTACATTTTGTTACCTATATGGACTGCTGATCCACTTATCTCAACCCAAGATCCAAAGAGTTTACAAGAAGATGATCAAGATGAAGATCCAAAAGATAAAAAAGATGGTGTTAAATCTTCAAATGGGGAAGAAAAGCAGAATGATGAATATCCAAGAAAAGAAACTGAAGAACAAGTACAGGATGATAATGTTAGCAGTTCTAATGATGTTAATGCTGCTAATGACGGTAACAACACTAACAACATTAACAATGATTAAACTGTTAATACTGATGACAAAGAAGGCATTGCTGTAACACCCCCAAAATTGGGTCCAGCGGAAGCATACAATACACTGGGGTGCTACTCAATTGGTATCACAACACAAGATACAAAGGACGGTTTTACCTCAACCGTTTAGAATAAAATTGATTAACAAAAAGTGTTAAATTTACATTATTCAAAAGTAGTGCGGAAATAGACCTATAAAATATGTAGAGCGGTCCCAAATATTTATCAAAGTCGTCTATGACCGTGCCCCTTGCCAAGCGCCTCCAGAAATAAGCTATCACCTTAAACCTGAAAATACATGCTAAAAGGGTCAGCTTACGCTGGTGAGTTCATAGGTTTAAGAAAAAGTATAACAGTGGACCAAGATAAGTGATTTGCTACACTGGACTAAGATAGATATAAATCACAATTCCACAACATCAACAATCACAATCATCAAGTATTAATATGATACGTCACGAAAGCCCTCTTTCATATTGACAATCACAGTAGGAGTAGGGCCCTAGGAAAATTCGACCTTAGCCAGGCACCATGTTATAGCAAATTAGGACTAGATTATTTGCTACCCTGGTCTAAGACAACACATCTGTCGCATATGTAACACCACTAAAATCTGGCATTTGCGAAAGCACTCGGGTCATGGGGTGCTACTAAATTGGAATATCATAACACATGGTACTAAAGAACGGAATACACACTCTGTTAAAAATACATTTAGTTGGATTAAATCAAGTTTACATAAGAGTTTTAGTTTAACAGGTAAGCCCAACAGTTTAGTGGTCCCATAAAAAAAACAAGTCATTGATAATGTATGAAAACACTTTGGTAAATAGTTTATGTCCATCGCCTTGCCATGCCTTGCCAATAATGAATTGCCTAAACACCTGAGAAAAACATGCGAAAAGTCAGTAAAAAAGCTGGTGAGTTCTTAGGTTTATAAATAAGCAGTAAAATCAATAATTTCGACCTTGAGTTTTGTATATGAACATTAGGATGTATATAATGTCATAAAAAAAAATAGTCTATTACGCTAGCACTAAGTTCATGCAACTGAAGCTATAACAGTGTGCATGCTCTAGAAGCATGTTAAATATAAAAGCCCGGCAAGTGTTTATCCCAGAAACTTGTGTTTCGACATGGTGTACATTCGTTTGCCTATTCGGTCAAACCAAACGGGGACGTTACTCCTAATAGATCTATTTATAACATTCGCGCTTCCCAACAGTAATTGATCGTTCATGAGTTTGGGCAAAATGGGACATAATAGGGCTTACACTAACCTACGTAATAGTTTGATAAAACAATAGTGGTGGTCCATAAAATAGTTTTACCTGTTTCTCACCCTAATTGTAAAACAAGTATAAATAGAGTGGGGCTATAAACTCACCTTAGTAAATAGCAGTCAGATGTGTAATAATTCAAATAGTATTCAGCACCAACACGAGACCTAAATTAGTAATGCTTGTTTTAGTTCACAGACTAAATTTAAAATTCAACGCAATTTAATTCCAGAGTTTTAGAGTGTTTAAGTTATTTTTGCTGGTGTGACAGCAATTAAGTTTAAAAAATAGTTTTCTAAGTATTTGTGGGTATTGGCTCATGGAGGTGTATAAGTGCATGACAATAAAAATATCAAGGACAAGTGAGATTCTGATTTGACAATAACTGAGAGACGATGAATGAAATGTGATTATGATCAACACTAGACGTTGTAGGGATCTTGGAACGTTATTGTTAAAGATATGTAAGAATAATCATTATAAAAATATATAAATAGTTATATATGTTTTGAAATGTAGGAAAATAAATTATATGTATGTGATGATTTCCGTTTAAATGATTTGTGATTTGAAACTAACGTATAGCGGTTGTATACAAAAAGTGTTGCTTGTCCCATTTTAACTAAAAATATAATAAGTAGATTTATTTAATGGGAGTTGGGCACGACTCGTATATGTATGTTGATATTGGTGTGTCACGAATATATGTGTTTAGGAAATAGTCGTTCTAGATTTTTATAAAAACTTAATTATATTTTTTCTAAAATTCCGCTTTATGTGTTCACAATTTTGATAAACGATTTAAGTAAGTTAATTGTTCACTAGTTCAATTTAGATGAGAGTTTTTACGTGGCAAATGTATAAATGTTTATAACAATGGGTATATATATATATATATATATATATATATTATATATATATATATATATATATATATATATATATATATATATATATATTGTTTGTGTCATAAATTAATGATTTTTATGACGAGGTCTGCAAATTATGCGAAAAGAGATAAGCCGGAATTGATTTGTGAAGTAAATTGATTACGAGATCATGACGATACACATTTTTAAACAACGACCATGATATAAATTTTTATTTTGTCGTTTATATATATATATATATATATATATATATATATATATATATATATGTATATATACACGGCTAAAATATACGCGCCTCTTATCCTTGTTTGGGCTGTGGCCCAATTAAAGTCATAGGATGGGGGAAAAATCTGATGGACTGCCCTAAATAACCAAACATCCCACTTGGGCCTGGTGGGCTTTGATGACAAGGGACACTATATTTCGAATGGGCTGGAAAAAATTTGAGTGGGCTCGAGTTACTTATATATGAGCACACACACACCAGCCCAATGGAACTTGTGTGTTTGCCTGAAAATGCAAAAAAAAAAAAAAAGAAAAAAAGAAAGGCCTTTGTCGCCAAAACAATCTTTAACGCCAAAAGTCCAGGTCGATCTCGAGTACAACTCGGCAACCTGACTTAGTGACCAAAAGCTTTGTGTGAGGTGAGGGATTGGGTTAGACACCATGGTTTCACCATGTACAACATAACTATAACCAAGTCATGATTTAAGACTTTCAATATAAGAACAATTTGGAAAAACAACCCAACATCCTTTTCGGGTTTCGATTACAAAACAGGACAACAAAACACGCCCCTTTGGGGTTCTTGTGAGGCTCGAACACAACTCAACAACCCTTGTGGGTTTGAGTTCAAACTTGTACAAAACACGCCCCTTTTGGGGTCCTTGTGGGATCGAACTAAGGCAGCCCTTTAGGGGGTTGCCTTGAGCCATAGGTGATTCGACCAACTATACTCATAATCAGATTTTTGACCATTTATTTAAGTTGTTAAGTGAGTAAGCTGTGGGGTTGTTTCGTTAGACAGGACAAGGCTCAAACCAAGGCACGCACACCCTTCATAGGTGGCTGCCTTGTGAGGAGTACACCGAACCAAAACTCACCACATCACACCCTTTGGGTGTGGTTTTTCCTTCCTGAAGATGACCACAACACACCCTATTTGGGTGGCTACTTGGTGAAATTCAAATTGAACACAACTAAGACCTAACACACCCTTGTGGGGGTGGGGGTTTACTTCGACTAAAACAGCCACAACACACCCTTTGTGGGTGAGGTTTTTGCTCGGACCAAAAGCAACCATGACGTGTCCTACCTAGACCAAATTTCCAGGTTTTAACCACACTGATTCGAGAGGGGTTTAACAGGTTCTATTTTCCTTATGAGTTAACACTCTAACAAGACTGCTAACCCTATCAACAACAGCTCGAATTTAGAATGAATCGAACAACAATAACTAACAAGAGTAGTTCCAACCAATGAGCCGATACTTAGGTTTTATTAAGTTTTGTGAGTAACCAAACACAACAACAACAACATAATCCCTTCACAGATTCAATTCGAAAATTAAAACCACAGTTACACCGCGAGTTAAAATTACCATAAATCAATCCAATGACATTCGAATAACAATGAATGGAAATGAAGAGTTTAAAATGAAGAAAATTTTATACCCTTACAACGAGTATGAATCGACAGATGAATCAAGGACTTAGAACAATGATGAAATTTGAACATTAACAACTTTCAACCTAATCAATCCAATTCGAACCCTAGTCAATCCACCTCCGAATAAGCTTATCCTCCTCTCGAACCCTTGAGTTTCGATAGAACTTTGAGTGAGTGAATTGGTTTGTGTGGATCGATTGGGTTCGATTAGACCTTAAAAAGATGAACCCCTGGAATGGTTTCAACATTCTTTCGAACCTTGAAACTGAAAAATTTCCGATTGAAGCTTCGGTTGTCCTCTGCCCTCATCACCTTCCTTTATCTATACTTGTTGACCTTTGGGGAAATGATATTTGAGAGGGACGGTTAAATTTTTGGGATAGGGAGAAATTGTATAACGCCATGGGAAGGATGGTGATGAATCGAATGGATTCCTGGGAATATGGAGAACTCAAACAAAAGAAGAAGATAAAAGGAGGCGTGGAAATATGTGTGAGTGGGGGACGGTGGTATAGGGGAAATAGATAAAAAAGAAAAATATATTTAGGGTTTGTTTTATTAAAAGAATGTGTAGTGTGTACCCCGTGTCCCGTTGAGCTGAGGTGAAATCGGGTTTTCCCTGATTCGATATAAACGTGGAAAATAAAATTTCGGAGATGTTTTTATAAAACTAACATAAAAATAGAGTTTATTGACTCTGAAATGAATCTTGAGATTAAATTGCTACTAATGTGGTGGTGGTACGCTTGTGGTTTTGTTTTTCAGTAAAAGTGAGATAACCTCTCGCTTTCATTAAGTTATAGTCTGTAAATGTGAGAATGTGGGAAATTCACTATTTCTGGTGAGATTAAATAGTTTAGGTGAGTTGCTGTGTGCTACAGCATGCGGGTTTGCTTCACAAAATAGTTATGTAGGCTCATGAATGCCTAATTTATCAGTCAGGTAATAATAAATTGACATTTATTATTTAAATATTTGTGGAAAATTACCGTTTGTCACATCCTCCCCGCCTTAGAAGGAAAACCGTCCTTGGTTTTCACTTAGAGTTACCTGGTGGATTTGGGAAAATTTGAGGGCATTTACGCTTGATTTTGGTTTCACGCTCCTATGCGAATTTAAGACCTTTTCGAGAGACTGTTGAACTTTGACAGTAGAGACGTGAAGAGTAAATTTTGAAGCACAAAATTTTTGAGGTAACTATTCCCATCATGGCATGATCCTCCCTGAATTAAACATAGGTGATCAGGCTATGCTTAACTGAGGATTGATGATGCCATGCTTGGTTTAGTCAAAATGGTATCGGGTTTTAAACAGTATTGGCCATTCCGTTTATAAGCTTGTAATCACAATAAATTTTAAAGGTGCACCACCTTACATAGGACGATAGCATAATAGTTGGCGGAAAATTTTAAATATGGTTGGTACAATAGGGAGTGTAATAGAAAGAAGTCATCATAACATCTTGACATTAAAGATAAGGAATTCATTACATGAAGATCCATACAGTGCAACGATACAGAAGATCTATAAGAAAGTACAAATACTCGAGGAATATGATCCAAGAGGGTCCAGATTTAGATCTTATTATGCAAAGAGAGGATTCCAAGCATCATCATTACCCGCAGTGTTGTTCGGGTCCTGGCAAACCCCTTCATTTTTATTTCTTCATTCTGGGCATTCACTTCGGAAGTGCCCAATTACTCCACACTCAAAGCACGTGACAGTGATCTTTGGGTCAATCACGAAAGTAGGAGCTTTCCAATCCTTAGCTTGGTGACCGGTTTTCCTGCAGTTCCCACACTGAATGGGGCAAGGCCCACGGTGATGAAACGGGCACGTGTTGCACTTGTGTAACGTTCCAGCATACCCTTTCTTTGCACTGGTGCCTGTAGCATAGACTTTGGCTACTTCTTGTCGCTTGTTCGGACCAGTATTATTGCTGTTTTTATTTATTTATTTATTTATTTATTTTTTGAAGTGATCTTCCCACTTCCTCTTGTTGTCAGCCACCTTCTTGGCGGTAGTCCTGATTACTTGGTTCATCGGCTTGTTGGCCACCTCCATAGGCTCATGGAGATCAGTGGTCTTGGAGGTAGTGTCATTACCCTTAATGTATGGGGGTAATCCTCCAAGGTATCTCTCCAGTAGGCGAGCGTCAGTCTGGACCATCTCAGGACCTACCAGTATCATCCCTTGAGAGTGTTGGTTGTATGCAACAATGTTGGTACTCTGTACCTTGTAGTTCCGAGGTTTTACCTCCAGCTTTTTAACTTCGTTGCTAGGGCAATACTTTTTGAACACCATTTCTTTGAAATGTTCCCATGGCATTGCGTACGCAGCATCAATGCCTGTAGACTTCAAATAGTTGTTCCACCAGGTTAGAGCAGCATCCGTAAAGGTGAGCGATGCATACTTAACCCTGTCTTCATTCGCACAACCACATATTCGGAACACAGTCTCCAGCCTTTCAATCCATCTTACCAAAGCAATAGTTCCCTCGGTTCCCCCAAGACCTCCAGTCATGGTCTTTCGGAACTCCTGATAGGTGCAACTGTGGTTATTGTTGTTCTTAGGTTTTGAGTTTCCGATATCAGTAGTCGAGTTGTTCACATCCGCTGCAGCTAGTGCTGCTGCCACACAGTCATTAACTAACTGATCTAGCATGGCTTGATTTATGATAAGCATATTTGATTCATTCCCAGTTGGGAGGGTGGTAACAACAGGTTGACCGTGCGTGGTCTTGGCTGTCCTTCCTGTAGGAGTCATTTATCTACATCATAAAAGGTGATGACGAATGAGATTTCAAATAAAGGAATGGTGTCACACGAGTTTTATGATTGACATAATTCATTTTGAAAGAGAGGTTCTTAAAGGAAGAATATCGAAGAAGGAGGTGTAGTTGGGTATGTACATCTACATATGTTTCCAGTGTCCAACGAAAGATCATAGTTGTCTAGGCTGAGTAGAGCTTGATGTTTAACATCAGGCGAAGCTTATAGATTTAAGTATTCGATTTACTTTAAGCCATGCTTAAGAGGTGTCATGACCTAAATTGTCGGACCAATGGTTTGGAATGAATAAATCAGTCGGATACTATGCAGAGAGATGTCTTACTTGCTACTAGCAAGGACTGTGTATGAATAATTATTTAGAATGTTAAGACTTCTTAGTATCTCGACGTGGAAATGAGGTCTTATAGAAAAATGATGAGGCCGAACCATCTAGACTCCTAAAGTGCACCATGTTATAAAGAATGAAGGTGATAAATTGTGCTTTGATGAAAAACACCAAGGTGTGATATACTGATATCTATAGTTTGAGGCGGAGGTGCTTGGTTTACCGCTAAGGTTTGGTTTAGTGTGTAACAATGTTTTGATAAAACCTCATATCCTAGGCCAGCTTGTATTCATGAGGGATTGGTGAAGGGTTAGGCATCTGCCCCCACGATAGTGGTTCGGGTTATTCCATGATGCCTTAAGGCTTCTGTTAGATTACTAGTCAACTTCTGGTAAATCTCCAGATGCTTAAAAGTTTAGTGGTTCACTCATTGTTTATTCCCGCTAAGGGGTCCTTCTTGTGTTGCTAGGATTTTATCAACATAAAGTACATGAACAGGTTTTTCTTTCTGTGGATGTTTATGGCGTGGCATTTTGACATCCAGTATACACTAGGGATGCTGTCAAAATTTCCAAGTTTTGTGGGCATAGGGTCACCCAAGTTAGTACGGGGAGTTTTATAGGTCTAGATTGCGGCCTGGAAGAATGGTGTCGATTCATACTGGCAGTCAGTCAGTTGGCTCAGTAGGGGACTGAGCATTCAACACGGAGAGTATAACTCTGTAGAACAATGTTGATTGCTACTGGCAACCGGTCAGTCAAGTTGTTCGAGTGCTTAGCGTTCTGTGCAGAAGGTAAAATTTCTATTAAGGATCTAAATATAACCATTGCAGCTATTTGACACAATCGCTAAAAAGAAAAAATATGTTCCAGTCGTAGACGGGGTTATGAGCTATCCAGTAGCTATCAAATTTAAAGATTTATCGGATTGATGTTGAAGTGGTTCAGAATCAGAAGGGGATAGTATACAATGAGATACTAATCGGTGGGGTTGTTCGATGATGGCTGGTGATGTAGCTTATCCTCTTAGATTAGAATGTGGTGTGAGACAAGGAAAATTTCTATGTATTAAGGTTGTATCAAAGTCTATTTGGTTACTGCGCTTCTAGCACGGATGCCCAAGTCTCATATTACTTTTATATACCACACACGCGAGTTTTGATTTCTAGGAATGGAAGCAGAAGATTTGCCTTGTGGTAAGAAATTTAGGGTCACCGTCTCTAGTATATCACGGTTCTACCAGGATTATACATGGATGATTAGGCTACGTATGGTTAAGGTTCAGTGAGGCAATGTTGGGTTTGGTTACCAGAAAATTTATCGGTTATTTGTTTATGGGGTAATAGTAGGAAATACTTTTTGAGGAGGTAGTTAGTTTATAATTTGATAGTGAGATAGTTTATAGAGTGGTTTGTAACACAGTTTATAGAAAAATATACTTTATTATTTGCAAAATAGTATTAAAGTTGTAGTTTGATTTGTGATTAAATAGTGAAGTAATTTCGTAGGATAACAACAAAATGATCTGTGAGATATCCGCAAAATAGTTTATAAGGTAATAGCAACACGGTTTATTGTTTCATGAGGTTATGACTAAAGTAGCTCATAGGAAAGCAAAATAATTTATAAGTCGATAGTAAAGCTTGCGGGATGGTCGTAACAGATTTTATACATTATTAATTACACCATTTGTTAGTTTGTGAACTAGCAGTAAGGCAATGAATTGGTTTATTACACGATAGCACTATAGTTTGTAAAATGGGTTGTGAAATGTTTTATAGGGAAATAAGAAAACAATTTGTTGTTTATGAGGTAGTAGTAAGGTCGAAATCTTTGATTTTATGATATGGTAGTAAAATAGTTCATAGGATGATGAAAAATTGGTTTGTAATGTATATATGAAATAGTGTATAAAGTGGTAGCTACGTAATTTTTTTGTTGTTGTTGGGTAATTTAGTGGCTAAGGTGGTTTTCAGATAAACAAAACGATTTATAAGACATTAGTAAAACTGGTAAGGTGACTGTGATATAGTTTATAAAATGATAGTGAAGTCATTTGTCTATAAGAGTAAACAAACGGTGAGATTTTTGAAAAAGACAAGGAGGAGTCATCACATGCGTGGATAACATCACCGTAGATTATGAAAGAAAGGATTTATTCAGTAACAGAGATAAATGACAAAGTGAGCTTGTTATAGACTAAGAGTCGGTTACAAGATCTGAAAATTACAAGCTTCCTAATAATATCCTGAACTTACTGAGAACTCCTCAGTTAAGTGAAATATGACAACTACGAATCATATCTAAGACTGGACCCTGGTCCTGTCCAGGTGCTGGAACCTAATAGCATACTCCCCAAGCTGTGCCTCAACCTCAACAAGACGAGTCCTTAATGCTAAATTCTCCCTACGGTGTGCCTGATCAGCCCTTAACAATGCTGCAACCTGGGCCTTGAGGATCAGCATCCTTCCATGCATCACCTGGGCTGCCTCTTGGGCTACAACCTGTGTCTGCTCAAGTCTATCCGATCTATCACCCAAGTCAAGGATGTCTCAACTATTGGAGTGTGTCCTAGCATATAGTTTGCTGAAGTCATCATCATACTGATCAAAACGAGCCGGCTGTAACTCGCCAAGCAGGTCAGAGTGGAGACCTAGTATGTCAGTCTGTAAATCTAGCTGGATCTGAATCTGTGAGATTGCATCGGTCTCTGTAGCAGCTGGCGATGCTACTGGAAGTGGAGAATCTGGAGGCATAAAAGATTGTGAAGAAAGTACATAATCTGGGCTTCCAATAGCAGCAGTGTGACTGATCATACGCGGTATTTCTGTGCTATCCTCTGTCTCATCTTGAGCTCTACTCGAGCCCTCTCCAGCCTCAAAAGTACTAGGCACACCCTCTAGTATTATGCTAATCCGAGGCACAACTTCCCTCTGCTCCATACCCAAATCCAAATCAGCATCAATCGCTGTACCCTCAGCTAATGTCTGCCCAACAACTACCTGCTCAGTCTGCTCATCCTTCCTCTCTGGAACCTATGCTGAGTAAGAGTCATTGGCCCTTCTGAGCCTCTGGCGTGGAGGTGAGTGGGTAGGTGAACGTGGTGATATGATGGGTGATGGTGATGCTGGGTTAGTGGGAGTGTCCATGCAGGTGCATAGGGACCTATAACAGGATGGAGATAACAAAAGAGTGTGAGCAGGGATTTGGGTACCCTTCGTAGTGTGGGATAGTGGTCTAGTAGATGGGCATATGATTATGCGTGTAGTACGGCGAGAAAAAATAGGAGTAACCTGAGTGACTGGTGTGTTGTGAGTATGTGGTGGTGATGGTGGTGTAGGCTCAACGATGTTAGGGTATGGTGTATGATAATCCTGAAGTATCTCTATGTTGGGATCATTCGAACCCGGTGAGGTCTGAGAGATGTCGTAGGAAGGCATAGTCTATGACAAAACGGTATATGTGTGTAAGTATATAGGAAATACTCATGGTAAATAGTGTAAATTAAGGATGTATAAATATACATAAAATACTTATAGTACATGTAGCTGAGTAAATTCAACGAACAGTAACATATAGTTAAACAAGTAAACAACAAGTAAAGTGGCAAGCAAGGCAGGCAGGCAAGTGGCGGTTATAGGGACTTGTTTTTGTAAAAAGCGGTTATAGTTTAGGATTTATATGTACCTAGTTCTCTGTAACCTAGGCTATGATGCCAATCTGTAACACTACCAAAATCTGGCATTTGCAGAAGCACTCGGGTCATGGGGTGCTACTAAATTGGAATATCATAACACAAGGTACTAAAGAACGGAATACATACTCCGTTAAAAATACATTTAGTTGGATTAAATCAAGTTTACATAAGAATTTTAGTTTAACAGGTAAGCCCAACAGTTTAGTGGTCCCATAAAAAAAAAACAAGTCATTGATAACGTGGGAAAACACTTTGGTAAATAGTTTATGTCCATTGCCTTGCCATGCCTTGCCAATAATGAGTTGCCTAAACACTTGAGAAAAACATGCTAAAAGTCAGCAAAAAAGCAAGTGAGTTATTAGGTTTATAAATAAGCAGTAAAATCAATAATTTGGACCTTGAGTTTTGTATATGAACATTACGATATATATAATGTCATATAAAAAAATAGTCTATTACGCTAGCACTAAGTTCATGCAACCGAAGCTATAACAGTATGCATGCTCTAGAAGCATGTTAAATATAAAAGCCCGGCAAGTGTTTATCCTAGACACTTGTGTTTCGACATGGTATACGTTCGTTTGCCTATCCGGTCAAACCAAATGGGGACGTTACTCCCAATAGATCTATTTATAACATTCGCGCTTCCCAATAGGAATTGACGGTTCATGAGTTTGGGCAAAATGGGACATAACAGGGCTTAGGCTAACCTACATAATAGTTTGATAAAACAATAGTGGTGGTCCATAAAATAGTTTTGCATGTTTCTCACCCCAATTGTAAAACAAGTATAAATAGAGTGGGGCTATAAACTCACCTTAGTCAATAGCAGTCAGATGTGTAATAATTCAGATAGTATTTAGCACCAACACGCGACCTAAATTAGTAATTCTTGTTTTAGTTCACAGACTAAATTTAAAACTCAACGCATTGTTGCTGGTGTTGCAGCAATTAAGTTTAAAAAATAGTTTTCTAAGTATTTGTGGGTATTGGCTCATGGAGGTGTATAAGTGCATGACAATAAAAATATCAAGGACGAGTGAGATTCCGATTTGACAATAACTGAGAGACGATGAATGAAATGTGATTATGATCAATACTAGACGTTGTTGGGATCTTGGAACGTTATTGTTAAAGATATGTAAGAATAATCGTTATAAAAATATATAAATAGTTATATATGTTTTGAAATGTAGGAAAATGAATTATGTGTAAGTGATGATTTTCGTTTAAATGATTTGTGCTTTGAAACTAATGTATAGCGGTTGTATACAAAATGTGTTGCTTGTCCCGTTTTAAATAAAAATATAATAAGTACATTTATTTAATGGGAGTCGGGCAAAACTCGTATATATATATGTGGATATTGGTGTGTCACGAATATATGTGTTTAGGAAATAGTCGTTCTAGATTGTTATAAAAACTTAAGTATATTTTTCTAAAATTCCGCTTTATGTGTTCACAATTTTGATAAACGATTTAAGTAAGTTAATTGTTCACTAGTTAAATTTTGACGAGAGTTTTTACGTGGCAAGTGTATAAATGTTTATAACAATGGGTGTATATATATATATATATATATATATATATATATATATATATATATATATATATATATATATATATATATATATATATATTGTTTGGGTCGTAAATTAATGATTTTTATGACGAGATTTGCAAATTATGCGAAAAGAGATAAGCCGGAATTGATTTGTGAAGTAAATTGATTAGGAGGTCACGAAGATACACATTTTTAAACAATGGCCATGATATAAATTTTTACTTTGTCGTTTATCGATATATATACATATATACATGGCTAAAATATATGCGCCTCTTATCCTTTTTTGGGCTGTGGCCTAATTAAAGTCAAAGGATGGGGGAAAAATCTGATGGACTGCCCTAAATAACCATACATCCCACTTAGGCCTTTGTCGCCAAAACAATCTTTAATGCCAAAAGTCCAGGTCGATCTCGAGTACAACTCAGCAACCTGACTTAGTGACCATAAGCTTTATGTGAGGTGAGGGATTGGATTTGACACTATGGTTTCACCATGTACAACATAACTATAACCAAGTCTTGATTTAAGACTTTCGATATAAGAACAATTTGGAAAAACAACCCAACATCCTTTTTGGGTTTCGATCACAAAACTGAACAAAACACACCCCTTTGGGGTTCTTGTGAGGCTCGAACACAGCTCAACAACCCTTGTGGGTTTGAGTTCAAACTTGTACAAAAGACGTCCTTTTTGGGGTCCTTGTGGGATCGAACTAAGGCAGCCCTTTAGGGGGTTGCCTTGAGCCATAGGTGATTCGACCAACTATACTCAAAATCAGATTTTTGACAATTTATTTAAGTTGTTAAGTGAGTGAGTTGTGGGGTTGTTTCGTTAGACAGGACAAGGCTCAAACCAAGGCACGCACACCCTTCATAGGTGGCTGCCTTGTGAGGAGTACACCGAACCAAAACTCACCACATCACACCTTTTGGGTGTGGTTTTTCCTGCCTGAAGATGACCACAGCGCACCCTATTTTGGTGGCTGCTTGGTGAAATTCAAATTGAACCCAACTAAGACCTAACACACCCTTGTGGGGGGGGGGGTTACTTCGACTAAAACAACCACAACACACCCTTTGTGGATGAGGTTTTTGCTCGGACCAAAAGCAACCATGACATGTCCTACCTAGAGTAAATTTCTAGGTTTTAACCACACTGATTCGAGAGGGGTTTAACAGGTTCTATTTTCCTCATGAGTTAACACTCTAACAAGAATTCTAACCCAATCGACAGCAGCTCAGATTTAGAATGAATCGAACAACAATAACTAACAAGAGTAGTTCCAACCAATGAGCCAATACTTCGGTTTTATTAAGTTTTGTGAGTCACCAAAAACAACAAAAACAACATAATCACTTCACAGATTCACTTAGAAAATTAAAACCACAGTTACACCGCGAGTTAAAATTACCATAAATCAATCCAATGACATTCGAATAACAATGAATGGAAATGAAGAGTTTAAAATGAAGAAAAGTTTATACTCTTACAACGAGTATGAATCGACAGATGAATCAAGGACTTAGAACACTGATGAAATTTGAACGGCAACAACTTTCAACCCAATCAATCCAATTCGAACCCCAGTCAATCCACCTCCGAATAACCTTATCCTCCTCTCGAACCCTTGAGTTTCAATAGAACTTTGAGTGAGTGAATTGGTTTGTGTGGATCGACTGGGTTCGATTAGACCTTAAAAAGATGAACTCCTGGAATGGTTTCAACATTCTTTTAAACATTGAAACTGAAAAATTTCCGATTGAAGCTTCGGTCGTCCTCTGTCCTCATCACCTCCCTTTGTCTATACTTGTTGACCTTTGGGGAAAGGATATTTGAGAGGGACGGTTAAATTTTTAGGATAGGGAGAAAGCGTATAACGCCTTTGGAAGGATGGTGATGGATCAAATGGATTCCTGGGAAGATGGAGAACTCAAACAAAAGAAGAAGAAGTTAAAAGGAGGCGTGGAAATATGTATGAGTGGGGGATGGTGGTATAGGGGAAAAATATAAGAAAGAAAAATATATTTAAGGTTTGTTTTATTAAAAGAATGTGTGGTGTGTACCCCGTGTCCCGCTGAGCTGAGGTGAAATCGGGTTTTCCCCAATTCTATATAAACGTGGAAAATAAAATTTCGGAGATGTTTTTATAAAACTAACATAAAAATAGAGTTTATTGACTCTGAAATAAATCTTGAGATTAAATTGCTACTAATGTGGTGTTGGTACGCGTGTGGTTTCGTTTTTCAGTAAAAGTGAGATAACCTCTCGCTTTCATTAAGTTATAGTCTATAAATGTGAGAATGTGGGAAATTCATTGTTTCTGTTGAGATTAAATAGTTTTGGTGAGTTACTGTGTACTACAGCGTGCGGGTTGCTTCCCGAAATAGTTATGTAGGCTCATGAATGCCTAATTTATCAGTCAGATAATAATAAATTAACATTTATTATTTTAATTGACCGGATCTACACACACTTCTTGTGTTAGGTGTATACTTTAAATGATGTCTAGTCTAGCACGCAGAATTTACTAGCTAGCACTTAGAAGATTTTTTTGTTTATGTTTTGTATGAACGAATCAACAATGAATGAACAAGGAACACAATATACTTCAACTTCAACGATTCAATATTATTAATGAATAATACGAGTGATCTCCTATCACTAGGGTTTACAACCTTGAATCTTAACAAAACAATACGTACTGATTCATTTTCTAATTCATACCTAAACTTTAACCTAGGCAATCCTTTTATAGACTAAGCATTCCTTTACAAGATAACTATCAACCTAATCGTATAAGATATACACAATATCTTTTCTATAATTATCTTTTACAAAAACATAAACAGTACTAACAATCTTCATATAACCGTACGATCTGTTCTTGTCTTCAAAACTCATCAGCAGTACTAACTTCCATCTTCAGCCGTACTAACTGTTTAAGCTTAATTCCTAACAATCCTCCCCTAAACTTATGATTTCTTACCAAATCACTAAGTTTCTTCAAATTAAGCTTCATCTCCTATATGAGGGGGATTCTTCCAAACACCTTTCATAACTGTCTCTTACTACTGATGTAAAACCCTAAAATTCAGATACTAAATTTATGTCTAATTTCAAATTTTACCCCAAACTTTGTAATCACTCAATTAACTTTAAACTATATAATATGTGTTACATTTAAAGTTATAATTACTAACCTAAGTTCTACCTAAGTAAATAAATAATTATACAAATTAAAGTATTCCTTTTTAGTATACCCACTTTCTTTTTGGTTCACCACAAGATTTGAAGTTATCCAATTAACGTAAATAATGCATGTATCTTTTCCTAAAATTGGTACACGTCATTCTTTCATTAATGATTCCCACACGTCATTTTTGTCCCATAAAATTCGGCCAATTACCACAATTTGTTACCTAACAATTGGCTCCATCATCTCCAATTTATACGCCTTCCACAAATGGTTTATTTTAGAACATGGTACATCTCCTTTTGAATTCTTTATATGTCCGGCCACATAAAGCCACTTTTCAATACCATCGTCTTTCATCATAAATGAAAACAAAAGAGAAAACAAACCCTTTTCACCTTTGTGATAATCGTTAAAACTAAAACCTTAATAAAGAAAACATACAAGGACGACAGTTTCTTTTGCCCTCATTATCGCGAGAAACAAAACGGTACGAAGGTAGTTCCTTGGCGTTCAAACCCTCGTGGTGATCGTTGGGTTGTGATCATAGGGTTGTGTTCGAGTCATGTTTCGTGTCAAATTGGGTTCACATCTGTTTTAAGCTGGCACAAGTTTTTGTTCGTATACCTACTCCAAGGTTTGGTTTCAATTGTTCCTGTCGAGATTGGGTTGCGGTTTGTTTATTCGTATCAAGTTCGGTTCGCGTTGTGGTTAGTGTTGGGTTGGTCTCGGGTCGAGGTTTGGGTTAAGATCATCTTCGGTTGTGCATGGACTAAGGTGGTGGTTAGTGCTTGGTTCATGTTCGAATAATGGGTTTGGCTCGGGCGTTGGAGATCGAGTCGCTCGGGTTCGACCTTGATCTCACTCCAGTCTCATTGTCTTGGAGGTCTCATTCGTGCAACATAGCACACAAGCTCTCGAGTCTGTTTCATGTTTGGTTGACATTGAGTTCGCGTTGATCGTTGGTGTTCGTGGCTTGTTGGAATATCGTGTTACTGTTTGTACGTGTATTCGTGTTCTTATTTCGGCATCGATTGTACTTGGTTGCCTGAGGTACATATTCATTTTACCTCGTTACCGTTAATACGTAAACCCTCTTCTATTTTGTGCAATGATATGTATATATGATGGTACTAATGCGTTCACCTATATTAAACTCAAAATAGAATGATCTAATCGAATATATTATGGATCGAAATAACCGATATATATTAAATATTTGAATGGAGTATGTTGCATGAAATCATGAAGATTAGGGTCATGCGTAAATTGGTTGTATAGACATAAATTTTAGTTCTTGTGGTGAGTTTTGCATGCATGCGCAATGCCTATGATATATTTCTTCATGAATTGTGTTAACAAAACATGTAGCTTATAGTTTTAACATGCTAAGCAGGCGAATTATCTAAATATCGTTACTTGTAAATCGCATGTAGGAAACTTATAACTTTTCTTAATGAAACGTGGCAACTCAAATGAAGGCAGTAACAGCGTGCACTATATAAATTCATACATGATTAAAATTATATATATATATTCTTGCACATCAATCAGAGTGGAGTCATCAGTCATGAGAGCTTTTGCTTTTGGGAAATAAAACCAAATATGGCATAGTAAGCCTTTAAGCTAACCTATTATTATTTGTAAACCCTTAAGTTTGGCTAATTAATGGATATTACCCTAAGGTTACTAAACGGGAAAACTTACTATTTTTGGAAAGTTACTATTTCTGGAAAGGTACTTAAAAAGGAAAGTTATTAAAAATGGAAAGCCGACTAAAATAAGTAATCTGAATTAAATAAGCTTTTAATAAGACAGTCATGATTCGTGTAGATTCGCTGAAGATGGAGTTTGCTTCCGACCTTGATATTTTCTGTTGTGTTTTCATTTGCGGTATAAGGTACAGATATTCTGCTTCTTTAATAAGAGGCCTTCATTCTCTCATTATGATTCATATTAGGGTTTCCCTATACCATTGCTATGTTCCCTTCATTCATTAACTCCGATTATTGAACCATCATGATATTGAACATTTTGTGATTATGAACCTTTCATTCATGAACCTTTGCTTATGAACCTTTGCTTATGAACCTTGCTTATGAACCATGATTATGAACCTATGATTATGAACTTATGAAACAAGATATTGACCTATGCAAGTAAACTAAAAACATGATTCATGATACTTGACCTTTACCCTCAGTTTGATACTACGAGCCACTCACTAGGCATGAGGGTTTCATGTCCATGTCAGTCGATGCACCGATGGCATGACTCTAGGGCAGGAGAGTGATGACCTGTCCCGTCCCTGCACGTTTATGTTTATGATTCATGTTTATGTAGAGGCAGATTATGGCCACCGGGGGCGTATGGATGCATCCTAGATTTGTTCATGTTCATGTTATGTTATGTTATTCATGGTGACTGATGGTGTGTGCGATACACGTCTTTCACACTCCGGGAGCTAGCTACTCCAACCCATGATTGAGGACACCCCTCATATTTACAGGATACCCATGATTGAGGACACCCCTCATATTTACAGGATACCCATGATTGAGGACACCCCTCATATTCACAAGATACTAAGAGGTCTCCCCTCTGCATGTTTACGATTATGATTATGATTATGATTCATGTTATGTTATGGGCTCGTAGTGGATTTCTGACTTCCTTTACCATGTACCCTTTTACCTTTCCTTATGATACCATGTACTCTTACCTTTCATCTTGATACCATGTATTCATGCTTCCACACTCTTTTACTCATGTAAATTATACATTATACTACTGCTTGTTACGTTATATCTGTTCACTGAGCTCTAGTAGCTCAGCCGCGTTTCTTTTCCCGCGGCAGGTTTTAGTTGGAAGCTGGGTAAGAGTGAAGAGACTTTGGACCTAGAAGACTTTGAGTAGAAGCCATTAGAAGAGATGTACTTATGGACTTGATAGGCAGCTTTTATTTTCCCTTTGTAACCCTTTGTATTGCAAGATTTCATTTGTAACCTTTGAGAACCATTGTATTACTATTGATTGTATGCTTTGTTTGATCTGATATGGAGCCATTAGTGTGATACTTCTACCCTTGCCGGGTTGGGGTGTTACAACTGATCTTCCTTTGTTCTGCAAGGTTGAAAATCTTTGTTACCAACAAATCTGCCATTTCAGAATCTTCTTCAACCCTCAGTTTTGTATACAACATAGATGTTAAAACACTTGATCTGAGTGGATAATCCTTTTCCACTAACATATAGATTTCTATGCCATCCTTAGTAGAAACTCTGTGCACTCCACACGTATCAAATAACTTCCAAGAGACATCTTCTATTTGTGCTTGGAATCTCCACATTGATTCTCCTCTATCAGGTTCATAAGCTGTACCCATAACTATTTATCTTTGTCTTCATTAGGATCTTGAACTCTGAATCTTTCTTTTACTAAACTCCATAACTGATTAAGATCTTCCCTATCAAAACCTTTTAGTAGATCTTCAAACAGCTTATATCTTTCAGTAATACCTCCAAGTCTTATGATCTTCCATCCCATCATCCTTCCATCAGTGAAAACTTCCCAGCCAATGATAGGATATTTGACTTCTAATGGTTTGATATTTTTAGACTCTGGAACTATCACCATCATATTCTTGATTTGCTCATTGGTCAAACTTTCTTCACCAGACTTCAACTTCTTTGCACTATCAGATTCCAGTACTTGTGGTTCTCTTTTCTTTTTCCTTGTGATATCCTCCTTGCTTGAAGTATTCAGTCTTGCATATGTTTCATAGAAAGTCTTTTCAATCTCAGCATTTGACCTTCCAGTAAAGTCACTCATCTTGTAATTTGCTTGATTCTTCAAATAATGCTTCATGAAACTAACTTTTTCTCTCTTGGTAGGCAACTTTGTCTTGTAGCATGACTCTTGCCTTTCTCTAATTCTCTGCACTAAGTCATTCCAAGTAACTTCTTTGTTCTTTGACAAGATGAACTCTTTGAGTTTTTCTGACTTTTCTTCTTCACTTAATTCCTGGTCTTTAAGAATCATTCCAGCATGAGCTCTCATAATCAAATCAGAATCCAACAAATATTGTAGTTGCTCATTGAACTCCTCTTGATTAATTTCTTCAGATCTTGTTCTATCCATGAATTCAGCAATGTTCCTTACATCATCTGCAGCCATCTTTCTTGCTAATTCTGCATCTTGATCTATCTGAGCTTGTTCATCAGCTAAATCTTTTTCAATTATCTTCCTTGCAACTTCTGCATCAAAGTCTATTTGAGCCTGAGTTCTTGGTTTTGTTTTCTTGAGCTTTTCTAATACTTGAACAGTTTCTTGTTCTTGACCAGCTTCTTCTAGTGTCATAGGCTTTTTACCCTTATCTTTCCTTTTTCTAGCATATTCTTCTTCAGCCATAGTATCACCAGTTTGAACTGTCTCATGTTCTGTATCAGCAGTTGGAACTACTTCAACAGTTGGAACTTTTTCAGCTTCTTGAGTATCAGTCTGAACTGCTTCATGTGTCTGTTCTTCTATTTCCATATCATCATTACCAGAACCCATATCAAATTGCACTTCTTCTTCTTCATTTTGCCTCCCCTGAGAACCTGATCCATTTCTCTTACCTTTATCTGATTTCCTCCCCTGTTTGGGAGAATCACCATCATCACCATCAAAATCATCTGAGTCATCATCATCAGAAGAATCCAAAACTACCTTTGCCTGTCTCTTCTTTAACTGCTCTTCAAGTTTCTTCACCCTAAGAGTCAATTTGGTGTAGACGTTGGCAAAATTCCTTTTGTGAGCTTTGAGTTCCTCATTATTCTTCTTTAGCTCTTCCTCCAAAGTTTCTACCTTCTCAACTAGTTTGGTACGCAATTCCATCAATTCAGTATGTGAAGTACTACCCTCATCACGTCTAGCTGTGTTACCTGCTAGGAGAGGTGAATCATGGGGAAAGGATCTAGGAATCACTCTGGGTGTTTCCCTTCTCCTATAAGTGATGTGAAATTGAGATGTTTGGATCCTTTCAGTAGCTGAAGTAGATGTGTGATGGGGATCAGTTGGTTGTACTGAACCTTCACCCACTTCAGTTTGAAGCATTTCAGGAAACAATGGAACTATTTCACCTTGAAAAAGCCTACTAGCCATAGCCATGTTTTGAAAAACTTTTGATTGAAGGCTAGGAGTAGCAAAAATTTCTGTTGGTTTTGTAAGCAAGTATGTCTTTTTATTCAAAAGAGTTTGAACAAACCTTGGATACATTAGAAACTTGGTTTTGCTGTTTACATTAGATGCCATACCCTCAAAAATAAATTTTGAAAAGTTAAAAACCTTGTTTGTAGACAAACAAATGAGAGCAATAGCAATATTGCTACTGAACTGCTCCCAAGCAGTCTTTTTAGGACTTAAACAATGTAAAAGGGTATGTATCAAAAATCTCCATTGAGGTGAGAAACATCCTTTTTGAAAAGTTAATTTGTGTTAGGATGTATCATACCCCATTCTGGTAATTTCTTGCCATATTTCAGTGTTGTGCATAGTGTTGATACCATCTGAGTCTTTTAATTTAAGATGTCTCCTAAGTATAGACTCGATAACAACAAAAGATACACCATCCACTTCAGAATGAATTTCTAAGTCCCCATCTTCACTAGTCAAGACAGTAGCATTCTGCCAGAACTGTGTGATGTGCGAGACATAAAGAGTAGGAGAAACAGTTAGAGCATACCTTATGTGAGAGTGGTTTAGAAAGTCCACAATCTCATAAAATTTTGGTCCATCACCGTCCCCTATTTTCTCAAGAAACGCAACCTGATTGTGACGCTTAACAAATTCCAAATTAGCCATTTTTATTGATGAAGAGTGAAATATTATAGCAATAAGATGATCGTTTAAAGTATAATTGAGGTTTTATGTAGCCTATTGGAGTTTATAGGTACTGTTTAGGGTTTTGCGAAATATGCGTATGAGATAAATTATCTTGAGAAATAGAATAAATAAATTTATGGTAAAAAGATAATTATGTTCTAGAAAAATCCCTATAAGTACCTTAAGAATAACGGTTTTACCCCAGCGGCTAGAAAATTAATTACTGACAGATTTTTACAACGGCTAGTTGAGCCGTACTATCTTTGTACTAACCGTACCAACTGTTGGAAAAATTTTGTTGAGCCGTATGAACTTATTGAAAAGGATTTTAAAATACCATGGCTCAAACATAGTTTTTAGCAAACTATCAGCTATCAACGGATTTGATATGTCTTTACCAATAGCCGTTTGCTTTGGACTAGCCAACTCTTCACAGTTAGATATGGTGAGCTGATAACCATACAATTTTTGGTAAATTGTCAACCATTAACGGATTTGATTAGTCTTTACCAGAAACCGTTTGCTCTGGACTAGTTGATTCTTATGTGGGTTAGACATGGTGAACCAATTACCATTTGTTGTGTGCAAAGATCACACACTTAGCTCCAAATCACCATACAGTCTAAAACATAAAACATTTAATTCCTTGGTGCTTATCATCCAAAACCTGCAAATGTTAGTCCAAAAACAAAGAAACAAGATACAAGCATATGACTAACATTGCACATAACAAGAAAAATTAATTCCCATGTTGAACCCAAGCCATAACAGACTTAGGCTTTCCTCTTGCATCAACATAATTCATTCTTTTCAAAACAATTTTAGCACCATTGGATTTCATGGGTCTCCAAACCCAACATGCTGATGCATTCACTCCAGTACCCATATTTCCCTTAGTAGTGTTTTTATTAACACCAGTACCAATTACTCTGCTAGCAGTTGGAACTGCTGGCTTGGTAGTTGTTACCTTGGGTTTCCAAACTTGGTTTTTCACTACTTGTCTGTTTTGAAATGGTCTCTTAACAGTTGTTGGTGCTGATCTGGAAAACATTTTTGCACCTTGAACTGTTAGCCTTGAGTGAATAGGTCTAATTGGTCTGACAGGCTGAACTGCTGGTCTAGCACTTTGAATTGGTCTTTGGCCTGACTTTAATAGAACTGATCTGGGTATCATTCTATCATTCCTAGGAAGAGTTTGAAGTCCTGCTATGCTCAACCTATGATTTGAATATCCACTCAACCATTTATCACAAAAGTCTGCAAGATGGTCAAAGCTACCACACGAGTAACAAGCTTTATTATAGCAAGATGGTGAGATTTGAGGCCATTCCAATTCCTTTGGTTACCTCTTGGCTTGTTTGTGGTTCTATACATTTCTGCATACCTAACTGTTGGTCTAAAAGGTTTGGCATTTGATCTAGGCCTAACAGTCTCAGGTTTAACCATCTTTGGAACTTTTGGTTCCTCTACTTTAACACTAACATGCTTAACCACAGCCTGATCACACTCATCATCAGAAGTCCATTCCTCTATGGTTGGAGAATCTGATTCCTTACTTGAGGACCTATCAGAGGACACCTTGTCCTCAGATCGTGATTTATCACTAGCACTCTCATACACAGGTTTATCAACTACATTCTCTTTAGGTTGAGGACCATATTTAAGCTCAGGTAGTTGAAATTCAGGTAGTCCTGTGTGTTCTAAGTCTATGCCTGGGGGTGTTGGAATTCCTCTATAGGGAGGTGGAACTGACTTATAACCTAGGCCTGACTTAGCTTTATTGAGGATCTAACACTCAACAATCTTACTAACACCTTGAGTTGCAAATTCTAGTGTGTCAACAGTCATTTGAATGTTCTCCTTTGCTTTCTTAACTTGTTCTAGCTCATGTTTCAAAACACTAATTTCATTCTCTCTAAACATTAAGTCTCTCTTATCAATAATCATATCATCAGAAAACTTTGACTCATTACTTTTATAATGAACAATTTGTTCTTCTAACACAGCTAAAGCCCTCTTATGATTTGCTAAGTTAAAAGCAGTTTGGGTTAGCTCATTTCTCTAATCCTCATATCTTTTCTTAAGAGTTTCTAGATCATTTAAAGCTTCACAAGATTTAGAACATTTAGAAACTTGTACCTCAGAGTCTGAAAATGCCATGAGAGCAATCTCTGTAGATGCTTCTGCTTCCTCCTCTGCAATGTAGCTCCAGTCAAACTCCAAGCCATCAATGGCAACCATGGCTTTTGAGCTTGAATCAGTAACCTCCACAACCCTTGACTTGCTTCCAAATCCTCTACTCTTTCCATCTTGTTGTCTTGGCAATCTGCACTCCCTTGAATAATGACCTTTCTTGTGGAAATTGAAACACTCAATCTTGGACTTGTTATACCCTGCAACATCATTGCTGTTTATGACAATCTTCTTGCCAGTCTTCTTCAAGAATCTCTTAGCTCTCAAGCTGAGAAGAGAGAGCTGCCACTTGATATCCATCTCTTCAATATCATCTTCATCAATCTCTTGAAGATCTGCATGAGTCAACATACTTCCATTGTGCTGATTAGTCATGAAAGCACAATAAGTATCTCTATTCAAAAGTCCACTAGTACTGCTTGAGGTGCTAGCAGTACCAAGGTTTGCACTAGCAGTACCAACTGCTCCACCATCTTGCACTTCTTCTTCTTGGCTTGAGGTACTGGGGGTTGATACAAAGGCCAAATTCCCTGAGCTTGAGCTTGAGCTTGATCCAGCAGACTTCTTAACATCATGTTCAACTATCTTGAAGTTGCTATAGAGATCCATTAAGCTCATGGAATCTATATCAGGCTTGTTTTTCCATACAACCACATGCATAGCCCATTCAGTTGGTAGACTCCTTAGAAATTTGGAGTTGAGATCTTCCTGAGGCATCTCAATTCCTAGAACAGCCAGTTGACTCACTAGTTTTTGAAGTCTATTAAACATATGATCTAGTGACTCGTTGCTTGTTGCTAAAAAATTCTCAAACTGTTGCTTGAGAAGGGTCTTCTGAGTTTTCTTGGTGGCTTCGTTCCCACCATATCTTGCAACAATAGCTTCAAAAAAGGTTTTAGCACACTTAAACTTGCTAAAATTCAACAACTGATCATTGGGAATAGTCATCAGAAGCAAACTTCTCGCCTTAACATCATTCTTGTGCTGTGCCTTCTCTTCAGTAGTGGTTGGCTTAGTTTGCACCTAAGTTTCAGTGACACCCTCAACAATGGTTGTTGTAGTTGTAGGTTTGAATGAATTCCCATCCTCAATAATCTCCCAGAGAGTATAATCTTGAACTTGGAAGAACTGCTCAATTCTTAATCGCCACATATCGAACTCATTGGGTTTAAGCATTGGAAGCTTAACAGCAATATTAGTCTGACTTGTTTTTGTCTCCATGTCCATCTTCTTCCTAAACAAATTCGTTTGGATCTTCTAAACCAAAGTATCCGTAACCTGTCTCTGATACCACTTGACCGGATCTACACCCACTCCTTGTGTTAGATGTATACTTTGAATGATGTCTAGTCTAGCACGCGGAATTTACTAGCTAGCACTTAGAAGATTTGTTTGTTTGTGTTTTGTATGAACGAATCAACAATGAATGAACAAGGAACACAATATACTTCAACTTCAACGATTCAATATTATTAATAAATAATATGAGTGATCTCCTATCACTAGGGTTTACAACCTTGAATCTTAACAAAACAATACGTACTGATTCGTTTTCTAATTCATACCTAAACTTTAACCTAGGCAATCCTTTTATAGACTAAGGATTCCTTTACAAGATAACTATCAACCTAATCATATAAAATATACACAATATCTTTTCTATAATCATCTTTTACAAAAACATAAACAGTACTAACAATCTTCATATAACTGTACAAACTGTTCTTGTCTTCAAAACTCATCAGCAGTACTAACTTCCATCTTCAGCCGTACTAACTGCTTAAGCTTAATTCCTAACATTAATATTAGTGGAAAATTACCGTTTGTCACAACATATCTAACCTTAGCCAGTCAACAAGTTATAGCAAATCAAAAACAACAGTTAGGTCCATTCAAAACAGTTTTGACTGTTTTGTCACATGCATATTCGTCAATCACATAATGCGTTCAAATTACCAAATCATATATTTCAGCTAAATAGTCTAATATTGAGTAAACAATTCGCATATTTCAAATAAACTTTCATTGGATTTAGTTAAAACCGAGCATGTATTCTCTCCCAAAATAGTTATAAAACTGGTAAAAGTAGGGGCCATGAACTCACCTTAGCCACAACAATGCAAACATTTAATGACTGACACAACTGGCATCTAGAGCGTGTCACAACGGTATCCGGAGACAGGCACAACAGTACACAGAGGTACAAGTACAACAAAAACTATGACACAAGGCACTACGAACTCGGCACAGCCTAATAATATAAAGACTCGTCTCAAAATATATTGTCACACCCTGAATTTACCTGTTAATGGCAGCGGAATTGAATACCTTGGTGTGACTTTCATGGCGTCTCATACAATGGATATATTGAACGACCTAAAGTGTCGTTTTGAAAATACACGTTTGATCATAAATAAAATCAGAGTTTACAAAACATAGGTCCCAAATGATGTTGCAAGTTTAAAAACAAAACCATAGTAGATCAAACGGTTACATAAGTGCATGAAAATAAGTGATGCAAGTCGACCCCGCGACTCCAAGATGGTCCAATGCATGCCCACATGATAGCTAATAACCTGAAAATACATTGCTAAAAACGGTCAACATAAAGTTGGTGAGAGTTCATAGGTTTAATAAAATGAAGTTATACGATAGCCACAAGTATAAAGTGTATGACATAAGTCACATAAAAAAAAAATGATTGTACAATAGCCTTAAGCTCATGACCCCGACGCTGTGACTGAATTCTCTGGAGCCCCTGGGAGTGTTTTGCCAGACACTCAAATGAAAAGACATGAAATGCATCCGCTATCGGTTGTTGGTCAAAGCCAACACGGATGGAGGCGTCACCCTCGATAGATCTATCCACTCACTCTCGCTTACAGGTAAATTAACGGTTCATGATATAGGGGACTTTCATATGGCAACAAGGTAACTTAATCTATGTACAAGGAATTTGATACTAGGGCTCGCATATAAAAATGGTTGCAATGTATTCTCCCCCGTGGGATTTGAAATGAAAATAATAAATTGAAAAACGGGGCTATGAAAACTCACCTGAAGTGATGATACAACAATGCTATGAAATCGGAATACTTGGAATAATCGAAATACTTGAACACTTGAAATACTTGGCAATAACAAGGCGCGAACACTAGTCGCTACCTAAAATGAATGCATGAATACTACTTGAGATCATGAAGTAAAATAATGAATGAACATGCACATGTTACCTATACCACTCGTACTTTGAAAATATAGGTTATCGTTGGAACTCAATGTTTTCTAACACTTGGTAAAAATAAGCCCAAATTAGTACGTAAGAACTAGTTGTGTAAATATATATATATAAGGTGTTAATGCTTGGTCTTGACGTTTTGAAAACCTTTGAAGTCATCTCATTGACGTGTTAGTGAAATAGTGACAATACGTGTCTCAACGGTTAAGGAAAACGGCTCTTCTATTTGTTGTTACTTGAAAAATATACTTTAGTTCGAACTATATTTATTAAAATAAAAGCTGTCAAATAAATAAAAGTATTTCTAGTTTAAAACGCGAATATCTTGATCGTTATAAGCTCGTTTTCTTCGTTCTTTATATCCATGGTTTCGTAAAAATAAATGCTAACACATTTTTAGTAGCTTGGTTCATCTAGGTTTCGTCAAACGCCGCAAATAAGCCGTCGAATGCTACCAAACAGCATGCAGTTTTTCCGGAAAATAGTTTTCGTCGTTAAACTTGTAAAAATCATATCTCCTTCGTTATTAACTCGTTTTTATCCCCGTTTTCGGCCACGGCTTCGTCTCGGAATGTATTTTCTAAATCTTTGGCCAAAAATAACCCAAAACTTACTGAGTTGGCCACGTTTTAAAAATGGAGACAGTAGGTTTATATATACTTTAAAAATCAATTTCCTAGTTAGTAACTTGTCCAAAAATCTCACAAACACAACCAATCATCCCATAATCTACCATACACCTTCTTAGGGTGTCATGGGTTCCTAAACATCCTCATCCAAGTTAATCTACCAAGGATCTAAATATATAACACATCTAGGGCTTAAAAGTGGTAAAAGTATAAATAGAGTGGTAAAGGCTAACATATGCTTATAGATCTTGCATAAAAATGATATGAACATGATATTAACTTGGTAAAATTATGAAAATGAGTTTAGTACACTTACTTGAAAGATTAGTGAAGTTTTGATGGTGAAAACCTAAGAAATCCTTGAGTTTGTATTGCAAAACCCTTATAGGAATACTAATAGGACTAGTTTATGTAATGATCTTGCAAAATTGATGATCTTTTCTTGTGTTTCTTGTGTAGGCCGAGCACCAAAGAGAGGAGAGGAAGAGAGATTTGTTTACTTGAACTTATGATATTATGTGAAGTAAAAATGGGATGAAAGTATATATTTAGACAACAATTAGGTATGCATTAAATGGAGATAGGAAGTTTGCAACTTTTGATGGTCTTGGGGTGGCTAGAGCCGGCGCACAAAGGAGCAAAGGGGGGGGGGCCTCCTTGTGTGGTCTTATGTGATGATTATGTACATATATGTATATAATTTAATTAGTTTTAGGTGTAATCGGGTACCGTGTTTGCTAGAAATAAAATTTAACGGAGTTAACCGGGACTTAATAAAGTCATAAAAATTATAAAAATATGTTGGTTACAAGTATTGAGTGTTTGGACAATTATTGTTCAGTTTTTACGAAAACCGTCGTAATTATATAAAACGTACGATATAAATTAAATAAATTCTCAAAATACCGGGTAATTGAATTTTATAATTTTCTTGATATTAAAATGAGTATAAAAAAAAATACATCGGGACCATCGTGGGGATTGTCGGACGTGTTAGTCATATTTATTGATCGCGCGTTAACGTTTTAATTAAAAATAATTATACGTAATACGTCAAATGTAATAAAAATATTAATTTGGTAAACCTACGAGTGGAATAGTATGAAAATGTAAATCTGATGATATGCAGACTATCCCTAGTCCGTATGCAGTGTTCCTACTGATGATGCATGAATTTCGCAGTTAAACCAAACCGGTTACGCGAATATGAATACCCGTAAACTACGTTTACGCTGAAATGAATAATGAACATGAATAGTGATTCCCTCCCAGGGATGAATAGTGTCACATGAATAGTAAAATTTCTGAACGCTTCTCGAAGTCTCAAACTGACTCCAAAAACGATGAATAGTGAAATGATGAATAGTGATCGGTGAATAGTAAATGATGAATAGTAACTGATGAATAGTGAATTGTCGAGGTTAGGAAAGTGACCTGAAATCTCGGGTTGTTACAGTCGCCCCTCCAAAAGGGAATTCAGTCCCTGAATTCAATTGTCGTTGGTTTCGGAAGCAGGCTCGAGAAAATGATGTGGATACTTGCGTCGCATTTGGTCTTCTCGTTCCCAAGTAAACTCGGGTCCTCTTCGAGAATTCCAGCGAACTTTCACGATAGGAATTCGACTCTTCTTCAATTGTTTGACCTCACGGTCCATGATTTCAACGGGTTCTTCCACAAAATTAAGCTTGTCATTTAGTTGAATTTCTTCGAGTGGAATAACGGACGACTCGTCGGAAAGACACTTCTTGAGGTTTGAAACATGAAATGTGTTATGAACGTTGCTGAGTTCTGACGGAAACTTAGGTGTGTATGCCAACTGACCGGCTCTATCTAGAATCCGAAATGGTCCGATACCGAGAGCTCAGTCTATCGGGTTATCAAAAATTGTATCATGCCTTTCCAAGGCAAGGCTTTCAATCATAGTTCGTGCTTCTACTTGAATCTAGGAGGTTCGTTATTCAAGGGTATCAATTCCGTATGATGTGCATCATGCATCGACCTAACTTCCATTGTTTTCTCATTTCTTGTAACTGATTCTTGACTTGTGAAATTTCCTTTGTTGTCTCCCGGTTTAGTTCTAGGTCCGTGAATTTAACTTTCCAAATTCGATATATAAATATGTATATGGTCACTTCGGCCATAGGGTGTCTTAAATGGTGCCTTTATATATTCCTGTGATGGTTATTTTTGCTGATGATGAAATTCGTCAATAATCGAAAGATTATCCTAATCCATACAAAGTTGGTTATGTGGTGTTGAATACATCCTATAGTGCTCAGGAAGTTCTCTTAAGGATTCGTCGGGCTACGATGGTAGAGCGTGTATATCCAATTAGAAAAGGAATATCTTAAAGGAATTGCTAGAAATCTGAGGGGTATCGTCTATCCTTTCGTCGTTTCTATGTCATGAAATATCCTTCATAATGTAGAGTCTCTCCTAGAGAAATCAATGGTAAAATTCAACTTAATGGCTGAGTGAGTGCTGAGTGGTGTAAGTATCCGGTGGAAGTTTGTTAAAAGGGGTGTTCATGAAAAATTCCATTTGTTTACAAAGCTTTTGAATGAAGATTGTTATTAATAATTCCTGAAAAAAAAAGTGACTATTTTCTTCACGGCATAATTCCTCCTGAATTATACATAGGTGATCAGGCTATGTATAATTGAGGACCAACGATGCGTTGCTTGGTTAAATTGAAACGGTATTACTTTTTCCCAAAAGTTTTAGATGGTGTTCAACGTGTTGTTTTGATAAATGGTTTTCTAGATATTTCCTTTGAAAGTAACATGAAAATTGTCTCGCGTAGCGGTAGTAAATACTTGATAAAATGACAGAAAATCCATTTATAGGTGGTACAAAATGGCTTATTTTGAAAGTTCTGAAAAAGAAAAAAAAAATATAGTTCTCCCGTATGGTAGTAAAATAACTTGCATTAAATTTGTTGAATGGTTCATTGGATACATGGATGAATCTTATGAAATGGTATTAGTCTACTAGTCCGTCAAGAATGAAATCGGCCTAATCCCTAGTAGGATAAAGGTATATTGTTGCGAAACTATGGAGAATTGAGCAATTGGAATAGGAATGGAATAAACGATGGTTATGATTATCGCGAAGATAACAAAAGATAGGTATTACATTGGATAGGAAAGTGCTTAATACAACTAGGTTACACCAACGTACCTATGGAAAGTACAAAAGAAAGATACAACCCTAGAGGGCTCAACTACGGTTTATTAAAACATGAACTCCTTCTGGTTAAGCATTGTTGTTGTCTTGATGTTGCTAATGTCCTGACGGTCTCTCTCCCAAACACGCACGCTATTCCTCGAGCTAATTCCTCTTGGTCCCCATGTCCTGATTTCCTTTCGGGCAATTGTTCCTAAAGTGTCCAACTTCTCCACAACCATAACATGTTGGCGGTGGATTCTGATTATTTCTCCCAGGAGCAGCCCTGCATCCCTTAGCCAGATGACCGATCTTCCCACAATTGAAACAAGGTTTAGGGCAATCCCCCGGGTTATGATGTGTTTGGCATTTGTTACACTTTGGTAGAGTACCGGCGTAACCTTTCTTTTCAGTCGGACCCGCAACATAGGCCCGTGCAGTTTCTTGTCTTTTGGGTGGTGGTTGGTTGGCGTTGTTACCTTGGGTGTCATCCCATTTCCTTTTGTTGTTGTTGTTCTGGTGATTGTTGGTGTTATTGTTGTATTTACGGTTTCGGTTGAAGTTATTGTTGTTGTTGTTGTTGGCGGGGGTCACTTTCTTCAGAACTTGAGCTATGAGTTTTTGAGACATCCTGATTGCCTCATCAAGAGTTTGTGGATCAAAAGAAATCACATCACCACGGATGCTTTCGGGCAATCCACCAATGAAATTCTCTACCATCTTTTCATCATCAGGCACCATAGATGGGCATAGAGCGGCTAACTCTTGGTACCTCCGAATATAAGTCTCAATGTCATTTCCCACGGTTACCAGATCATAGAACTCTACTTCCAACTTCTTCACTTCGGTTCGTGGGCAAAACTTCTTAGTTACCAACTTTTTGAACTCGTCCCATGTGACCTTGTAAGCATTCTCCATCCCTATGGGCTTTGCATAAGAGTTCCACCACGATAAGGCTTGATCGCGAAGTGTACTAACGGCAAACTTAACCTTGTAGTCATCCGGGCAATTGCATAAGATAAACACAGATTCAGTATGTTCGAACCATCGAACCATGGCAGTAGCCCCTTCAGTACCCTTATACAAAGTAGGATCTCCACTCTTAAAATCCTTGTAAGTACATTTCTTCCCATTGGTTCCGTTGCTAGCTTCTCCCGATGTCCCTATCGGAGAAGCATCTTCGGCAGCTCTTGCGGCAACAGCGGCTCTTTCAATCTCTAGAGCTTCGGCTACACTATCCCTAACAAGCTTCCGGATAGCAGCCTGAGTCATTTCTGGGGAAGTCGTTGCAGCAGCCTTGGCTTTAGCTTTCCTAGGTGCCATAATTCTGGTAGATCACAACAGAATACATCAACAACAATCATACTAGAAATTATTATCGTACAAAATATATACAACCACAACATGTATATATATATCCACCACAAGTGTAAATACAACCACGATATGTACAACCACAACATGTACAACCTCAGCGTGTATAAATACAACCATGAGTACTCGTAATAGCAACGATCATTGTTCACTAGGTATACCACCACAACCATGCGTATATCCTCATAACACATGAATACAACACTTAAAAATTTTTGTCTACATTGACCGGTGTCATAGATAGCACAACCATACCCATATAGTAAAGTCAATACTTGGGGATCTCGTTGTACAACAATCAACATACCACAAGCTTCTTCGAACTACGCCACCCTTCCCGTGGCTAGGATGATAGTAAAAGCGAGTAAAGGTAAAAGATAGGATGATGTCCTGAAGTGAGGTCCGGGGTTGTGCATCGATTCATGTCTGAGATAATGTAGATTCCAATCCATTCCTGAGGAATCTATTAATGTTCCTGTCGAGTCCGTGATCTTGGTGTCATCTACAAGATGTTATCTAATTCATGTCAAGTGAGAATGGGAAAGAAAGAAATGACAATGGTCGTACTGAAAGGCAATGTTAGACTCCCGAATCTCGAAGGTCTCGGTGTCATATCTGATTGGTGGGGTGTTGTTACGATGACCAATGATGAAATCCAACTCATCGGTTTAGAATGTGATGTAATCAAACTTGGTAATGAAAAGGGAGTTGTGAAGAGTTCTCTTGTGGTGGTGTAACATTGTTCAAAGCATCTTGTTGGTTCATTATGTCATGGAAGTATGAGTCGATTATACCTGAGATAGTATAGAGTCTTTGCGAGGAATGCCACTCTTTGGCGATTTGTTGTTGCTCTTGTTTGGTTTGTGGGGCATCCAAACCTTCATGTGTAGTCTCAATTAATTAGAGATCATCATCTAACGATGAAGAGTAGTAGGTTGTCTAACAGTAAGGGCTCTCGAACTCTCATCAACCTTAATCTATAAGGTGGTGTAGTGTCCTTAGTGGTAGATGGTAATGGTGTATCAAACCATGTACGCTTCTCAAGCGGTAAGTTAAGTATGTGAGTAGAGTCCCTGAAATGTGATGGTATAAATGGGGTTCCATATGATGATGATAAAGTCGATGGTGATAATACTGAAGGAATCACTACCTTCTTTTACGCTATCTTGCGATGTCTAAGCGGTAAAACTGGAGTATGCACTCTGGGACGACCAATAGTGGTATGAGTAGTTGATACTGGTGGTAATACATGAGTAGTGAGTGTTCTAATAGTGAGGGAATGAAGATATACTATCTTTCTTGCAATAAACATTCTAATAGGTCCATAAGGAATAAGCATGTACGTCTTATCAAATGGTATACTCTGTATGGGCTGAAGTAATAGGGACGTCCCGATCGTCTTGCGACGTCGGAACATAAGAGTTGGATTCTGCGGAAACCGGAATAGTATGGGATGATGAATCTGTAGGTGCACGAGTAACCAAAGGTGGTGCAATAAGTGAAATCTGAGGAGTAGGTGCAACAATGGAAGTAGTAGAAGACATAGCGTCCTCGATGTAAACATCAGAAAATATAACAATAGTGCGGGAATTGGAAGACATATCTCAGTGGAAACAATACAAAATGAAATGAATAACCCATGTAATGAATCCTCGCAAATAATAATGTGCACTTATGATGTAATGATGAGACGCTACCGTTGGGGTAGTTATAGTCTAGGGTATGAGGACAACCTAGTTCGCTATAACCATTGCTCTGGTACCAATCTGTCACACCCTGAATTTACCTGTTAATGGTAGCGGAATTGAATACCTTGGTGTGACTTTCATGGCGTCTCATACAATGGATATATTGAACGACCTAAAGTGTCGTTTTGAAAATACACGTTTGATCATAAATAAAATCAGAGTTTACAAAACATAGGTCCCAAATGATGTTGCAAGTTTAAAAACAAAACCATAGTAGATCAAACGGTTACATAAGTGCATGAAAATAAGTGATGCAAGTCGACCCCGCGACTCCAAGATGGTCCAATGCATGCCCACATGATAGCTAATAACCTGAAAATACATTGCTAAAAACGGTCAACATAAAGTTGGTGAGAGTTCATAGGTTTAATAAAATGAAGTTATACGATAGCCACAAGTATAAAGTGTATGACATAAGTCACATAAAAAAAAATGATTGTACAATAGCCTTAAGCTCATGACCCCGACGCTGTGACTGAATTCTCTGGAGCCCCTGGGAGTGTTTTGCCAGACACTCAAATGAAAAGACATGAAATGCATCCGCTATCGGTTGTTGGTCAAAGCCAACACGGATGGAGGCGTCACCCTCGATAGATCTATCCACTCACTCTCGCTTACAGGTAAATTAACGGTTCATGATATAGGGGACTTTCATATGGCAACAAGGTAACTTAATCTATGTACAAGGAATTTGATACTAGGGCTCGCATATAAAAATGGTTGCAATGTATTCTCCCCCGTGGGATTTGAAATGAAAATAATAAATTGAAAAACGGGGCTATGAAAACTCACCTGAAGTGATGATACAACAATGCTATGAAATCGGAATACTTGGAATAATCGAAATACTTGAACACTTGAAATACTTGGCAATAACAAGGCGCGAACACTAGTCGCTACCTAAAATGAATGCATGAATACTACTTGAGATCATGAAGTAAAATAATGAATGAACATGCACATGTTACCTATACCACTCGTACTTTGAAAATATAGGTTATCGTTGGAACTCAATGTTTTCTAACACTTGGTAAAAATAAGCCCAAATTAGTACGTAAGAACTAGTTGTGTAAATATATATATATAAGGTGTTAATGCTTGGTCTTGACGTTTTGAAAACCTTTGAAGTCATCTCATTGACGTGTTAGTGAAATAGTGACAATACGTGTCTCAACGGTTAAGGAAAACGGCTCTTCTATTTGTTGTTACTTGAAAAATATACTTTAGTTCGAACTATATTTATTAAAATAAAAGCTGTCAAATAAATAAAAGTATTTCTAGTTTAAAACGCGAATATCTTGATCGTTATAAGCTCGTTTTCTTCGTTCTTTATATCCATGGTTTCGTAAAAATAAATGCTAACACATTTTTAGTAGCTTGGTTCATCTAGGTTTCGTCAAACGCCGCAAATAAGCCGTCGAATGCTACCAAACAGCATGCAGTTTTTCCGGAAAATAGTTTTCGTCGTTAAACTTGTAAAAATCATATCTCCTTCGTTATTAACTCGTTTTTATCCCCGTTTTCGGCCACGGCTTCGTCTCGGAATGTATTTTCTAAATCTTTGGCCAAAAATAACCCAAAACTTACTGAGTTGGCCACGTTTTAAAAATGGAGACAGTAGGTTTATATATACTTTAAAAATCAATTTCCTAGTTAGTAACTTGTCCAAAAATCTCACAAACACAACCAATCATCCCATAATCTACCATACACCTTCTTAGGGTGTCATGGGTTCCTAAACATCCTCATCCAAGTTAATCTACCAAGGATCTAAATATATAACACATCTAGGGCTTAAAAGTGGTAAAAGTATAAATAGAGTGGTAAAGGCTAACATATGCTTATAGATCTTGCATAAAAATGATATGAACATGATATTAACTTGGTAAAATTATGAAAATGAGTTTAGTACACTTACTTGAAAGATTAGTGAAGTTTTGATGGTGAAAACCTAAGAAATCCTTGAGTTTGTATTGCAAAACCCTTATAGGAATACTAATAGGACTAGTTTATGTAATGATCTTGCAAAATTGATGATCTTTTCTTGTGTTTCTTGTGTAGGCCGAGCACCAAAGAGAGGAGAGGAAGAGAGATTTGTTTACTTGAACTTATGATATTATGTGAAGTAAAAATGGGATGAAAGTATATATTTAGACAACAATTAGGTATGCATTAAATGGAGATAGGAAGTTTGCAACTTTTGATGGTCTTGGGGTGGCTAGAGCCGGCGCACAAAGGAGCAAAGGGGGGGGGGGGCCTCCTTGTGTGGTCTTATGTGATGATTATGTACATATATGTATATAATTTAATTAGTTTTAGGTGTAATCGGGTACCGTGTTTGCTAGAAATAAAATTTAACGGAGTTAACCGGGACTTAATAAAGTCATAAAAATTATAAAAATATGTTGGTTACAAGTATTGAGTGTTTGGACAATTATTGTTCAGTTTTTACGAAAACCGTCGTAATTATATAAAACGTACGATATAAATTAAATAAATTCTCAAAATACCGGGTAATTGAATTTTATAATTTTCTTGATATTAAAATGAGTATAAAAAAAAATACATCGGGACCATCGTGGGGATTGTCGGACGTGTTAGTCATATTTATTGATCGCGCGTTAACGTTTTAATTAAAAGTAATTATACGTAATACGTCAAATGTAATAAAAATATTAATTTGGTAAACCTACGAGTGGAATAGTATGAAAATGTAAATCTGATGATATGCAGACTATCCCTAGTCCGTATGCAGTGTTCCTACTGATGATGCATGAATTTCGCAGTTAAACCAAACCGGTTACGCGAATATGAATACCCGTAAACTACGTTTACGCTGAAATGAATAATGAACATGAATAGTGATTCCCTCCCGGGGATGAATAGTGTCACATGAATAGTAAAATTTCTGAACGCTTCTCGAAGTCTCAAACTGACTCCAAAAACGATGAATAGTGAAATGATGAATAGTGATCGGTGAATAGTAAATGATGAATAGTAACTGATGAATAGTGAATTGTCGAGGTTAGGAAAGTGACCTGAAATCTCGGGTTGTTACATATATTCCACATGGTAACTAAAAGCGTAAAAGTCTCCAAAAGTTATCCATTTCCCTTTCCAAAATCATTCATTTCCATTTCCAAAATAATCCAATCTCATTTCCAAAAGAAATCTTGTTTATCCGCTTATCAGAGTTTGGTATCATCGTTCGTGTGACAGTGCAAGGACACTGAATCAAGTGAACACATGCCAAAAAGGAAACAAAAAACAGAATTTCCGCGGAGGAGATGACTAGAACTCAAGAAGAGATGATGGGGATAATCCCAAAGTAATCACACATGTCAAACACACCAATTAACTGAAAGGGTTGGTAGTCGTCGGTTATAATCCATTAGGTTTCATAAAACATATATGTTCTATTTAACAAAAACTTGTCATGACTTATTCGTTCGTAGAACGTTCCAAGTCAAGTGATTTATTTAGCTTCCATTTCAAATTATATATGTATATCAAGTTTGGTGTTTGCAATTTCCCAATTAATTCGACTACCAACCAATTCATCTCGATTATTACCCACAAATAGCAATAATATATACAAAGGCAAATGCGCCTCGATAAATTCTAGTAACCTCGCGTTTTCCGTTATTTCATAAACTTACATTTCTAAAAATATATAATGTTTATATTTATTAACTAACAATTAAATTGTTATTTATTTATCTTTGCAAAACCTTTCCTTTTGTTTTCGTTTTCTAATATGTCACGAGATTCAATAACTTATCAAGTCATATTTCCACGACTCTCACGGCTATAAGCCGGGTCTAAAAGTCAACATATTAATTATTCGCCAAATTAATAATAAAGTCCACATGTAGGCGGTGTGAAAAACTAGAAGGGGGGTTGAATAGTTTTACGTCTTTTTAATTTTATTATGAAAACTTTGTTTCCTTTTAAAACCTTAGATTTGAGTTTATATGAAAAATGATACTTGAACAATATTATTAATTATATGTGTATCCTTTTAGATTTGTTATAAAAGTTTTCTTTTTATGAATGGAGTTTTAAATTGATCTTTATGTGAAATCAACTTCTAATTAATACTAACAGTTATATATGCCTATATGTATGAAAGTAAAGACGATATAAAGAAATAAGTAAGAGATGGAAAGATCAAACCGAGACACGAGGGGTTTATAGTGGTTCGGCTACAAGGACACCTTCCTTGCCCTACTCCACTCCCCGAGCACACCTTGCTCGAGAGTTTTCTTCACTACTTCAACAAGCTCCCTTATGGCGGAGAAAACCTTACACACTTTCGCTTACACCGGTTTAACGACACAAAGCTAAATGTCGAGTTCTAATCGTAGCTAGAACCAATCTCACAACTTCAATCACAACTTGTTCACGACTTATTCACGACGGCTTCACGACTTCAACACAACGGCTTCACGACTTCTACAAGACGACTTCACAACTTCTAAGCTACAGCTTCACGACTTCTACACAACAACTTCACACCTTCTAAGCTACAGCTTCACGACTTCTACACAACAACTTCACTACTTCTACAAGACGACTTCACAACTTCTAAGCTACGGCTTTACGACTTCTACACAACAACTTCACAACTTCTAAGCTACGGCTTCACGACTTCTACATGAGGACTTCACAACTTCTAAGCTACGGCTTCACAACTTCTACATGACGACTTCACAACTTCTAAGCTACGGCTTCACGACTTCTACATGATGACTTCACAACTTCTAAGTTATGGCTTCACAACTTCTACACCACGGCTTCACAACTTCTACATCACGGCTTTACAACTTCTACATGACTTCTTTACACCACAACTACTTATACACCTTCTTCACTACTTACACACTACACTAATCTAATCACTTATGTTCACACCTTATACACAAATGAATGAATGATTTACAAACTTTACTAAACTAACAACTTAAGTAACAAGATGATACTAAGTTGTAATACTTCTAGTCTTGATTGATAGAAGTATTCTTCTTTTGCACAAGGATGGTAGAAGCTTGGATCACTTGGAAACCAATGCTTAAGAATCTATGATCAAAGGATTTTGGAAAGGATTTAGAAAGAAAATAGGAGATTTAGAACAGAAGGTTTGAGGTGCAAAAGGTGAGGAAAAAGTCCAAGGAAAGTCCAGTATTTATAGGCAAATCTGGACAGCTGGAGGAGCGGGGCGGTCCCTTTAAATAGGGGGGGGCGGTCCCCTTAAAATTAAGGGGGCCGCCTTGTATATTTAAAGGGGCCGCCCATCTGACCGTTGCCCAGATTTGTCTTTTTGTGGGGAAGGTTTTTCTGGAACATTTTTACCATTTTTGGTTGAAAATTTGAATTCATAATTTTATAAAAGATTAAACATTTTTATGTAATACCAAAAATGATTTTTCTAAAAGATATAAAATGTTTTGGGTCATTTTATAAAAAATCTAGTGATTAAGAAAATGTTCCTTTGATCATATAATGCATTAAGCATTTGTTCATTCATACCTTAAGTGATTAAGTTATAGAAATGAATATTTCCAACTAAATACTTGTTTACTTAATAAGTTTATGTTTGATGAGTTTACATTTTGTGATCATCAAAACATAGAGATATGAATAAGTATTGATAATGTTTTTAGGCATTATTTATATCAACAATCTCCCCCTTTTTGATGATTACAAAACTTAAACTCATTAAATCCAAAACATTATTTTTGGACAAGTATTTAGTGAGTTTATATTCACTTCTCCCCCTTTTTGTAGAATCAAAAAGGTTATGCCGAAAAATTTCAGATACGAAATTTGTCGGGGCGAAAACTCCCCATTGATGTGTGCTCTCCCTCGTTTGAGGGCACCAAGGAATCGAGATATGGAATACTTGCAAGAAAAATATTAGAAGGACAAGCATATATGTAGCATAGTATAATAGCATGCCAATCAAAATATTAGTAGAACACGCATATATAATAGCATAGCAATCAAAATATTAGAAACACAAGCATAAATGTAACATATTATAATATCTTAGCAAATAACTATTAATGACATGAACCAAAACATACATTAATTCAAAATGATTATGTGGAAAACATAATCATTAATACAACATTTATTATGCTTAGAGCATACAATAGGTAGAAAATTCTAATTTGCCAAAGAGAGCCATCGGACTTGCTTGCAACATAAAAACTTGGACTATTTTGTTTGAGAAAATATAAGCATATAGTATGCTTGGATGGTTGATGGTGGAGTGTTTGAAATTAAGGTGGTTAAGTGAGGGTAAAAATGATGGATTAATGGAGGTATGTTTTTGGGTGCATGGATGTTGGAGAGTTTGGTGGTGGAGATATTGGAGATGAAGAGTTTGGAGAGGAAGATGTTGATTGAGGGTTTTGATGTTGTTCAAGTGAGGGTGTTGGATGAGATTTAGTGAGAAGATACTCAATCCAAGTGAGGTGCTCATTCAAAGAAATGGTTTGTTTTTGGAGAAAGATGCAACAAGGACAATTGTTGACTTGTTTCTCAATTTGACTCAAGTTGTGGGGTGATGACGGAGAGCTAGATGGAGGTTTATCTAAGTTGCTTTGAGCAAGGTGTAGAGCAAGAAAAGCACTAAGCTCATGGGCTTCCTTGAGTTCTTCAATGAACTTCAAGTGTTTGGTGGAAGGTGATGATGGTGGAGTGTGGTTGATGGTTGGGATGAATGTTTGGACATGTAACATAGGAGCAACATGTGAGATGGTAGGAGGTGGTGGTGACACTCTTGGTTGTGAAGACATTTGTGAGCTTGGGTAATCATAAGTGGATGAGGATGGAAATGTGGAAGAAGTGGGTATTCCAAGAGTGGTGAGTGTTTTGGATGGTGCATTGGTAGGTTGAATGAGATGTGAGGTGTTGTGAATGAGATTGGGATTGTTGTTTTGGGATTGATCTTGCTCTTCATATGACTCATGTGGGTGTGATGAAGGTGTATTTATGGAAGTAAGAATGGATGATTGGTTATGTTTGTGAAAGGGTTCATTTGGATGATCATGAGACTTAGGTGTTGGTTGATTTGGGTGAGTATGAGGTTTAGGTATTGGTTGATTTTGAACAACATCATTTGTTGAGTTGGAGTTATGACAAGTGTCAAGCTTCCGTCTCCAAACGGGCCTTACGGAGATTTTAGCAACTCTTGAAGGCTTGGATCTTGGGTTGTTGGGAGATGACATGTTTGAATGGATGAGCATTAATGATGGAGAGGGGTATTTATAGTGTAGAAATGATGTAGTTGAGGAAGGTAAATTTTTGGTGTGAGGTTTAGGACAAAACATGTTTGTGAGTTTTGGGAAGTGTAGGATAAAATGGGCTAAAAAGTGAAAGAGAAAACAATAACCCGGACCAATCAGATGGCCGGTCCCCTTAAATAGGGGCCGGTCCCCTTAATAATTAAGGGGGCCGCCTTATGAATTAAGGGGGCCGCCCATCTGATGATTCCCAGGTTGCCGGAAATGGGTTTTTGGCAGAAATTTGTAGATAAGGTTGTGTTTTTGGGTTTAGTTTCAAGCAAGTCCAATCTCTTTGAGGCAATTTATCATTTAATAACTTATGTATGCAAAGCATGTTTCATAAGGACATTAAGCACTTCTGTCTAGCATGCAACCTACTTATTAAGCAAGTAATATATATAAATTTATGGACAAGAAACATGATACCAAGTAATTCCTAATATGATTTTTAGGGAGATGGGTTTAAGTTAATGAATCCTAATGAGTGTCTATGTGCAAAGCAATGGGGAATTGTGATAGCATGGACTTCTAGACTTGTACCAAGCAAGACTTAATGAGAAAACTATGGTTTTTCAGATTTGATTTAGTTTACTTATAAATGTCATATACATAAATATAGATGACAAATATGAGATCACCATGCATGATTTAAATAAGTGTTTTTGGCATTATTCAACAATGTTTGAGAGTAGGTTTTTATGTGGATGTGAAAAATATTTTAATGAAATAGTTTTGGTTTTATTTCAAAATGTTTTTATGAGGAAAGAAAACATATTTTTCCAATCTTTGGTTTTGATAAACAAGTAATTATGGACACAAGTTTGGAAGAAAGGTAGGATGGTGAAACATGTTAAATAGAAAGGTGTCATAATCTTTTGAAAATTCATTTTTCCAAAATGTGAAGTTTTTGCACATTTAAAAACAAATCCCATTAGTTATGGGTTTAAAAATAGTGGTTATAAAAGATCTCATGCTCAAGGGTATTGGTTAAGTCTATTGTCACATGCTACCCTTTTCTATATATCCTATGGCATTTAAACATGTATTATGACTAAATACAAAAATACATCATATCAGAATAGTTAGAGAAAAACAAAAATTATTATAATAACTATGCATTCAACAACTAAGCAAATAATTACGAAGGCATGCAATCAAATCACATAGGAGCAAGTAAACATCTAGAAATTTAATATATGCAAGATGACATAAATCTAGGAATGAAAAGCTCTAATGAAAAACAAAGTTCATAAAAGTAAACTATCGTTAGGTATATTTAGGAAGAATAATGTAATCAAGTTGGAGAATGAGTATGAGACTATTACTAGTGGTGCTCAATTCAGGCTAAACACGACCATTTTTTTTACGGGTTACACACACCCAACTTCTCACATAGAAGCAATTCAACCGTTAGGTCAAATTGAATTTCTAGTCAATAGATTCTCCAGTAGTCATTCTCTTACTAGAAGAAATTAATTTCCTAAATTTACCTATCGAAGAATACCAAATATGAAGTTTGCTTGGTTCACTAATTAAGTTCCTAAATTTCTAGTCAATATAACCTGACATCTCTAGCACGTTTGATGTCGCATACTTATCTATCTTGATGCCATAGTCTACAAGAGGTTGTATCATCCATAGTTTTCTAACGCGAGAAATCTAATCTTACTTCTATGTTAATGATTTATCCACTTAGCTTAATTCACTTCATCACCAAGAGTTTTCTAATAGTGGACATAGAAGATTTCCATTTTAAATTTGAGAAGGCTAAATGAGTTCGACAGTGAATACTTCATTTAATACTTAGAAGGCTAGGCAATGCAACCTATCAAACTAAGCATATCCTAAGGTAATACTATATGTATGAAGTAATTACTCATGAAATTTAAAAGGAGAACTTACCTTATATCCAACTTTTCTTCATAACATCCAGGATGGTAGACGAAGTAGTGAATGATAGGTGAGTCTTCAAGATAACCAAGGTATGACGGTATATCATAGCGGACTTCTAATGCCTTATTAGATCATAGCGGCTTGACCCGAACATGTCTTGTACTAGACTCATTTGGTGTCTTAGCCTTGATGCATATAACGTCTTTTGTTGAGACTTTCTCATCTTCATTGCAGCCGCATCATGCTTTATCAACAAGTACGGATAGTAATCTTCTCCTTCGTCTGTGTCACTCCATGATTTTGGATTGAGTTCACTTCGGAGTTGATTCATGTAGTCTTCATCATTAATAGCTTCATTAAAAACATTTGAACTAGTAGCACATGTATCTATTTTATCTAAATGTTTATCTATTAAATTTTCTAGGACAACTAATTCGTGTACAAGATTAAATTCCACATCGTGGCTTGACATTTTTCTTGATGAAAGTTTAAGAGATTTTTCCAAATATCATTTGCCGTTTGACAGAAGGATATTCTATCATATTCAACTTTCGGCAAGGTTTTATAAATAATTATTTTAGCTTTATTATTTATGTCATTCTTTGTTTTGAAATAATCATTTTGACTTTCAAAAACCGTTTTTGTTGGTTGAAAATCACCAATCGAAATGACATGCCAAGGATCTAGATCAATTGATTTCACATAATTTTCAAATTTATTTTTCCATTCAAGAAAAGTATAGTTTTTAAATAGCGGTGGTTTTTGCATAGATTGCCCTTCTAAATATTTTTTCGATTCCATAGATCGATTCAAGTTTTAAAATACAGTATATTTTAAAAATCTTGTTTGACGTGGCTCTTGATACCCATTGTGGAAAACTAGAAGGGGGGTTGAATAGTTTTACGTCGTTTTAATTTTATTATGTAAACTTTGTTTCCTTTTAAAACCTTAGATTTGAGTTTATATGAAAAATGATACTTGAACAATATTATTAATTATATGTGTATCCGTTTAGATTTGTTATAAAAGTTTTCTTTTTATGAATGGAGTTTTAAATTGATCTTTATGTGAAATCAACTTCTAATTAATACTAACAGTTATATATGCCTATATGTATGAAAGTAAAGACAATATAAAGAAATAAGTAAGAGATGGAAAGATCAAACCGAGACACGAGGGATTTATAGTGGTTCGGCTACAAGGACACCTTCCTTGCCCTACTCCACTCCCCGAGCACACCTTGCTCGAGAGTTTTCTTCACTACTTCAACAAGCTCCCTTGTGGCGGAGAAAACCTTACACACTTTCGCTTACACCGGTTTAACGACACAAAGCTAAATGTCGAGTTCTAATCGTAGCTAGACCCAATCTCACAACTTCAATCACAACTTGTTCACGACTTATTCACGACGGCTTCACGACTTCAACACAACGGCTTCATGACTTCTACAAGACGACTTCACAACTTCTAAGCTACGGCTTCACGACTTCTACACAACAACTTCACACCTTCTAAGCTACAGCTTCACGACTTCTACACAACAACTTCACGACTTCTACTAGACGACTTCACAACTTCTAAGCTACGGCTTCACGACTTCTAAACAACAACTTCACAACTTCTAAGCTACGGCTTCATGAATTCTACATGAGGACTTCACAACTTCTAAGCTACTGTAGCACCCCGAAAATCGTAATGTAGCAGCGGAAGACTTAAACGGGGTATTACCAATTTGATCACAGTCGTAAGCATAGATAATCGTTAAAAGTTGCATTTATATCATTCAAAGAAAACTCAATATTCAGAGATTACACATTAATTGCCAAAAGGATAGTTTTTCACAAAAGTGATGATGAGTTTGAAAAGAATGATATAGTTATTTGTAATAAAAAGGGGTAGATTTCCAATGCCCATGCCAACTCCGTGCTTGAGATTTCCTTAGTTACCTGAGATAAAACATGCTTAAAACGTCAACACAAAGGTTGAGTGAATCCATAGTGTTTAATTTGTAATAGTTTGAATTAGTTTGAACACAAGTTGATTAGTAGTACAACGGTGATATCGTTGAAATAAAACAAATAGATATAAGATGGGTAGTAGCACAGCGGTGATATCGCTGTGTATAATATAGATATATTGCCCTAAGCCTCATGACACACAAACCTTAACATGTAGGGGTAATATTAGTAGAAATAAATATCCCACATCATAGCAATGACGTGGGTGATAATGCCCTCGTCGTAGGAGTTTTGCCAGACTCTTAATTCGAATAAAGTGCATTTGCCTATCAATCCGGCTAACACTATAGTTATCTATCCGGCTAGTACAAATGGGTCGTAACTTCCAATAGATCTATTCACAAAATTCGCGTTCACTCGCAAGTGATTAATGGTTCATGATATAAGGGACTTTTTGGCAGGGTGGTAACTTAGGCAATAATACTTAGCAATATCAATCAGGGAAGCATACAAAAAAATACTTGTATTCAGATTTATAGCATGTATCTCCCCACGGGATTTGAAAACATAGTACAATGTGGGACTATGAACTCACCTCAGTAGTAGTAGTAATCTGGGATGTAATAGTATCAAATGGTGTGTAGTAACTCCAACGTGTGACCTAGATTAGTATGGCATAATTTAGTTCACCGACTAAGTTTAAGACTTCATGAATTTAATTCAAAAGTTTTACGTTGTCGTTGCTGGTGTGGCAGCAATTAAGTTTAAAAATAGTTTTTTAAGTATTGTAAGTATTGGCTCTTGGAAGTGGGTATGTAAGAATTGCGAGAAAATAGTAAGATGAATAAGTATTTTGATTTGGCGATGACCGAAGGACTAAGTACGGAAAATAATTATATTCATTTATTAAAATTGAGTTATAAAGGTGTTAAAAATAAATATATATATATATATATATTGAACAAAAGTACATAGTTTAGTTAATATTAGTAAGTATTCATGTTTTAATTTTTCTCACAACGCACATGCACCTATCGCTTGAAATAAACTTCTTTTTCGCAATATTCTTGTTTTACCAATTCGTGTTGTAATAATATTTTTATTCCGAAAACATGTAATAATTGTTAAACTTTAGTTGCGCCAAAGTTTCTTTGTCGAGTTAATATTATGCAAGTGACGTGTACATATTTTTATAAAAATTGTCGAGTTAATTTTATGTGATTTTTCTATATGTCGAGGAGGGGGGTTGGGCTGCGGCCCACGCTGAACACATGGGCTTCGGCCCCAAGGTGGTTTTGTGGTTTTGGCTGCTGCGTCTAAAAGAGAAATGGAGCACAAGTGGTTTTTGGGTTTCGGCCCATTTAGTGTCAAGAAGTAAAGAAGCGTAGACCCAAAAACAAAAAAAAGAAGCATAGCATTAACGTGAAGGGTAAGTCACCAAAAGTAGTATTTGAATCCAGTAACGAGTAGTAGCAAAAGAGAAAAATAATATGGAGGGTAATGGATCCAGATACTGGAACGCAAGGATTTAACAAAGAAAAAGAAAAGAGAATTTGCCTATCAAAATGGCAAAACAATCGAGGGTGGTTTAACGACTCGTTCCTAGCATTATTGGCCATGCCGCGGCTCGAGTACAACAAGGCCAAGACATCAAGAAAGGCACTTCCTACGCCTAGTTTAAAGATCAAAATATGAGACAACTAAATGTGTCACGAATGGAAAAACTAGCCGAGGCTAAAACGCGACTAGTGACTTGCTCATCCGGCTAGGAACTCACGTAGAACATAATCAAACAAGAATACTACAATGCGATGGAACCTAGTTTGACACTTGCGACTATGATGACTCGCGATCTTAAGGCATACTCAAGTCGAACACTACTATAGCTACGTGGGTTTTCGACACCACTTATAACGAATAGTTATTAGATAGTTTAAAACGGAAAAAAGGACCACGACTTTGGGAGTTAGCTCGACTCGAAACTGGCTTGGCATTTTTACAAACACCTTGCGGGCACTAGTTTTAGCTACTATAATTTTGTTGATTTCGATTCTAACATATCCTCAACTTAATCCACTTCACTTTTTAGAGCCAACACTAGTTTCAATCTATTGTTTCTAATGATTTTTATTAGTTTTAAAAATGTTCTTACCACACCATAATAGTCGCACAGTTAGTAAAAAAAAATAAAAGTCCTGCCGATTCATATATAACAAAAATGAGGAATATCAACAAATCTTTTCATGGTTCGAATGGAGGAAGGAAGAAAAATATAAATCTTACAAATAACAATGATGATTAACGAGGAGGTCTAACGTAACCCAAATCCGTCTTCTCCACGATTAATCCACCACAGCCTCCAATTCGAATCACGACCTCAACTAGGATCTTGAGAACTTCTCAGGTTTTTAGTATGTTTGTTGCTGGTGTGATTCGAATAGCTCTCAGGCGGTGAGAATTTATGGAGAACAATGGAGTTATGCTCCATCTTACCTTCGGTTTGTGGGGAGAAGGTCCTTCCTAATCGGTGTGTTATCCTTATACTTATGGCTCCTATTCTTATGTTACCTCGTGACCAAGAATGGGACAAGGGTTTTCCGTGGTCAATGATATTAATGGGGATGGTGATGGTTCGGTGTTGTTTGGGGAAGAGGAAGTGGCAACAAGGACAATAAAAGGGAGGTAGCAGTTAAAGTGTTTTGGGGGAGTGAGTTAGTGGAGTAGGATGGTATTTATTTTAAATGTATGAGTGGGTAGAAGTGTTTAAATTAAGGGTATATTATGAGGTATGAGGTATGAGGTATTTAAGTTGTATAAGTTTTCGTAAGTATTTTAAAGGTAGATTGGGTAAACTAAATACCCGAGTCCCGCTAAACTGTGTCAAGTCTGATTCCGTCCTAAACCATTTTTAATACGAGAGTGTATATTTTTAGAGTCGTTTCTATACTATCTGAATTTATTTCCGAGTCTTTAACTATTTTCTAATATTTCTTAACTTTCTGTTTGTTCCTGGTTTTTAAATTATTAGACCTATGCCATACTATCACGGTGTCGGAATGCGTGCGGTTCCAGTAAAAAAAAATAGAACGTGAGTTTTTGCCACATTGTTCGTTTGGCGATATCATTTGTTGTTTCTCAGTTTAAACAGAGCAAAAATTTAAATGCGAAGATGAATAAAATGACTTGAATAAAACTTCATAGTTGATTACTTCGATTTTACAAGAAATTAATGACTTGAAAATTTTGGGTTATTACAGTACCTACCCCTAATTATGAATTCCGTCCCGGAATTCTTAGTCCGTGGTAGTGGTCGGTGTTGTCTCAGCGAAGAGATGTGGATATTTGGCACGAATTCGGTCTTCACGTTCCCACGTGTACTCTGGTCCTCTATTAGAGTTCCATCGAACCTTGACGATGGGAATGCGGCTTAGTTTTAATTGCTTCACATCTCGATCCATGATTTCTGCTGGTTCCTCTATAAAATTGAGTTTCTCGTCAAGCCGAAGTTCTTTGAATGGAATGATAAGGGTTTCATCTGATAAGCACTTTTTCAGGTTTGATACGTGAAAGGTATTGTGTACTCTGCTGAGCTCCTCAGGGAGTTCAAGTTTGTACGCTACTGGACTAACCCTTTCTAGGATCTTGAATGGTCCAACGTATCTAGGATTTAACTTTCCACGCTTCCCAAATCTGATCATTCCTTTCCAAGGGGATACCTTCAACATGACTCTATCCCCAACTTGAAACTCCATGGGTTTTCGTCTCATATCGGCATAGCTCTTTTGTCGGTTACGGGCAGCTTGCAAGCGTTGCTTGATCTGTAAAATTTTCTTGGTTGTTTCGTGGATAAGCTCGGGTCCTGTGAGCTGAACATCTCCAACATCTGCCCAACAAACTGGTGATCGGAACTTTCGACCATAAAGTGCTTCAAAGGGTGCTGCCTTGATGCTAGCGTGGTAACTGTTGTTGTAAGAAAACTCTGCTAATGGTAAATGCTTATCCCAACCTTTCCCGAAATCGATCACACATGCTCGTAGCATGTCTTCCAAGGTTTGGATAGTTCTCTCACTCTGGCCATCAGTCTGCGGGTGGTATGCGGTGCTCATATCTAATCGAGTATTCAAAGCTTTCTGCAATGACCGCCAGAAGTTTGACGTAAAACGGCTATCTCGATCCGAGATGATGGAAACCGGCACTCCATGTCGTGAGACTATTTCCTTCAAATATAGTCATGCAAGGGTATCCATACTGTCAGTTTCTTTGATTGCAAGGAAGTGCGCAGATTTAGTGAGATGATCAACAATGACCCAAATGGTATCAAGTCCACCCGATGTCTTAGGTAGCTTTATGATGAAGTCCATTGTAATCCTTTCCCATTTCCATGTTGGAATTTCTAGTTGTGTCAACATTCCGGACGGCTTTTGGTGTTCTGCTTTTACTCTAGCACATGTCAAACATTTTCCGACATACACAGCGATGTTGGCCTTCACGTTTGGCCACCAATACAACTTCTTGAGATCCTGATACATCTTATCAGACCCCGGATGAATGGAATACTTTGACTTGTGGGATTCATGCATGATAAGATCACGTATTCCTCCGTAAAGTGGAATCCATTTTCTGTCATTGAAACACAGCATCCCGTCTTGCTTTCTCACAAAACCGTTCTCGTTTTCCGGCATTCCATAGATTTTCTCATTTGGTCTGTTTTCTTCCTTCAGGGCTTCGGCCTGAGCTTCTAAAATCTTTGCTGGAAGTGGTGACTTAATTGTCATTCCCAGAGATCTGACTCTAAGAGGTTTGATTCGCTCCTTTCGACTCAAGGCATCGCCCACAACATTTGCCTTTCCAGGATGGTAGCGAATCTCACAATCATAATCACTGAGTAACTCCAACCATCGGCGTTGTCTCATATTTAGCTCTTTCTGATCTAGAATATGTTGGAGACTTTTGTGATCTGTAAACACCGTACACTTGGTGCCATACAAATAGTGTCTCCACATCTTAAGAGCGAATACTACTGCTCCCAATTCAAGATCATGAGTGTTGTAATTCTTCTCGTGGGTTTTGAGTTGTCGAGAGGCATATGCAATAACTTTGTTTCTTTGCATTAATACGGCGCCCAGTCCTTGAATGGATGCGTCGCAATAAACCACGAAGTCTTCGTTCCCCTCAGGTAATGCTAATATTGGAGCTTCACAGAGTTTCTGCTTCAAGAGTTGAAAGGACGACTCTTGTTTTTCTCCCCATTCGAACTTCTTCTTCTTTTGGGTTAACTCCGTCAAAGATTTAGCAATTTTTGAGAAGCCTTCGATAAATCTCCGATAGTACCCGGCAAGTCCTAAGAATTGCCGTATCTTTGTGGGGTTCGTAGGAGACGCCCAATCTTTTACTGCTACGATCTTTGCGGGATCCACGTGGATGCCTTTGCTATCAATCACATGCCCTAGGAACTGTACTTTCTCGATCCAGAAATCACACTTGAAGAATTTAGCGTACAACTCCTCCTTCTTGAGTAGTTCTAGAATGGCCTTCAAGTGTTCAGCGTGCTCTTCTTTGCTGCGTGAGTAGATGAGAATATCATCAATAAACACGATCACAAACTTGTCCAAGTATGGCTTGCACACTCAGTTCATTAGGTCCATAAACACAGCTGGTGCGTTCGTCAGACCAAATGGCATCACTTGGAACTCATAGTGCCCGTATCGTGTACGAAAAGCTGTCTTCGGTATATCTCCCTCCTTAACTCTCAGTTGATGGTACCCTGACCTTAAATCAATCTTCGAGTATACACTTGACCCTTGCAGTTGATCAAACAAGTCGTCAATTCTAGGTAGTGGGTATCGGTTCTTCACGATGAGCTTGTTTAACTCACGATAATCGATGCACATCCGGAAGGATCCATATTTCTTCTTAACAAACAGTACCGGAGCTCCCCATGGCGAAGAACTCGGGCGTATGAATCCTTTATCTGACAATTCTTGTAATTGCTCAGACAGTTCTTTCATCTCGGATGGTGCCAACCTATAGGGTGCTCGCGCCACTGGTGCTGCTCCTGGCACTAGTTCGATCTGGAATTCTACTTGTCGGGTTGGCGGGAGGCCAGGAAAGTCTTCGGGAAATACTTCGGGAAAATCCTTAACTATCGGTACATCTTCCAGTCGCTTCTCCTCCGACTTCTTCTCAGTCACTTGAGCCAAAAACGCAAGACATCCTCGATCTATATACTTCATCGTTTTGAAGCATGATATGATGCTTAGTCGGGTCTTACTCCGTTCGCCACGGATAATTAAAGTTTCTCCTTCACATGGAATGTGAACAACTTTCTCATCGCATATAATTCTAGCATGGTTCTTGGACAACCAATCCATGCCGATGACTACGTCGAAACTACCAAGTTGAATGGGCATGAGGTCTATGTCTAATGGTTGATTTAGTAAAAGCAAGGTGCAACCTTGGATCATGGTGTTAGTTTCTACTAGTTTGCCGTTGGTTAGTTCGATTTCGTAGGTGGTGTTCAATCTAGTCGGGGTGATGTCAAGTAGGGATGCAAATGAAGTAGACACAAAAATTTTGTCAGCTCCAGAATCAAATAAAACTTTAGCAAGATGATTATTAAGGGGAAACGTACCTGTCACAACATCGGGATCTTGTCTGACATTCCCATCTCCTAGCACATATGCTCTCCCTCGAGCATTGTTGATGGGGTTGGCAACCTGATTTGGACACTGGTTCTTGTAGTGTCCCTTCTTACCACATCCATGGCATACTACAGCCACTGGTTGTAAATTGGCTCCTGTGGCCTTGCAGTCTTGGGTCTTGTGACCGATTTTCTGGCACTTTCCACATCTGGCAAAACAGGGTCCATGGTGGTGCAACTTACCGCGGTTGCACATGGGAGCGGGTCCAGCATAACCTCCATTTCCAGTAGGTGTAGCAATGTAAGCCCTGACAGTTTCTTGCCGGCGATTCTGCTGGTTATGATGGTGGTTTCGGTTTTGCTGGTAGCCTTGATTGTTGTTGCGGTTGTGACTGTGGTGGTTTTTGTTGTGGTGAGAGTTGTTGTTGCTGTGGTTGCTTCTACGATCATCAAATTTTCTTTTGTGATCGTTGCCTCCCTAAGCCTGATTACGCTTGATTTCCCTTTCCAGTAATTTCTGAGCAGTCTCCATGGCTTCTTCCAAAGTCTGTGGTTTGGATACTGCAACGATCCCTTCTATGCTTTTGGGAAATCCCTCAACATACCTCTCTAATGTTTTCTCGAAATCCGGCACCTTAGTTGGGCATAGTAGAGAGAGTTCTTGGAACCTTCTGTCATAGGTCCGGATGTCATACCCTTTTACTACCAAGCTATCAAACTCATCTTCTAGCTTTCGGATTTCAGTGTGCGGGCAATACTTCTTCAACATTTTCTGCTTAAACTCGGCCCAAGGGAGCTGGTAAGCTCTTTCAGTACCCATTTTCTGAGCAGTGGCGTTCCACCATGATAGAGCGTCATCTGATAGTGTACCAGTAGCAAAGGTGACCTTGTTGCTTTCTGCGCAGCAACTCCTTGTGAAAATGGTTTCTGAGCGCTCAAACCATCAAGCTAACTCCGTCACTCCTTCGGTACCTTTGAATGTTGGTGGTTTACAGCTCATGAACTCTTTGTAGGTGCATTTACGAGTCACGGCTGGCTCGCTTTCGGTAGTGGGCCTTGTTGCACTGCCAGTGGGAGTCGTGGCTGCAACTTGAGCCACTAACGCAGCGGTTACGCTCTCAGTGATCAACCGGCATAAAATATGCTAAGTGTTACTCTGCTGATACTAAGTAACTCTGCTGTTAGTCTATTACTCTGCTATTTGGTGATATCTGATGGTTGGAATAATAAGCTAAGTATAACTCTGCTGCTAGCCACGAAGACTCTGCTGCTAGAAAGATTATGCTGCTGCTTATTGGATATGTATAGTATGTTAAAGATAAGTATAGAAAAGATACGTAAAGATATTTTTCGTGTATAGAAAGTTTTGTAACCGACTAGGACTCCTTAGTCTATAAAAGGAGGATCTAGGGTTAGGTTTTACATACGTATCATTATTGTTTTACACTTCAAGGTTCCTTGTAACCCCGTTGCTATTCAGAGCAATCGTATTAATATATTGAAGTGTTGTTTGAGAATTCGTTTGTGTTTAATTCTTCTTAAGATCAAGTATTAATTTCCGCATAATATTTGATATACAACTCAAGATCAGTTTCTATACCGATTGCTTTAGGTTTATATCTAAAGTAATTAATAAGATCGTGAAGCTCAACTGGGATCAACAAGTGGTATCAGAGCTTGTGATCTAGAAACTGGTACCAAGAAGAATTACTTAATACAAGATCTGTTAATCATCAAAGTAAGCAATGGAATCCGATTCAACACACATGGTTACTTCATCAAGAGTCCCCATGCTCAAGACTGGAGAATACGAGATCTGGAAGATGAGAATTCAACAATACATGAGAATGGTTGATTACTCACTTTGGGAAGTTGTTTTATATGGTGACAGTCAGCCAACCAAGACTGCTACTGGATTAGTCTTGACTCTCAAGACAAGTGAGGAGAAAGCACAGAGAAGATTGTAGGTCAAGGCTCACTGTATTCTCATGATGGGAATACCTAATGATTATCAACTAAGTTTTAATCATATTGAGTCTGCTAAGGAATTATGGGAAGCTATTGAACTTCGATTTGGTGGGAATGAAGCTACCAAGAAGTCAAGAAAGAACCTAATGAAGCACCAGTTTGAAACTTTTACTGCTTTGAGTTATGAGAATATTGAGGGAACTTATGATAGACTTCATAAGCTGACCAGTCAGATGGCTCTATTGAAGATTGATGTATCTCAAAAAGATATCAATCTAAAATTTCTGAGAAGTCTATCTCCTGAATGGAACACTCACACAGTGATTTATAGGCACAAGGAAGATTTTGAGATGATGACATTGGATGATCTGTATAACAACTTGAAAGTATATGAATCTGAAGTCAAGAGATTGTCAAGTTCATCTTCTACAACAAACAATCTTGCTTTTGTGTCCTCAAGCAACAAGAATTCTGGTAGTCATCAAGAACAACACTCTGCTGCTGGTACTTTTATTCCTGCTGCTGGTTTACATGTCTCTGCTGCTGACTCTACCAATACCAACACCATCAGTGATGCTGCTATTTGTGCTTATTTAGCTGAACTTACTACAAGTACTTCAGTTATGCCTCAAGATCTGGATGAACTTGATCCTGATGATGTTGAAGAGATTGATATGCAATGGCAGTTTGCAATGCTAACTATGAGGGCAAGAAGGTTTCTTAAAAGAATTGGCAAAGAACTGAAGTTCAGAAGAAACAAGAATGTGGGATTTGACAAATCAAAAGCTGAATGTTATAACTTTCATAAGAAGGGACACTTTGCAAGAGAGTGCAGAGCACCCAAAAGAAACAATGAGAATACAAAGAAGCCTACTGATGAAGAGCCAAATCCTAATACTGCTATGGTGTCATGTGATGGGTTAGGAGAGTTTGACTGTAGTGATCATGTTGAAGATGGTCCAAATTTTGCATTGGTAGCTGATGAAGAACCTAAAGAACAACAATTTGCTCTCATGGCCTACTCTTCCTCTCGATCAGACACTGAGGTATCCAATAAATCATCTTGTTCTTTTAAATCATGTTCTGATACAATAGAAATACTTAAGTCTAGCAATGGAAACCTTAAAATGGAGAATGAAAAACTTAAGTTAGACAATCTTAGTTATGAATATGGTTTACAGAATGTAGAAGAGAAGCTTGAATTTTATAATAAGGCTAAAATTGAATATCTTGATAAGATCACTAGTTTAGAAACTAAGCTTATTAATAAAGATTGTGAGATTAAGGTTCTTATGGGGAAAGTAGAAGAGGCTGAACAGGCTAAAGATTCAGCTATAAGTGAGACTGAAAAACATGTTGTTAGGGTGGAGAAACAACAATTTGCCACTGACATCCTCAGTAAACCAATAGGAAGACACTTTCCAGACTCAGGCTGTGGTCTAGGATACAATGTTGTTGCTCCACCTAAGAAACTTAGTGCCAATGCCCCTCCTACTAGAACATTGTCTTTCATACCTGAGTCTGAGGCCAAACCTGTAGGTGAAACTAGTGAAACTAAAATAGAGTTACCTAAGGTTGAGAAAAAGTGGTCTGATGCACCCCTTACTGAATATTGGGAGTCTGACAGTGATGATGATGTTGAGGAATCTGATTCAACCCCTAAGAACAAAGAGGAAGAAATTCCTGCTGTTGTTGAATCAAAAGTGCCTAAAGCTAAAAAGGTTGAGTTTGTTAAGCCTAAGCTAGGTAGAGGTATCTCTAGGAAGATGGCTGAGTATGAAAACACACCTAGAGTATATCCTAAGCGAACCAATCACTTGCCTAGAGGAAACCAGAGAAATTGGAACAACCTAGTTTCACAAAGATTAGGTACTGATTTTCAATTACTTAAAAAGGCATGTTATAGTTGTGGTAGTTTTGAACATCTGCAAGATGAGTGCTACTACTATCAAAAACCAGTTTGGAACCAATATACAAGGGTGAACCATAGAAATTTTGCTAGAAAGACTCACCCTCATCCCAAAAGAAACATGGTTCCCAAGGAAGTTTTGATGAGAGATGGTGCTTCTAGAGTTATCTCACCTATTGCACCAAAAGGGCCCATAAAGAAGGACATAGTTGATACTGCTGCTAAGGCAGACTCTGCTATTTTGCCAAAAGTGGTTAGTGATACTGTTGTGGGCAACCATTTTTATGCTGTTAAGGCCTCAGCTTGCTGGGTCTGGAAACCTAAAGTTAAAGTTTTGGATCATGTTCTTAGACACAGCAGTGCACCAATGCAGTTGAAGAAATTTGACTACTTTGATGCACAAGGCAGATCCAAGTCAGTAATGGCTTGGGTCCCAAAGAGAAACTAATTCTCTTACTTTTTATGCAGGGCAATCTACAAAAGGAGCTAAAGGATAAATGCATTTTTGATAGTGGATGCTCTTCACATATGACAGGAGACCAAAGCAATTTGGAAAACTTTGAAGCTTTGGATGGTGGATACGTTGCCTTTGGGAATGATCCTAAAGGAGGTAAAATTGTTGGAAAAGGCATCATCAGAATTGGAAAATTGGATTTTGAGAAAGTGTATTGGTGAATGGACTAAAGTTCAATCTTTTTAGTGTCTCACAAATTTGTGACAGAAAGAATTTTGTTCTTTTTACAAACACTGAGTGTCTTGTCTTATCTCCCGACTATAAGATACCTGATGCTAAATTAGTACTTCTTAAAGTCCGTAGAAATGAAAACATATACAGTGTGGATATAAAGAACATTATTCCCAAAAGAGATTTAACTTGTTTGTTTGCCAAAGCCACTATTGATGAATCCAAACTTTGGCATAGAAGGCTTGGCCATTTGAACTACAAGGCTATCAACAAATTGGTGAAAGGAAATTTGGTCAGAGGATTACCATCAAAGGTTTTTGAAAACCCTGAAATATGTGTTGCTTGTCAGATGGGAAAGCAACATAGAGCATCTTGTAAGTCCAAAGTGGTGAATTCTATTACTGAACCCTTGTTTATGTTACATATGGACCAATTTGGACCTACTTATGTGAAAAGATTGAACAAAAAGATGTATGGCTTAGTGGTCACTGATGATTTTAGTAGATTTACTTGGGTATTCTTCTTAGCTACTAAGGATGAGACTCCTGGCATTCTTAAGGCTTTTATTACAAGGATAGAAAACCTATTTAATCACAAGGTTAAGATCATCAGATGTGACAATGGAACTGAATTTAAGAACCAAGTGATGAATCAGTTCTGTGAGGAAAAGGGTATAACTAGACAATTTAGTGTGGCTAGAACTCCTCAGCAAAATGGTGTTGCTGAGAGGAGGAATAGAACATTAATTGAGGCTGCTAGGACCATGTTGTCAGAGTCTAAGTTACCCACTATCTTTTGGGCTGAAGCAGTCAACACTGCTTGCTATGTGCAAAATAGATGTAAGGTAGTTATGCCTCATAACAAGACCCCTTATGAGTTATTACATGGTAGAAAACCTCTGATAGATTTCTTAAGACCATTTGGGTGTCCTGTTACCATCTTGAACACGATTGACCACTTAGGCAAGTTTAGTGAGAAAGCAGACATAGGATTCTTTGTTGGATACTCCACTGAAAGTAAGACTTTTAGAGTTTTCAATCAAAGGACTAGGCATGTGGTGGAAAATTTACATATTAAAATTAGAGAAACCACACCTAATGTTGATGGAAAAGGTCCTGAATGGATGTTTGATATTGATTCTCTAACCAAAAGTATGAATTATCAACCAGTCATTGCAGGTACAACTAACATGTCTGCAGGTACACAAACTAACCCTACTGCAGGTACTCAAGCTGAGGATAATGCATCTGCAAAAGAGTTTGTATTGATTGAAAGATGGAACATTGATCAGCCTTTCACACCTACTGAGGGCAAGAGTTCACTGGATGATGATGTTCATGCAGAAGTTCCAAAGAATGATGCAGAGGAAAGTGTTCAGCCTTCTCATGATGAAAAAATGGTGATAAGGAAAGGAATGAAGAGTCACAAATTGATGGACTCCAAGGGAATAAACATAGCAGCAGTTCTCTCAACTATGCTGCCAGGCCAAAACACTCTACTGCCAGGCCAAAATACTCTGCTGTTAGGCCAAAGCACTCTGCTGCTACGCTTGGTAATTCTGCTGCTGTGCCCAAGGACTCTACTGCTGATAAAGATGGTGATTCTTATGATGATTCTTCTGAAGAGATGCCTAAATTAGAAGAAGTGTATGTGGACACTGATGATGAAATTATTGATGTCTTTGGTGCTGAAGCTAATTTATCCAATTTGGAGACTGATATACCTGTTAGTCCCACTCCAACAACCAAAATTCACAAGAGTCATCCAAAGGAGCAGATTATTGGTGATGTTCACTATGCTGTTCAGACCAGAAGTAAATCAAAAGGTTTGAGTGATTTGCTTGATCAGGGATTGTTTGCCCGAACACTTAAAAAGAGGAATAGCCACAAGGATTTACAAAATTGCATGTTTGCCTATTTCTTATCTCAAGAAGAACCCAAAACCATTCACAAGGCTATGAAAGATGAAAGTTGGGTTGAAGCTATGCAAGAAGAGTTGCTGCAGTTCAAGCTTTAAGAAGTCTCGACATTAGTTGATCTGCCCAATGGGAAAAGGGCAATTGGTACAAAATGGGTGTTCAGATGCAAGAGAGATGAAAGAGGCATTGTTATCAGAAACAAGGCTAGATTGGTGGCTCAGGGGTACACTCAGGAAGAAGGAATAGATTATGATGAGGTATTTGCCCCAGTTGCAAGAATTGAGGCTATCAGACTATTCTTGGCATATGCCTCATACAAGAACTTTCCTGTGTATCAAATGGATGTGAAAAGTGCTTTCTTGTATGGAAAGATTGATGAAGAGGTATATGTGATGCAACCACCTGGTTTTGAAGATCCTAAGTATCCTGATAGGGTTTATAAGGTGGAGAAAACACTATATGGACTACATCAAGCTCCTAGAGCTTGGTATGACACCTTATCCAAGTATTTGTTGAACAATGGTTTTTGCAGAGGAACCATTGACAAAACATTATTCATTAAGAAAGACAAAAATGATATTCTACTTGTTCAGGTTTATGTAGATGATATTATTTTTAGGTATACAAATAAGGTGTTATGTGAACAATTTGAGAAGCTTATGCACAACAGGTTTGAGATGAGTTCTATGGGGGAACTCACTTTCTTTTTAGGACTTCAAGTTAAGCAGAAATCAAATGGGATTTTTATTAGCCAAGACAAGTATGTGGCTGATATTTTGAAGAAGTTTCGGTGTAAAGATGTGAAGCCTGCAAAGACAACAATAGAGACCAACAAACCTTTGCTCAAGGATGAAGATGGGGAAGAGGTTGATGTTCATCTTAATAGATCAATGATTGGTTCATTGATGTATCTAACTGCTTCAAGGACAAACATTATGTTTGCAGTGTGTGCTTGTGCCAGATTTCAAGTGTCCCCAAAAGTTTCTCACTTGAATGCAGTTAAGAGAATTTTTAGGTATTTGAGGAGTCAACCTAGGTTGGGCCTCTGGTATCCTAAGGATTCACCTTTTGACTTGGTGGCATACTCTAATAGTGACTATGCTGGAGCTAGTTTGGATAGAAAATCAACCACTGGAGGCTGTCAATATCTTGGACATAGGTTGATCTCTTGGCAATGTAAGAAACAAACAGTGGTGGCTAATTCAACAACTGAAGCAGAATATGTAGCTGCTTCTATTTGCTGTGGACAAATGCTCTGGATTCAGAATCAACTGCTGGATTATGGGTACAATTTCATGAACACCAAAATTTACATTGACAACAACAGCACAATGCGTATTGTTAAAAATCCTGTTTTTCACTCTAAAACAAAACACATAGAGATAAGACATCATTTTATTAGAGATTGTTATAAGAAAAAGTTAATTCAAGTGGTTAAAATACATACTGACAACAATGTTGCTGATTTACTTACAAAAGGATTTGATGTAGGTAGATTTCAATTTTTAGTTGCTAATATTGGCATGATAAATCTTTAATCATTAAACATCTTATCTCTGTATGTTTTTGTAAAATTGTGTAAGGATTTGTGCTGTTGTCAAGTCAAAGTTTGCTGTTTATTAAATTGTTTGCTGTTTAGTTGTCTGCTGCTATGCTACTCTGCTGCTCTGCTGTCTTATGTGTTTATATGGATTATGGGATATGCTTGCTTGTGTTTTGGTGGTTTTCTACTAATCTTTTGCAGACATTCATAAGAACACATCAAGTAAAACAAGGAAATTTCAAATTCATTAATCACAAAGTGGAGTACAAAATAAAGCTTCATTACATCCATAGTTCAACTGACATCAAGACATAAGATTCTAAGACAAACAAAAGATTCTAATCAAGCTTTCTTTTACCCTTGTCAGTGGGGTCAGGCATGGTCTTCTTTCCTCTTCTCCCTTCCATTTGTCTTGACACCTGTGGACATGGAAGACACAATACAACTTGTCTGTGAGGATTTGAAGATGCTTGCTTCCTCTCTGGAATCGTGACCTTAGGCTTTGAAGATGTTTGCTTCTTTTCTGGCACTGGGATCTTGCTCATTTCTTCTACGACCCTCTCCATCTCTTTTGTGAGGAATTTTGCTACGGATGGAACCCATGTTTCGTCATCCGGGTCAGAAGATGGGTCACTTTCATCAGTTGGAGGTGTGGAACGCTTATCGGAGTCTGACGAGGAGATACTTATTGGTTCTTTGGGTTTCTTGAATCTTGCTGCTTCTTTCTTGGTTCTTCCCTTTGGTTTGCACCCTGGTGGATAATAGGACGACCATCCATTATCATTGGATGATGATGAATCAGACCATCCATCATTATCATCTGCTGGTGAATCGGATGAAATCTCAATGATCGGTATTTTTGAAGCACTCATGGTTATTTGACTTTTGTATTAGGGTTTGTGAAATTGGGGATTTGATAAGATATTGAGGGATTTATAGACTTAAATGAGGAGTTGGTATCGTATTTCATCTGATTGAGGGATTAAAATTGGAGATTTTAGGAAAGTTGACTTTCAGTCAAACTTTTCATAACTCTGCTGCTGAGTTTGAAAGTAAAGGGGTCAACTTGTAAATTTTGGCGCGTCTTAAAACCTAATTAGATCAAAACGGTCTCAAAATCCAATTCGATCTCATTACATCTTAACTGCCCAAAGTTACACCCAATTCTCACCCAAAAACACTAATTCATCTCATTTAATCCAAAACCCCCAAAATCAAAATGGCTAGAAGAAAGTTTCCTGATGAGCACAATCAAATCGCTTTTCTTAGCAAGGTCCCGGCTGCTGAAGGTTTTCATGAAGTCATGGATTTTCTCAGTGCATCACGCCTAAGGTATGCTTTAACAGTTGATCCTCCCATATTTAAATCTCATATGCACCAGTTTTGGTCAACTGTTAAGCTTGAAACTCTAGACGGGGAGGAAAGGTTAATTGGTATTGTGGATGGAGAGAGTATTGTTGTTAGTGAAACATCCATAAAGAGAAGCCTTCGTCTATCCAGTGTTACAACACCCCCTAATCTTACCACAGATGTTATCTTGACTGAGCTAGAGAAAATTGGGTATGAGAGGCCTGAGGCTAATGGAACATTTTATAAAGGTCTTCTTTTCCCACATTGGAAGTTTCTTTTGCATACTCTTCAACATTGTTTGTTTCCTAAAGTAGGTGGATGGAATGAATTTAGTGCCTCTCAAGCCACGGCCTTGGTTTGTTTGGCCACAGGACAACCGTTTGATTTTTCATCCATGATTTTTGAAGGTATGAAGAAGTATGTCAAAAAGCAGTTTTATTTGTATCCAAGGTTTCTACAACTCTTTATTAACCATCAGCTAAAGAAAACTTTGAAGCATACACATATTGAGCCAAGCAATAAAATGACTATCAAAATGTTTGCTTTTCTGAGGAAAAATGGGAAAGGTTTTTCTGGCACCATCACTCCCCTATCTCAATACATTTTGGACATTGTGGCTGTTGTTAATGAGGTTGAAGAAGCTGGAAATCCCACAGCTTCCCATCACACATCCTCATCTTCAAGTTTGAATGAATCATCCTCAAATGAACCCCACATTACCCATTCACCTAGGACTTCACAAGAAAAGGGCACTATGTTACCTCAGACTAGTGCTAGTATGGACGCAGATGAGGCTGCCATAGGTGATGGAGATGGCATGAAGGAAGGGGCTGACACTACTGTCTCTGGTTTAGTAACTGAGCAGGCCAGTGTCAACATAAGTAAGACCCTAACCTTGGCAACATCTAATGCTGAAGGTTCATTTGAACCTACTGCACAAGATGGTAACCCCAGCCAACTGGCTAATATGGGGGGCTCAGATGTTCAACGTAGGGTTGAGACTGAGTTTTTGTCCCAAGATTCACCTCTCAGGGAAGTTAACACATCCCGAAGTGATGAGGACAGTCATGGAACTACTCATGAATTGATGGATGATATTGTACACATTGTCAATGCCCATGATACACCTCTCGGACCAGGTCACACAGGTCGAAGTGTTGAGGCTTGTCTTGAAAATCCACATATTGAATTGATGGCTACTCCACTTGTACAAAATGTCAATGTCAATGATCCACCTCTCGGGTCAGGTAACACAGACCGAAGTGGTGACACTATTATGCAACAACTTAATGAATTGATGGATAAATGTACAAAATTGTCAAAAGAGGTTCTTGCTCTTACTGAAGAGTTACAGGTGATGAAGGCTACTCAACAATCTCAAGATGAAATCATTCACAGACTGAAGTTAAGGGTAAAGCATTTAGAGAGAGTTCAATGGAAAAGAGCAAGATTTTCTCATCCCATGAAATCTAAGAAAAGGAAGGTTTCCAAACCATGTTTGGAGGAGGATGCTTCCAAACAGGGGAGGAATGATCAGGAGGATGTAATAGGTTCAGGGGAGGTAATCAAGGATTCAGGGGAGGTTGTAAAGGAAACAGATGAAAATGTTATTGCTGTTGGGATAAAGAACTCTGCTGCTGATACAGAGAAGAATCTTACTGTTGGAGAAAAGGATTCTGCTGCTGAATCAGATGATGATACACTACCCTTAGCCCAAGTACTTCTAAACCTTGCAACCAAAACAACCACATCATCCAAACAACAACAACTTCCACAACAAGAACAATCTGCTGCTGCTTCTACTTTAAAAGATGTTGTCTCTAGACCCAAGGCCAAAGGTATTTTCATTAGAGAGCCCATTCCCACACCAAAACCTGTACCATCATCCATTGCATCAAAAGATAAAGGAAAAGGTAAACTTGTTGAACAACCTACACCTTATCCTACACACCTTCCATTTGAGTTCTGGCCAAAAGAAGATCAGGATAGGCATGATGCAGATGCTGCAAGAAAATTGGTAGAACAAGATAAACAGGAAGAGCTTCAAAAGCAAAGGAAGTTGGCTGAGAATGAAGCAAAGACTAGAGCATTGTTGGATGAATGGGATAATGAAAGGGCTAAGAATGAGGCTGTGATCAGATGGGCTAATATGGTAAAGGAGGAGTTACAAGATGACTTTGCTGATAAGAATGAGTTTGATTTCTTGGAGGAGTTTAGAGCAAAACAAAAGAAGAAATTGATTGTTGCAAGAAAGAAGAAGAAAGTGCTTAAACCTCCTACTGTAAAACAACTCAGAAGACATCATGAATACTACTTGAAAAATATGAAGAATTGGAAGCTAAAAGATTTGAAAATTTATTCAGATGATGAAGTGAAAAAGATGTATGAAACAGCAAAGAAGGAGATTGATAGGAAGTTTGATGATGATGAGGTTGTTAAGTTAACAAGAAGAGTGGATCCATGGACTTATAAAACTCCAGAGTCAAGTGCTACTTTGAAAGTTTCTGGAAGTGATTTGGAGAAGCAAGGTGATAAGCAAACTATGGAGGTTGAAAGGGAAGAAATTAAGGAAGTCATTGGTTATAAGAGAACTGGTAAAAGAAGTAAGATGAGTGCTAGAAAGAAAAGAAGAGTTGCAACTGAAGATAGTTATAAGAACAAACAAGAAGAAGCTGATGCTATGAAAGCCATTATGGACTTCACAGTTCATAAACCACAGCAAGAACCTGAATTAATCAATGCAGTCCCCTTATCAACAAAGTATCCAATTATTTCTTATTCTTCTGATGTGTTTGATGTCTGTGATGCAAAATGGGAAGTTATGAGATCTAACTTTGCATGTGAAACATATGTTAGATTTTCTCAGATGCTGGATTACATGGATAGGGATGATATTGTAAAACTCTGGAAACTTTAAAAGGAAAGATATAGTGACAAGAAGCCAGAGGAAGTGCCTGAAAAAGTACATTATCTTTGGCTGAGTAACATGTTTGAGCCTGATGCAAGGTATACTGAATGGGAAAAATTGAGAAGGTCAAAGAAGGTTGTCAAGTGGTACTTATATCAGTCATGTGGAGTACATGAACTGATTGGAGATGGTGGATTTGGTACTTACATGTTGATAGAGAAAGATTATCCTTTCTACAACAATGTTGATATTCTTACTGATATGTTGCAACCAGGAAAGTTAATGTTACAAAGGCCATTTGTATCAGATTATCAAGCAGGTGTGCTAATAGAGAAGTATAAAAAGATTTTGCAAGAGAAGACTTCAAAACAGTAAGTGTTTGAAAGCATCCTCCTGGTGAGTAGATGGGTTTAAAGGAAACTTGATGATTTTTGGAGAAAAATATCAAGTTTAGGGGAGGATTGTTGGGTCTAAAGATGCTGATGTTCGTGAAATATGCTAAGTGTTACTCTGCTGATACTAAGTAACTCTGTTGTTAGTCTATTACTCTGCTGTTTGGTGATATCTGATGGTTGGAATAATAAGCTAAGTATAACTCTGCTGCTAGCCACGAAGACTCTGCTGCTAGAAAGATTATGCTGCTGCTTATTGGATATGTATAGTATGTTAAGGATAAGTATAGAAAAGATACGTAAAGATATTTTTCATGCATAGAAAGTTTTGTAACCGACTAGGACTCCTTAGTCAATAAAAGGAGGATCTAGGGTTAGGTTTTACATACGTATCATTATTGTTTTACACTTCAAGGTTCCTTGTAACCCCGTTGCTATTCAGAGCAATCGTATTAATATATTGAAGTGTTGTTTGAGAATTCGTTTGTGTTTAATTCTTCTTAAGATCAAGTATTAATTTCCGCATAATATTTGATATACAACTCAAGATCAGTTTCTATACCGATTGCTTTAGGTTTATATCTAAAGTAATTAATAAGATCGTGAAGCTCAACTGGGATCAACAGACATAAGAACACATATTTAGAATTTACTTTTGCGATTGAGTTGGTGTTGGAATATGGTCAATTAACAAGGTAATTGTATATACTTCATAACAAAACTATCATAATGTAACACATTGATGCTGAGGAAAAGAATTTATGATAAATATGTCACCATCATGTAAACACATGTAGCGATCGTCCCTGCACTACATCAATAAATATCACAATTAAATCATAAATACAACATATTCGAGCACTATCCACATCACATATAAATAGAATGAAACAATAAGATAATCATAAATTTTATATCAAGTTCTGGAAATCATAACATATAATATTTGTTTTCATAATCTTGATTCATTTGCTTACAAAACAATCAAATACAAGTTTCTTTATTACATCACAAACGGTACGCTAGATGTCTAGCTACAACTGATACAGTAAAATCTAAGAACTACCTGATGCCCCATCCAAGCGGCGCTGTAGTGCTCGAACTGTCTTTGTCAACTCCGCAATCCTAGCATCTCTCTGTCTCTCCCCAGCCTCCAATCTCCGAATGCTCCTCTTGGTCATGTGGAGCTCCTCATCCTGAGTCTCAATAATGTCCTGCAGAATCCTAGATATGTCCCCCTGATCCTGGGACTCCTGTCTCATGCTCTCCTACCTCTCTCCCATGCCTGTGATGTGGTCCCTCTGGTCCTGGACCTCCTGCTCCATCGCCTCTACCCTATCCCTAAGATCAGCAATAATCTCCTGCGCCTCCTGGAGGCTAGTACCCATCATATCGAAAACCTCATCCATGGCTACTCTCCCTACTACGAGGTTCTCCACCTCCTCCTCAATACACTCGATGAGCTCGAGTGAAATGTCCCCGATGAAACTGAGTAGAGCATCAAGGCGGTCCTCATGCCTAGAGAGTCTAGCTGCTAACAGTGGGATAGTGTGATGAATGGGCTCTCCCGTGACCGGAAGAACTCTAGCAGCAGCGGTAGATGAACTCTCTCCTAATTCCGCAGCCCTCGGGGCACCCTCCTGTGCTCTCCATCTATGGATCACAGCCAACAGAAATGACCAGCGGCGTGCATCAACCCTACTGTGGGGTTGAGCAGCGGCCTCAGCAACAGCCTCGACATACGGATCTGATGATGAAGTGCCAAAGAAACGTGCCCTCTTGCGGGGAGGCAAGGGGTCACTAGGCTCGGTCTGATGGGTGGGAGACGGAACTGGAGATGTCACCGGGACAGTAGTGGTCTGGTGATAAAAGACTGTAGGTGCTGGGGTGAATGGGTATGATCTAGTAACTGAGTCAAAAGGAGAGTTAACTCTGACTGGTGGTGGTGATGGAATCATATAAGGGTGTGGCTGAGGTGGTGGTGATGGTGGTAGTGATGATGGTGGTAAAGGTGATGCTGATACAGGTGATGGTGATGAGGATACTGGTGCTGGTGATGGTGGTATGACAGCTGGTGGTGGTACCAATGGGGCTGAAGGTGTACGTACCCGTTTCCGGGCAGTGTATTTCCTAGGTGGGCCTCCCTGGCAAGGCACATAAAGTTGCCCAAATGGTGCGGGCTCATAAGGCTATAGAAATCTGACTACCCTACACTGGCGAACCGGTGCAGGTGGGGGTGGTATGGGTGAAGCTAAGTCGGAAGAGTCGGAGTCAGACGACTCGTCATCTGCCTCTGTCCCAGAGGAATGGTGAGGGGTCAAAGCTCGGCGTGGAGGTGGTGAAGGACAATCATCCGCGGCTAGGAACTGCTGTGACTCATAGTACTGGTCAAGAGTTAAAGGACCAAAAGCGAGAGAAGATGAAAGGGGGATAGTGGGTGAGATAACCGGTGTCGAGGCGACTTTACCCTCCTCAAAGGGCTCTGTCTTTCCAGATGCGTTCCCAGGTGGAACAACAGATGGGATAACTGGTGAAGCGGGTAAGGTGGTATTGGTGTCAGCGTCAGACAAAATGATAACAGTAGTGGGTGGAGTAGCTGATGGTACTGGTGTCACTTCGGTCTCAACATCAGACAGAATGATGACGGGGATCTGGGGAGACATGGTACTGTAATATCCCAATAATAATAAGTGTAAGTCATTAATAATATAAATATGCATTAGTCATAATAACATTCGTAGGTGATAAAACTAATTCGTTATGCATAATCTGCCAAGCAAATCTTAATGCATGTGTTAATAAAGTGTTAATATTCATTTTTTTTGCATAATCTGCCAAGCAAATCTCAATGCAAAAGTTCGTAAGTGTTGGCACGGAGGGCATAGGGTGGTAAAGTTTTTTTTTTTTTTAGTTTAATTTTTAAAAAAAAAATGGTCCTTTTAGAAATTGCGGTTATAGTCCAATGTTTTAAAAATCAATTGGTTCTCTATAACCTAGGGTCTGATGCCAATCTGTAACACCCCGAAAATCGTAATGAAGCAGCGGAAGACTTAAACGGGGTATTACCAATTTGATCACAGTCGTAAGCATAGATAATCGTTAAAAGTTGCATTTATATCATTCAAAGAAAACTCAATATTCAGAGATTACACATTAATTGCCAAAAGGATAGTTTTTCACAAAAGTGATGATGAGTTTGAAAAGAATGATATAGTTATTTGTAATAAAAAGGGGTAGATTTCCAATGCCCATGCCAACTCCGTGCTTGAGATTTCCTTAGTTACCTGAGATAAAACATGCTTAAAACGTCAACACAAAGGTTGAGTGAATCCATAGTGTTTAATTTGTAATAGTTTGAATTAGTTTGAACACAAGTTGATTAGTAGTACAACGGTGATATCGTTGAAATAAAACAAATAGATATAAGATAGGTAGTAGCACAACGGTGATATCGTTGTGTATAATATAGGTATATTGCCCTAAGCCTCATGACACGCAAACCTTAACATTTAGGGGTAATAATAGTTGAAATAAATATCCCACATCATAGCAATGACGTGGGTGATAATGCCCTCGTCGTAGGAGTTTTGCCAGACTCTTAATTCGAGTAAAGTGCATTTGCCTATCAATCCGGCTAACACTATAGTTATCTATCCGGCTAGTACAAATGGGTCGTAACTTCCAATAGATCTATTCACAAAATTCGCGTTCACTCGCAAGTGATTAATGGTTCATGATATAAGGGACTTTTTGGCAGGGTGGTAACTTAGGCAATAATACTTAGCAATATCAATCAGGGAAGCATATAGAAAAATACTTGTATTCAGATTTATAGCATGTATCACCCCACGAGATTTGAAAACATAGTACAATGTGGGACTATGAATTCACCTCAGTAGTCGTAGTAATCTGGGATGTAATAGTATCAAATGGTGTGTAGTAACTCCAACGCGTGACCTAGATTAGTATGGCATAATATAGATCACCGACTAAGTTTAAGACTTCATGAATTTAATTCAAAAGTTTTACGTTGTCGTTGCTGGTGTGGCAGCATTTAAGTTTAAAAATAGTTTTCTAAGTATTGTAAGTATTGGCTCATGGAAGTGGGTATGTAAGAATTGCGAGAAAATAGTAAGACGAATAAGTATTTTGATTTGGGGATGACCGAAGGACTAAGTACGGAAAATAATTATATTCATTTATTAAAATTGAGTTATAAAGGTGTTAAAAATATATATATATATTGAACAAAAGTATATAGTTTAGTTAATATTAGTAAGTATTCATGTTTTAATTTTTCTCACAACGCACATGCACCTATCGCTTGAAATAAACTTCTTTTTCACAATATTCTTGTTTTACCAATTCGTGTTGTAATAATATTTTTATTCCGAAAACATGTAATAATTGTTAAACTTTAGTTGCGCCAAAGTTTCTTTGTCGAGTTAATATTATGCAAGTGACGTGTACATATTTTTATAAAAATTGTCGAGTTAATTTTATGTGATTTTTCTATATGTCGAGGAGGGGGGTTGGGCTGCGGCCCACGCTGAACACATGGGCTTCGGCCCCAATGTGGTTTTGTGGTTTTTGCTGCTGCGTCTAAAAGCGAAATGGAGCACAAGTGGTTTTTGGGTTTCGGCCCATTTAGTGTCAAGAAGTAAAGAAGCGTAGACCCAAAAACAAAAAAAAGAAGCATAGCATTAACGTGAAGGGTAAGTCACCAAAAGAAGTATTTGAATCCAGTAACGAGTAGTAGCAAAAGAGAAAAATAATATGGAGGGTAATGGATCCAGACACTGGAACGTAAGGATTTAACAAAGAAAAAGAAAAGAGAATTTGCCAATCAAAATGGCAAAACAATCGAGGGTGGTTTAACGACTCGTTCTTAGCATTATTGGACATGCCGCGGCTCGAGTACAACAAGGCCACGACATCAAGAAAGGAACTTCCTACGCCTGGTTTAAAGATCAAAATATGAGACAACTAAATGTGTCACGAATGGAAAAACTAGCCGAGGCTAAAACGCGACTAGTGACTTGCTCATCCGGCTAGGAACTCACGTAGAACATAATCAAACAAGAATACTACAATGCGATGGAACCTAGTTTGACACTTGCGACTATGATGATTCGCGATCATAAGGCATACTCAAGTCGAACACTACTATAGCTACGTGGGTTTTCGACACCACTTATAAGGAATAGTTATTAGATAGTTTAAAACGGCAAAAAGGACCACGACTTTGGGAGTTAGCTCGACTCGAAACTGGCTTGGCATTTTTACAAACACCTTGCGGGCACTAGTTTTAGCTACTATAGTTTTGTCGATTTCGATTCTAACATATCCTCAACTTAATCCCCTTCACTTTTTAGAGCCAAAACTAGTTTTAATCTATTGTTTCTAATGATTTTTATTAGTTTTAAAAATGTTCTTACCACACCATAATAGTCGCACAGTTAGTAAAAAAAATAAAATTCCAGCCGATTCATATATAACAAAAATGAGGAATATCAACAAATCTTTTCATGGTTCGAATGGAGGAAGGAAGAAAAATATAAATCTTACAAATAACAATGATGATTAACGAGGAGGTCTAAAGTAACCCGAATACGTTTTCTCCACGATTAATCCACCACAGCCTCCAATTCGAATCACGACCTCAACTAGGATCTTGAGAACTTCTCAGGTTTTTAGTGTGTTTGTTGCTGGTGTGATTCGAATAGCTCTCAGGCGGTGAGAATTTATGGAGAACAATGGAGTTATGCTCCATCTTACCTTCGGTTTGTGGGGAGAAGGTCCTTCCTAATCGGTGTGTTATCCTTATAAGTATGGCTCCTATTCTTATGTTACCTCATGACCAAGAATGGCACAAGGGTTTTCCTAGGTCAATGATATTAATGGGGATGGTGATGGTTCGGTGTTGTTTGGGGAAGATGAAGTGGCGACAAGGACAATAAAAGGGAGGTAGCAGTTAAAGTGTTTTGAGGGAGTGAGTTAGTGGAGTAGGATGGTATTTATTTTAAATGTATGAGTGGGTAGAAGTGTTTAAATAAAGGGTATATTATGAGGTATGAGGTATTTAAGTTGTATAAGTTTTCATAAGTATTTTAAAGGTAGAGTGGGTAAACTAAATACCCGAGTCCCGCTAAACTGTGTCAAGTCTGATTCCGTCCTAAACCATTTCTAATACGAGAGTGTATATTTTTAGAGTCGTTTCTATACTATCTGAATTTATTTCCGAGTCTTTAACTATTTTCTAATATTTCTTAACTTTCTGTTTGTTCCTGGTTTTTAAATTATTAGACCTATGCCATACTATCACGGTGTCGGAATGCGTGCGGTTCCAGTAAAAAAAAATGGAACGTGAGTTTTTGCCACATTGTTCGTTAGGCGATATCATTTGTTGTTTCTCAGTTTAAACAGAGCAAAATTTTAAATGCGAAGATGAATAAAATGACTTGAATAAAACTTAATAATTGATTACTTCGAGTTTACAGGAAATTAATGACTTGAAAATTTCGGGTTATTACAGCTACGGCTTCACGACTTCTACATGACGACTTCACAACTTCTAAGCTACGGCTTCACGACTTCTACATGACGACTTCACAACTTCTAAGTTATGGCTTCACGACTTCTACACCACGGCTTCACAACTTCTACATCATGGCTTTACAACTTCTACATGACTTCTTTACACCACAACTACTTATACACCTTCTTCACTACTTACACACTACACTAATCTAATCACTTATGTTCACACCTTATACACAAATGAATGAATAATTTACAATCTTTACTAAACTAACAACTTAAGTAACAAGATGATACTAAGTTGTAATACTTCTAGTCTTGATTGATAGAAGTATTCTTCTTTTGCACAAGGATGGTAGAAGCTTGGATCACTTGGAAACCAATGCTTAAGAATCTATGATCAAAGGATTTTGGAAAGGATTTAGAAAGAAAAGAGGAGATTTAGAACAGAAGGTTTGAGGTGCAAAAGGTGAGGAAAAAGTCCAGGGAAAGTCCAGTATTTATAAGCAAATCTGGACAGCTGGAGGAGCGGGGCGGTCCCCTTAAAATTATGGGGGCCGCCTTGTATATTTAATGGGGTCCCCATCTGACCGTTGCCCAGATTTCTCTTTTTGTGGGAAAGGTTTTTCTGGAACATTTTTACCATTTTTGGTTGAAATTTTGAATTCATAATTTTATAAAAGATTAAACATTTTTATTTAATACCAAAAATGATTTTCTAAAAGATATAAAATGTTTTGGGTCATTTTATAAAAAATCTAGTGATTAAGAAAATGTTCCTTTGATCATATAATGCATTAAGCATTTGTTCATTCATACCTTAAGTGATTAAGTTGTAGAAATGAATATTTCCAACTAAATACTTGTTTACTTAATAAGTTTATGTTTGATGAGTTTACATTTTGTGATCATCAAAACATAGAGATATGAATAAGTATTGATAATGTTTTTAGGCATTATTTATATCAACAGGCGGGTCGAGGCCTCACCAAGACCATGGGGTCTCGGCTTACCCTTGATGTAGCCAAAACATCACAATTATAATTATCAAATTCAAGACATAACCACAAAGTCATAACCAACAATTCGGCCACAATATCCACGACTCGACAATCATCACAGTATTTCAAATCCGAATCCATGTCCAACCTTGTCACAACAACGACTGTAAACATTTTCTTACCATGCCGAGACCAAGGGGTCTCGGCTTCGAACCCTTGTCGACAGAAAACAACCAAACAGACCAAAAAAATAGGGTCACGGCTCCACTCAAATCCAATCACCACGACAAGATAACAATTACTAAAAACAAATTAACCTTACCATGCCACACATAAGCACAACATAAGCTAGGTAAGCCACACAATTAGCTCGACCGTGAGCTTAGGCTCACGGTATCAAAACCCTCAACACAACACGACTCAAAACGATGATACCAAAGGTTATTACTCATGTTTTTATATTCAAAACATCATTTAAAACCTTTTTAATCCCACACCGATTCACTACTAGTGGTGTCTCGGTGTTTAGATCGAGTTTCCAACTCGATCTATACCTAGCTTCGGTGGAACACGGCATGAATCGAGACAAAAACAAGTGGTGGTGGAAAGTAGTGGAGAGGTGGTGGCGCGTGGAGGTGATGTTTTGACGCGCGTGCACCTTGGATCTAGCTTCCAATTGGTGAAATAAGGGCGGGTGTGGTGGTTTTTTAGTGATAGAGGTGGAGGTGAGCGGCGGAGATGGTGGTGGTTGCTTTGGGGTTGGCGGCTACAGGAGGCAGAGGAGGAGGAAAAAGAATATTAACCCTAAAATGAGTTATACTAAGGTTTATATAGGCTAAGTCAAAGACTTGTAAACCCTAGGGACCAAAACTGTCAAGAACTAAACTCTAGGGGCGGCGGTGTGTAAGTTTCACAGGGACCACAGTTGTAATTTATGAAATCTTCCACAAAATGAGGTTTGGGACACATTTAGGCTAACAAATGATCGATTCAAGACTCGAGATTTACGCCATTGTGCTCAGAATAATTTTTCCAATAAAAACGACTATTCATACGCCTCGTTTCTCACAAATTATAAAATAATCAAATTAAATTGTTGGTTGTGCCAGTACGCGTTGTGTATAAATTCCACGTTTCGCGAGATAACATCGCATTTTTAAACCAAATGAGTTCAAAAAAGTTTGTATATGAAAAACAGAGATAATTCCTTATAAAAATATGTCTGGAAAATTACAGGGTATTACAGTCTCACCTCCTTAAACAGAATCGCGACCTCGCGATTCAATTCAAGTTACTCGTTACGGTTGAAAATAGATGAGTATATACACACACGAGGATTTCATCGTCACGTTCCCACGTGAATTTAGGACCTTTCTTAGAGTTCACCAATTTTTGATAATAGGAGTACGACTTTACTAAAGTTGTTTGACATCACGGTTCATGATTTTGATAGGTTTCTCAACGAGATTTAAACATTCATCAATCTGGATCTCTCCTAGAGGAATAGCAACTGCCTCATCGGCAAGTCCTTTCTTTACATTGCACATAAAAATGTTGCGAACACTGCTGAGTCCTGACGGTAGCTCGAGTCTGTGTGCTACCAGTTCAATTCTAGCAAGTATTTCAAACGAATCCATATAGCGAGGATTAAGCTTTCCACGTTTACTAAACGTATCACACCTTCTCATGGTGAATCTTTAAGCATAATCTAGGCTTTAACTGGGAATTCAAGAGGTTTACGTCATTTGTCAGCATACTCTTCTGACGATTCGTGAGCAGCTTGCAACTCAGTTCTGATCTGAACGATCTTCTTGGTAGTTTCGTGAACAAGTTCAGGGTCAGTAAGTTGGGTATCTCCAACTTCTACTTAACAATTCGGCGATTGACACTTGCGACTATAAGGTGCCTCGTACGGTGCCGCTGAAATACGGGAGTCGTAGGTATTGTTATAAGAGAATTTGACCAACGGGAGGTGTCTATCCCAACCATTGCCAAACTCGATTTCGCAGTCATACAATATATCCTCTAACACTTGAATGATTCCTCCACTTCGGCCATCAGTCTGGAGGTGATACACATTATTCATATCAAAATCTGTTCGCATGGCTTTTTGGAGTGATTGCTAGGAATTTAATGTGAAACAACTATCCCGATCAAAGAATGGTAAGCAACACTCCATGCCGAGTAATGATTCCCTATGAGTATTGACGAGCAAGTTTGCCCATACTGTCATTTCATTGATTAGCAGAAGGTAAGTCGATTAGGTAGGATTATCAACAATTACTCTAGTAGCGCGCGGGATTTACTTCCAAGATTTCGTTTATGATATAATTTATTATCCGGTAAGAAAGTAGCAAGGATCACTGGTACTTTTGAGGGACGAGTGAAAAGTTAGGTGGTTGTCCCAAGGAACGCGGTTCAGGTTACTCCTTAGGGTCTTAAAATTTCTGCTGTGCGTGGAATCTCTGCCAAATGGAGAGTTTAGCGAGTTCAGAGTACAACTCTGAGGGAAGATGTTGATTGCTACTAGCAATCAGTTGGTTGAATCAGTAATGTACATAGTACTTAAATTAGAAGGTACAACATTGATTGAACAACTTCGATTGAAAAATATCGATTGAGGACAAGGCTTAGGGTAGAGGCAACTGTAACAAGGCCACAACAAAAACAGGCCGAATAACAAATCCAAATCCAGGATGACGTTCAAAATCACAAAATCAAACAATCCAAATTCAATCAGAATCAAAACCAATCCGAACATAGCCAAAATCAAATCTAAACGTAGCCAAAATTGAATCCAAACATAGCCAAAATCAAATCCAAACACTCCAATAAGTTCAGACGGGCTTATTACGCTCTTAAGGGGTTAAAAATAAGTAACTCAGATTCAAACGGTGCCAATCGGGTCTAACCCGAACCGATGCAAACTACGGCCAGACGATGACAAACAGGAATTCCATATAATGGAGACGTATAGCGGTGCCAGGGGCATTACGGTTCATGCTGTGTTGTGATGCCAGTGTGTTGTGTGTGTGGAAGTAAATATTCCATGTTCGTGTACACACGCAAAACTGTACCATTTCCAAAATCAAGAGTCAACCCGGACATAATTCCATTATAACTACTCCCAATATTGCAAAATTTACCTCTGAGTCGTACATAGGTGATCAGGCTATGTCCCACTGTCCCTGGTTGAATATAGGTGATCAGTCTATATTCACCCGAGGTTCAATGAATTTTAAAATACTCAGCCTAGTTATACTTGTAGTATTTCCTTTACATCCAAAATCATTCCCAAAACCACGACAAGTGTACAAACTCGACATTCAATAATGAGATTACGCAAGGAAATAGCGTAACTCCGCGATAGATACGGTGCGTGCATAAGCATATGGAAATGCTTAAAGTGAATAACTAAAACAGGCGAATATAAAATATCCAACAGTCAGGCACACATCTCAACGAATATAAAATTAAGCATCTCATCAAACAACTCGACGAATATATCATGAACATCTCATCTAATATATCATTACTCGTCTCATCAATTATATCCTCAAACAAAATCATACGCGAGGCATCAGCTTGGCAGGCAGGCACGTGACGGTCATAGGGTTAAGTTTTCATGAAAGTGGTTATAGTCCAGGTTTTACAAAATAAACCAAGTTCTCCATAACCTAGGCTCTTATACCAATCTGTAACACCCCCAAAATTGGGTCCAGCGGAAGCATACAATACACTGGGGTGCTACTCAATTGGTATCACAACACAAGGTACAAAGAACGGTTTTACCTCAACGTTTAGAATAAAATTGACTAACAAAAAGTGTTAAATTTACATTATTCAAAAGTAGTGCGGAAATAGGCCCATAAAATAAGTAGAGCAATCCCAAATATTTATCAGAGTCGTCTACGACCGTGCCCTTGCCAAGCGCCTCCAGAAATAAGCTATCACCTTAAACCTGAACATACATGCTAAATGGGTCAGCTTACACTGGTGAGTTCATAGGTTTAAGAAAAAGTATAACAGTGGACCAAGATAAGTGATTTGCTACACTAGACTAAGATATATATAAATCACAATTCCACAACATCAACAGTCACAATTATCAAGTATCAATATGATAGGTCACGAAAGCCCTCTTTCATATTGACAATCACAGTAGGAGTAGGGCCCTAGGTATATCCGACCTTAGCTAGGCACCATGTTATAGCAAATTAGGACTAGATTATTTGCTACCCTGGTCTAAGACAACACATTTGTCTCATATCTGACCTTAGCCAGTCAACACGTTATAGCAAATCAAAAACAACAGTTAGGTCCATTCAAAACAGTTTTGAATGTTTTCTGACATGCATATCCGTCAATCACGTAATGCGTTCAAATAACCAAATCAGATATTTCAGCCAAACAGTTAAATATTGAGTAAACAGTTCGCATATTTCAAATAAACAGTCATTGGATTAAGTTAAAAACGAGCAAGTATTCTCCCCAAAAATAGTTATAAAATCGGTAAAAGTAGGGGCCATGAACTCACCTTAGCCACAGCAATGCAAACATTTCACGACTAATACAACTGGCATCTAGAGCATATCACAACGGTATTCGGAGACAGGCACAACAGTACATGGAGGTGCAAGTACAACGGCAAGTATGACACACGGCACAACGGACTCGGCACAACCTAATACTATAAAGACTCGTCTCAAAATATATTCCACATTTTAACTAAAAGCGTAAAAGTCTCCAAAAGTTATCCATTTCCCTTTCCAAAATCATTCATTTCCATTTCCAAAATAATCCAATCTCATTTCCAAAAGAAATCTTGTTTTATCCGCTTATCAGAGTTTGGTATCATCGTTCGTGTAACAGTGCAAGGACACTGACTCAAGTGAACACACGCCAAAAATGAAACAAACAACAGAATTTCCGCGGAGGAGACGACTAGAACTCAAGAAGAGATGATGGGGATAATCCCAAAGTAATCACACATGTCAAACACACCAATTAACTGAAAGGGTTGGTAATCGTCGGTTATAATCCATTAGGTTTCATAAAACATATATTTTCTATTTAACAAAAACTTGTCATGACTTATTCGTTTGTAGAACGTTCCAAGTCAAGTGACTTATTTAGCTTCCATTTCAAATTATATATGTATATCAAGTTTGGTGTTTGCAATTTCCCAATTAATTCGACTACCAACCAATTCATCTCGATTATTACCCACAAATAGCAACAAAATATACTAAGGCAAATGCGCCTCGATACGTTCTCGTAACCTCGCGTTTTCCGTTATTTCATAAACTTACATTTCCGAAAATATATAATGTTTATATTTATTAACTAACAATTAAATTGTTATTTATTTACCATTGCCAAACCTTTCCTTTTGTTTTTGTTTTCTAATATGTCGCGAGATTCAATAACGTATCAAGTCATATTTCCACGACTCCCACGGCTATAAGCCGGGTATAAAAGTCAACATATTAATTATTAGTCCAAATCAATAATAAAGTCCACATGTAGGCGGGTCGAGGCCTCACCAATACCATGGGGTCTCGGCTTACCATCGATATAGCCAAAAGATCACAATTATAATTATCAAATTCAAGACATAACCACAAATTCATAACCAACAATTCGGCCACAATATCCACGGCTCGACAATCATCACAGTATTTCAAATCCGAATCCATGTCCAACCTTGTCACAACAACAACCGTAAACATTTTCTTACCATACCGAGACCAAGGGGTCTCGGCTTCGAACCCTTGTCGACAGAAAACAACCAAATGGACCAAAAAAATAGGATCACGGCTCCACTCAAATCCAATCACCACGACAAGATAACAATTACTAAAAACAAATTAACCTTACCATGCCGAGACCAAGAGGTCTTGGCTCAAACTTGCTAACAGCAGCACATCAAATAGACCCAATGTATACTCGGCTCAAACCAACGCGACTAGAATAACTCCAAAACCAAAACCAACTTAAACTCTAAGGCCAAGAACTTTAATAACGTGAAAAATAAGCTCGAATAAGCACAACATAAGCTCGGTAAGCCACACAATTAGCTTGACCATGAACTTATGCTCACAGTATCAAAACCCTCGACACAACTCGACTCAAATTGATGATACCAAAGATTATTACTCACGTTTTCTAATTCAAAACATCATTTAAAACCTTTTTAATCCCACACCGATTCACCACTAGTGGTGTCTCGGTGTTTAGATCGAGTTTCCAACTCGATCTATACATACCTTCGGTGGAACACGGCGTGAATCGAGACAAAAACAAGTGGTGGTGGCGCGTAGTGGAGAGGTGGTGGCGCGTGGAGGTGACGTTTTGATGCGCGTGCACCTCGGATCTTGCTTCCAAATGGTGAAATAAGGGCGGGTGTGGTGGTGTTTTAGTGATAGAGGTGGCGGTGAGCGACGAAGATGGTGGTGGTTGCTTTGGGGTTGGCGGCTGCAGGAGGCAGGGGAGGGGGAAAAAGAATATTAACCCTAAAATGAGTTATACTAAGGTTTATATAGGCTAAGTCAAAGACTTGTAAACCCTAGGGACCAAAACTGTCAACAACTAAAGTCTAGGGGCGGCGGGGTGTAAGTTTCACAGGGACCATAGTTGTAATTTATGAAATCTTCCACAAAATGAGGTTCGGGATACATTTATGCTAACAAACGATCGATTCAAGACTCGAGATTTACGCCATTGTGCTCAGAATAATTTTTCCAATAAAAATGATTATTCATACGCCTCATTTCTCACAAATGATAAAATAATCAAATCAAATCATTAGTTGTGCCAGTACGTGTTGTGTATAAATTCCACGTTTCGCAAGATAACTTCGCATTTTAAACCAAATGAGTTCAGAAAAGTTTGTATATGAAAAACAGAGATAATTCCTTATAAAAATATGTCTGGAAAATTACGGGGTATTACAATTGCTGTTGATGAAGATGAATATCCAGGTGATCCAAACATGCCTCCTTTGGAAAATATCTATGTTGATACTGATGATGAAGAAGTTGGTGTAGAGGCCGACATAAACAACACGGATGATACTATCCCTGTCTGTCCTATTCCAACTACCAGAATTCATAAGCATCATCCTCAAGAACAAATTATTGGAGATGTGAAGTCAGCTGTTCAAACAAGAAGAATGATAAAAGATTTGAAGGAACAAGGTTTCTTTGCTAGATCTCTTAATCAAAGAAACAGTCATAAAGACCTTCAAAACTGTTTGTTTGCTTGTTTTCTATCACAAATAGAACCCAAGAATGTACATAAAGCATTACAGGATCCAAGCTAGGTCGAGGCTATGCAGGATGAGCTTCTACAATTCAAGCTACAAGAAGTTTGGACTCTGGTAGATTTACCAAATGGGAAGAGAGCTATTGGTACTAAATGGGTTTTCAGATGCAAAAAGGATGAAAGAGGTATTGTGATAAAAAACAAGGCAAGATTGGTAGCTCAAGGATACACTCAAGAAGAAGGGATTGACTATGATGAAGTCTTTTCCCCAGTTGCAAGAATTGAAGCTATAAGGTTGTTCTTGGCTTATGCTTCATACAAAGATATTGTGGCGTATCAAATGGATGTGAAAAGTGCTTTTCTTTATGCGAAAATTGAAGAAGAAGTATATGTCTGTAAAACCCGAAATCTTAACATAATATGAAAGGACTAAAATACCCTCTAATTTTGAAATTTTAAGAACTTATAAAATACGCTATAAATTGAAAATTGAGTTATATAATGTGTTATGACTCGAGACCATACGAGATGAACGTATAACCTAAATTATTAAATCCTTTGATCACTAATAAGATTGTTAAAAACTTTAAGTTATGACTTAATTAAGAAATTACCTAACTTGAACACACAAAGCTACTACAAAATACCATTCACCCGTTTTCCTTATGTATTTTATTTGGGCCGAATTTAATTGTCACACAAGCAAAAAATCATTGGTCCTTAAACACGTGAAAATACCAACCAAATCTTGGCCCAAATTCCCCTCCCAAAGAGTCGGTTGCCAAACCCTTAATACCGATCTTGTTTATTTTTTTTTCTCTTTTGAAACTAAAAACAACAAGTTTCGGCTGCTACTCTTTCTCCTCTCCTGTTCAACATAAACACAGCAGCAAAAAGGTGTTCTTTGGTACTTCTCTTGGTGGGTTGATCGTGGTGTCTCAGCAGCTCGAAGTGGTGTTCGATCGTGGGTTCATATAAGCAGTTCGAAGGGTGGTTTGCTAGGGTTTATCGGTTGCTTCTTGTTCTCTTCTGTTCGATCCAAAAGCACAGCAAAGGGGGTTCAAAGAAGGTGTCAAGAGAGTGTGTCTGGTCGTGGCTTTGTACTAGACTCGAGGTCATTGTTTAGGTTCACACAGGTCTCTCAATTTGGTGTCCTTCTTGTTCTGATCTTGTTCTTCCTTTCGACAAGAACCATCTACCTTTGTTCCTTGTTTCCTTCTCAACATATACACATAAGTTGATAATAGATTGTAACCTAAAGCAAGTTTTGATCGACCTAAACATAATACATAAGAAAGGATTATTGGTCACATAACATAATGAGTAAATCGAACACATAAAATAAAAAGATGGGTCCTAATCGTTGTGATGTGCCATATATGGGTCAATAAATATTCTTTTAGTCTGCTCCTAAAATCAATTTATGAGACTATCAAAAAAAAAGAATGGGATGCATAAAGTTGCCATGTGAGTTCACATGGGTACGTGTGAGTTATTTGTAACTTTTGATCATTGAAAACTTCACAGAATAAAAATGTCAAATTCTATTTAAAACCTATTCAGAATCTGTCATTTCGGGTTTTGACCCAACGAGTACCAGATCACATTGTTTTATCAAGCAATCTTGTCGATATCACCATTGCTTAACAGCCTTAGGCGACATCATGCCATCATTTTTTTCGAAACTTTAAAGAACCTGGTAACAAACCTAGCAATGTAAGAATGAAACTTTTAGTCAAAAATCACAGCCATATACGCCCATGTAAACTGTTTTGTGTCATGAGTATAGAACCTGGTTTTCACATGTTGCTAATCGTGTTAGGGGTGTTAGGTCATTGTTGTTGGCTGCACGTTAAACCCACCCCTCGCACACCCTTTTATTTGCCTCGCCATGCTAGTTTTGCCTAGCTTTTCTCATTTAGTCTACACCGAGAGTCGTATTTTGTTTGATGTATTTTGCTCGCTGAATTAAATTAATACCTAAGTGTGTTTTGTTTAACGGTCTCGGCATGCATAGTGATACCGAGATGGGGTTTTGTTTAGTTTGGTCTCGGTACGGTTTCGTGGTTCGAAGATGTTACATTTTTTTTTGGGTTCGTTAAGATATATATACGTGATACTAGTTCTTTTGAATCCTAGCATGGCAATATAAATCATAAAATCCAAAATTTACACATTTAGCCTAAACTTTAATTATTTTCACATTAAAACCCTATACTTTGTTAAAATGACATATAAAACCCTTAACTATGCTATTGTCATAATAAGCCTCACATGTAACTTATTATTACTTGTAAACCATAAATTTGGCTAATTAACGGATATTACCCTAAAGTTACTAAATATGGAAAGCTACTAAAAATAGAAAGAAGCCTAAATTATGTAATCTGATTGAAATGAGCTTATTAGTAATATGTGATTATTAAATTATATAGGTTCGGTAATGAAGGAGTGACCTTCCATTCTGTGTGATCCTCTTTTTATCAGTTGTCTATTTGAATAAGGTACAGATATTCTGACCTTCCTTATAAGGTTTCTCATGATCTCTTTCATTTTTCTGATCCGTTAGTTTCTGAACTGATGCCATTGCTATGTTCCCTTACACTTTGGTTCGTTTGTTCGATCCTTTTTTACTTTGATGTTCGATATAACCCTTTTGCTTTGAGCCTCTATAATGATCCATTTGATATTCGTTCGTGACCTTGTGATATTAGTATTCGACTCACTTGATACTTCGAAGGTTCATTTGATTTTGGTAAATAGATGTGAAAACCTTTTCAATTATATCATGGAAATGTTTTGGAGGAAAACTTATTTTAAAATGATGTTTATGAAATATGCGATACCACTTTTATTTGGAATTTTACTAAACTTTTTTGAAAACTACTTTTAAAGATTACTTTTGTAAAAACAATTATTAAAGATCATTTAAATGAAAACCATTTGATAAAGATTTCTTAAAATGAACCAGTTGGTGATGAACCTTTGATCAGTTCGTTTGGATTCATTTGACTTTGATATTGGATATGACCTTTGCCATGAACCTTTGATATTTGGACCTTGACTATGATTCGATGACTTTGACTATTTGAACCTTTGCTATGATTTGGACCTTTGACCTTTGACCCTTCAGTTTGATACCCGAGCCAAGTTCGTTTCCTAGCCATGAAGGTAACATGGCCGTGTCATTGATGCACCAGTGGCATGACTCACGTGTGGGTGAGTGATTTCTCACACCGTCCCCATATTGTTCGTTGCATGCACATTATATTTATTATGGCCTATATTATTGTTCGGGGGGCGTATGGGTTGCAATCCTAGGTTCGTGTCCGTGTTCGTGGACTTAACCTGATTTGATATTATATATTGTTCAGTGACTGATGTTGGGTGCAATCCACGTCTTTCACAAGTTCGGGAGTTAGCTACTCCATTTGAAGAATGAGGACACCCCTCATATTATCTGATTATCTGAGAGGTCTCCCCTCTATATGATTATGAAGACACGGTTACTATATTTGATTTGTGTTCGGGCTCGTGGTGGATTATTGACCTATCCTTTTCTTTTCTTACTTTATACCTTGCCTTTACCTTATGTTGTTCCAATGTACTATACTATATCTGTTCGTTTCCTTTTGCTTTCGTTTTCGTTTATATATATCTGTTCACTGAGCTTTTTAAGCTCAGCCGCGTTTCTTTTCCCGCGGCAGGTTTTAGTTGGAAGCTGGGTATGAGTGAAAAGACTTTTGGACTTAGAAGACCTTGATAGTTACTCTGAAGTAGAGACTCTTAGAAGGATTTGCATTTGCAGGCTTAGTATTTAGTTTTTGTTTCCTTTGTAACCTTGTATATTCAGTATTTCATTTGTAACCTTTGAGAACTCTTGTATTACTATTGAATGTATGCTTTGTTTTGATCTGATATGAAACCATTAATGTGATACTTCTACCCTTGCCGGGTTGGGGTGTTACAATGTCTCTCAACCACCTGGATTTGAAGATCCTGACTTTCCATATAAGGTATACAAGGTGGAAAAAGCACTTTATGGTTTACATCAAGCTCCCAGAGCTTGGTATGATACATTGTCAACATACCTGTTGGACAATGGTTTTAGTAGAGGGAAGATTGACAAGACCTTGTTTATCAAAAGACACAAAATGATATTCTGTTAGTTCAAGTTTATGTTGATGATATTATCTTTGGATCCACAAACAAGGTGTTATGCATTGAGTTTGAGACATTGATCCATGAAAGGTTTCAGATGAGTTCTATGGGAGAACTCACATTTTTCTTAGGGTTACAAGTCAAGCAAAAGGAGGATGGCATATTTATCAGTCAAGATAAGTATGTGGCTGATATTTTGAAGAAGTTTGGGTTTACTGATGTAAAGCATGCAAAGACAACAATGGAAACTTTCAAACCTTTGCTCAAGGATGAAGATGGTGAAGAAGTTAATGTATACTTATATAGATCAATGATTGGTTCATTGATGTTTCTTACAGCTTCAAGACCTGATATTATGTTTGCAGTGTGTGCCTATGCAAGATACCAAGTTACACCAAAAGGTTCACATCTTAATGCTGTGAAAAGAATTTTTAGATACTTGAAAGGTCAACCTAAATTTGGCCTTTGGTATCCAAAAGATTCACCTTTTGATTTTGTAGCATACACTGATAGTGATTATGCTGGAGCAAGCTTGGATAGGAAATCCACAACAGGAGGTTGTCAATTTCTAGGATGTACGTTGATTTCATGGCAGTGCAAGAAACAAACTGTGGTTGCTAATTCCACAATAGAAGCTGAGTATGTGGCTGCTTCAAGTTGCTGTGGACAAGTGCTCTGGATTCAGAATCAATTGCTAGACTATGGGTACCATTTTATGCATACCAAAATATTTATTGATAATAGCAGTACTATGTGCACAATTAGAAATCCTGTTTATCACTAAAAAACAAAGCATGTAGAGATAAGACACCATTTTATAAGAGATTGTTATGAAAAGAAGTTAATTCAAATTGTTAAAATCCATACTGACAATAATGTTACAGATTTGCTCACAAAAGCTTTTGATGTGGGTAGATTTCAATTTTTAATTGCCAGTATTGGAATGTTAAATCTTTAAAATCTCTTATCTCTTTGTGTTTTTGTAAAGTTTTGTAAGGATTAGTACTGTTATTTAAGTCAATAAATTGTTTCTGCTGCTAAGTATATTTAGTGTTGCTAGTTATACTTAAGACTGCTAAGTATAATTGATGATATGATTATTGTGCATTGTGTTATTGCTTGTGGTTTTGTGTTTTTGGACTAATCTTTTGCAGGATAAGCAAAAACAAATGTTGGAGTGTTGATAAATAAGCTGTTGGGGGGTGGAAGTTGAGTTACTGCTGCTAAGCATAAGTTAGTATTGCTAAGCCTATCTTAATGCTGCTAGGTTTCTTCTACTAAGTTTGAGAGTGCAGGGTACTGTTTTAGAACTTTGAATGATTAAGGGTTTACATCCTTTAATCATTCACACAAGTGTTTTTATCCGATCAAAACCTCTCTCAAACTAGACCCGAACTTATTTTTATCGTTTAATTGCAAAATCCAGCAAAACCCTACACAATTTTTCAAAATTACACAAAGTCGACTTTCTCTTTTGCTGACCAACACAACATGGTTGAATTTTTGCAAAAACTCAAAGAGTCTGAAGGGTTTACTGAAATCATTGATTTCTTAAATGCAAGTCATATTAGATTTGTATTAACAGTAAGCCTTACTATATATATATTTCCCACATTAAACAGTTTTGGTCTACTACAAAGGTCAAAACTATTAATGGGGAAGAATAGATTCATGCCCTTGTAGATGGGTAGGAAATACTCATTACTGAGGCATCTATTAGGAGAGTTCTTCACCTAGCAGATATTTAGGGAATTGAGTGTTTCTCAAACTCTATACTTTTTGAAAACCTTGCACTAATGGGTTATGTAAGGAAAAATGATTCTTTAAAATTTTCAAAAGGATCCTTCTCCCCTCAGTGGAAATTCTTGATTCATACCATCTTACTGTGTCTTAGTCTAAAGACAACTGGCTGGAATGAGTTTAGCAGCAATGTGGCTTCTGCTATAGTCTGCTTGGCTACAAATCAACAATATAATTTTTCAAAAATGATTTTTGGTGGTATGGTTAAGAACTTGGATAAATCTGCAAGCAAATTTTACTTATATCCAAGGTTTTTACAATTACTTATGGACAAAAAATTCATTCAAAAACTTATTTTCCACTCTCTCATTCTAAAAAGATTTTTGCTAATATGAAGAGGGAAGGAAAAGACTTTTCAGGGGTTGTAACACCATTGTTTACAACAATGTTGGAACAAGCTCAAAATCAAGGTCAAGGTTCAGTAATCCCAACTGAGACCCATCACACACCCACTGTTTTACCATCCACATATCAACCACAAAAGACCTATACCCGTAGGCTCACACAGAAAAAGGCACTCAGCTTCATCAGGCTAGTACTGGTATGGATGCAAATGAGGCTACCAATACGGAGTGGGAAGGTAGTTTGGAAAGGGCTGCTACTACTACTACTGGCTTAGATGCAGAGCAGGAAAGTAGTAACATAGCTAAGACCCAATCCAAGGCAACATCTAATGGCTCAAGTTCCCATGGAACTGACTCAGGTGATGGAAACCCCAGGCGCTGAGAAACCATGGGGGGCTTAGAAGTTCAAACTAGGTTTGAGGCTAAGTCTAACATTCCCAATGATGCACCACTCGAGAGAGGTAACACACTCCAAAGTGTTGAGGGTAGTATGCAACTAACCAATGAATTGATGGCTATGTATACCACGCTTCCTAAAGATGTCTTTGATCTGAAGGAACTCACCACCACTTAGCAAAAAGAAATTTCTGCCTTGAAGAAGATCACTTCTTCTTAACAAATCACTATTACAAAGTTGAGAAAGAAGGTCAAGCAACTTGAAGGGCAAAGAAAGGCAAAAACTCATAAGTTGAAGAGGTTATTCAAAGTGGGTACAACTGCTAGGGTAGAGTCCTCTGACTCTGATGATGTTCTCAACATGGCTACAAATGAGGATGCTCCCAAACAGGGGGGAATAATGAGAGCATGGTTTCAGGGGAGGCTATGGTAGATGAGTAGATGGATGAGCAGGTTATGTATGAGAGTGATGAATTTGTGACTGCTGGGTTAGTTGTTGAGAAGGTGGTTGAAGTGGCTAAGTTGATGGTTGATACTGCTGATGTTAATGCTGCTAATGTATCAGTTAGTGCTGTCAGTTCTAAAATTACTGCTGCTGGGCAACAAGTTAGTACTGTTGTACCAGAAGTTAGTGCTGCTGCTCAAGAAACAACTTCTAGTGTTGCTGAAACAACTTTTATGGATGATGAAACCATTTTGGCTCATGCTATGATAGATTTAAAGAAGTCAAAACCAACAGTCAAAGGGGTTATCATTAAAGAACCATATTCAACAACAACAACAACCACAAAACAATCACAACCACCACAACAGGGCAAAGGCAAGGCTATTATGCTTGAAGAGCCTGTGGTGAAATCTCTTTCAAAGTCAAAGCAGATGCTCCTAGATAAAGAAATAGCTTAAAATCAACAAGAATAGTATGATGCTGAACATCAAAGAATCTTAGCAGAAAGAGCTCAAAAACAAGAAGAAGCCAATCTCAGTCTTATTCAAAAATGGGATGATGGGATGATATTCAAGCCAAGATTGAGGCAGATGGTTTATTAGCTCAAAAAATGTTGCAAGAAGAGCTATCAATGGAAGAAAAGGCTAAGTTATTTATAGAGCTCTTGGAAGAAAGAAGAAAACATTTTCTAAGAAAGAAAGCTGAAGCCAAAAGGAATAAACCACCCACCAAAGCTGAACAAAGGAAAGTAATGAGTACATATTTGAGAAACATGGATAATTGGAAGCCTAGCCAGTTGAAGAATCTTAGTTTTGAGAAGATAAAAGATCAGTTTGACAAGGTATTCAAAAGGGTAAACACATTCATTGCTATGGATACAAAGGTGGTGGGTAGTTTATTAAAAAGAACTAGAGTAGAGTTAGAGTCTGAGGTTGTTAAGAAACAAAAGGCAGATGTGTCAATAGCAGAGCAAGGGCAAGAGATTGAGCAGACAGAGCAAGAGCAAGAAGGTGATCATCAAGCAACAACTAATCTACAACAATTGACAGAACTTGCAAGTGATCATGATGAAGAAATTGTTGATGTTGTTCCTTTGAAGACCAAGGTGCTTATCATTGACTGGAAGACTGGGTATCATGGAAAGACTTCTTGGTGGGAGATAATCAGAGTTGGTGGACAGTCTCAAAGGTTTGTCACTTTTGCACAAATGCTCATAAAATTTTATAGAGATGACTTAGAAACATTATGGAAGCTGGTAAAAGATAAGTATGGATTAACAAGGCCAAAAGGCATTTTGGATAGAGTTCTCTGGGGTGATTTGAAATTCATGTTTGAATGGCATCATGAAGATAGGGTATGGCAGGATCAGAAACAAAATAAAGTTATGCTTTGAAAGCTTTTTCAATCCTGTGGAGTTCATACTGTGATGATGAGAGGACTTCAAATCTACATGCTAGTTGAGAAAGATTGTCCTTTAAGTAGGGCTACAATCCATCAGATGCTAAATGGAATAGTCAAGCTTCAGATTGATGTTTTTGATGAAATGGTCTATAAGCCGCTCAAGAAGATGGAGAGAATACTTACTCCAAAAGAGAAGAAGTAGTAAAATGTATGGAAGCATCCTCCTGGTGATGGTTTACACTTTGAAAGAAATTTGATGATTTTAGAAGAAAATATCAAGTTTAGGGGAGGATTGTTGGGTATTAAAGCTTCCAAGATGTTAATGCTGCTCAAGATGGTTAAGACTGCTCACATGATTAAGACTGCTCAGGTACTTAAATGAAAATACTCTAAGTATGTTTCTACTGATGGAACAAAGATTAAGACTGCTAGTGTATATTACTACTGCTGGTAATGTTGCTGAACTTCAAATAAATACACTAAGTATTTTAGTGCTGCTAGAAGAAAAGTTAGTGCTGCTAGTACTAACTTACTACTGCTGAAGTATTAATGCTGCCAGAGTTAAAGTTTAGTGCTGCTAATGTATTAAGTCGGTTTATGTGTAAGATAAGTATAGTAATACCATGTAACACGTTTAGATAAATATAGAAAAGATTTATCTTGCATAGAAAGTTATTGTAAGCCAACTAGGATTGCTTAGTCTATAAAAGGAGGTTCTAGGGAATAGAGATTTATACGTATTCATTGAGTCATAAAGTTATAGCTTCAAGGTTGTAAAACTCTAATACTGTTGAGTATTCGTATTATAGTCAATAGTATTGAAGCGTTTTGTTTGATATAATTGTGTTCTTTGTTTACTGTTCCAATTGATACAAAGTTCTTCTTAAGATCAAGTACAAGATTCCGCATTATATTTGATAAACTCAAAGACAGTTTCTATACTTAGTTGTGTTGAATTTATTCAAGATAACTAAACCTTTACAAGATAAGGGATTCGATCAAGTACATAACTGGGATCAACACTCCATGACTAGTTAGCTCGGGCAACAAAAACAAAATAGAACAAAGCTATCCGTAATCATAACAAAGCAATCATAGCATAATCAACAAAGGCATATCAAACTGAACTGAATCTCATATCAAATGAGATAGCATACTGAATATCATAACAAAATGGATAGAAAACTGAATCATATCATAGGGAATCATATCAAACGGATCATATCAAACAGATCATATCATAACAACTGAATCAAAGTCAAGGATAGATAAGTGATGAGAACAAAACGCTTACTTAGAAATGGTAGAATATCTTTACCTCAAACAGCAAATGCAAAACACACCAGAAGACACAAGGAGACAAGATTTACTCCTTCTTAAGCAAATCTACACGAATTAATGATCGTCTTATTATTTAAGAACCATTTCATAAATTATTACTGATTCAGTACTTATTGTTGATCAGATTAACATATTTAGGGTTTCCTGCTATTTATAGCAACTTTCATTTTTAGTAACTGATAACGCTCATTTCGTATATATTTTAGTCGCGTTATTTGTATGTTTGTGCATTGTATTTTGTTGTGTTTGTGAACATTTTATGCTTAAAAGGTACAAAAGATCTATTAAGGTTCAGGTACAACCAAGTCTAAGGAAACAACGAGAAAGACAAAGAAAAGTCGTTAAATCAAGAGCTTATGCATAACGAAAGAATCCATCCATAATAAAGTCCTCGGGAAGACCATCAAAGACAAAAGAATCAAGTTATGAAGGTTCCCGAGCTCGATGAAAAGATCAAGTGTTCGTGAAATGTAAGAGAAGTTATACGCGAAGTTTACTATGAGTTATGACTTATTTCTTCAACCAAAGGTTCAAGGAATTCAAATCTAGGCTTAAGTTTAACCCAAGGTTCAAAACTGCCATTCCAACCTTCTTCCAAACCTTGGGCTAGAACTCCGAACCTCGGGTTGAGACCCTCAACCTTGGGTTGCTGCATTCCTGGCACTATTTATTACCACTTTTAATGATCTAACTCTTCATATGGGTGATCATTATTCTTCATTTACTTCAAGTCCAGATTCTTAATGACACTTAGTGCCCAAGAAACTTTCTTGTTGACCAAGGGGTTGTCATTCTATTAATATGAAGCTTAGTAAAAAGAGAAGACACCAATAACCAATAACCAATAACTAATAACCAATAACCATTCCAACAATTCTATAACTCATATACATCATCATATCTCTCAAAGAGGCTCTCAAGGAAGAAAATGCAGGAAAAAGTGAAGCTATCATCCATAGTTAATCATTGTGTTCATCAAGGAACCATCATTACTCATCTCACAATTGTTCCTAATTCTTGTAATCATCATTACAACATTTGTAAGACTCTTTTAATCATGTTTTCAAGTAATGAATTTTCTATGGTTATTTCTTTGTTTGTCATGAGTGGCTAAGTGCCTTGTGGACTTGCCTAGATGATGTTTGTGACATGATAAATGGTTGATTATAATTTAATGGTTCTATTTCTATGACAAGCTATTATTAAGATCGAATTATACTTTTGAGTTTTTCATATACAAAAGAGTTTATCAAGTTAGGTTGATTATTAATGGTGTAATAGGTCGAAAGAGACATTGTTAACTAATCAATTGTCACCCTTTATCTATGAAGGTGTTACCTTATGTATTGACCATTTCATATGTAATTTGATTAGTGTAGTTGTCAAATACTTGTGAAACTATCGTGAATCAATGTAATTGAGTTGTGCAAGTTTTGTGTGATCAAAACTTCATATTGTTTTTGTCATCTTAAAATCTTGACGAGGATTGAAAGTGTTGGAAACAAGAGGATTAGTACACCAACTAATCAAATTAGAACACCATCTAATTAATTGATCATAAACCATGCGAACCATTGTCATAATCATACTAAGTGGAATGTTCAAACTAGTCTAGGCAAGTGTAGTTTTAATCTATTGAATTATCTTCACCATTATAATTTGCTTGCTAATTTAGAATTATTGTTTAGCTCGATATATCTCAAACTCACGTTTCAAAAACTAAACAAATTCTTGTGAACGACCTCAGCTTACTGAATCATTTCTTGCTACACACGAACGAATCATTGGTAGATCGTGTTAATGAATTTAAAACTTACACTCGTGAGACACTTCAAATTTTTGGCACCGCTGCCGAGGATTTGATCATGTTTTTGTGAGTTTTGTTTATTATTATTCGCGCCTTACTTTTGTTCTAAATCTTGTAGCCTAAAAAAAACGTTTTTGGTTGAAAATTTCGTGCAGCAGCCGCCGGTTCAGCCCCTATCCAGCCGATCCAAACTTTTTGTGAAACGAAAATCCGTACCCGCCGCCGGTTCGCTACCCAAGCCGGCCCGGTTCAGATCTTCTGTGAACCAGACCCAAACCAGACGCCCGTTCGGGCCTCCAGCCGTCCAAATTTGAATAAAAAAAATTTTTTGTTTAAGTTTTAAATCTTTTTCGATTGGCTCGTTCTTAACTTGTATGACCACTCGCTCTTCTGGCAAAGAACTAAGTACACCATTGTCTAATCCCGAATGTTTATTTCGCAAAAAGAGACACCCATCTCTTCCGAGTAGAAGACCAAGAACCGTTAACCCACCTTTTGATAACCTTTCTGAAGTTCATCCTATTGTCGACCTTTTTCTTGAATTACCATTTCCAAAGGCCAAAGATCGACCTATGTGGGCCACCAATAGGGTTGTAGCTCCTATACCCGCGGCCGCCATTGTTCCGGTTAATATTGGAGATAACTTTACTATCAAAGGTCATCATCTCGCGATGATCAAAGACAATCAATTCGATGGTCGAGTTAGATCCGATCCACACAAACATATCGCCGATTTCCTTGAAATTTGTGACATGTTCCGTTATGGAACTACCCAAGCGGACGCAATCCGCCTCAAACTCTTTCCATCGTCTTTCACCAGAGAAGTGAAAATTTGGTGTAACGAATTAAGCCTCGGAGTGATTACAACTTGGGACCAAATGAGAGAAGCCTTTTTCGGACGTTTCTTTCCATCGACCATGTTTGATCGTCTCCAAGGTGAAATTCGTAGTTTCACTCAAAAAGAAGGAGAAAATCTTGTTGATGTTTGGCTTCAAATGAAAAGCATGCTCCGAAGTTGTCATGGGCATGGTTTGTCGCGTGGTAACATCATTCAAAGCTTTTACCATGGTCTCGATGACTCAACTCAAGGAATCCTTGACGCCAAAGGTATTTTCCTTTATAAGACCCCTAACAAAGCTTACACCTTACTAGAAGACCATGTACTTTTAAAGCTCGATTGGTCTAAGGATGCCAAAACCAAAACTCAACGAAAAACCATTGCATTCGCCGAAGGAGCGAATGAAAATTCCAAAATCATGGACATGATGAAAGATATCACATCCAAAATCGATTCTAAATTCCAAAGTATTCAAAAAGAGATCAAAGATATGCGCGATGTATGCAATTATTATGGTGGAAACCATTCATCATCCGAGTGTGATGACAAGCCCATGGGAGGTCTCGAAGTGAAAGCCAATTACGTTTATGGAGGATATCGAGGAGGAGGATATCGTGGAAATTACTATGGTAGAAATTCTAGAGATTGGCAAGATCATCCACCGAGGGATGATAATCGTAGTTCACAACCTCGTGAAAACAATCGTCCGTCATCTCGTGATGATAACCGTTCATTATCACAAACACCCGAAAAGAAAAATGAAAAATCTAATTTCGGAAAAACCATGCTTGAATTCGTAAATGCTCAAAAGAAAACGAATGACTTTATAAAAAATCAATTCTTCAACCTCAAAACCAAAGTCGAGCAAGGTCAAAAGAACCATCAGGCTTCTATCCAAGACAAACCAAATTCGGTCGTCTTTTCGATCAATTTGCTGCTAGACCATCGGGTACGCTTCCAAGCAATAATCAGTCAAACCTGAAACCATCATCATCTTGATCTTATCGTCCACCTCAAATGAGAAATTAGCAGGTAAATGCTATATTCACACGTAGTGGCCTATCATATGATCCACCACCAAATCTAAACCAAACAACCACTGTCACCACTCAAAGCGTACAAAGGATAATGAACAAATTCCTTCTCCGATTGTTAAACCTACGCCACCACTCAAAGCGTACAAACCAAGAATTCCATATCCTCAACGTTTGAGGAATGAAAAGATGGAAGAACAATATGGCAAGTTCATCGACATGATCAAAGAAGTTAGGATCAACGTTCTCTCATTGATGTCCTAGCTTGCATGCTCAATTATGGGAAGCTTCTGAAAGAACTTGTGAGAAATAAAAGTAAAATGGAAAATATTTCTGCTACCTTCTTAAATGAAGATTGCTCAGCCATTGTTTAAAACAAACTCCAAAAAAAACTCTGTGATCCTGGAAGTTTTCTCATCCCGTGTACTTTTGGGAAATTCAATCACATGTGATGTGTGGAAAACTAGAAGGGGGTTGAATAGTTTTTACCGTTTTAAAATTTAATTTGCTTTAAGACTTATTTTGATTTCAAGTTAATGCATACACACAATCAATATAAGTAATGTAATTAAGGAAAAGAACAATCAAACTACAACACGAAGATTTATAGTGGTTCGGCTACAAGGACACTATTCCTTGCCCTACTCCACTCCTCGAGCCTCTAACTCGAGAGTTTTTCTTCACTAAGAAACAAGCTCATTTCTTGGCGGAGAAAACCTTTATACACCTCGCTTACACCTTTTTCCAGTACTAAGCTAAATACCGGGTTCTAGTTCAAGGTAGAACCAACCTGACGTCGCCTATACAATTTCCGACACTAAGCTAGATGTCGAGTTCTTTAAAAGGGTTCAACTACTCCCGACACTCTATGTATTTTGAGGACTAAAACACTAACCGATCACTACTGAATGAATGGTATAACAATGATTTGTGAACAACTAACAAATCACACAGTAACTATACTAACAGGATTGCAACAGTTTGTTGATACTTGATGCTTGATCTCTTTGCTACAAAAGGAAGATCACTAAGAATGAAATGAATGAGTTAGTAAAGTATAAATGAGTGGATATGTACTTTATGCTATGTAAGTGATGATTGTGTTTGAATGATCAGCTTGCTATTTAAAGGCAAAACTGAGCAGACAAACCACGGATTTGGCAGAACCAAAATCTGGGGTCTGCCAGTTATATGGTTTGGTTCCGCGAGAACATGCCAGCTAAGATATTCCCAAATCTTTCCATATTTTGTCAAGTCTTGTCAAGATCTTACAAAGTCAACTCTTTAGCTTCAAGATCTTTTGAAAATATATTGTAAAGTCAACTATGATTTCCTAATGAGGTATGCCATGATGTCATGTGTATTTCCATTTTTAAGAAATAAAAATAAACATGTAAATGTATATATGTATGCAATGTATAATTCCTAGTGATCATGTAAAATGTAAATGTGTTTTAAAAGTTTGTTACAATAAATGTAAAAGACTTTAACTTATTTTATGCTTTGTTAAATATAAACCTTATAATTGTCATTAACAAAATAAAGCAAAGATCGTAAAATATAAATAACATTTTTAGGATGATATTTGTATTAACAATCTCCCCCTTTTTGTTGATGACAAAACATAAAGTTTATTTTTAAGCAATGTAATAAGTAAAGTGAAAGTCTTTTAAAAATATAGATTAAGTTAGTTTTATGCAAGTTTTGAAAACTATTTTAAGCATAAAAATATGTACTGAGATGTTAACAGTGATGTATGAACTTAATCCTTTCTCCCCCTTTTTGTCGAAACAAAAAGAAGATATGCGTAGCGGAATGTGGTGAACGGTTCTTGGTTATAACTCCCCCTAATGTGGAGTACCAAGTATGATAATGCAATGATTTTGAGAACTTAAAAGCTCCCACTTGGATAATACTCCCTCTAATTGGAGTTCCAAGTTCTTGATGCATGAAATGATCCTACAAAACAAAAGTTAGTGTATGATATGCTCCCCCTTGATCAATACTCCCCGTTGCTAGGGTATCAACGTATGTGATTCATGGTTTATGAATGCTACAAAGCAAAGTTAGTTGTATGTAAATCAATCCAACCAAGTAGCATAATGCTCATGTAAAGGTGTAATCAAACATGAAGTTCAACCTGTTTAAAAAGTCAACTAAATAAAATTTGTTCAAACCAATCACAAAGTTCAAGCAATGTCAATACTATAACCAACCATATAATGTTAGCGAATCAACCAAAGTATAATGCATATGTAGTGATCACCCACAAGTATAAATGTAACATCCTTCCATTAGAAAATTGTTTATGATCAAAGTCATAAACTGAGGTGTTACAAAATGAGAATATTCTAGAAAGTCCTAAGAAGTCTTATAAAAGGAGACAAAGGAGAGGTTCCTAGCATCTATTATGGAGGGTTGGTTGGATTTGATGAAGATATGATAGAGGCAAGCCATATAGATTTTAAATCCTTAGTGTTATGTAAGTGAGAATCCATCATGTTTGAAGAGGCGTAGAGAGGATCAAGTTCCTCATTGCCTTGAGTGTTTGGTTGGGTGAGCCACATTGATTCATCAATGGCTTAGAGTGTGGCAAATATATCATGGGGTTGAAGTTTAGGTGAATGATGAGGTGATGATGATTTTCTCACTTGAGATGGTGCGGATGGTGATGTGGTAGTCACTGGTGTTATTGTAGGTGATGGTGATCTTGGTTGAGATGGAGTAGGTGATGGTGATCTTGATTGAGATGGAGTAAGCGATGGTATGTTAACCACTGGAGTTATGATTGGTGTTGTAGTAGTAGTGGATATGGTAGGGAAGTTTACATTAGGAGTGGGATTTATTAACCAGTATGGTCTGACACTTATTCGTGCTGTCCTTCTATGTGGTCTGGACAAGTAGGAGTTGTTTGATTTATGCATTGTGAGAGGGTTGTTTAGGAATGCAGAATTAATGTTTAGAGATGTTGGTGAAGGTATGTGATGTGACTATCTAAGGCTTCTAATTTATAGTCTCTAAGATTTATGAAAATTGGTGTTTGGATTTGATGTGTTGGTTTCCAATGACTTGGAGCAAGATAAAGTGTTTTGTCATTTTATCAAAGTTAATCCATAGAAATGGAGTTGACATGAAGATATGCAGGTTCATGCAGAGGGTGAGTAAAAAGTTGATTCACGGATTCCAAGGAACCAAGTAGAGGGGTCCTTGGGTGTTGCAGAAAGGTAACTTGGATGAGAATTTGAATATTCAAATTTTGGTCAGAAATGGGTATCTTATGGTTCTAAGTGTTCCTAAATCATCCTAAGGTGCCGAATGATCAGTAGAATAATCCTAGGAATCAATAATCTAAGGATTGATATTAGTCGGGATATTTGAAAAAGTTACTGTTGGTGTGGCGGCACCAATCGATAACAAAGGCGGACCCATATTTTTGGTGCCGCAGAATCCGCAAGGTGATTAATGGCAGAGCCAAAGAACACAACAGGTGGAACCCAAAATTTGGTTCCGCCATTTCCGCTGAATGGATTTTCTTAACAGAGAGCTTGTAAAACTACCCGAAACCTGATGAAATCCCGAAAATTTTCTTAAATCATATGTAATTAATTAGTTGTGATTGACTAAAAGCAAAAACACAGGTTCTAACATATGAGAACATATAGATCAAACTGATGAAATTGAACTTACCATAAAAGGATGTTAAGCCAAACGGTGGCTTAAACACGAAAATCGATAACAACACGTGTTATATCGTCCTGAAAAGTTATGTTAGTTAACAGAAATGTATCACATCAACATAGTATTCTAAGAACACAAGAATTCAACACATCATTGTTTTGAGTTTGTCTTATACCAAACCAAATTTGTCAAAACTCCTCGGATTGGTTGTCGATGGAAGGGAGTTGACTCATATATTCGGGTGGAGGGATCCTAGAATTTGGCAAACCATCATCCTCGCTAGCCGATGATGATGATGAGGTTGGAGGATGAGCTCGCTTTCCTCTTGCTACGGTGACCCTATGATCACTGAGAGGTACAAAGGTGTGTTTAATTTCGTTGTAGATTGGGTATGAAACCTTTAGTGTTTGGAGGAATGGGTGCAAAAGCTCGATAGATACGGGTAATAAGCATCTCGTAAGGCATGGCAGTGGTGCCTAAAACTGGAATATCGGTCATTCTTTTGGTGATATAGTAGGCTAAGTTGAATTGTTGGTGGGTGGATACACAATAGATCATGTAGCATAGGCTTGCATTCACATGATCCCTATTTCCTATGCTGCTAATGACGTTGGCTCTAAGAATCTCTTCTAGCTTCTTAAATTGAGGTCTAAGCTCATTGAGCTCCATTCCAAAAGGATTCCTATCCATTTCCCGACCTCGACTCATCCTAGTTTGGTTGTTTCTAGGGTTAAAGAGACGTTCACGGATGGTTTCTTTAGGAGTTAGTGGTGTGTCTTATAGATGCATACGATCAAGGTTGGAATCTAGAATGGACAATGACCATTTGTCCGAATAAAAGAAAGTTCCTTGACCTGGGATTCCTAAGGCATCCGCAAATTGGTTTAAAGGAATGGTGAATTCATGGTTGTTAGCTTTGAAGTGAATGCTCATGAGGCCATAGTCGTTTGAACTAAGAACAACGCTAGCATAGAATTCTAGCATGAAGGTAGGAATTATTGGTTCATCTATATCTAGAATACAATCAAAGTGGATGGCGGCTAGTTGTTCACGGATATTAGTTCCTTCTAAGAATGAGGAATCTACGGTTCTACCTTCGTGAACATAACGCTTTTCTAAAGCTTTAAAGATTTTGATTTGAGCTTCGGTGAGACCTTTGGTTTTGTGGTGTTGAGGTAGGTATTTGCGGGTATCTTCGTGATCATAGTATGTCGCGGGAGGCATGATTATCCTAGACACGAAAATTACATAGTTTACTTAAAACTATCAAAAATACTTATAGTAATTTCTATCGAAAATACTCTATCGAAATTAGAGATAACCCAAACGCTCCTATTTCAATGTATCTACGATTGAATGTACCTGAAAATACATATTAATTATGTATTCCCTTTAGCATTCAAGAGATATTATGCAAGTGATATTTAAAAACATAACGTTTTTGTATTTGTATGAACAATGTTCAAAAACCGTTTTTCCTAGTCGTGAGAAGATTTTGATAAAAATTTCACATGGGGTTTTTGAAAAATTATGATAATGCCGTATGATATGCAATTTCTAATTGAGGAAAATATGATTTGTTATGTAAATTAGTAAGTATGCTTCATGATTATACTAAAAATAAACATAAACCCCAAGTTTTTATTTTGTGCATGAAATAGAAATCCTAGACTCAGATCAGGAATGTAGATGTGATTGGGATACTTACAGAGATGTTTAGAGCACAAATTGGTGGAAGGAGATGACCTAAATTGTGATTTTGGTTGATTTTGAATTGAGTTTCAGTAGGTGGTATGTTTTTGGGAGTTGTGATATACAATACAGGGTGTTTGTTTAATAAACCAGAAAACTATCCTGGAGACTCACGGATTTGGTGGAACCCAAACAAGGGGTCCGTCCTTGTTGTCATTTGGTTCCGCAGAATCAGACTCAAATTTTTGGTTATTTTTGTGTTTGGTTAATCTAAGGTTCAAGCTAAGGTTTTATCTACTCACTAGGTTCCATTAGTCCTAAACCAAGTCTAAGAAAGTTAAAGGGTGCTCTCTTAAGAGGTTTAGTGAGAATGTCAGCAATGTTGTCTTCTGAGGAAACTTTCTCTATTGAGATGTTTCCCTTCTGAACATTGTCGCGTAGGAAATGGTGACGTATTTTTATATGTTTGGTTCTAGCTTGTTGGACTGGATTTTTACTAAGTTCGATAGCTTCTTTTTTGTCGCAAAGAATGGGAATGTCGTTGAGTTCAATTCCATAGTCGACGAGAGCTTGTTTCATCCACAGTGCTTGTTGATACGCTTTTCCTGCAGACAAGTACTCGGCTTCAGTTGTTGATATTTCTAGGGCCGTTTGTTTGTTAGCAAACAATGAGGTGAGACAATGCCCAACAAAAGTACAAATACCACTTGTACTTTTTCTATCGACATAGTCACCGGCATGGTCTGAGTTGGCAAACACTATGGTTTCCATTCCCGTTCCTTTGGGATACCATAATCCTAAATGTGTAGTACCTTTAATATATCTAAATATTCGTTTAACGGCTTCAAGATGGGATGTTTTGGGATCTTCTTGAAAGCGTAAACATAGACAAACACTAAACATAATGTCCGGTCTACTAGCCGTGAGGTAGAGTAAACTACCAATCATTCCTCTATATTTAGTGTTATCTACGGATTCACTTTCGTCATCCTTGGTGAGTTTGGTTTCGAAATACATTGGTGTTTTCGTAGGTTTGGAGTCTTCAAGACCAAATTTCTTAAGCATATCCCTTATATACTTAGATTGGTTGAAGAATATCCTATATTCTAATTGTTTTATTTGGAGACCTAAGAAAAAGTTTAGTTCCCCCATCATACTCATTTCAAACTCATCATCCACGATTTTCAAAAATTTGTCGCATAACTCTTGACAAGTTGAACCGAATATAATGTCATCCACATATATCTGAACTATGATAATATGTGATCCATTTTTCTTAGTGAAAAGAGTGTTGTCTACTAGGCCCATGGTATACTTATGGTCAACTAGGAAAGTCTTAAGTTGATCATACCAAGCTTTTGGTGCTTGCTTAAGTCCGTATAATGCTTTCTTAAGTTTGTAGACATGATTAGGTTTTTCAAAATCGGCAAAGCCGGGAGGTTGTGCAACGTACACTTCCTCATTAATAAAACCATTTAGAAAAGCACTTTTAACATCCATTTGGAATAATTTAAAGTCGTGTGCACATGCATATGCAAGTAATATTCTAATTGACTCAAGCCTAGCGACGGGTGCAAATGTCTCGTCGTAATCTATACCTTCTTGTTGATTGTAGCCTTGAGCTACTAGCCTAGCTTTGTTTCTAGACACTACTCCATTTTCATCCATTTTGTTCCTAAATACCTATTTAGTTCCAATTATGGTTTTATTTTGAGGTTCAGGGACTAATGTCCAAACATCATTTCTAACAAATTGGTTTAATTCTTCTTGCATTGCTACGACCCAAGATTCATCTTTTATCGCTTCATTAACATTTTTAGGTTCAATGGTTGAAACAAAACAAAAGAAATTACTTTGGTTTTGGACTTTTGACCTTAAGGTTCTTTCGTTAATTTTTCCTATGACGTTATCTAATGGGTGACTTCTAGATTCTTTTATATTGACTATTTCTCTTTTTACCGGTTCGTCTTCTTTGTCATTTTCTATGTTTTCTTGGTTTTCAACCATTTAACTTTCAACTAAGTCATCATCTACCAAAGGTGATGTCTTAGAGGGAGGTGGACTTTCGTCGAATGTTACGTTCAACGATTCCTCGACTCTTGAGGTTTCTTTGTTCAAAACTATGTAGGCTTTACTATTTTGCGAATACCCAAGAAATACACCTTCATACGACTTTGGGTCGAACATGGTGAGATAGTCCTTAGTGTTTAAAATGAAGCACTTGCTTCTAAAAACTCTAAAATATCCTAAAGTAGGCTTTTTACCTCTATATAACTCGTATGGAGTCTTTTTCAAAAATGGTCTAATTAATACTCTATTTAAGATGTATGTGGATGTATCTACGGCGTGACACCAAAAATTTTGTGGTATGTTTTGTTCATTTAACATAGTTCTACTCATTTCTTGAATTGTCCTATTTTTGCGTTCTACTACACCGTTAGATTGAGGAGTTCGAGGAGCCGAGAAATTATGTGTTCTGCCATTAGCATGACAAAAAGCTCCGAATTGGGTTTCGTTATCAAATTCACAACCATGGTCGGTTCTAATAGACACAATGTTAGTTCCTATTTGATTTTGAATTTTCTTACTTAGAATTTCAAATTTATCAAATGCCTCGTTTTTAGTTTTCAAAAACTTAGTCCAAGTATACCTAGAGTAATCATCTACTATTACCAAAGTATAGAAGTTTCCCCCGTAACTTTGTATAGCGGATGGACCAAACAAATCCATATGCAACAATTCTAGACACCTGGATGTAGACACCATGTTTTTAGCCTTATAGCTATTATTATAACACCCTAAATTAAATACGACTTATAAAATACGCTATAAATTAAAACTTGAGTTATATAACATGTTATGACTCGAAACCACACAATGTGAACACCTAATCTAAAGTATTATATGAAATTATATAAGAACCTTATGATATAAACCGTGGCATGTTTAAAAGTATAAATTGTAGGCCAAAATTAATAAAATATGTACCCAACATGTTATGGAAGATAAGTATGAAATTTTGGCTAAATTGGAAAGTGCCAATCATCCCTTATACACCCCTAATTTTCGGCTCACTCTCTCCCTAAATTTTGTTTAAACCGTATATCCCATGCATATCTCCAAAACAAAACCTTAAACCTCTTTTCTCTACTCCACTTTATCGGCAACAAGAAAACCAAACCAAACCCTAAAAATTTGTTCCATTCGACACAAGGGAAGAAGAAGAAGCAAGATTCTTGATCTATGATTTCTAGTCAATTTAATATCCAAAAAGGAAATCACACAAAAGGTGAATTTTTTGTGAAAACCCCAGGTTCGTTGTCCCGACGAGGGTGTGAATGGAACTTCGTGTTTTCGGACGTGAAACGTGTCGTGAATGGATAAAAAAGTGAGAGATTTTGATTTTTAAACTACGAAAGATCGACTATCAAATAAAAATGACTAATAAAGCTACGAGTACAAATAATCTAAGCATACGAAATCTAAAACGAAAGTCTAAATTAAAAACGTACGTTACTAATTTTAAAAAACGTAAATAAAAAGTAAATTTCTAAATTTTAAAAGCTAAAAATATAAAAATAATTTTTCTAAACTCTAAATATAAAAAGAAAATTTTGGAAAAAAGAAAAATATTTTTTTGACTTTTTAATAATTTTTTATAAATTAAAAACTATTAAAACTAAAATAATTGATTAAAAATACTAAATGGAAAAAGAAAATTCTGAAATTTTAATCTAAAATACTTTAAGTTGATAAAAAGCTAAGAAAAATAAAAATGTTGAAAAAGCTTTAGCCCATAAGCTGTTAAAGGCCAAATAGCTTATATAAGCTTAAAACAAAAAAAGTTGTTTAAAAGAAATAAAAGAAGGAAAGTTTAACAAAGAAAAGGAGTTAGTGCAATGGTAAGGTTGCCTGTGTATGTGGTAACTGTCCTGGGTTCGAACCCCAGGACTGTCGAAATTTTGTTTTTGCTATTTGATTTTTTTTTTTTTTTTTCTTTCTTTGGCTTTCTATTGTAACTAACTCAAATGCCACAAGAGAGCAAATATATCACAAATCTCCTTGGATAAACACAAAATGCACAAACAAACACAAACACATAAACAAAATGCAGTCAAAACAACAAAAAAAAAACAAGCTTATAAAACTAAAAAAAAAACACTACAAGTACTTAAACCAAACCCAACATTAAACGGAATAAGCAGATTTGAAGCAGTAACAGAAAATAAACTTGACTAAACAACCACAGATTTGAAGCAGTAACAGAATCGAAGAAGTAAATTACTAGTAACCATTAAATAACTAACCATATTCAGTAATAAGCCAACATTATCCACAAAAAGTAAAATGACAAGAAGCGCAGTAACAAGAATTTAATAAGCGAGAAAAAACAGTAAACTAAGCGAATAAAAATTAAAACAGAAATACCATTAAAATTAAAACCGAATTTAAATTACATTAAAAAGAAAAATACAAATTACCTTAAAAAAAAGCTAAAAATAAACCTAGAGAAAAAAAAAGAAAGAAGCGGCTGCTCTTCGATATTTATACTAAAAAAAACAAGAAACCCTAGCAACGAGTGTGCTAGTTGTGTGAGAGTGTTTCTCTTGCTCTTGTGTGCTTCTTCCTTGACCCTTGGATGAAACTTGGTGCCTTGGTCTTTAATCTCGAACGTTGATCTATCTTGTAGCCCTCGGATTGATGAGGTGGAGGGGAGGGGACCAAAGACAAGGTCATGTGGTGTTTGTCTGGTTGTGGTGAGGTGGAGATTAGTGGCGGATTAGGGTGGGTAGTGGGCGGTATTTTAGGGAGAAGAAGAAGAAGTGGTGGCTGTTGGGGAATTAATCTAGGGATTTTGACTATCAAAGAGGGGATTTGACCAAAGCTAAGAACCGGCTTTAGTATTTAACTAAAGTGTGGTTGGGTCGGTTTAGTTTTTAGATGGGTTTGGGTCGGTGATGTTAAATGAATTAAGTGGGCCGGTGATGTTTTGTTGTGGGCTGAAGGTGGATTAAAGGTTGGGGCGATTAGTTGTTTTAGTTAAGGTGGGTTGTGGTTTTAGTTGAGTGTCCGGTTGTGTTTAGTTTAGGATAAAAGTAGTTTAGCCAAGGACCAAAAGTGTAATTCATGAAACCTCAAGGACCATATCAGTCATTCTTCAAAGTTAATCCAAGGGTAATTTTTGCCAAGTAAAAATAATCCAAGGGTCATTCTTCAAAAATATTATATTTAACGAAATTTTCCCGGCTCCGGCTCTATAAATCTCTTTTCCACGTCTCGTGCTCATTTTCTCGGATTTTGCTTGGTTTTGTCCTTTTTTCATGATATCCGTACCTGCATCGAAACAAACACAAAAACACAATATCTTTGGCATTTATGGTCAGTTTTTGGTCGTTTTGGGTCCGGTTTTGGTCAAATAAAAGTATGTGTTTAAGCACATACCAATCTACCTTCATTCGTACAAAACACAACAAAGGTAATCATATAATTCATCATTCAATCTATACGACATGTTCATAAACAAAACCTAAACCGATCCTTGTGTATTTTTTTTCTTGCATTCGATCTTGATCAAGAGAAGGAGAAGAAAAGTGTTGGTGATTTGTTCGACCTAGAAATACTTGTGTTCTTATCCTATTCGATCCATACAAGAGGTACCATATGAACTTAAATATATAACAACATTTTTGGATCAATATGTATCAATACAACTTATTGTGTTCTTGAAATCGGACCTATATATAAAAACTAATCTCTCGGAAATATTTATGCTAACTAAACGAATTTTAAACCATTGATACAAACATGAATTTTAGTGGTTCTTTGGTCTAAAACTGAATTCAATAAAATAGTGATCAAATAAAATTGTTTTGATGATTTTTAGAGGTCGGGAAGGCAATCGTTTGATTTTTAGAAATTCATGTGTCAAAACTGCATTTCAGGGTATGAAAATTCAAGCGTGTTCTATGATTTTTAATTTAATATCTATAAAGAATTAAGACCTGAGATTTTGGCAGAATGATATATGGTATATGAGTTAAGTTGTGTAATTTTTTTGGATTTTTCTGAGATGTTTAACTGGGGTGAATAATTACATACTTTCGGGGTGTTCCAGCAGATCCAATTTGAGAATATGTTGTGGTTTTCGATTTTTAGTTTGTACTTGTACTACTTAATAAAATCTGGAAAAATTATGTAAGATACTTAAGACATATAGGTATATCTGGGTAAAAGTATAGAATTTTATAAGCTCGTTTAAGGTGTGTTAAAAATAGCTAAAGTCGGATCTATTTTCAATGGTAATGCTGAATTTAAGTAGTTACTTATTATATCTATTATACATTTATGGCGCGACCCGCCCGACATTTTGTTTCTACCCGTTTGAGCCCGGGTTTGGGTTAGGCATTGGGTTGCTCTTGGGTCGTGGAACTGTTGCCCTTCACTCACATTCCTTCGTTTTCCTTGAGATCCGGAATGGTTGTTCCCGGTATCTTTACCTGGTGATTCTTTTGCCTTTCCCGATCCGACTTTATGGGTTATTTTGTAACTACAGTGCTCTGTGAGGGGGTGTACAGTTCCATGAATATTATCTTTATTAATTTTTTAATTTTGTGGTTATTTTTACGCCATTTGTTGTTGCTACAGTCATTAGGTTGCTTATATCCACACTTTTGGATCTGGTAAAAAAAAAAAAAAAAGAAGGTGCTTTGATTGTGTGCGAGAAGCGATTTCGGGCATTCATTGTAGGTTCTGTTTTTTTTAAGTATTTTTGGTTGTTTATGTTGTTGTTGTGTTGTTGTTGGTAATTTCACCATCTCATTTAACCTGCCTCTGCATGTCATTTAAGCTGAGTTTGCATTTAATAATGGATATAACTGCCTTTGTTTAGGTCCTGTAGAGTATTTATTATGGTTGTTGGTTAATTGTTTTTTGTGACACATTTATGATAGTCTATTTTGTTTAGGGTTGTCTTCCAAATATAGGAATTGCTATTTTAGGTTCTCTTGCAATAATTTGTTCCCTATTTTCTAGCAGTGTGTTTTTTTTTAATAGTCATCTCTAACTTCTTTTGTCTTCTTTTCCTGACATTGGCTTGATATGTTTGTCAATCACTGTTTAAAAATATTGTTGTTACTCATGGTTTTTACTTATAAAGTGTTTGTCATTGTTTTTGGGTTATCTTTTTTTTGTTGGTTCTTCAATCTTTGTCTTGCTGTTTGTGAGTATGAAAAAAGATGCTACAATAAAACCAAATGCTACACCTCATGCCCAAAATATAAGAAAGCCAATTTTGGGAAACCCAAAAATAAATAACGAGATGGTTGTAGATGGTTGCGCCAACTCTGTGTCGGAAGGTCAGTCTGAACATGATGTCGTACCTCCCTTGACATTAAGTGTTGGTGCTTCCGAAGGTTAGTTTGTTTCATATAGTTGCTAGAATTTTCATAGAGTTTATGTTCATGCTTTTGTGTTTTCAATTTTGCCCAGATGCTATTTTGGTAGGAACTATGTGCATAACAGCCCGGCAAATTCGGCATGAACGAAGTTGTCATGGAGCCGCCGTGCATGTGCCACCCACTGCTATTTTAAGTAGCAGCACTTTCTTCAGCAGCCTTCGTATGAAACGTTGTAATACGAATCCCCAGATTGGTCAGTCGCTGTTTACATTGGTTTTTTCCCCCTTTTTATTGTGGCAAAAGCTAACGTCCATCTTTATGTATGTGTTAAAAAATGCAGGCACACCTGTGTGTAAACGCACAAGGGTTGGGGAAAACGACTCGGCGGATATGGCTCCCATTTGTACTGATCCTGTTGATGCTGCTGCTTTAGCAGGATCTTCATTGGCCTGTCCAAGTGTAGCTGCAAATCATCCTGCTGGTGTTGATTTTGAAGGTTGATTAAATCACTCTTTTATACTTTATTCCTTCACCACGAATTACTTTATTATTATAGTCTTAGGACACAACTTTGTTGGTAACATCCGTTTCTGCTTCAGCCATTAAGCCGCATGTTGTTGGCAAAGCACCTTCGAATGATTGTAACACGGATGTCCAACCAAAATCCACCAAAAAAATGAATCATGCAGGCGATCTTTGCGCCTACGGTCTTCAGTACATGATGGGCAATGTTACCAGTCTATTGCATCTGATCATCCTCAGCCCATATCAGGTTCGCATCCAAATGCAGGTAGCTCCTGGTGTTGTTTTCTGTTATACCATGCGCGTTCCTCCCAACAGATTTTACTATATTATTTTACTATATTAATGAGTTTCTTTTTATTTTCAAAACATCCGCCCGCCCAGATGCTCTACGCCAATCAGTTGCTGGTAAGGAAGGTTTGGGTGACAGTTGTATGATACTTTGGTTTTGACCAAATTAGTTTCTTACATGTTCGCATAACATGCAAGGGTTTACCCACATGATCGTACATGTTCTGTTTCATTGGAAGCTCCTCATATTGAATCATCGTCTCATCGAAGTGAAGGTAATAATTACTTTATTAAGCATGCGATTTTAACACCTTCTGCCTAACATGCAGCAACCCTGTAGGAATGGACTCAAATGCTATTAACCGATCAGGTCCTAATAATAGTAACAAGAGTGCTGAAAAAGTGTCAGTTGAAAAAAATGAATCACGCAGACGGTCATTGCGGCTACAGTCTTCGACAAGTAACGCCTAACATGACTCCTCTATTGCATCTGATAGTCTAGAGTTTGGATCGTCTTACTCTGCAAATGGAGGTCAGCTTCTCTCCTATCTTTTGTAATAGTATGTGAGTTTTTTGTATTATGTTTGACTATATTAATAGAATCTTTTTATATGTAAAATAGGTCTTGATATAAATCGTAAACAGAAATCAGCTAGCGTTAATTGCAATAGGTTTTTACAAAAAACTAAAAAGAGTAAAACAACATCTGGTGGCACCTCAAGGAATGTTCGGCAATGTTCTTCCCGTCCTCATTTGAATGATGATGTTGATAATCCTGTTCAACAGCCACCTTCTGATGCAATTAGAGGTAACCATCAAACATCCCTTTTCCACCAGCTTCCTTTTCATTCAGTTAACTTGATTGCAGTGTTTTGATTAACCCTTTTTCTTTCAGTTGGTATAGATACGCCGGTCACCTATCAAGATTTAGGCGATTGTGATCAGCAGTGCCGGCATTGCAAAGCCATGTTTTGGCTTAACGAACGGCTTAAAGGTCGTTCCAACAATGGTCAGCCTGAATATCATTTGTACTGCAGAGGTGGTAAAGTTTTCATGGATCCCGAGATTCGGCCACCTGCATATATGATGGAACTTCTTGAAGACAACAATTTTATGCAGAATATAAGAGCTTACAATCAAATGTTTGCCATGACTTCATTTGGCGCCAAGATTGACAATACAATTAATGAAGGAAGAGGTCCGTATGTTTTTAAAGTTTTGGGTCAGATATATCATTGGATTGGTTCCCTGTGTCCTACTCCCAATGATTCGCCCTGCTTCTTACAGTTGTATATCTATGATACACGTAATGAAGTGGAAAACAGAATGGCCCATTTTGAAGGATCTAATACATCTGCGATAGACCCACAAGTTGTTCAAGGACTCATCCACTTTTTAGATGATCACAATGAGCTGGTGCGCCTGTTCAGAACTGCACGGGACAAATGTGCTGAGTCTGATGTTCCTGACTTTAAGGTTCGGCTATATGGTGCTGGCGGTGCGCGTCGTTATGAGTTGCCGACATCTGATGATTTAGGAGCCATAGTGTTTGACAATGGTCCAACAACCGAAGTAGATTATGATGTTATAATTGAATTAAGAGGTGGGTTGCCACAAAGGATAAACAAGCTTCATCAATCATACATGTCATTACAGTTCCCACTCATTTTAATTTATGGTCAGCCTGGATTTCATACACAGTTAAGATTAAAAGCTGCAGAAACGGCCGGTAGGACCAAACGCATTTCAATGAACGCGTTTTACACATACCAGCTGCACCCAAGACATGAGCAGTATGATTTAATCTTATGGGTAGGATGTCTTTTACAGCAGTATGTTGTTGCTGTTTATTGTTGTATAGAACAGAATAGAATGGATTTCTATAGAACGGTTCAAAATGATATCCGAGGAGAATATTTGTCAGGCCTTTACGATGAAATTTCAAGAGGTGATCGTGATGGTTCAGAAGTCGGTTCACGAATAATTTTGCCATCTTCGTTCACTGGGGGTCCTAGATATATGTATAGACATTATCTGGATGCATTGGCGATTTGTCGTGTCCTTGGTAATCCACAGTTTTTTATAACCTTCACATGTAATGTGAATTGGCCTGAAATACAACGATACATGGAATTGTTTCCTCATTTGAGTGCATCAGATAGAGCAGATGTGGTGTGTAGGGTTTTTGAGCAAAAGATTAAAGCATTCGTCAAGTTTCTTAGAGACAAACAAACTTTCGGACATATCACAGGAGGTATGCATATCTTTTGTCGTTAATGTTTTTTTTACTTTATGTTCTGTTCAGATTTACACTGTCAGTAGATATACCATGTAATGTACAGGCCTATTGACCAATTTTTAATTTCCATATTGTTTGATATGCAGTTTTGTACACTGTTGAGTTCCAAAAGTGTGGGTTACCACATTGTCACACGCTGGTTTGGGTCTCTCCATCACAAAAAATTCAAAATGCTCAAGACGTTGACCAATATATTTCAGCCGAGCTGCCAGACCCAGCTGTCGATCCTCATGGGTACAAAATTGTTTCTGAAATGATGATGCATGGCCCATGTGGCAAAGCAAATTTGGGTGCGCCGTGTATGCAAGGCGACCTTTGCTCAAAAAAATTCCCAAAGAAATACAACAATGAGACCTTTTCTGATGCCGAAGGACGGGTGCATTATAGAAGAAGGCAGACAAAGACTGCAGTTACTAAACACCATATCAAACTTGACACCAGCTACGTCGTTCCATATATCCGGACTTTATGCTTAGCATTTTCTGCTCATATAAATGTTGAATATTGTGGGTGGATCATGCTAATAAAATACCTGTTTAAGTACATATCAAAAGGGACGGACCGGATGTTTGCACACGTCAGCAGATCTATAGGAGATGCAGCTACCTCTGCAGTCCAGCGACAATCAAGCATTGATGAAATCCAAAATTTTGTTGACGGTCGTTTCATATGTCCTCATGAAGCCTGGTGGAGAATCCTTCAATTTGAAATACACAGTAGAGAGCCAGCTGTCCAAATACTTTCGGTCCACCTTGAAGATATGCAACATATGACCTTTCAAGCACATGAAAATTTAGAATAAGTTATCAACTGGCCAGATAAGAAGATGACCACATTGACAGAATGGTTTGCTTACAACAATGAGAACGTAGATGGTCGCCATTTGACTTATCTAGAGTTCCCATCACAGTTTGTTTAGTATGCTCACAGTAAATCATGGTCGAAAAGAAAGAATGCCAAGTACTCTGTTGGCCGTCTTGCATATGTGCATCCAAGTTTAGGAGAGCTTTTTTACTTTCGAATGTTGCTATGTCATCAGCGAGGCTGTAAAAGCTATGTAGATGTCCGAACAGTTAACCGAGTTATATATCCTACATATCGAGCTGCATGTCACGCTCTGGGTTTACTTGGTGATGATAAAGAGTGGGATACAGCCCTTGAAGAAGCATGTGTTTCAGCAACTTCACCAGAACTAAGGTTTGTTTTTGCTCAAATCCTTACTCATTGCGAAGTAGCAAATCCAGTCCACCTTTGGAATAAATATTGGCATCAGATGGGCCATGATATTCCAACCATTGTTTCATAATATGTTAGGTTCCTAACTACTATGTCAATGATGATGAATTACAAGGTTACATATTATATGAGCTACAGATACTGCTAACCAGAGTGGTAAGTCGGTCAAGGATTATGGTTTGCAGCCACCTCCAAAAGACCTGCTTGATCAATTGAAGAATCGGTTGCTGATGGAAGAAAAGAATTACAATAAAGCATTGTTGGCGCAAGAAAAGGCTGATTCAGTCCCTAAGTTAAATGCTGACCAAAGAAGAATTTATGAGCTCATTCTAAATGCGGTTGCAAGAGGTAGGCAGGAATTGATATTTGTGTATGGCCATGGAGGAACTGGTAAAACCTTTTTGTGGAAAGCTATTATTAGTGCTTTACGATCTGAAGGTAACATTGTGCTTGCAGTCGCTTCTTCTGGTATTGCTTCCCTACTCCTTCCATCAGGAAGGACCGCACATTCAAGATTTAAACTGCCTCTAGAACTCACAGATGAGTCACTTTGTAGAGTTAAAAAAATACTCATACTGGAAACCTGTTAGCTGAAACAAATTTGATCATTTGGGATGAGGCACCTATGAATGATCGGCGCTGCTTTAAGGCATTAGATAGGAAACTTAAAGACATACTAGATGCTCCAGACGTTCTTTTTGGTGGGAAAACAGTTATTTTAGGAGGTGATTTTCGGCAAACACTCCCTGTCAAGAAAGGTGCTCCAAAAATGGAAATAGTTCTGTCTTCTTTTGCAAGCTCTCATCTCTGGCCACATTTTAAGCTAATGACATTGAAGGAGAACATGAGGCTATTTCGATCAAGAATTAGCTTAGAAGAGCAGAACTTGGCCCACTCTTTTGCAGCTTGGCTTCTTGATATTGGTGATGGGAAGCTCGGAGAACCTGACGAACAAGATAGCAAAAATACATCATGGGTTGAAATTCCAGATAGGTATTGTATAGAAGACAGCACAGAAGCTTTGTCAAAGCTGATAGATTTTATCTATGACCAGCCCACACTTCGAACACCTTCAGCAATCACTCTGCAGCAAAAAGCTATTGTTTGTCCAAAAAATGAGACTGCAGACATTATTAACACACAGGTTTTATCAATGTTTGAAGGTGAAGTTACAAGTTATGCAAGCCATGATATGGCTATTCCAATCAACAGTTCTGCTGCTGAAACTGAGATGTTGTATCCTGCTGAATATCTAAACACATTTAACTTATCAGGATTTCCGCCACATCAACTCCATCTTAAAGTTGGAGCACCTGTGATGCTTTTAAGAAATGTTAGTTTAGCTGGCGGTTTATGCAATGGGACACGCATAATAGTCACACAACTTATTTCAAGGCTTATTGAAGTGCAAATCATCACAGGCACAAGGGTCGGTGAAAAGGTGTTCATACACAGAATACCTTTGGTTCATAAAGATACAAATCTTCCATTCTCTTTCAAGCGCAACCAATTCCCAATAAAACTCTGTTATGCAATGACAATCAACAAAAGTCAAGGGCAATCTCTTAACAAAATTGGTGTTTACCTTCCGCAGCCAGTTTTTGGGCATGGGCAGTTATATGTTGCTCTTTCTAAAGCTACATCTCATCATGGTTTGAAAATTCTCATGAAACAGCAGGACAATAGAAGACCAAATGAAACTAAAAATATAGTTTACAAAGACTTTTTGACAAATATAGGACGTTCATAGTCATTTTTTTCCCCTTTTTTCCAATTATATATATATATATATATATATATATATATATATATATATATATATATATATATATATATATATATATATAATATATATATATTATTTATTTATTTATTAACATTGTTAAATATGGCCTCACAGCTACATGTCAATTATTCATTACTTCATAAAGGTATCACAAAAATAGCAAAATACAAATACATTTTGTAAAAACCTGTCTTATATACCACTTGCTGTTCCATTCTTTTTTAGCTGATTCGTCTTGCCATCTTCTTTTGTTACCCTTTTTTTCTTTATAACGCAACTTAGAAATACAGGTACATTTTCTGCAACCCTATCTTATATAGCATGTGCCCTTGCATTATTTTTATGGTTATTCATCTTACTATCTTCGTTTCTTACCGTTTTTCCATTATAACTCACTATCACTTATTATATACTTACAGTTAATTGGCAAACCCTGCAAGCAGTGACAAACAACATACATTTGTGCAAAAAATGGTTGCAGGTAGCAGCGGTACAGTATCTGAGGCCGAGCATGTGTTGGAACAGGCAATCATTGAAACCAGCTGTCTCACAGAGATTGCAGTAATTGCTGAGTTACACCCCAACTCATATGACAAGGTCATTGAAGTTAGGGTATATAGAAAATGGATTTCGGTCACCTATTCAAAGAAAGCTGGAGGTGAATTCTCCCCCAAAAAAAAATGAAACTGCGTTCTGCTGCAATATTAATAGATGAGGAGGTATGTCAAACTTCATGTTATATAAACAATACATATTAGTTCCTTCACTTTTAATACCGACGTATTTATGTAAACAGGGCAATGCTATACAGGCAAACATGAATGTCAAAGAAATTGATTATTTTGACCCAAAAATTAAACTTGGATCCACCTACAGAATTTCAGATTTCATGTGTGAACCCGCCAGTGCATACCAGCAGACAATTGATAACAGAACAGCTCTGCGCTTTGGGAAAATCACGAAATTCACCCCTATAACAGCACCAAACATTCCGCACCACTATTTTAAATTTGTGTCATACAACCACCTTCAATCGAAAGTGCCAACAGAAGATGCAACAGGGAAAACCCAATACCCAATGCTCACAGGTCATGCTCTGCACCTTAATTTTTCTACGCAAAGCAAAATTTACAAACCATGATACATATTTCATTGCAGATTATATTGGGTGCCTAAGATCAGTCGGACCATTAAAGCGCAAGCAAAATGCCAACTAAGATGAGACCGTGTACATAAAACTTAGCATCGAAAACCTAAGGCATGTAACATTAAAGAAATTTATCATTTTTTTGTCAAGAATCTATTCATTATTCAATAACACTTTACTTATGTTAACAGCGGTAATGTTATTGAGTTGACACTGTGGGATGCGGTGGGCCAAAATTTTGTGGAAACTAGACTTGAAGAGATGGAACAACCTGTTATAATTGCAGTCAGCTCTTGCCGCGTCACACGTTTTAGAGGTGTTGTATTCATACATTACCTTACACATCTATATTAATAATTAATTACTGATGCATTTGTAAATATTTGTGTCGCAGATTATCAGTTAACAGCGACATCAGCAACACACTTTTACCTAAACCCAAACATACCAGAGGCTGAAGAAGCACGACAATAGTAAGAATCTATTAACAAAAAAAACTAAATTACTACATATTGACATACCAACTGCTTAAAACAAATTCATTGCAACTTTCTAAATTATGCCAGGTACAGAGACAAACACCATGCAGCTCTGCCGCTACGCATTTGCATAACACCATATGAAGATGCTCAAAAAGAAATGTTGAGAAACCGATTTCCATTGAAAACACTTTTGGACCAAAATCCAGAAGCATACAAGGTATATTTGCTGAAATTTACACCAAATTTTTAATTAAATTTTTTCCACTACATCACACTACATGCAATATTTCTTAGGCCGTTAGATTCACTGCTGAAGCAACAATAAGCAGCATCAACATCAACAGAGACTGGTTCTACATATCTTGCAATAAATGCCTTTTAAAAGTTAGGGAAGAAGATGTAATCTATCGCTGCTTAGATCATGGAAAGCAAGAGCAGCCATGTTATAGGTAAATAATGCTGTAACTCACATTTAGACAACCTAAAGAAAATAGCAAACATTAAATGATCCTTTTACTTTCTTCATTATACACAGGTATAATTTCAAAGGTTTTATCACAGACCAATCTGCAACTGCTCCAATTACTTTCTTCACCTCTGCTGCTGACGGCATAGTAGGATTTTCATGCTCAAAGCTGATTTCAATGCACACAGTAGCAGACCTTCAACAAATACCAGCAGAAATCTTTGCAGCAGAAGGAAAAAAGAATATTTTACAGTTTCATTACAATCAAACAGGCAGATCAGTGGATTTCACTTTAGATAAGGTTTTCAAAAAGACAAACAAACGACTCAAAACAACACCACTGATGAATGCAAGCTCGGGTTCTCAAATTTATCTGACCAACCCTTCTTATTTAAATATACTTTTTGCAAATGTAAATGTTAGCTATTATGTTTTATGAAAACTAGGTATGCAGTCAACACCTGTGCAAGAAAACCCAGGTACCACCTTTTGTTTTATTAGCATATCTTATTTAAAGAAAGCATTTGTAAATGTAAATATTACCTATTTTTCCCTCTTTTTTTTTTTATTTTTTTTTAAAATAAAACTAGGGACACCGCCAACACCCATGCTTATAACAAATCAAGCTGACCAAGAAGCATATCCATCTAAAGATACGCCAGAACAAACCAAATCAAGACTGGTGAAAAAACAGTTATTCCAAGATCAGACAACACCTGTGAAGAAACACAAAGGTATTTTAGAAAATTTATTTACCATGTAGACTCCAGAATATATTACACACATGTCACAAACACTATGACAACATAACTGGCACTAAACTTAAAGACACTAGCAAAATTTAAAATACAGGAAATCCTTGTGTTCTTATCCTATTCGATCCATACAAGAGGTACCATATAAACTTTAATCTATAACAACATTTTCGGATCAATATGTGTCAATATAACTTATTGTGTTCTTGAAATCGGACCTATATATAAAAAGTAATCTCTCGAAAATATTTATGCTAACTAAACGAATTTTAAACCAATGATAAAAACATGAATTTTAGTGGTTCTTTGGTCTAAAACTGAATTCAGTAAAATAGTGATCAAATAAAATCGGTTTGATGATTTTTAGAGGTCGGGAAGGCAACCGTTTGATTTTTAGAAATTCATGTGTCAAAACTGCATTTCGGGGTATGAAAATTCAAGCGTGTTCTATGATTTTTAATTTAATATCTATAAAGAATTAAGACCTGAGATTTTTGAAGAATGATATATGGTATATGAGTTAAGTTGTGTAATTTTTTTGGATTTTTGTGAGATGTTTAACTGGGGTGAATAATTACATACTTTCGGGGTGTTCCAGCAGATCCAATTCGAGAATATGTTGTGGTTGTCGATTTTTAGTTTGTACTTGTACTACTTTATAAAATCTGGAAAAATTATGTAAGATACTTAAGACATATAGGTATATCTGGGTAAAAGTATAGAATTTTATAAGCTCGTTTAAGGTGTGTTAAAAATAGCTAAACTCGGATCTGTTTTCAATGGTAATGCTAAATTTAAGTAGTTACTTATTTAGAACACTTATAAGCATAATTGCTTCACCTTTAGAACCTAAATAAGCTCATTGTCATCTTAAAGGTATTTAACTAATGTTTTGATTAATTTTCATATTAACCTTTAACTTTGGCATAATTGCAATAGTAACCCTAATCTTTGAATAGTGATAATATGAAACCCAGATTATATGAATTAAACCCTAAAACTGCTAATTCAGAAAATATAACTTAATTATGACCTAATTGAATGTATGTAACCCTAATTGGAATTTAATTACTTTAAATGATCAATTAAAATGACATGTGTAATTAGAAACCCTAATCTCACATTTACTTAATTTGGGAACCCTATTTTGACTTGTAAAACTCTAAATTGTGAAATGACATCATTTTATAATTATATTAATATATGAAACTCAATTTCGACATTAATAACTATTTAAACCTTTTAAATACTATTTACTAATTTTTAGAAACCCTAAATTGCTTTTAAACCTAAATATGGAAACTTACTAAATATGAAAAGTTACTATTTTTGGAAAGTTACTAATTATAAAAATCTGCTAAATATGGAAAGTTACCTAAAATGGAAAGAAAAATAAAATGAAACCTTTATGATTATGAAACTATGAAACTTATAAGTAACATTATGATTATTGTAGATCGGGTGAAGAAGGAGTGATCCGCTGCTTTCATTCATCTATTTGCTTTGATTTGTGTGCTTTGATAAGGTACAGATATTCTTTCTCTTTTCAGTAGGGATATTTCTATTGATCCTATGCCTGATATGATTCCCTTATTTGACTCATGACTTTCATTGTATGATTGTCATTCTTATCGATTCATTCTGACATTTATTTAAATGTCTCTGCTATGCTATACTTATGCTTTGCCATGCTTATTGAGTTACTATCTTGTTCCTCTTGCCATGCTAGATTATTATTGTTGTATGCTATGATAGATCTGTGCCTGAGCTAACCTAGTTGTGGAGGTACCATGGCCATGTCTTTGATGGCACCCTAGGCATGAAACTCCCGTAGAGGTGTGATAGATCTACGGCATTCCCCCTTATGTTTATGTATTATATTGTGATCACTATTGGCCATTAATGCGTGTGTGCGCTTAGTCTAGTACTGACATACATACTTATGTTAGGGAGCGTATGGATGCATCCTAGGTTTTATGTTTATATGATTATGGTGACCAGGTGGTGTGTGCCTTACACTCTTTCTCACAATTTTAGTACTTAGAGGTCTCCCCTCTTCATGCACTTTTAAGATATTATATGATTTGACGGATTATGATATGTAGTTCTTATGGCACATCCTTATATGAACCTTTCTTTGTTTTCATTTCATTTCTTGTTTCGTTTCTCATTCAGTTCTCATGACACTTATGACTCCATTATTCTTACTATTCTTATAACTCTATGATTTCCTTTATAACCCTCATGATTCTATAATTCTTATGACTCATATAATCTTGATGTTCACTTATACTCTTATGCTTCTTTTCGTTGCTTATGCTTATTTACCTTATGTATTGTTATATATTTCTGTTCACTGGGCTTTTTAAGCTCAGCCGCATGTTTTCTTTTCTTATGCGGCAGGAAATAAGCGGGGCGACGGGCTTGGGAATGAGAGAGAGTAGGACTTAAAGACCTATTTATTTACCATTTTGTTGTCCATTGTTTCAGACCTTCATTTCTTTTAGTACTTTGAATATTATCTCTTTACTTGATTTTGTTTGGTTAATCCACTATGCATTTGGGATTATATTTTGATACTTGTCTTGATGTTCGAGACTTGGTTATTTATTTAAAAGACTTCCGTTTACGTAATGTATGCTTTGTATGACACCATAATGTGATATCTTGGCCTTGTCGGGTCGGGGTGTTACTGTTATGGTATCAGAGCGCTGGGTTTGACCTGTAGAACCTTAGAAATGACCTGTGAGGATATTGGGTAGACACTAGGCTTTTCGTTTGACGCGATCTCTTCCTTCGTATTTTGTTCCTGACGTTTGATTTGTCTTCATTGTTCGTTTTGATCCCTACGCTCGGGTTCGTCTGAGTAGAAGAAGTTGTGGGACCAGGTTCCATCTCCTCCATGTGCTGACTGTGAGAAGTTTCATCTGGGTGATCGTGTATAAGACGTTGGATGCCGGGTTCAGTTGTAGTGTGATTGGACGTCGGACGAAAGAGTGTCCGAAGGTAAATGGTAACAACCGTAAGAATGAGAATGATTGACAGCAATCTGCCGAGGGTCGAGTGTTCGCTTTGACCAGGGACCAGGCTGCTGACACATCAAGTACCATTTCGGGTATTCCTTACTTATGCGATCGTGCTGCGTGGTTTTATTTGATACGAGAACGACATATCCTGTGGTGTCTTTTGCTTTTACTAAGCACATTAAGTCCCCTCTGTATTATTGAATTGCTATTCCTAATTCTATCTCTATGAGAATCTTGTGACTATCCATCACGAGTGTAGAGTATCCTGTACGGTTGCGAATGTTTGAAGATCAATTTCATTCTGCTAATCTGATTTCTTTGGGAATGTTCGATTCAATTTCATTCTGGTCATGTAATTGTTGACTGAGCATTGAGATGCTAACAACAGTTATGATTTTGTCATCTCTGACGACTTATGAAACTCAAACTCCGTGCCCAGGTTTCTGACCTGGCATACTATTATGATCACCTTTGCTTTGAAATTCCGTATATTAATCCCTCGCGTTTGTGAAGATATTCCGTTTGATGTAAACTCGCTCGAGAGTCTTCAAAGTTGAATTTCGCGATGTATTCCTTGATGGACTACCAAGATTTCCTCTCGGATGTAATTGTTTTGATCAGTTTATTAGAATTTGTTTTGTCACGACTTGAGGTAGACTGTGATTGCAATAAAGGCATGTGTATATAATGCAAGTATTATGACGTCTGGCCAGCGTGATAATAGTTACATCATATACCTTGAACTTATTGGAGTCATAGAATTTCTTGAGGAGTGCCTGAGGTCAGTGTGTTATTTGAATCAGAACTCTATTCATATGTAAGCGATGTTTTGCCTATTTCCGAAATCCCTTACAAACGACATACGTTGAATGAAGAGTATGGAAGGACCTACTTCTAGGAAGTGGTTTATCCGTCTGTGTGCGTCTCTATGTTGTGTTTCAGTTTGGTTATGAAGAAGAATGATGGTGGTATGAGGTTGTTCATGGAATTCTGGAATCTTAGTAGTATGGTGATTAGGACTGATACCGTTATCGACGACTGATCTAATCAACTTCAGGGTGAAGTTTTCTCTATGATCGATTTGTAATCTGATTATGTCCATTTTCATGTGAAGGAGCAAGATGTTCCTAGCTTTGATTTGTATCAGTTATAATCTCTATGAGCATTGTGATGCCAAACGTATTGGCTACTGCTCCGACTATTCTTGTGAGCTTGATGAATCGTGTATTTCATGAATGCTTGGACAATTGTCATAGTATGACGATTTAGTATATTCAGGGACGAAAGAGAAACACGGGAATCATCCTGGTATTTTGTTGTTGAAAATTTCTACGTCAGAAGAGCTCGATGTAAGTTTCTCGAAGAGTATAATTTTGGTAGGGATGAAGAATAAGTTGGAGAACTTTTGGAAAGTTAAGGGGGATATTTATTTCTACTTGAGAAGAAGGTCAGCTATGTCCTTAGGTTATACGGAAAGATTGCTAGTGATGCATCTATGCAGATAAACCGTGGGAGGCGAACTATCAACTGGAGATTGGTTATGACGGATGTAAAGAAGCTCAGGAGCAAGGTGGTGGAATTATGATCTATGTAGAAGATTTGAATGAAACGGTTATGCTCGAAGCACCCCGTTCTTTTCGCTCTATACATATTAGTTGTACTATTATGTAGAGACTTGTAGCATAAATTATGACGGGATGGTATGACAACGGATGTGAATGCTTTGATGGCGAAGTGTCTAGCATGTCAACAGATTAGGAGTTAGCATCAGCGTACGAGTGGTTTTCCTCATTTTGGATGTTCGTATGTAGAAGTGGGATTAAAACTGTCAGCAACTTTGTAACAAGATTTACGCGCACGTTGGGAAGGACAAAACGATGTGGGTTGCAGTGAATCGTTCAACTTGGTGGCTCACTTGGAAGATCGGCAGAGATTTATTTCAACAGAAGATTATTCAAGCTCCTTGGCGCACCTGCAGTGATCATGTCAGAAAAATCAAGTTTTGTTTCACACTTCCAGAAGAAATGCAGAAGACTTTCAAGACCGGCTCGAGATTTTATGGCGACTACTCACCTTCAGATGGATGGACGGACAGAGCAACTATGTTGAAATTGAAGATGTATGGGATGGAGAGTTTGACAGGTGTATGGGCATGATTGAGTTTGGCTATGGAGATGTAGAACACCTTTTGGATTGGATTAAGTTGGAGATTTGCTGGTTTAAGGTCCGGGGTTGATTACTGTGATTGGTGGATTAGTTATCCTTGTGGAAGAGAAACCTTGAATGGTGGACTATGAAATTTGTATGTTTCTTACGATGTCCCCTTTGTGGAGAGTTAGACGTTTTGGGCGTATGAAGAAGATCTGGTTTACGATGCGTTAATCCTTTGAGTTGTTGTTTTCCATACGATTATCCGACCTATTCCGTTATGCTCTCCGATACGTTCCGATCCTCCGTTATGTGCTTAGTTTATCGTCTGTACGACTACGTTAGCTCTTTGATGTGTTTTATCCGTATGATTATTCGACCTATTTTGTTTTGTTTTTTGATGCATTTTGATACTCCGATTTATACTCTATTGATCGTCGGTACAAATATGCTACCCATCTCATTATGCGTTTCAATACAAGCTGATATTTCGAGTTGTACTCAATTGATCATCATTACAATTATACTATCTATCTCTTATAAAACTCTTGATACATTTGATGATTCGTCACGTGCTTCATTGACCGGTGGTACGTTCCTTAGTTCGATCAGTATCTGTTTGAAATTGATGAGTTCTTCTATAATGATGCACTAGTTTCCTTTTCGTTAAGAATCTGGACTGAGTTGATGAGGTTTTACTCTTTAGTACTACCTTCGTATTGCTTACAAGCATGAATGTTTCATGTATCTCTGTGTGAGATTTAAATCGTTATCCGCTACATTGTTGTTTCGTATTCCTTGGAACGAATTCATTGTGAATTATGAAAGCCTAGGGCTTTTCAATGATTTTGATCAGGTTGGCGAGGTATCTCATCGCTTGGCGCTACCTCCCCAATTATCGCATGTGCATGACGTTTTTCATGTGTCACTTCTTCGTGGGTATAATTATCATTCGCTTCATTTTGTGTCTTGCCCGTTCGATCAGATTCGGGAAGATCTTTCGTATAGTGAAGAACCTGAGGCTGTTTTGGAGCGTCAGGAAAGAGTCATGAGAACTAAAACCATTCCATTCGTAAAGATTCTTTGGAAGAATCATCCTGAGAGCGAGGCTACTTGGGAGACCGAAGAATCAATGCGATCCAGTTATCCACATTTTTCTTTTTGACTTGGTACGTACTCATTTTGATTCCGCATTCGATTTCGTATTTCAATTTCGCGGACGAAATTTTCTTTTTAGGAGGGAAGAATTATAACACCCAAAATTAAATACGACTTATAAAATACACAATAAATTAAAACTTGAGTTATATAACATGTTATGACTCGAAACCACACAATGTGAACACCTAATCTAAAGTATTATATGAAATTATATATGAACCTTATGATATAAACCGTGGCACATTGAAAAGTATAACTTGTAGGCCAAAATTAATAAAATATGTATCCAACATGTTATGGAAGATAAATATGAAATTTTGGCTAAATTGGAAAGTGCCAATCATCCCTTATACACCCCTAATTTTTGGCTCACTCTCTCCCTAAATTTTGTTTAAACCGTATATCCCATGCATATCTCCAAAACAAAACCCTAAACCTCTTTTCTCTACTCCACTTTGTCGGCAACAAGAAAACCAAACCAAACCCTAAAAATTTGTTCCATTCGACACAAGGGAAGAAGAAGAAGCAAGATTCTTGATCTACCTTCATTCGTACAAAACACAACAAAGGTAATCATATAATTCATCATTCAATCTATACGACATGTTCATAAACAAAGCCTAAACCGATCCTTGTGTATTTTTTTTTTCTTGCATTCGATCTTGATCAAGAGAAGGAGAAGAAAAGTGTTGGTGATTTGTTCGACGTAGAAATCCTTGTGTTCTTATCCTATTCGATCCATACAAGAGGTACCATATAAACTTTAATCTATAACAACATTTTCGGATCAATATGTGTCAATATAACTTATTGTGTTCTTGAAATCGGACCTATATATAAAAAGTAATCTCTCGGAAATATTTATGCTAACTAAACGAATTTTAAACCAATGATACAAACATGAATTTTAGTGGTTCTTTGGTCTAAAACTGAATTCAGTAAAATAGTGATCAAATAAAATTGGTTTGATGATTTTTAGAGGTCGGGAAGGCAACCGTTTGATTTTTAGAAATTCATGTGTCAAAACTGCATTTCGGGGTATGAAAATTCAAGCGTGTTCTATGATTTTTAATTTAATATCTATAAAGAATTAAGATCTGAGATTTTGGCAGAATGATATATGGTATATGAGTTAAGTTGTGTAATTTTTTTGGATTTTTGTGAGATGTTTAACTAGGATGAATAATTACATACTTTCGGGGTGTTCCAGCAGATCCAATTCGAGAATATGTTGTGGTTGTCGATTTTTAGTTTGTACTTGTGCTACTTAATAAAATCTGGAAAAATTATGTAAGATACTTAAGACATATAGGTATATCTGGGTAAAAGTATAGAATTTTATAAGCTCATTTAAGGTGTGTTAAAAATAGCTAAAGTCGGATCTGTTTTCAATGGTAATGCTGAATTTAAGTAGTTACTTATTTAGAACACTTATAAGCATAATTGCTTCACCTTTAGAACCTAAATAAGCTAATTGTCATCTTAAAGGTATTTAACTAATGTTTTGATTAATTTTCATATTAACCTTTAACTTTGGCATAATTGCAATAGTAACCCTAATCTTTGAATAGTGATAATATGAAACCCAGATTATATGAATTAAACCCTAAAACTGCTAATTCGGAAAATATAACTTAATTATGACCTAATTGAATGTATGTAACCCTAATTGGAATTTAATTACTTTAAATGATCAATTAAAATGACATGTGTAATTAGAAACCCTAATCTCACATTTACTTAATTTAGGAACCCTATTTTGACTTGTAAAACTCTAAATTGTGAAATGACATCATTTTATAATTATATTAATATATGAAACTCAATTTCGACATTAATAACTATTTAAACCTTTTAAATACTATTTACTAATTTTTAGAAACCCTAAATTGCTTTTAAACCTAAATATGGAAACTTACTAAATATGAAAAGTTACTATTTTTGGAAAGTTACTAATTATAAAAATCTGCTAAATATGGAAAGTTACCTAAAATGGAAAGAAAAATAAAATGAAACCTTTATGATTATGAAACTATGAAACTTATAAGTAAAATTATGATTATTGTAGATCGGGTGAAGAAGGAGTGATCCCCTACTTTCATTCATCTATTTGCTTTGATTTGTGTGCTTTGATAAGGTACAGACATTCTTTCTCTTTTCAGTAGGGATATTTCTATTGATCCTATGCCTGATATGATTCCCTTATTTGACTCATGACTTTCATTGTATGATTGTCATTCTTATCGATTCATTCTGACATTTATTTAAATGTCTCTGCTATGCTATACTTATGCTTTGCCATGCTTATTGAGTTACTATCTTGTTCCTCTTGCCATGCTAGATTATTATTGTTGTATGCTATGATAGATCTGTGCCTGAGCTAACCTAGTTATGGAGGTACCATGGCCATGTCTTTGATGGCACCCTAGGCATGACACTCCCGTAGAGGTGTGATAGATCTACGGCATTCCCCCTTATGTTTATGTATTATATTGTGATCACTATTGGCCATTAATGCGTGTGTGTGCTTAGTCTAGTACTGACATACATACTTATGTTAGGGAGCGTATAGATGCATCCTAGGTTTTATGTTTATATGATTATGGTGACCAGGTGGTGTGTGCCTTACACTCTTTCTCACAATTTTAGTACTTAGAGGTCTCCCCTCTTCATGCACTTTTAAGATATTATATGATTTGACGGATTATGATATGTAGTTCTTATGGCACATCCTTATATGAACCTTTCTTTGTTTTCATTTCATTTCTTGTTTCGTTTCTCATTCAGTGTTCATGACACTTATGACTCCATTATTCTTACTATTCTTATAACTCTATGATTTCCTTTATAACCCTCATGATTCTATAATTCTTATGACTCATATAATCTTGATGTTCACTTATACTCTTATGCTTCTTTTCGTTGCTTATGCTTATTTACCTTATGTATTGTTATATATATCTATTCACTGGGCTTTTTAAGCTCAGCCGCATGTTTTCTTTTCTTATGCGGCAGGTAATAAGCGGGGCGACGGGCTTGGGAATGAGAGAAAGTAGGACTTAAAGACCTATTTATTTATCATTTCGTTTTCCATTGTTTCGGACCTTCATTTCTTTTAGTACTTTGAATATTATCTCTTTACTTGATTTTGTTTGGTTAATCCAATATGCATTTGGGATTATCTTTTGATACTAGTCTTGATGTTCGAGACTTGGTTATTTATTTAAAAGACTCCCGCTTTTGTAATGTATGCTTTGTATGACACCATAATGTGATATCTTGGCCTTGTCGGGTCGGGGTGTTACACTTATGAACTTGTTTCCCAATTTTGCAAGCATCACAAAAGTGTTGGTCGTATTTCAACTTGGGTAGGTTCCTAACGAGTTCCTTAGATGATAAGGACTGGATTAGCCTCATATTGGCATGACCTAAACGTCTATGCCATAGAGTTGAGTTTTCGTCCAGAGAGGTGAGACAAAGTTTTATTTAGGTGCTTTGTCTAATTTCATAACGTAAACGTTATTCTTCAAAACACCTTTTCCTATGGTTATGCCATCTTTAAGTATTTTACTTCCATTTTCACTGAAAAGGACGTTATACTTTTTGCGGCATAATTGACTAATACTTAGCAAGTTAAATCCTAAGTTATCTACATGAGAAACATCATCAATAGTGAGAGAGTCATGAGAGATTGTACCTTTTCTGATGATTTTACTTTTAAGCTTGCTACCGAATGTGACATTACCTCCGTCGTACACTTGGTAGGTTGAGAAAAGGTTTTTGTTTCCCGTCATGTGTCTTGAACACCCACTATCTTTGATCCACTCGTCCGGTTCTAACTCGACTTTCAAGCACACCTAAGTTAAAGAAAAACTCAAGCGTTTGGTCCCCAATATCTCACGGGTCAATTTGGGTTAAACATTACATTATCATGGTTCATGTATGGAAATGGTGGACAAGTTCCATGGTATGTAGTTAGGACCTTGATAGTTCCTAGACATGTTTTGGTTCCAACTATTTTGATGATGATGCTGTGAATTAAAGTTACTCTTAGGAAAGGGGTGTTTGGGAAAACTAGTTTTAGGTCTCTGTTGAAACGTTTTAATCCTAAACTCATTATTAACTTGACCATTTCCTATAGTAACTGCTTGTTTTTGTTTGTTATCAGTTGTACTAGTGCTAGGTTTTCTTGTGACCTTAACGAACTCAGCACGATCTGAAGTACAAACCTTCTGTTCAACAACAGTACCCGCGGACCCTTTGGTCATTACTGGCGGAACCAAATTTTTGGGTCCGCCAGATCCGTGGGTGTCTGACTTTGTTGGAACAGTTTCTTGTACTTTCACAGTTTGTTTCTCAAGGTTATCAAGTTTCATAAAATCTAGCTTGGCCTTATCAAGATCCAACATTTGAGCTTTCATTATATCATCCATACAACTAATGTGTTTATCAAACCTTTTAAATTTAGAATTTAGTTTGATAAGTTTTTCCTGTGTGGGTTTAAGTGTTTCTATTTCTAGTTTAAGTTCCTGACATGAGACACATGTTTCCTTAACATCTTTGCCCTTATCTAATCTTAAAGCTTTTTCTTTTAACTAATATACTTCATTTTCCAAAAACTCTTTTTTGGTTTGTAAGAACTTTTTTTGTTTATGATTTTAAGGGTGATTTCACACAGTTTGTTATATTCTATTTCTACTGTGTCATCATCAATAGAGGAGTAGAATGAGTCAGATCGTACCTCGTTAGAGTCATTAGCCATAAGAGAAACTTCGTCATTCTTAGGCTCGTCGTCATCACCTTCACTGTCACTCCAAGCCCCACTAACAAATGCTCTTTGAGACTTGTTCTTTGGAGGCTTTGGACATTCTCCTATTAGGTGACCGGAATACCCGCACCTAAAACACTTCCTATCTGCTTTTCCTTTCCTATCATCACGGTCTTTCAGGAAGAGTTTCTTTTCTTCACGAGGTTGTTTTACGAACTTTCCTCGTCTCCTGAAGAACTTTTTGAAATCTCTAACGGCCATGGCATACTCTTCGTCTTCACTATCCGAACTAGACTCTTCATCATCACTTGACACTACCTTAGCTTTTAAGGCAATGGACTTCATTTTATCCTTTTTGCCTTTAACTATTTCTGAGTCTTTTTCCATCACCATCTAGTGAACTTTGAGATTTCCGATGAGCTCGTCAAGTGTCATGCTTGAAAGATCCATGGATTTTTTAATAGCCGTCACCTTTGCTCTCCACTTCAGATGAAGTGCTCTGAGAAATTTTCTAACAAAGTTCTTACTAGAAAACGATTCGTCAAGTGCTTTAAGAGTTGTAATAATAGTATTGAACCTAGAAAAAGCACTATCAGTGGTCTCATCTTCAGAGATAACAAATTGTTCATATTGTTGAACAAGAAGATCAATTTTGTTATCTTTGACTTGTGAGTTCCCTTGATGAGTGATAATCAATGATTGCCAAATATCCTTAGCTGTTTTACACATAAAGACTCTTTCATATTCTTTCTTAGGTAAAGCGTTGTAAAGCATCATTTTAGCTTCATTATTTTTGGCAATCAACTTCTTTTGCTCATCACTATGACGAGTAAGAGAAGTACCTTCATCCCGACCTCCTGATATATTTAATATAGGTTTACAATCACCTTCTACAATAATATACCATAAATCTATATCCTTTGATTTCACATACGTTTCAAAGCGGTTTTTCCAATAGATAAAACTATTTGGTTCAAATAGTGGTGGTCTTCGCATAGATTGCCCTTCTTTGAAGTTTTCAAAATCCATTGATTGTTTCAAGTTTTAAAATACAATATATTTTGAAAATCTTGAGTAACGTAGCTCTGATGCCAATTGTGGAAAACAAGAAGGGGGGTTGAATAGTTTTTACCGTTTTAAAATGTAATTTGCTTTGAGTCTTATTGTGATTTCAAGTTAATGCGTACATACAATCAATATAAGTAATGTAAGTAAGGAAAAGAACAATCAAATCAAAACACGGAGATTTATAGTGGTTTGGCTACAAGGACTCTATTCCCTGCCCTACTCCACTCTTCGAGCCTCTAACTCAAGAGTTTTTCTTCACTAAGAAACAAGCTCCCTTCTTGGCGGAGAAAACCTTTATACACGTTGCTTACACCTTTTTCCGGTACTAAGCTAAATACCGGGTTCTAGTTCAAGGTAGAACCAACCTGACGTCGCCTATACAATTTCTGACACTAAGCTAGATATCGAGTTCTTTACAAGGGTTCAATACTCCCGACACTCTATGTGTTTTGAGGACTAAAACATTAACCGATCACTACTGAATGAATGGTATAACAATGATGTGTGAACAACTAGCAAATCACACAGTAACTATACTAACAGGATTGCAACAGTTTGTTGATCCTTGATGCTTGATCTCTTCGCTACAAAATGAAGATCACTAAGAATCAAATGAATAAGTTAGTAATGTATAAATGAGTGGATATATACTTTATGCTATGTAAGTGATGATTGTGTTTGAATGATCAGCTTGCTACTTATAGGCAAAACTGAGCAGACAAACCACGGATTTGGCGGAACAAAAATCTGGGGTCCGCCAGTTATATGGTTTTGTTCCGCGGGAACATGCCAGCAAAGATATTCCCAAATCTTTCCATATTTTGTCAAGTCTTGTCAAGATCTTACAAAGTCAACTCTTTAGCTTCAAGATCTTTCCAAAATATATTGTAAAGTCAACTAAGATTTCATAATGAGGTATGCCATAATGTCATGTGTATTTCCATTTTTAAGAAATAAAAATAAACATGTAAATGTATATATGTATGAAATGTATAATTCCTAGTGATCATGTAAAATGTAAATGTGTGTTAAAAGTTTGTTACTATAAATGTAAAAGACTTTAACTTATTTTATGCTTTGCTAAATATAAACCTTATAATTTTCATTAACAAAATAAAGCAAAGATCGTAAAATATAAATAATGTTTTTAGGACGATATTTGTATTAACATGATGCTTTAGCTGATCTTGGTGCAAGTATCAATCTTATGCCATACTCGTTGTATGCGAAGCTTTCATAGATACTCTGAAACCCACACGAATGAGTATACGTTTAGCAAATATACTATCCAATATCCTGTTAGAGTAGCTGAAAATATGCTTGTTCAAGTTGGGCAATTCGTTTTTCCCGTTGATTTTGTGATCCTCGAAATGGAGGAAGAAAGAAAAGTTCCATTGATCTTAGGAAAACCTTTCCTAAACACTGCTGATGCTATTATTTGAGTCTAGAATAAAGAACTCAATCTTGGATTTGGAGATGAAAGAGTCTCCTTTCAAATAAATCAAGCCATGAAATATTCTCATGCGAATGATGACACTTGTTTTAGCATTAATATTATCGATGAAGTAACAGAGGAAACATTCGATGAGTTGCTTGATGAAATGATTGATTCCCATGGAATATCTGGACAAATAAGCGATGAAGATCTCGACTGAGAATTCGCTGAATTCATGCAGATAAAAACCGAAGAAGTTTTTGAGGAAGAAATTACCAACTTTGAAGAGTTGGAATTCAATGAACAAATGAGAATCAAAACCTCTGTCGAAGATCGGCCAGTTGATCTCGTCTTGAAACCTCTTCCCGATCATCTCGAATATGCATTTTTGTAAGAAAATTCTCTTCTTCCAGTTGTCATATCTTCAGCACTCAAACCCGATGAAAAAGAACGTCTTGTTTCTATGCTTAAAAATCATAAAGAAGCTTTTGCTTAGAAAACTTCTGATATTCAGGGCATAAGTCCAAACTTTTGCAAGCACAAAATCAATTTCGAAAACGGTTCCAAACCCGTTGTTCAAAGACAACGAAGACTCAACCCAAACATGAAGGAAGTTGTTAAGAAAGAAATAATCAAACTTCTTGATGCCGGTATTATTTACCCCATTGAGGGTTGTTCATGGGTGAGTCCCATTCATTGTGTTCCTAAGATATGCGGAATAACCGTTGTAACCAACGAACGTAATGAACTTGTTCCTACTAGAACCATAACTGGTTGGCGTGTATGTATTTATTATCAAAAATTAAACGACGCTACTAGGAAGCATCATTTTCCTTTACCGTTCATGGATCAAATGTTGGAAAGACTTGCGGGGAACAAATTCTTTTATTTTCTCGATGGATTTTCTGGCTATTTCCAAATTCCAATTGATCCAGCTAATCAAGAAAAGACCACATTCACGTGTCCTTTTGGAACATATGCTTATAGGTGCATGCCTTTTGGTCTTTGTAACGCACCTGCAACCTTTCGAAGGTGCTTGATTGCTATTTTTCAAGATATGCTTGAAACCTCCATGAAATTTTTCATGGATGATTTCTTGGTATTTGGAGACTCATTCGAGTCATGCCTTTCAAATCTTAATAAAATGCTTGAAAGATGCAAAACCGCTCATCTCGTGCTAAACTGGGAAAAATGTCACTTTATGGTGATAGAAGGCATTGTGCTTGGTCACATGATTTACAGCAAGGGAATCGAAGTTGACAAAGCAAAAATAGATGCTATTGCCAAATTACCACCCCCGACTAACGTCAAAGGCGTTAGGAGTTTTTTGGGGCATGCGGAATTCTATTGCAGATTCATCAAATACTTTTCAAAAATATCTCGTCCCAAGACGAAACTTCTTGAGAAGGATTCAGTCTTTGAATTCAATGAAGAACGCATTCAGGTATTCGAAACACTCAAAAATAAGTTAACAAGTGCACCGATTATGGTTTCACCAAATTGGTCGCTGCCGTTTGAACTTATGTGTGACGCAAGTGATTTTACCGTTGGAGCAGTATTAGAACAACGCGAGGGAAAACATTTTCCTCCTATTTATTTTTCTAGCAAAACTTTGAATAGTGCTCAACAAAACTACATGATCACTGAAAAAGAACTTTTGGCTGTAGTTTTTGCGTTTGATAAATTTGGTTCTTGTCTCATTTTGTCAAAAACAATCGTATTCACCGATCACTCACCTCTAAAATATCTTACTTGCTCGTGTGTGTTTCATTTGAATTGTTGGTAGATCGCGTTTATAAATTTAAAACTTGCACTCGTGAGACACATTAGTAACCTTCCAGATTTAGTAACTTTCGTAACTTCGGGTTATAATTCACAATTAATCAACTTATGATTTCATTATCAAAATTAGGTTAACATATGACCCAATATAATATGATTATCACTTAAGTTCCTTTTAGAGTTCAAACACATCAATTGATATGAATTCACAAGACCTTTAGCTTCTTACCAAATTTCTGATTTTAACATACTTTAGCCTTCACTTTATGAATTTTCAAATCATACCAAGACTCAAATCCAGAAGCTAAAATAATTTACACGAATACCTATATGTCTTATGAGCTTGAATGAATTTTCCCAGATTTTATTATTAAGTGTAAGTACCATTTCAAAAATAGTTTATCCAAACGAGTCCTGAAAATACTCAGCAGATATACCCCAAAAGTTTACAATTATTAGGCCCATTTAAACACTTCAGAAAAATCGACAAAAATTCCAGAACTTAGTACACATATGAAATATAACTCCTGTAAATTGGAAAGTTATAACTCCTTATAGTTTTTGAAATAAAAATTGTGAAACCAGACTGAAGTTAAGTTCTTAAAACTCAGATTTGACACATGATCCCGTAAAATTCGATAACATGACCAATACAACTCCAATTCACTCCAAACCAATTGGAAAACTTAATGAAGATATTAAACTAGGTTTACATGTAAAAATACAGTATCTAAGACTTGTGAAACTTACATATTCAGGTTACCAAACTGCCATATTATAGAGTCCATGTTAGGCCATCTTATCAGATATTTTGATTATATAAACGCCCACGAGCTTCTAAAAATCACAAGACACATTTTAGTTATCGTATTAACATGTATTAGTAACTCACACCAAAGTTCAAATCACCCAAAATTCCTATTCCCAAACCAAATCTACGAAACCGTTTTAAATAACCCTTTTAAGCCCTAATTCTCACGTATTAATTTCAAGCGCCCCTCATTAATTCTTAGGGTTTGTTTTCTAGATTTTAGGTCATTTAAAGAAGAGCTTATTAAGGTTAAAAGAATAGGTAATAAGCGTGCATAACAAACTGATTCCGTATAACCAAAACAGAAGCAAGGTCGACACATATATGTTTAATAATTCATGATTTTATGTGACGTTTTCTTGTAGTATTCATGTTACAATATTAACAAGACATTCAAAGCTTAATAACATAGTTATTATGATTCATATAACATACTTCCAGATTTGATTCTATGTGTATTTAGGTGTCGAATTGATTAAAAACAAATGAGGACAATGATACCTTTAGGGCAGAAAATAACGAGGCAAAAGGATCAAGAGCAAAGACCCACAAATCACAACACAATGAAAGCAAGACTACCACGATCTAAACAAGCTTCAAACCTACTTTTCCTTGACCTTTGAGAGCTAAATAAAAGTGAAAAATGGCTGCTAGGGTTTCGGTGTAGGGGAGAGAATAAGGGCCGTATAATGTGAATGAAATAAATGGGGGGGGGGGGAAGGAGCGGGTATTCAGTAAGGAAATACCATGTGATTGCCAAAATTTAAGGAAGACCAAATCTCCTATTTTAAACCAAAAATCTGATCACATCTCTTTATTCTTATCTCCATTTAGGCGTGTGAAAATAGGAGGGCAACAAGGATTTTGGTTCACATAGCACAAGGAAAAAAAAACGTGTACATCTTAGGACTTAAAAAGGGTGTACTGAATTTATTTGGACTTAGCTAATGTAGAATTTTATTTGGGATTCAATTCATAGTGTATAGTTTAGGATTAATAATATTAGCGTGTATGAACTAAAGTTCTAAATGTAGATGACTTAGTATCACACATAGGTTATAATTTAAATTATCAAATAAATGTGATTACGGAATTTTGGGTTTTACAACTCTTCCCCTCTAAAAAGAAAAATTTCGTCCTCGAAATTGAATTTGCAAAAGCTAGACGGAGACGTACCAAATCAAGAAGGAAATGACAATGATTAGCCTCATGCACGGAGAGGTTCTTCCAAAAGAATCCTCACTGTTAATAAAAATAAGCCTTAAAAATGTTTATTTATATTTTACGATCTTCTAATGCTTTGTCAATAACAAACGTAAAATCATTTTAACAAGATATATCAAATACGTAATGCTTTGAGCCAAAAGTTTACTAACTCATTTCATTAGACAAATAAACCTTAAACATATTTAGTTAACAAGTTTACATAAAACCAAAACCATTTTAAAAAAACACTTAAGTAACTTGGCTACTTACTTTTTATAAAATACATGTTACTTGTGAAAATAAACTAGGAAAGACTTGAACTATCCATGACCCAAAACCAAGTCTGTAACCCATAACCCATGGAGCTTTATCCATAACCTATAACCCATTGCATTACATCATGCATGACTCCATAATGGGTAAAACCCATGATCCATGACCCAAAGTCCATAACCCATAACCCAAAGTCCATAACTTATGACCCAACATGTCCTTGACATCATGCATGACATCACATGAACCATGGATCATAACCCATAACCCAAAACCTGGAAATGTAACCCAAAATCTGAACTGTTGATACCAGATGGTCGGATCCCTGGGTTTACACTGGCCGGATCCCTGGGGTAAGGGATCCGGTGGAACCGGGTGAACAGTGCTCACATTTTCCTATAAATAGTGAGCCATTTCTCTCTTATCCCTCACCCCTTTTAGACATATCTTCTCTCTATGTTCTAAACTCTCTAACCTCAGATCTAAGGATCTTTCTATGTAGTCTTTCTTTGTGATTCTCTAGGTTCCTTCTAAAAGGCGAGATCACGACCTCCTAAAGACTTGCAAGCTCGTGATATGAGTCGTTAGGTGTAAAAGGACGTTGGTTCCTTTAGTTGTGTTGGTTTGATCCGCCATGCTAAGGACTCCGTATCTAGCCTTGTATCGGATAAAGTGTAGGCGACGAAGATTTGGCTCTACCTTCGTGGAATAGCTCGGTATTTAGCTTTGTACCGGATAAAGTGTAAGCGATGTTGTGAAGGCTTCTCCGCCGGTGAAAGGAGTTAGTCTTGTGTAGTGTTTACGGAACTCTCAAGTTTGGTACTCGGTGGGTGGAGTAGGGCAAGAAAGGTGTCCTTGTAGCTGAACCACTATAAATACTTGTATTGTGGTTGTGTCTCTCTATCTCTATCTTGTAGTTTAGTTTTATATGTTTTTCTACTATCAATATTCAACACGTCAAAACTAGATTGACATAAGTCGATCTATAAGTTTTAAAACATAGTTTTAATCGGTAAAACTATTCAACCCCCCTTCTAGTTTTCTACAATTGGCATCAGAGCTTCGTTACCAAGTTTCTTAGAGTATATTTTACTTTAAAAACTTGATACGATCCGTGTATGTTTTGAAAACTACAACGGAGGAAAATCTGTCATAAAAATTGACAGCTAACTCATCTTTACAAAAATAATTACACTTTCAACACTTGGATATTGATAAAGCTATTATAACACTTAGATGTTTCTAACATACCTCTTTTTAGAAATCTTCATGTTGGGAAGCTCTTTAAAACTCATGTAGTATTGCTCATCTAGGAGTGCTCTCACTCTCAAAGATAATATGACAAAGGCATGTTTATTTTTTTCTTTTACGTGTTACTTGTCTATGATTGAAAAAGTGTTGATTACTTGATATACTTGTATCTACTTGATTTGTTCCTCAGATTTCTTTTGAACTTTTATCTTTTTCAAAAAGAGTCACATCAACACAAAAATCTTTTAATTCAAATCACAACTATCAAAAGTCTCTCTTCACTAACTTCTTAAACCACAAGGAAAAGTTTTTCTAGAACACTCGTCTATCCTCATCTTAAAACATGACAAGTTGTTCATTTTCTACTTCCACTCATCCATCTCTTTGCTACAAACATAATAAAAATGAGTATTCTCTCGTTTGAATCTTTCTTCCTTTAGACAACTTTCTTACCCCTCAATCTCACTGAAGAAATGAAGACAACACAATTATGACTCACCATCTCTTTATTCATATCTCAAAAAGATACCTACGATAATTCATCCTCTGTCATACGTCTCTTCTCTTTATTCTAATCATTAGAGAGGTCTCTTAAGTACATTCTATATTCTTACTATCCCTCACCTTAGTTGTGTAAAAAAACGTTAATTAGAATATGCGAACTAATACACCAAACACTGTTCTTTTCTTGCCATTTATCCCCAGATCCATTCATTTTACAGGGCCGGATCCCTTTTTGAAAGGATACGGCGGAACTGGCATATCAGATAAACAGTTTATGTATTTCAAACCTAAACAAACAATATCTTTTCCCTCTCATTACATAAAAAACGATCAAAATCAAAACCCTCTCACTTTAGGGTTTCATCTTTTTCAAATTCAATCTTCTAATTATCATTGTAAGTAATTACATCATCTCTTTTAAAATTGAATTCTTGGGTTTTGTTTATCAAGAATTAATTCAAATGGGTTTAATCAAACCATTCAAATATTTTCTAAATAAAGAGTTCATTTAAAAAAATTGAATTACTCTAAACTAATCAAAATTTGTTTTGACATTGTTAATAAAATGAAACCTTCATCATAAATTCCATTTGATCAAATTTTGATAACAAGGTTAGCTAAAACCCTCATACATGATTCTTATTCCATGAAACATAAACCTTATTTTACTTAAACTTGTCTAGGATCAAAATGCCTAAATCTACCCAACGAGACCATCATGATACCGTTGATAACATCCCTAGATATCACCGCAAGGATGATCTCTCTCCCAATGATCGAAAAATATTCAAAATGCTCCAAAAATGCCTCATTCATGAAGGACGTGTCGTTGAAGAATCCTATCTTGATGATACAAATATTCGTTAGGTCTTTTCCGCAATCAACTTTGATTGTCTTCTTAACATCAATGAACAAATATGTCATGTGTTCATTTTCCAATTCTACAAAAGTGTTCGGATCATCCGAAACGATGACGAAACTATTTCCATCTACTTCACTATAAACAACCAAAACATTGTCCTACCTCTCACTACCTTTTCCGAAATTCTTCAAATTCCATGCCGTGGAATTTGCATGTATTCCAATGATTGGTCCATCGCCAATCAACACCTTGCTCTAGATTCTCACCATATCTACCTTACTCATCTTGATGAACCAGCCTTAGTTCGAAATACCATTTTCATAAAAAGAATTGATCAATCTCGAATGACTTGCAACAAGGAAGTCATTCATCATGATCCTTTTCAAATGGAACTCTTTGAAATAATTCCAACTTACAAAAAGAGGAAAGAAATTCTTAGGGAAAATGTCATTTGTTTGGTTAGGAATAAAGACCACCCTAATGCCTGTTTAGTTCAAATGATCTTTTGTCTCATTCACCAAAAACCTTTCAACCTCGCATACTACATCGCCAAAAGAATGGTTGGTGTTTTCAAAACTGACAAAATGGGCCTTCCGTATGGTATGCTGCTCACTCATCTCCTTAGGTACATTAGCACAATCTAACCTTCTCCAATCTCCAATGACCATGCTCTTGCAAATCATGTCATGGTACCCCTCGCCGATGCTCGCTCCAAAAGATTTTTGGTCAATGGCAAAAGGCCTCGTCCTTTCTCAGATTCCTCAGACGAAGTTGAAGCCGATGAAGACAATCCTATTTCGAACTACCTCCTTAATCCAATCTCATATATCGAAAAACTTCCCAAACTTCCAAAAGAAACTGAAGAATTCAAACAAACAAAGGGAATGATCAAGTGTCTTGCTCATTTTATCACAAACATGGGAAAGAAGAAAAAGTGAAGAGATTGAAAGTTGTGGTTTAATCATCTTTTGAATATTTTTTAAAACTATTTTAGTCTTTTATCTCTCTGAAATATTGTACTTACATACTATGATTTTTTTTTCTGAATGTTTTTGGTTATGCTTTTATATGTTTGATCATATGGTTAGCTCTGTGTCATTATCTCATTTGATTATCTATATTTGCTCCTTTAGTGCTATACTTGTTGTCTCAGTAGTGTATCCATGAATAAGTGTTGCTTGAAGTGTTAGATTTTTTATTCGACATATGAGCATAACTCTACGATCCCATTGTGTTGTGATTTGTCTCAGAAGCCGGATCCTTTAGTTTTCACTACCGGATCCCTTTTGAAAAGGAACCGGCAGATCCGGCCAAACAGAGGAACTTTTATACCACCTCTCATCACCCTCAACATTTCTAACCTTAGTACACTAGTTATCCATCTCCTATTAGTCACATTTGAACAGATCTTGAGGTTAGTAGCTTTTTGATCTCTTAGGAAAAACTTAAGTTTCTTCTGAGATGTTTGTGATTTATCATCTCCAAGATAATCAACATTTTCCTGTTCCACTTCTTGCATCACCTTCCTCTACACATAATTTACTTACCTACACAATAAATAATTTTTTCACAAATTTATTTCCATCATCTCTACCTCAAAATGCTCTAAAACCAATCTTTTAATTCTTATGACCTTTAAAGAATTTTTAAATTTTTCATACCACCTTTCCCTGAAGCCTACAAACAATTAACACTTAGTGATATGATTATATTAACCCATATTCACTTATTGGTCTCATTTAGATCTTTTTGTCTTCTCTAAAGACCATTTTATGGCAACCCCTCATCATTAGTCTTAAAACACTCAGAATTTTCTCATTTAAGACACCTTCTCACATTCATTACACCAGGAAACATAGGACTGCTATAGTTAAATCATAATCTTTTTCCCTCACACCTGATCTGTTAGCCGGATCCCTGTTGAAAAGGATTCGCTGGATCCGGGCAAACAGACACAGGTTTGATCACTTAAAACCTTCCAAAAACTCAACTTTATCCATTCAAACTCTCTACATTGCTTTTAATATATCTCCTATAAGATTATATCACTGTAGTTGACCTTGGTGCATGCATATCATTACAATTCAAAGGATTTTAGTGGCAAAGGCTTTAATTACTACATTTAATCCTTCATTATTTAAACCTCTTGTGTTTGTGCTTCTAAACCACACCTAAACAAACCTTCTTCTACTGTAAACTCATCTTCTAAACTTACCTCAAAACATGACTAAAGCACCAAGTGCAAGATCATCCACTAGAAGCCCTCCAAGAAAAACCGCACGTATTGTTTATGAGATATCCTCAACGGAAACCTCACCCATCAAGACACCCTCTACTAGAACACCTCTCCCAAACTACATCCAAACCCCCTCCTTCTAATGAGCCAACTCCACCACAACTCGCTTCAACCAAAACAACCTCACCATAACCTACTCCTCTTGAACCAACAGCTATCTCAACTCAACCCATACAAATCTCACCTCTTCAACCTCAACTCCTTTCTTTTACCACACCTCCTACATCCCCTCACCCATTCTTGAACTCATTGGAGGACCTACCTCCTAGAACCTTCAATCCACCACCACTACCCACATTCTCATCTATTGAGAGAATGTCAACTCAACGACTATCCAACCACCTAGATGTTGACATAAACATACCACCACTCATAGCAAACTTGCCTTCCTCTCCTCCACCCTCAAATGGCCCATTTTGGGTTATGAAAAGATGTCAACCATCTCAACCACCTCAACCAAACATTGACACACTTCCTCTTACACGTACTTCTCAACCAACACCCGTGGTACATCCACAACCTTTCCACCAAGGTGCTTCTACCTCAAACATGCCTAATGAACCTTCTATCTTAGGCTCTTACCAACCAAGTCGTGAGGAGACTCTGTGGTACATGAATTACGCAATGAAATGCGTTTCATGTTTCATCACATACATGAACGTCTTGAAGACGTCACCAAACCTAACCTTCCCTAAAAAAAACTTGATGTTCAAGCACAAGTGGTCTCCCTCCTCTTAGTCATAGGCCTAACTTTATTTACTAGGACTTTTTCATGTTAGATCATTTTCTTTGTTTTTAGAGATTTGTCCATTGTTGTATCATTTCTCTTGTTTTATTAAATGAATCTTCATGATTATGTGCTATGTGTTTATGTGAACATGATTGGTGTGATTATTTCTTGATTTCATACCTTTTTCTACTCTTTACTACTGCTAACAAGTTGCAGGTAAGCCAGATCCCTTATTTTATACTAGGCGGATCCCTTTTGAGAAGGATCCGGAGGATCCGGGCATACATAGGACTAACAAAAGTCTTATGCAGCCAAATTTTCAACTAAGGGACAACATACAATTGTTTTCTAACCTTTGTTTTGTAGATTTTCAAAAATACACATGGAGTACTTGACGCCCTCATTAAGGGGGAGCTTTCGTCCAAGCAAAAACATTGCAAAAACTTGCAATGATCATACCTTAGTCTCCCTTATTACTTGACACCCTCAATAAGGGGGAGCAACTAAGAACTTCTTGAGAGGATGTAATACACTTTGTAGGATGTTAGTCCTTTATAACGTGTGTATATGATACTTTGAGTGAATATGATTAAGTATGCGGAATCTACTTAACCACACTTAGAAGGATATTGGTTATGGAAATGGAACAGTGATGCTTGTTATTGGAGAATGAACACAGAAAGTATAACACCAAACGATTCAATATTATTGAGAATAATACGAGTGATCTTCACTATCACTAGGGTTACAAAATTTGAATCTCTATTACAAAGAAAAACTATTTCTGTTTTGTTCAACTCTATTAGTTAATATCTAATAGTTACACTTCTAGACACACTTGATTAATCTATATTAAGCACACTTATATCTAAGCTAAGATCTCCCTTTTATAGTCCAAAGGAGAGCTTTACAATATTGTCAAGTCTTGTCAAACTACTTGCTTGTTATGTGTGTCAGTAGCAAAGATACAACATGTTTTGTGTACACAACTTGTAGACTGATCACTTATCAAAGATATTATCTACCGTATATTCTTGACTTTTATACACAAAATATCTTTTTCATACTTATCCTTTCAGCAGTAGTATACGCGACACTTATCCACTCAGCAGTAGTATGAGTCACTCCAACAGCAGTATTCAACTAGCAGTACCTTTGTTTGTACTAGCAGTACTAACTTATCAGTTAGTACTGTTAGTTATAACTTGAACAGACTTCAAATATACACTAGCAATTAGTACTGTTAGTGTATTCTTCTCAGTAGTACTAACCTTTAGAACATTTAATTTCCAACATTAATCTTCATAACATTTAATTCCCAACAAGCCTCCCATAAACTTGTGATTTATCCCAAATAATCAAGTTTTTTCTGAATTAAATGTGGATTATGAGAATCTTCCAAACACTACATAGTCATACTCTTTGATCTGAGGTTTTCTTTGTTCTACAAGATTAACTATCTTTCTGTCTAACTCATCTGCCATCTGTGAATCACTTTCAACCATTTTCTTTGTCTTCAATACTAGCAGTACCTTGTTCATGCTCCAAGGATTGACTAAAAGATGGTGCAATTTCCTTGGAAGGAAGAATTATAAGAGGCAATGGTGTTGTGTATCTTGGATGCTTGAAATTATATTCCCTGTAATTGCTCCAAGAAGTCAAATCATCTCTCAGCAAGCCATACAAGTGATGAACAAACATAGTGAACTGAAATTGATACTGAAAGAGCTTAGAAAGAACTTTCTCCATTTGAATATCATCAATCGAAGAAGAGTGGTGAATTGCTTCATCCCTTCTGAATATATATAATACTCCAGAATCTTCCTCCCCAATCTTCTCTGTTTGATCAATTTAAACTTCCTCCTCTGTATCTGAGCATACACATTCACAGTCTTTCATCCTTTGATAATCTTCCTCCCTAAAATTTTCATCAATTTGGGCAATCTTCCTCCCCTACATTTGGTTAATCTTCCTCCCCTGTTTGGAAGATCTCTTACCATCATCTGAACTTGACTCCTTTGATGAACTAGAAGAAGTTCATCTTCCATTTTTGGATACCTTATCAGGCAATATTGTACATAAAGCCATCAATTCCTTAAATTTCATATGCTGCCTTCATCACTTCCAGGTGTGTTAACTCCTGTGAGAGGTGAATCATGGGGCATTGAATCATAATCCATCATAGGATGGTTTTTCTGAGCCACCCTGATTCCAAAAGATTTTAAGAAACTTTTGACTTAGCAGTATGAATGTAATGATCAAGAAACGTATTCTGGAGGTCGAGGTTGGTGGAAATAAGCCATGGTTTTAGAGAGAGGAAGTAGAGAGAAGGTGGAAAGAAAAATTAGATATTATTGATATGGAAATGAAGTTACACTCTCACACCCCTCAAGTGGAAACTTGAGGGGTATTTATAGGCCTTACATATGACAACTATTTGAATATTACATTAACAGTCCTTGCGTTATACGCATTCTAGTTGTCTACTCCAATTCATGTAAATATCACTCAGCTTCATCTCTAACAATCTCCCTCCAGCTGGAGATATACGTGAATTGGTTACAATGATTCCTAACAATTACATAACAATGATAAAAGCAATGCCGAAGTAGAGCAGTTTCCTTTTGAGGATGTCATAACAGCTCTTGATCTTCTCGTATCTTTCTCAGCTTGCTTGAATTACTTGCAGAATCACTGTAATGATCTAATTGGGTTAATACTCCCTCCCAATTAGTAGGCCATTTCTTTTACATGCTCCCTCCCAAATTGACAACCTGTTTGATATAGCCCTGATGCTTGTAGAAGAAGTTTTTCTGAAATTTTGTCCAAATTGTCTTCAGTCTCATGCACAGCGGAAAATGGATCATAGACTGATAATCTGTAACTTCTTCACAGGTTTGTTTGGGGAGCATCATATCGACATCTTCAACTCACATAGAATGCTTTTAGTTCTTCAATAAAAGCCCCGATGTACACGTTCCTACATTTCACCCTCCAGGATGATGACGATCTTTCGGACTCATCCTACATATGTGTACATAAGCATATCAACTGGAAGCAACATATAAATCAATACCCCATGAGTGGATGTCGATAACTATTCTCTCTACAATTCTCTTCAGACCAACCTCTTATCAAACCTCTTGGATCAACAACAACGGCTGTTTGTAGTGACTACTGATAGAGAAAACCCACTATGACGAACTTGAAACTGAAGTAAAATAACCCAGACTTGTGACTTAAACTTGCACGATAGTGTGACTAAGAACCAGTACTGAGAATTTCAATAAAGGTAGAATCATATACCCATCCGACCATCCTTAATTGTATATGAACTTCTCTCGAATTATCCACAGCTTTTTGTGACACTTGAGCACTACAACGTAACTCCTTTAAAGTGATAGCTATACACTATGAGCACAACAACGTAACTCCTTACATCAGGTATAACTAGATAGCTCAAGTCTTAATCACTGCTCCCATGAGTGCCCAAACAAGGATCTCGAAGAATCAAGCATCCAACCAACCCCGATATCTTCAAGATGCTAAGTACACGCACCCGTGAAATTCTACTTCAACTTCAAATAAGTAATAATGAATCATCATCCTTGTAGTCACAGTTCATTGCAAACTTTAGCCATTGTCATTTGATAGTGAATCTTGATCAGGACCGTTTAAGCTATACGTGGTGTTTTGAGGATGTAGGCCAAAAATATATATATATATATTTTTTTTTTGGTGTGGTGCGAGTTTGAAATCAACTTGGCTCGAAAAGCAAACCTTTCAAATAGTGAACACGTCATAGCAAAAGTTGATATACTTGTCATCAGTAATCATGTGATACTCATACTTCAACTATATACGTCAAAAGCAATCTTCACATGCAACATACATCACATGCAAACACGTCAACACACATGGATATTAAATTCACATGCAACACACGTATATAAATGTATGAAGATATCACACACTAACAGCAAGCACTTCAAAAACATTCCTTAAATTCACTTCAAATAAAAAGTTCGCTTGTCAGTTGTCAAAAGCTACTTGTTTCAGCTTATATCATCAACTTGAAGATGCTCGACTAATCTTAAAGGCTCGACAAGATCTTTGCTTCGACTAGAACAGCTTGTTCGACTATTCTGCTCTTTCGATTAACAACTCGTTCGACTAGATCACCTTGTTTTGACTATATTGCCCGTTCGACTAGTTACTCCTTCGATCACACCCTAGCTCCTTCGATCACAAAAGCTCCTTCGACTAGATACTCCTTGGTTCGATCAAGTTGTGACTTCGATGAATTTTCTGGTTCGATCAAGGTGAGTCGTTCGATCAAAGTCTTGTGGTTCGATCAAAGGTTCGTTTAATCAAATGTTTTGGTTCGATGAATCCTCCTTCGGTCAAGTAGTCGTTCGACTATAACATGCTTCGACTACAAACATGGTTCGACTAGAAGCTCCTTCGACTAGATGAGCCGTTCGATCACATGAGTCGTTCGACAAGATGCTCCTTCGATCACATCCTCCTTCGACTATATGCTCCTTCGATCTGGTTGAGGCATGCTTCGTTCGACTGTTTAGTCGTTCGACTATTTGGTCGTTCGACTATTTAGTTCGTTCGACTATTTAGATCATTCGACTATTTAGTTCGTTCGACTAAATAGTGGTTCGACTATTTTAGTCGTTCGACTAAATAGTTATTCGATCACCTCAATCTGGCTCGATTGAGTGATGAGCTTCGATGACATGCTGCTTCGATGATAAGGTTGCTTCGATGAAGTTGGTTCGATCAAGAGTTGGTTCAACTAAGTTGTTGCTTCGATGACATGTTGCTCGTTCGATCACAAGTTGCTTCGACTAAACACTCTGATGAACAGTACCGAGCAGAAACACCACAAATCACATATTTTTCACCTCAAAACCCCACGATTCGCCCCTGGTTAGCTCTGATGCCAATTGTAATGATCAAGAAACGTATTCTGGAGGTCGAGGTTGGTGGAAATAAGCCATGGTTTTAGAGAGAGGAAGTAGAGAGAAGGTGGAGAGAAAAACTAGATATTATTGATATGGAAATGAAGTTACACTCTCACACCCCTCAAGTGGAAACTTGAGGGGTATTTATAGGCCTTACATATGAAAAATATTTGAATATTACATTATCAGTCCTTGCGTTATACGCATTCTAGTTGTCTACTCCAATTCACATAAATATCGCTCAGCTTCATTTCTAACAATGAACTTGATTTTTGAATGAAAAATCATACTGCTAACAACCATTTTGAAGGGATTAAGTGTATAACAGACACTTAATCAAGATTTTGGTTTAAATTAACCTCTGGTTGTGTGAGAACCAATGTTTTCAGTTATAAATAACTGCCTGTGTACAGATAAACCCATTCAAAGGGCTTTCTTGACAGGTTTTCCAGCTCGTGGCAGTTGTTGCCTATAACACAAGTGTTAGACTCACATTTGCTCACTGTTCTTTCTATCAGATGTCCTTAGACTTGCTCATTATACTAGAAAGTATAAAATGATAGAAAGTGAGTTGAGTCAGTTACTATCTGACCAACTGAGCCATCAAGACAACACAAAATATCACAATAAGTTTCAAGAGAGAAGTTTTCAAAAGAATTTATTAACTTAGGTGTAAGCCTTTGTTAATGAATTCCAAAACTCTGTCCATCATTAACCTATTATGTCACAACTTGAGCCACCATTTTGCTTGCTCATGTATTGCACTTGTAACTTCCTATGTGCTCAAATTTTCATACCTGAAAATGTTATTCTAAAACAAATAAAACAAAATGCAAAGCATTTGGCTTATAGCAGTATTATCATATGACTAACAGTATGAACCAAACAATCAAAATTTGTACTAGCAGTACAAACTTTTCAATACCAGTACTAATTGATAATGCTAGCAGTACAAATCCAATTTATATACAAAAACACATATTTTTGAAAAACATTAAGGATTAAGCATCCCAATACTTGCTACCAAGTATTGAAACCTTCCAACATCAAAAGCTTTTGTGAAAAGATCTGCAAAGTTGTGACCAGAATCAATTTTAACCACTTGAATCAACTTTTTCTCATTGCAGTCTCTAATAAAATGATGTCTAATTTATATGTTGTTTTGTTTTAGAGTGTTGCACTGGATTTTTAATTAGACAAATTGTGCTACTATTATCAATATATATGACAGTGTTCATGAAATTGTACCCATAGTCAAGAAGTTGATTTTGAAGCCAAAGCACTTGACCACAACAACTTGCAGCAGCTACATATTCAGCTTCAGTTGTTGAAGTAGCCACAATTGTTTGCTTCTTACACTGCCATGAAATGAGTCTACATCCAAGGATTTGACATCCTCTAGTTGTTGAATTTCTGTCCAAGCTTGCACCTGCATAATCACTGTCTGAATATGCTACCAGGTCAAAAGGTGATTCCCTAGAATACCATAGACCCAACCTAGGTTGACCCTTGAGATATCTAAAAATCCTCTTGACTGCTGTTAAGTGAGAAACCTTAGGAGTTAATTGAAATCTTGCACAAGCACAAACAGAGAACATGATATCAGGTCTTGATGATGTGAGATACATCAAAGAGCCTATCATAGATCTGTATGTGTGTACATCCACATTGTCTCCATCTACATCTTTAAGAAGAGGCTTCTCAGAGTCCATTGGTGTGCTTGCTACCTTTGCATCAACAAATTGAAATTTCCTTAGAATCTCTGCTATATACTTATCTTGGTTGATAAATATGCCTTCACTTGATTGCTTAACTTGCAGACCCAAAAAGAAAGTAAGTTCCCCTATGGAAATCATCTGAAACTTATCATGCATAAGTTTCTCAAACTCTAAATACATCTCCTTCCTTGTAGATCCAAAGATGATATCATCCACATACACCTGAACTAGCAAAAGATCTTTCTTGTGCTTCTTGATGAATAATGTCTGATCAATCTTGCCTCTTTCAAATCCATTTTCTATTAAGTAGGAATCCAGTGTTTCATACCATGCCCTTGGAGCCTGATGAAGGCCATAAAGAGCCTTGACAACCTTGTACACCTTGTCTGGATGGTCAGGATCAGTAAAACCTGGAGGTTGTGAGACATAAACCTTTTCTTCAATAGTACCATATAAGAAGGCACTCTTGACATCCATTTGATAAACTGTGAAGCCCATAAATGAAGCATAGGCCAAAAATAGTCTATTGGCTTCAATTCTTGCTACTGGAGCAAAAACCTCTTCATAGTCTATACCTTCCTCTTGTGTGTACCCTTGGGCTACAAGTCTAGCCTTATTTCTTGTCACTATGCCCCTTTCATCCCTTTTGTTCCTGAAAACCCATTTAGTGCCAATTACCCTTACACCTTTGGGTAAATCAACTAGCACCCAAACCTTCTGAATTTTAAATTGGAGAAGCTCCTCTTGCATAGCTTCTACCTAGCTTGAATTATCTAAGGGTTTGAGAACATTCTTGGGTTCTGCTTGTGAGAGGAAACATACAAATAAGCAAGAGTGTGCATCTTCATGCTGCTTTGATGCATAAAGAGCATCAAGTAACCCTTGTTGGTCTGAAGACATAAGTTGATTCCTTGTCTTCACTCCTGATTGTACATCACCAATCACATTGTCCAGGGAGTGGACTTTGTGAATCCTTGTGTGTGGTGTAGAAGGAACTTGATAATGAGGTGGGAGTTTGTTGAAATCCACTTCATCTTCTGAGAATTCTGCTTCATTTGAGACTGATGGGCCAGCAGTAGAAACATTTGGCCTAGCAGTAGAAACATTTGGCCTAGCAGTATCAAGTTGGGTCTCAGCAGTACTATCATCATTAGTACTGTTAACTTGATTCTCTTGTTCCTCAGTTCCATCTTCCTTGTTTTCACCTTCAATCCCTTCTTTAGCTTCATCAGAAGAAGGTTCATCATTTATTGAAGTTGAATCCACACTTGTCCATACTCGCATCATCACATAATCTTGATCTTTCTCTTTTCCTAACCCTGCCTCATTTGTTGCATTATCAGCTTCTGAACCTGAAAAATCATTTGTTTCTACAACAACAGGCATATAGTTCATTGATTGGGTTAGTAACTCAAGATCAAATAGCCATTTGGGACCATCACCTGCTACATTAGATTTGTTTTCTAGAAATTCCACATGCAGGTTTTCCTCAACTCTTCTAGTTCTTGAATTGTATACTCTAAATGCTTTGCTATTGAGAGAATATCCAACCAAGAATCCTTCATCTGCTTTACCATCAAATTTTCCTAGATGGTCTAAGGTATTCAGAATTGTCACATGACATCCAAAAGGTCTAAGAAATCCTATTGCAGGAGTTCTACCTCTAAAAAGCTCATAGGATGTCTTATTGTGAGACTTGACAACCAAAACCCTGTTCTGGACATAGCAAGCGGTAATAACTGCTTCAGCCCAAAAAGTGATAGGCAACTTAGAGTCAGCTAACATGGTTCTAGCAGCTTCTATGAGCCTCCTATTTCTCCTCTCAGCAACTCCATTCTGCTGAGGAGTTCTAGCAACACTAAATTCCCTTTTAATACCTTTTTCTTTGCAAAAATCACCCATAACTCTATTGATCAATCATTGTTTATGCTTCATATGGACTTATTTGGACCTACTTTTGTGAGTAGTATAAAGCATAAAAGATTTTGTCTAGTATTACTGATGACTATAGCAGGTTTACATGGGTTTTCTTTTTAGGTTCTAAGGATGAGACTTCTAGCATTCTTAAAACATTCATCAAACTGAGTTAAAAATCTTGGGCTTACAAGTGGCTTTATGTTGTTTGCCTTTGAGACAAGCAATGCATGTTTGGTCATCTTCAAATCTTTTCTGAGGCAAGCCTCTTACCAAACCATCTTTGACAATTTTATTTATGGTTTTGAAATTAATGTGACCAAGCCTCCTATGCCATTTCATAGATTCATCCAATGTGGCCTTTGCAACAAGACAAGTAAGAGCCTCTTTAGGAACAATCTTCTTCATATTAACACTGTACATGTTGCCCTTTCTTGGAATTTTAAGAAGTACTTGACTTTCATCAGGCATCTTAAAATCAGAAGAAAGCACAAGACATTCAGTGTCAGTAAAAAGAACTTTGTTCTTTTTGTCACACATTTGTGAGACACTAAATAGGTTATACTTAAGCTCTTGCACATAGTACACATCTTCAAAATCCAATTTACCTGTTTTAAGAGTACCTTTACCAGTAATTCTTCCTCCTATTCCTCCTCCAAAGGTAACATATCCTCCATCCAATGATTGAAAGTATGAAAGATAAGACATGTTGCCTGTCATGTGCCTTGAACACCCACTATCTGAATATCCTTGATCTTCATCATCTGCTTGTGAATGTCCCTGCACATAAATAAGGAAATTAGTTTCCTTAGGGAACCCAAGCCATTACTGACTTGAGTTTGCCTCGTGCATCAATGTAATTAAATCTTTTGAGAACAGTTGATGCACCATTGGATTTTAGAGGTCTCCAAATCTAACATGTTGAGGTCTTAACAGCATTAGCCCGCTTTTCCCTAACACCAGTATGAACTGCTTGCCTAGCAGTATGAACTGCTAGCTTTGCAGTTGTATCCTTTAGTTTCCAAATTTGTTTTTGGACCACTGGTTTTGATTGAAAAGGCTTTTGAGCAGTTTTAGATGCATATTTGTAAGTTGTTTTTGCATTTTGAACTGCTTGTTTTGGGTAAACAGTCTTAAATGGTCTAGCAGTACTAACTGCTTGTCTAGCAGTAGGAACTTGTTTTGGTCCAGACTTTAATGAAACTGCTCTGGGTGTTGTTCTAGTAAAATTAGAGTGACTTTTAGTTGTATGCCTTTTTAAATTCACCCTATGGTTTGAATACCCAGATACCCTTAGGTTGCAGAAGGCTGCAAGATGGTCAAAATCTCCACAAACGAAACAAGCTTTGTTATAGAAGACAAAGTCATCACCTAGTTGGTGAGACTTGAGGTCATTCCAATTTCTTTGGTTACCTCTGGACTTGTTTGTGGTTCTATATTGCTCACAATATCTTACTGGTTGCCTAACATGTTTAACATTTGTTTTAGGCCTAACAATATCATTTTTGACTAACTTAGGAACACTTGTTCCTGCTTTCTTAACAACATCAGGTTTAGACATAACCTGTTCTTCCTCATCATCATCAGATTTCCAGTCCTCAATGATTGGACCATCTGATTTTCTACCAGAGGACACCTTGTCCTCAGGAAGTGAAGTATTACTTACACTTTCACTTACTTTTATAGGTTCATCAACAACTACATTTGCTTTTGGTTGAACACCATATTCTAATATAGGTTGTTGAAATTCAGACAAGTCTGTTTGTTCTAGGTCTATCCCTGGGAGTGCAGGGATTCCTCTGTAAGGAGGTGGGACATTCTTATATCCTAACCCAGACTTGGCTTTGTTGATCACTTGACATTCAATTATTTTGTTCACACCTTTAGAGGCATATTCTAATGTTTCTACACTTAATTGAATGTTTTCTTTAGCCTTCTTAATCCTATCTAACTCAGCTTTCAAATTATTAATTTCAACATTTTGAATTAGTATTTCCCTGTTAAGAAGGATTTTGGCATCAGTAAAAGTAGCTTCATTGATCTTATTGTGTATGATCTGCTCCTCTAGGACAGCTAAACCTCTCTTATGATTTGCTAAGTTATGAATCGTTTTGGTTAGTTCTATCCTTAGATCATCATAATGTTTTCTTAAAGTTTCTGGTTCTTTAAGAGCAGTGCAAGTATTAGAACAAACTTTATCATTTTGTACCTCAGTAGCAGAGAAGGCCATGAGTGCCATCTGAGTAGTAGCTTCTTCTTCATCTGCCATGAAACTCCAATCAAATCCTAAGCCATCAATAGCTACCATAGCTTTTGAATTTGGCTCTGTAACCTCCGCTTCTTTGGACATGATTCCAAAACATTTGCTTTTGCCATCCTGATGCCTTGGTCTTCTACATTCCTGTTGATGCAAATAATGTTCTAAAAACGTTATTTATATCTTTCGATTACTTTACGTTTTGAGGATGACAAAATGTGAAATAACGTTACGTTAAAATTAACGTAAACAAGTTTTTAATCGGAAGATCCCGTTTCTACGCAAATCACTCTAGAACAAATTTACAACTTGACAAATGATCAAAGAAGTGAATTTGTATTTTAAGACTTCACATTTTAATGTGACAAAACATTTTTTCAAAAATACACATGACAAATTATTTTTGAATTATTAAGAAATGTTCTAATGGAAAAATAAGTTTGAAAATCACAACAGCTATTTTCCCCCCCAAAATCAGCTCCAAACTTCCCCAAATAAGTTTTCACCAGAAAAGACAAAATTTGGAGCGTCCTTGTCTGGGACGGCTCCACGGTTCCACTAAATTTAGTGGAGTCATGGTGCATTTAGTGGAGCCGTCCATACAAAATTTTCTGTAACGTTCAGATTTTTCTTGCCTATAAAAACCAACCCCATTCACAGTTTTTAGGCATCCTTACACACACAAAACTTTCTGAGTTGAATACTCCCTTCACACTTTCTTTCTTTGATCATTTAGATTAGTTTTTTTCTTTTGTTCAAGAGTGATCCAATCATCCTCCAAGTGATCCTCTTCATTCCTCTTCACTAGCAAGAGAAGAACACAAGTATCCAAGTTGATACAAGGTGTTATCATTCCTCTTCACTAGCAAGAGAAGAACACAAGTATCCAAGTTGATACAAGGTGTTATCACAAGTATCCAAGTTGATACAAGGTGTTATCATTCCTCTTCATTAGCAAGAGAAGAACTCAAAGTATTCAAGAAGATACAAGAGTTGTAGTTGTTAGGTTTTTGTAACACTTGTTACATCCGTGTTGTATCTTAGCATACATCAAGATTATCTTTCTTTTGTGAGAGTGTGAGTGAAGATCATTGTGATCTTAAGAGATAGTGAAGATCTCTTAAAGCCATTGGGCTTGTGTGTGAGTGATCAAAGGATCTAGAGTAGTTAGATTGAGTAGAGTGAAGTGAGAGTTGATCTTTGTGATCGTGTTGAGATCTTGGTGATCTCTTGTAGCCATTGGGCTTGAGTGATTGGTCACGTGGACCTTGGTAGATTGGTGCTAGCTAAGATTAGCACTCGACATCTAGCTTAGTGTCGGTAATAAGATAAGCGACGTGTATGGTTTTCTCCGCCTGAAGGGAGGTTGTTGACATAGTGGTTGAAACTCTCGAGTGTGATACTCGGGGAGTGGAGTAGGGCGAAGAAGAGCTTCGTAGCCGAACCACTATAAATCCTTTGTCTCGGTCTGATCTTTCCAACTCTACTCTTTACTTTTATTATTTAGCATTAGTTAGTTTAGTGTGCGGTTCATATTAGTGTTGATTGATTACACATAGAGTTCGAATCAAAGTTTCCAATAGCTAACTTTTAAAACAAGATTTTTAATAGAACTTAAAACCCGCAAACTATTCAACCCCCCTTCTAGTTTCCCACAATTGGTATCAGGAGCCACGTCAGTCAAGATTTTAAAGTATATTGTATTTTGAAACTTGAATCGATCAATGGATTCAGACAAATATCTAGAAGGGCAATCTATGCAAAGACCACCACTTTTCGAAACCGATTGTTTTATTTATTGGAAAACAAGATTCGAAACGTATTTGAAATCAAAAGACATTGATCTTTGGCATGTTATTACCGAGGTTAACTTTCAACCTATTCAAAAGAATCCAGAAACTAAAAAGGATGAAATAGTTTCTTATGATAAACAAAGTGATGAACTTAAAAGGAAATTAGCCAAAAATAATGAGGCTAAAATGATGATTTATAATGCTTTGCCTAAAAAGGAATTTGAAAGAATTTTCATGTGTAATACGGCAAAAGATATTTGGAAAACTTTGTTAGCCACACACCAAGGTAATAACCAAGTCAAAGAGAACAAGATAGATCTTCTTGTTCAACAATATGAACAATTTTCCATTACGGAAGATGAGTCAATAGATAATGCTTTTGCTAGATTCAATACTATTATTACTAGTCTTAAAGCTCTTGATGAAGGTTACTCTAGCAAGAATTATGTTAGGAAGTTTCTTAGGGCTCTACATCCTAAATGGAGAGCAAAGGTTACCGCCATAGAAGAGTCAAAGGACTTGGCGACGTTGTCACTCGATGAACTCATAGGAAACTTGAAAGTTCACGAGATGATAATTAAGAAAGACTCCGATATAGTCAAAGGCAAAAGCGAGACAGTTAGATCTCTAGCATTGAAAGCCAAGAAGGAGTCTAGTGATGAGGAATGTTCAAGTTCCGATAGTGAAGATGAGGAATATGCATTAGCGGTTAGGGACTTTAAAAAGTTTTTTAGGAGAAGAGGTAGGTTCGTTAGGCAACCTCGTGATGAGAAGAAGACATCACAAAAGAACCATGTTGAAAAGAAAGGGACAAGTGATAGGAAATGCTTTAGATGCGGAGATCCTAATCACCTCATAGGAGAGTGTCCCAAACCACCGAAATTCAACAACCAACGAGCTTTAATAGGAGGCTCCTGGAGTGATAGCGGCGACGATGAAGAAAAGAAGCCCAAGTACGAAACATGTCTAATGGCTCATGCTTCTAATGAGGTACGTTACGACTACCTTGATTTTATAGATGACAACTCGTCAATAGATGATAACATACTAAATGACGAACATAATAATCTATGCAAAATTGTTTCAAAAATGTTAATTAGAAACAAATCACTAAAATCAAAATTGCATGAACTTGAAGTAGAAATTTTAGAACTAAAGGAACAAGTCAAAAGACTTAAAAGAAATAAAGAAGTAGACATAGATTGTGAATCATGTATAAATCTTCGAGTAGAAAATGAAAAGCTCAAGGAAAATGCAATTAGGATAATTAGGTTTAAAAAGGAAACAGAAAATGCGTCAACAAATAAAACAAATCAAGTAAAATCTGTCAAACCCACGAAGTCTGTCAAATCCCCAGACGGCACCACTAAAGGTACCAACGGTACCATTAAATTTAACGGAACTGTAGTACCGTCTGGCACTGGAGACAGAACTGAGTCAAATTTCAAGAACAAATTAGGTCCTAAGCCAACTCACGTAGTTGTAAATGGTACAAAGGTCTCTATTGGTAGTATAAAGGAAGTCAAAAGATTTTACAAACCTATGTCAAACCCCAGACCTGGATTTGTAAAACCCAACACTAGATCTAAGACTCCTCCACCTAGAAAAACAAACACTCTCGAACCTCGGTCAAGAACTCCTTTACCGAGACGTAACTCTAGAAGACAAAGTTTTTCAAGTAACTATCCCGTAACATGGAATGACCGTCAACTACAAAGTTACTTGCCATGGGAAATTTTCCCTCCGTTCCAACATCCTAACCACATGCAAGTAATGCATGGGATGTTTAATGCTAACCACTTTGGACCCATGAGATATTGGGGACCAAATGTTTGAATGTTTGTCTTATGCAATAGATATGCTTAGGAATTGACTTGGAGCCTGACGAATGGGTCAAGGATAGTGGATGTACTAACCACATGACGGGCAACCGAAGCCTATTCTCATCAAACAAGGCATACAATGGAGGTAATGTCACTTTCGGTAGCAAACTTAAAGGCAACATTATAAGCAAAGGTACGATTACTCAAGACTCTCTCACTATTAGAAATGTTGAGCACGTAGATAATTTAGGATTTAACTTACTTAGCATTAGTCAAATGGTAGATAATAAGTGTAGAGTTATATTCTCCGAAGAGGGTAGTGAGATTATTAAGAATGGCAAAACCATAGGCAAAGGAGTTAGGAAAAATGGCTTATTTGTCATGAAGTTAGGAAATAAGCCTCAAGATAAGATTTGTCTAGCAACCATAGATGATAATACCACTTTGTGGCATAGGAGACTAGGTCATGCCAATATGCGTTTAATACAATCATTGGCATCTAAGGAACTAGTTAGAAACTTACCTAAGATTAAGTTTGACAAACATTTTTGTGACGCTTGTAAAGTTGGAAAACAAGCTCATTCTAGTCACAAAGCTAAGAATATGGTCTCAACCTCTAGATGCCTAGAACTTCTTCACATGGACTTATTCGGTCCATCCGCCATACGGAGCTACGAAGGAAATCACTACACCTTAGTAATAGTTGATGACTATTCTAGGTATACTTGGACTAGGTTTCTTAAGAATAAGACACAAGCTTTTGAGGAATTTGAAATCTTTAGTAAGAATGTTCAAAATCAACTAGGATGTACAATAGTTTCTATTAGGACGGATCATGGTCGGGAATTTGATAATGAAGTGCAATTCGGAGCATATTGTGATGCTAATGGTATTACTCACAATTTCTCAGCTCCACGCACTCCTCAATCAAATGGGCTAGTTAAGCGAAAAAATCGTACTCTACAAGAAATGAGTAGAACGATGTTGAATGAACAATCAATTCCGCAAAAGTTTTGGTGTAACGCGGTGGATACCTCAACTTACATTCTTAATAGGATTCTAATTAGACCTATCTTAGGAAAAACCCCATATGAAATCATGAAAGGTAGAAAACCTACTCTTGATTACTTTAGAGTGTTTGGAAGCAAGTGCTTCATACTAAACACTAAAGATTATCTCACCAAGTTTGACCCAAAGTCTTACGAAGGTGTATTCCTAGGTTACTCCCAAAATAGTAAAGCCTATGTTGTCCTAAATAGAGAAACCATGAAAGTCGAAGAATCACTCAACGTGACATTCGATGAAAGTCCTCCACAAACTAAGACATCACCCTTGGTGGATGATGACTTAGATGAGGACGAAGCCATTAAGGTTAATGGCAAGAAAACCTTAGAAGATGACATTAAGGATGAAAGTTGGATAGTTGCCATGCAAGAAGAACTTAATCAATTCACCGCAAACCAAGTTTGGGATTTAGTACCTCTTCCTAAAAATCAAACAATCATAGGAACTAAGTGGGTGTTTAGGAATAAACTCGACGAAAATGGCGTCGTAGTTAGGAATAAGGCAAGGTTGGTAGCACAAGGCTATAACCAACAAGAGGGAATAGATTATGATGAAACCTATGCACCCGTAGCTAGATTAGAATCAATTAGAATACTCCTTGCCTATGCTTGTGCCTTAGACTTTAAACTATACCAAATGGACGTGAAGAGTCTGTTCCTTAATGGTTATATCAACGAGGAGGTGTATGTTGCACAACCTCCGGGATTCGTTGATTTCGAATATCTGAATCATGTTTATAAACTCAAGAAAGCACTCTATGGTCTTAAGCAAGCTCCTAAAGCTTGGTATGATAGACTGAAAGCTTTCTTGATTGAACATGAATACACCATGGGAAAGGTTGATAACACACTCTTCACAAAGAAAAAAGATTCACATCTCATCATTGTTCAAATATATGTCGACGACATTATATTCGGATCAACTTGTCTAGAGATGTGCTATGATTTCTCTAAGATCATGCATGACGAGTTTGAGATGAGCATGATGGGCGAATTAAATTTCTTCCTTGGTCTACAAATTAAACAAATGGAAGATGGCATCTTCTTTAATCAAGCTAAGTATAGTAAAGAGATGCTTAAGAAGTTTAGTTTAGAAGAGTCTAAGCCTATGAAAACTCCCATGTCCACTAAAATAAAACTCACGAAAGATGAAGAAGGTGAGTCAGTGGATAGCACTAAGTATAGAGGTATGATAGGAAGTTTACTATACCTCACGGCAAGTAGGCCCGACATCATGTTTAGTGTCTGCCTTTGTGCTCGCTTCCAAGAGGATCCCAAAACCTCTCACCTTGAAGCGGTTAAGCGTATCTTCCGATACATTAAAGGTACTATACACTTGGGATTATTCTATCCCAAGGGGACCGGTGTAGAAACTGTTGTCTATGCTGACTCTGATCATGCGGGAGATTATGTGGATCAAAAAAGTACGAGTGGCGTTTGTACCTTCATGGGTTGTTGCATAACTTCTTGGTTCTCCAAGAAACAAACGGCTCTTGCTATCTCCACGACCGAAGCCGAGTACGTAAGCGCCAAAAAGGCATGTCAACAAGCACTATGGATGAAACAAGCTCTTATAGACTATGACATCCATTTAGATGACGTCCCCATTATGTGTGATAATAAAGGTGCTATTGACTTGAGCAAAAACCCCGTTCAACACTCCCGTACTAAACACATTGAAATTCGCCACCACTTTCTTCGCGATAATGTTCAGAAATGAAATATTTCTATTGAGAAAGTTCCTTCTCAGGACAATATCACAGACATCTTAACCAAACCTCTCAAACGAGAATCCTTTAACTACCTCCGTCTAGGTCTAGGAATGATGGAACATATTCCATAAATCTCATGACTCTTGAAGTCATCTCGCGAGTCTCGTTTATTCTAGTTTAGGTTTCCTTAGTCAAAAGAATTTGTTAGGTACAAATTCTTTCCTCGTGTCAATAGGTCTCACTAAAACAGCGAGACTTATTCGTCAAAAATCAAAATGGGACAGAAAACAGTCCCAGCAGATCACGGCTCCACTAAATGTGGCACGGCACTGTTAAATTTAATGGTACCGTGGAACCGTGCATCTGGTACATCACGTATTTCAATCCCTTTTTCCCACATCACTTATTTCAAACATCATCAACTTCTCCAACTGTTGTTGTAACCTAACCTCACAATCCAAAACTCCACTACACTTCTTCAAGATCATATTCAAGACATTGATTTTCAAGATTATCAATCACCTCTACCCTTTCAACATAAAGTGTAAGTTATCTTACTCTAATTTTCTTTAATTTTGAGTCTAGGGTTTGCTCATTGATGAAAAATGAATTGGGGCTTTTCAAATAAACTTTCAAATTGAAGTCATCAACACTAAGACTTTTGAAAATCTTTGGTGTCAAAGACATTGAAGTCACCAAACACCCCAATTCTAGTATTTTCAAAATTTCATGAAATTAGGACCATGAAATGTTTTTTGTGCATTGTTGATGCAAACTAAAAACACATTTTCATGCATACATGATCTCACGAATACTGATCGAATTACATAATCAATATGTATTTTTCGACATATTTGTTTGAGCAAAAGTAAAATTAGGAGTGTTTGGGTAATCTCATTATTTTCTTTCGAGTCGAGATTACCGCACCTCCACATATTTTGCATATAGGCACACACTAGGCATGTGTTTAAAGCAACTATTCTTTGCTCTAATTTTTCCTAAAAATTTCTTTTTATATAGGAAACAAAAATGTCTCATGAATATGATTTTGATCATCTCCTAACCAATACCTACACACCCGAAATCTCTCGTGAACCCACAACACCCGGTAACCACATTCGTGCCTATGTCAATCTTGAAACCCGTCGGTTTCATGAAGGCCGTGTCATTGATCCGTCCCTAGTTTACCATCGGGACATCAACACTTCCTTTAGAGCTATAGGATTCAATTGTTTACTCCACATCAACGAGCACATTTGTCCTCGTTTTGTGTTGGAATTCTTTCGACAAGTTGAACTCGTACGTAACGAGGATCAATCCTTGTCACTTTGGTTTTGGGTCCAAAATTTCAAATTCGTCCTAACTCTTGAGCAATTAGCTCAAATCCTCCGAATACCCAATCATGGGCAATGTGCCTATATTGAAGATTGGTGTCTTGAGTCTCTCTTTCACTATCGTGAGGAGAATAGTCTGTACTGTTCATACATACCCTCTCCAAATGAACTAACCAAACTCATATGTACTTATAAGTACCCCTCTTTCCCTAATCCAACGAAAATACGTTTGGAAGAGGTTCGTCATGAACTACTTTCTTGGGCAGTCATCCTGCGAGAAAATGTTCTAAGTCTTACAGGAAATCGTGAGCAACTCTCGGCGTGTTGTTCTCATATGATTTACTGTCTCCTAACCCAACAACCATACAATCTCGCTTACTTCTTCGCTAAGCGAATTGTTCATCTCAAGGGTAACAAGAATAAATTGATACCCTATGGGATGTTCCTAACCCGTCTCTATCACAATTTCATGAACCTATACCCTTACCTTACCGGCCCTCAATACTCACTTGTCAAACCCATCATGAAACCCATAAACGAGTCACATGTCTCATCAATCCTCATTTCCGAATCCTCCACCCATTATGCACCCTTTAATGACCCAAATCATGACAATGAGACACACGCTCAAGACAAGAGTGTGCCAAGAATGGGGGAATGCTCAAGTCATAAGCAGTCTTGAAGAGATTTACATCACTTAATAGGATTTATCTATGAATCAATGCTAATTGTTTTCTTGCATGCTTAACTATCTCTTTGCATAATTAATCTATGTGATATTTGGATGATAGCTTATTTTGTCTCTTATAATTAAATACTTATGATTATCTTAGGAAACTACATGATAATCTTTATATGCTAGTTGTAGCTTAATATGGGATATTTTAGGTAAATAAATACCTAGTGAGTTGAGGCACTATCATTTCCAGGAACTAGTTCCCCTAGAAAACATCCCCCAAGCTGCCCAGAACTAGCCTGCACAGAAATTTTCGTGACAACAGTGTCACGGTACCACTAAATAGGGACGGTACCGTTAAATTTAACGGTACCGTGGGTCATTTAGAGGAACCGTGTCCCTGTTTGACGGATTTTTACTGTTCCTCCTAAAAACCTTGCAACCCTAACCTCAAACCTGCAAATTTTGCAACCTCACACACACCCTAAGATTCCCTTGCTACACCATAGGACACTCCTATCAATTTTAATTCAAATCTCACCCATCTTGCCTATATAAAGCCTCACCTTGCAAGCTTATCTTGCACTTCATCTTCAACCTCCCATCACACACATCCATGGCTTCCACCCAAGGATCCACTTCTCACATTTCCAAGAAACCTAGAATCACCGTGAAACCACCTTCAAAACCACTCTTTGTAGATCTTACAAAAGATGATGAAGCAATGACACCACCTTCCCAAGCTACTCCATACTCACCATCACCTCCTAATGCACCCTCTAAAACATCCTCTTCCTACACAACATCTTCATCATCCTTCCACACCACATCATCAATGGAGTACACACTATCCCCCATAACTCCATTGGACTATGCCATGCCAACTCCATCTCCAAAAAACTCACCACAATCACCCTCTCCTATCATGGCACAACCCATTCAACCTCATCCCTTTGATTTTCATAGTGCTAATTGCCTATGTTGTCTCCATAACCGTAATCTCATCTTCTTCTTAAGAGACGAGATTCATTTCATGTTCTCCTTTATAGAACATCTCTTAACACTACCACCACCCCAAATGATGCCACAATCTCCACCACCTCCTAACCCAAACAACTAAACATGACTTTGTTTAGTGTTTCAACAATAACTCTTTAGGACCCTTTCGGGAAATGAAGCTTGCCTCTAGTCATTAGGGATTTATGCTTATCATTGTCTCTTTTATGTTTATCATGAAGTCATACCTATGTATGACATTTCTTTTCTTTTTATGAATGAATGGGCTTTTATGAGGGTTATCTCTTTTTATCTTTTATTTTTAGCTACTTAGCTATCTTTTTTTATGTTTGGATATTTGTCTTAAGTGCTACTTGTTAGATATTGTACATGTGTTATCTAACTTTGTTTTGTAGCATACAACATTGCTCGATTCCTTCGTGTTCTCCAAATGAGGGGGAGTATACATCAAGGGGTAGCCTTTGTCACCTTTTTGATTCGACAAAAAGGGGGAGAAATGGGAGTAAACTCATTAAAAACTTGTTAAAACTAATTTTAACTTAAAATGAGTTTATATTTTCTCATCATTAAAAAGGGGGAGATTGTTGATGCAAATAATGTTCTAAAAACGTTATTTATGTCTTTCGATTACTTCACGTTTTGAAGATGACAAAATGTGAAATCACATTACGTTAAAATTAACGTAAACAAGTTTTTAATCGGAAGATCCCGTTTCTACGCAAATCACTCTAGAAAAAATTTACAACTTGACAAATAATCAAAGAAGTGAATTTGTATTTTGAGACTTCACATTTTATTGTGACAAAACATTTTTTTCAAAAATACATATGACAAATTATTTTTGAATTATTAAGAAATGTTTTAATGGAAAAATAAGTTTGAAAATCACAACAGCTATTTTTCCCTCCAAACTTCCCCAAATAAGTTTTCACCAGAAAATACAAAATTTGGAGCGTCCTCGTCTGGGACGGCTCCACGGTTCCACTAAATTTAGTGGAGCCGTGGTGCATTTAGTGGAGCCATCAGTACAAAATTTTCTGTAACGTTCAGATTTTTCTTGCCTATAAAAACCAACCCCATTCACAGTTTTTAGGCATCCTTACACACACAAAACTTTCTGAGTTGAATACTCTCTTCACACTTTCTTTCTTTGATCATTTAGATTAGTTTTTTTCTTTTGTTCAAGAGTGATCCAATCATCCTCCAAGTGATCCTCTTCATTCCTCTTAACTAGCAAGAGAAGAACACAAGTATCCAAGTTGATACAAGGTGTTATCATTCCTCTTCACTAGCAAGAGAAGAACACAAGTAACCAAGTTGATACAAGGTGTTATCATTCCTCTTCATTAGCAAGAGAAGAACTCAAAGTATTCAAGAAGATACAAGAGTTGTAGTTGTTAGGTTTTTGTAACACTTGTTACATCCTTGTTGTATCTTAGTATACATCAAGATTATCTTTCTTTTGTGAGAGTGTGTGTAACAACCGTGATTTTAGCAGGTTAGTCTGACTAATGGTCTCAACCTATCTAACTTTTGTTTGGTGTGTATTATGTGTTATATGTGGTATATATGTGGTATATGAGCGGTATATGTAAGTGTGTTAGCACTAAATCCCTTGGTGTGAGGTTTTTGTCACGTTTGAGTAGCGTTGAATTTTAGGATAAGTTCATTTTGATCGCCTTGGTGGTGTATAAATGACTTGTGTAGTTTTGGTGTTTTGTGATTTTTTGTAACAAGTCTCCGTTCAAATATTTGAGCATTAGTAAGTTACGTGGAGGTTGTTTTTATATGATTATATTAAATATAAGTGTGAAAATCTATTTTTGGAAACTTTATTTTGAAAATGATATTTTTCTGGGTTGTCGTAAAAACGAAAGTTTATCGCGTAAGGTGTTAAATTCAGTATAGGGTTTTTATAAAATATCAAGAGTACAAGGTTTTAAGTGTAATAATTAAATTTAATAAAAAAATAATAATAAAAATATATATAATAATAAGGGGCGGCCGAAAACTAGGATAATAGGGGATTTAGGAAACCAAATTCGATACCAAGTACACTTACCTAATTAATAGTTATCTAGAATAATTCATACAGCCCTATAAATACAAAACCAAAACCCTCCCATTCTCCCTATTGTGAAAATCGGCCAGAAGCAAGAACCAAGGAGAAGTGAAATTATTTTTAGGGTTTTTATCTTTCAAGAATTAAGGTAAATCTTTAATACTTATGCTTAATAAATTTTGATTATTCATGTAGCAATAATATGATGGATTAGGGTTTATGTTAAAATCTATAAATTATTATTATAAAACATGTTGGGATCATTAATTAGAAATATTATGTTGATTGGTGAAGAGATTAGGGTTTAAAACTTGATAATTAATGAGTTAAGATTCTAACAGAATATTAACACTGTAGAGATTCGATGATATTTAATAGATGAAGATGAGTTAGATCACGAATTTTATGTCTAAATTGTATTTCAGAGAAAGAGCTTTCCAAAAAGTACGGCCACGTGTGTTTTCAAGGTTGAAAAGTCAGTCAAACGAATTTTATGAGTTAAGGTGTCAAAACAGTTAAACCGGGACAGATTTAGGTTAGAAGTATGGAGATCAAAAGTGGTTTAAAAGTGTATTTTGGGTTAGCCCTTATGGGGGAATTTATTTCTATATTATGTTTGAGTTCCACGCGAAAATTGGACGATAATAAGATGTAAAAGTATGTCTACTAGGTCAAAACTTTTTGGTGTGCGTTCAGATCTGAATCTGGATAGTTGTCATGTTTGATTTTTCATTGGGTACATGTGTGTGTTTTTAATGCATGGCCTTCTGGGAGAAGCTTTTATGCTTATGAAGGATCATGGTGAATTTTTGATGTGAGTTGTGGATGATTTTTGGTCGTGATTTTATGTGAGTGAAATACCCTAAAAATCTGCGTTTTCTGGAAAAGTTTATCAAAGGGATTTAGTGAGTATAAGTGTTTGGTAGTGATTAGTATGGAGTCTAGGTAATCCATGGTGGGTTATATGAACCTTAGACATCCATCATATATGTGTTACATGGACTATAGCTTTTAGCTTGGTCGCGTATAATGTGGTATTGTTTTGTTTGTATAGATTTGTGTGTGGATAATTTGGAAGCTGCAAGGTTGAGGTGAGTTCATAGTCCCATTTTTAACTTTGTTTTAACTTGGGATGGAGATGATGCTTGTGATAAATTATTTTGAGTTACTGTGATTATGTGGTTATAAAATGCATGGACTTGTAATGGTTATTATATGTATACTGCTTGTTGTGTGGTGATTCTGTGTGGTCCATTTGGAGGGTAGCTTTGCTCCCATTATTCCATTTGGAGAGTAGCAAGTCCTAGTGGCTCTACTCACTATTATTCTGCGTGGTCCGGCCGGAGGGTATTAATTTACCCATTATCTTGGATCGGTGGGCGCGTTCCGTCCCAATTGTGGTGGTATTTGGATCGGTGGGCACGTTCCGTCCCAATTTATACTTGGATCGGTGGGCACGTTCCGTCCCAATTGCATGCTAGTTGTGTGATAACTATTTTTATTGTCCTGCTATGTTTTGTAATCACAGTGAACTATTATCGGAGAAATATTTTGTGTGTCTTAAACCTATGAATCTCACCAACATTATGTTGACATTTTTAAGCATCATTTTCAGGTGAGCATTCTAAGGCTAAGGTAGAAGGACGTGACTAGAAGAGACTAGTTTGCATTTGAGGATGACTATTTTTAAGTTTTAATTGGAATAAGTTGGATTTTTGTTTGCGATACTTGAACGTCTTTCATTTTTACTTTATGTTTTAATGAAGATACCTTTGGAGATTGTTTTTGGTTATTTTATTTTGGGGTATCGTTACGACACTTTGTGTCTGTACTTTGCTCTATCTATTTGCATGTAGTAATTCTCTATATAGACGCCATGTGTTGTGATGATATCCATGATGTTGCACTCGCGTTTCCGCCATTGGCAAGGTGTGACAGATTGGTATAAGAGACTTGGTTATAGAGAAGTAGGTGGTTGAACCTAGACGATAACCTAGGAGTCCCTCATATAGTTGCATTTAGGGCCTATGTGTGAGTATGGTATTTTACGTGTTTATTCTTCTTGAGTTTATGGGTAGTTTTGTTGAGTTTTGAACGTCTATTGGACCCTCGTACTTAGTATCTTACGTGACACTTTTAGCATGGCACCTCTCGCACGTAGCAAGCTTCGTTGGGCAATTGTTGTCGCTACTGGGTGCAAGAGGATTGGTAGCTTGAGGCGAGTTAGCAAGAGGATTTTGATTCCTGCGAGCATGTGCCCATGTCTGATCGAGGAAAAGATGACCTTAGTGAACGTGGGTGGAACGGAGATAGAAATGTACGAGACAAAGGTGACGAATAAAGACGGCTACATTATTAGGTACCTTGGAAAGTGCCCCAAATTCCTAGAAAGTGGGGAAGGGGTTTGGACTGGGCCTCGTGAATTGTATGGGTTTGTGGATCGCATAGAGGAGGAAGGAAGGAATCCCGAGAGTGGCTTTGCTAGTCGTCCACTACCACAGCCCAAGGGAAACCGAAATGGATGGCTAAGTGAGGAAGACGAAGTGGATTCAGATCTGGAATCCACCGCGAGTAACACGATTTAAGTGTAGGGATAGAGCTCGAGCCACGTGCGACATTTTTGTTTAGCGTTATGTTTTGGATCTCTTTTGTGGTCTTTTGATGTTGGTATTGTGTTGGAATATGGATTCCGTTGGATTTTGGGATTTTTCCCAAGTAATTTATAATAAGGCTTGAGCGGGTTTGAATATTTTATATATGTGATATATGATTTATTCTGAGTTTGTGTATGTGTTATTGTGAGGTGTTATTATTGTTAGGTGTGGTATTGGAAGCGAGTACACATGTGAAAGGATACATCTATAATTATGGGTGGCCAACATAATTATACATGTATCACGACACATGTGGACTTATGGCCAATACTACGTTGACCAATGACGACATGCTTACGTGTAGTAGGATTAGATTTAATTGTGATATTTGTGTAAACGGTCCCATTTGATGAGGAGTACTTGTGTTACTCCCATTTGATGGGGAGTACTTGTGATAAGTATGAATGTGTATTCGTAGACTTCATGAACGGCGCCTAATGGTCATTATGCTACTACTTTATTTGATACGGGTGCGGATTACTGCTTTGTGTCCACTGAATTTGCTAAGTTGCTGAATGTTGAACCTAGTGAACTTAGGTCTAGTATTGTGATTGAGATAGCTAGCGGTAGGGAAGTAGAGGTTGACAAGGTTAGTCGTAGGTGTACCATAGTGTTAGAGGGCATTCCGTTTATGATAGATTTGATACCTTTTGGGCATGGAAGTTTCAAGGTGGTGATAGGGATGAGCTGGTTGTCTAAGCATAGGGCCGAGGTTATATGCCATGAAAAGGTAGTTTGTATACCTTTAGAGAGTGGCATTATACTTCGGATACAAGGAGAATGCTTAGGGAAGGACTTGAAAACCCTTAAGACTGCAAAGGCTAAAGAACTTAAGTTAGAGGAGATTCCGGTGGTATGTAAGTTTCCTGGCGTTTTTCTTGAGGACTTGTCCGGATTGCCTCCAATCCGTCAAGTTGAATTCCGTATTGAGTTGATTCCTGGAGCGGCACCTGTGGCGAAATCCCCATATCGCTTGGCACCCTCTGAGATGCAGGAGTTGGCAGTGCAGTTGCAAGAACTTTAGGATAAAGGGTTTATCCGACCTAGTCACTCTCCGTGGGGAGCACCTGTGTTATTTGTTAAGAAGAAGGGTGGTTCATTCCGGATGTGTATTGACTATCGGGAATTGAACAAGTTAACTGTTAAGAATCGGTATCCTCTTCCTCGAATCGATGATCTCTTTGATCAGCTACAAGGTTCTCGATTTTTCTCGAAGATAGATCTACGTTCAGAGTATCATCAGTTGAGAGTGCATGAGGAGGATATTCCGAAGACTGCTTTTAGGACTCGTTTTGGACACTTTGAGTTCACGGTTATGCCTTTTGGGTTGACAAATGCACCTGCGGTATTCATGGATTTGATGAATCGCGTTTGCAAGCCTTACTTGGATAAATTCGTGATTGTGTTCATAGACGACATTCTAATTTACTCTAGGACGAAGGAGGAGCATGGAGAACATCTGAGGTTGATCCTTGGATTACTGGAGAAAGAGAGGTTGTACGCCAAGTTCTCAAAATGTGAGTTTTGGCTTGAGGAGGTACATTTTCTTGGACATGTGGTAAATAGTGAGGGAATACATGTAGACCCTAGTAAGATAGAAGCGGTTAAGAACTGGAAGGCTCCTACGACGCCGTCTGAAATACGCTCGTTCTTAGGATTGGCGGGGTATTACCGAAGATTTATAGCGAATTTTTTGAAAATCGCTAAACCCCTCACTTTATTGACTTAGAAGAACAAGAAGTATGTTTGGAGAGAAGAACAAGAGGTGGCTTTCCAGTCACTAAAGGATAGTTTGTGTAATGCATCTATTCTGACGTTACCTGATGGGCCAGATGATTTTGTTGTGTATTGTGATGCGTCGAATCAAGGATTTGGGTGTGTACTAATGCAGAGTGGTAAGGTGATAGCTTATGCATCACGACAACTCAAGATCCATGAGAAGAATTACACTACTCATGATTTAGAGCTTGGTGCGGTAGTATTTGCTCTCAAGAATTGGAGGCATTATCTGTAGGGCACGAAGAGCGTTGTCTACACAGATCATAAGAGTCTTCAGCATATCTTCAGTCAGAAGGAGCTGAATATGCGACAAAGAAGGTGGATTGAATTTTTTAGTGATTATGATTGCAAGATCTGCTATCATCCTGGAAAGGCAAATGTGGTAGCTGATGCCTTAAGTAGGAAGGAAAGGATTAAGCCTAAGCGTGTACGAGCGATGTGCATGACATTGCAGTCGGGAATTAAGGGTAAGATATTGGCAGCGCAAGAGGAAGCTCTTAAGGATGAGAATTCGACTGTTGAGATGTTGCGGGGGTTGGATCAACAAATGGAGAAAAAGGAGGATGGTGGACGATATTTCTAAGATAGAATATGGGTTCCATCGGTAGGAGGTGTAAAGAAGTTGATCATGGATGAGGCTTATAGGACGAGATACTCGATTCATCCGGGATCGGATAAGATGTATTATGATCTTAGAGATGCTTACTGGTGGCCGGGAATGAAGAGGGAAATAGCTGAATATGTTAGCCAATGCTTGACTTGTTTGAAGGTTAAGGCGGAACATCAGAAACCCTCTGGGTTTTTACAACAACCGCCGATTCCTAAGTGGAAATGGGAGAGAATAACAATGGATTTTATTACTAAGTTTCCTAGAACAAGTAATGGACATGACACGATATGGGTCATAGTGGACAGGCTGACGAAGTCTGCACATTTTCTGGCCATTTGTGAGGATTATAAGATGGAGAAGCTGGCGAGAATTTATATTAATGAGATTGTGGCGAGACATGGTGTGCCTGTGTCGATTATCTCTGATCGCGATAGTAGGTTTACTTCGCGGTTCTGGCAGTCGTTGCAAAAGGCGTTGGATACGCGTTTGGATATGAGCACTGCTTATCATCCACAGACTGATGGGCAAAGTGAGCGAACGATTCAGACTTTGAAGGATTTACTTAGAGCGTGTGCTATTGATTTTGGAGGAAGTTGAGATACTCATTTACCTTTGGCTGAGTTTTCCTATAATAACAACTATCATTCCAGTATTAGATGTGCTCCATTTGAAATGTTGTATGGGAGGAAGTGTAGATCATCTATTCTATGGGCAGAGGTTGGAACAAGCCAACTAATTGGTCCTGAACTAGTGCAAGAGACTACGGATAAGGTATTTCAGATTAAGGAAAGACTTAAGGCAGCAAGAGATCGCCAAAAGAGTTATGCGGATAATCGCCGTAAGCCCTTGGAGTTTAGTGTTGGTGATCTTGTGATGTTGAAAATGTCTCCTTGGAAAGGTGTTGTGCGTTTCGGTAAGAAGGCAAATTAGCACCAAGGTATGTAGGATCGTTTGAAATTACGGAGAGGATTGGACTTGTGGCATATCGGTTGAGATTGCCTGAGGAATTAAGTAGTGTGCATGATACGTTTCACGTATCTAATCTGAAGAAATGTTTGGCGGATGCTAGTTTGCATGTGCCATTAGATGAGATTAAGGTAGATAAGACTCTTCATTTTGTGGAGGAACCTGTTGAGATTATGGATCGAGAGGTCAAGAGTATGAAGCGTGGTAAGATAGCGTTGGTGAAGGTACGTTGGAATTCCAAACGTGGTCCTGAGTTTACTTGGGAACGTGAGGATCAGATGAGGTCCAAGTACCCGAAGTTGTTTGCTGAGAAGGTTGATGAGACGAGCTATTAAATCTCGGGACGCGATTTCCCTAAGTGGGGCATGATGTAACAACCGTGATTTTAGCAGGTTAGTTTGACTAATAGTCTCAACCTATCTAACTTTTGTTTGGTGTGTATTATGTATTATATGTTGTATATATGTGGTATATGAGCGGTATATGTACGTGTGTTAGCACTAAATCCCTTGGTGTGAGGTTTTCTTCATGTTTGAGTAGCGTTGAATTTTGGGATAAGTTCATTTTGATCGCCTTGGTGGTGTAGAAATGACTTGTGTAGTTTTGGTGTTTTGTGATTTTTCGTAACAAGTCTCCGTTCAAATATTTGAGCGTTAGTAAGTTACGTGGAGGTTGTTTTTATGGGATTATATTAAATATAAGTGTGAAAATCTATTTTTGGAAACTTTATTTTGAAAATGATATTTTTCCGGGTTGTCGTAAAAATGGAAGTTTATCACGTAAGGTGTTAAATTCGGTATAGGGTTTTTATAAAATATCAAGAGTACAAGGTTTTAAGTGTAATAATTAAATTTAATAAAAAAATAATAAAAATGTATATAATAATAAGGGGCGGCCGAAAATTAGGATAATAGGGGATTTAAGAAACCAAATTTGATACCAAATACACTTACCTAATTAATAGTTATCTAGAATAATCCATAGAGCCCTATAAATACAAAACCAAAACCCTCCCATTCTCCCTATTGTGAAAATCGGCCAGAAGCAAGAACCAATGAGAAGAGAAATTATTTTTAGGGTTTTCTGACCGGATCTACACACACTCCTTGTGTTAGATGTGATACGTAGAATTATACTTAGTCTAGCACGCGGAATTTACTAGCTAGCACTTAGAGGATCTTATGTGTTTTGTATGAATTGAATAAACAAAGAAACACGGAATAAATAACTTCCAACGATTCAATATTATTAGCAAATAATACGAGTGATCTTCTATCACTAGGGTTTACAACCTTGAATCTTTCTAATATGTATGAACTCACTTTTCTCTGTATCTATCGTGTGTTTATACCTTAACCTAGGCAATCCTTTTATAGACTAAGGATTCTTGTACAAGATAACTATCAATCTATTCTTATACGATATACACAATATCTTTTCCATAATTATCTACTTTACATAAATTATAAACCGTCTTAACTTCTTCTCTCAGCAGTCTTAACTGCTCATGTCTTCAACATTCTTCAGCAGTCTTAACTTCAATCTTCAACAGTCCTAACTGTTACCTCCAACAGTCTTAACTGCTTAAGCTTAATTCCTAACAATCCTCCCCTAAACTTATGATTTCTTCCCAATCATTAAGTTTCTTCAAATTAAGCTTCTTCTTCTTAATGCTGAAAATTCTTTCAAATACCCATCAAGCAAATCTCTTAGATCTAGCTTTTACTTCTTGTGCAAGGTTGAATATCTTCGTTACCATTATATTAGCCATCTCAGACTCTTCATTAGCTTCTAGTTTAGTAAATACCAGCATAGTCAAAACACCTGGTCTGAGTGGATAATTCTTTTCAACCAGCATATATATCTCTACTCTATCCTTTGTAGATACTCTGTGTACACCACATGTACCAAATAACTTCCAAGAAATATCCTTGACTTGAGCTTGAAATCTCCAAATCGATTCTCCACCATCTGGTTCATACAATCTCTTCAATTTAACCCATAGTTCTTTGTCTTTATCTTCAACTGGATCAATATCTCTGAACTTCTCTTTCACCAAACTCCAAAGTTGATTTAGATCTTCTCTGTCAAAGCCTTTAAGTAAATCTTCGAACAACTTATATCTTTCAGAAATATCTCCTAACCTGATAATCTTCCAACCCTTCATTCTACCATCAGTAAACACTTCCCAGTCAATAATTGGATGTTTGACTTGCAAAGGTTTAATGTAAGAATATTCTGGAATAATCACCATCATGCTTTTAATCTTCTCATCAGTTAATCCTTCTTCATCAGACTTTTGTTTCTTAGCAACTTCTGATTCCATAGATTCTGCTTCCCTCTTCTTACCTGTTTTGACACTTCTTTTTGGAGAATTCAAAATAGCATAAGTTTCACAGAATTCTTTTTCAATAATAGCATAAGACTTTCCCTTGAAATCTTTCATTGAGTAATTTGCTGAGTTCTTCAAATAATGCTTCATATCCTCAACAAGTTCCCTCTTTGTTGGTAACTTAGTCTTGTACCCTGACTTCTGGCTTTCTCTTATTCTATGAATCAGATCTTCCCATTTTGTAACTCCATTCTTCTTGAGTATAAAATCCTTAAGCTCCTCTGTCTTCTCATCTTCATTTAACTCTTGATCTCTAAGAACCATAGAAGCTTGTGCTCTTACCATCACATCAGAATCTAGAAAATATTGCAACTGTTCATTGAATTCTTCTTGATCTACTTCATTTGATCTTTTCCTTCCCATGAATTCAACTATATTCCTTATATCATCAGCAGCCAATTTCCTTGCAAATTCTTCATCATGATCCATCTAGGCTTGTTTAGCTTCCTTATCAGCCAAATCTTCTTCTAACATTAGCCTTGTAATCTCTGCATCATGAGCAATCTGTTCTTTAGTTTTTGGTTTCAACCTTTTAAGCCTTTCAAGTTCTTGAACAGCAGCCACTTCTTCAGATGTCACAGGATTCTTTCCTTTATCTGCTCTTCTCCTTTCATAAACTTGTTCATCAGTTGTTTCTTCAGTTGGAACTGCTTGTTGTTCTGACTCAGCAGTTTGAACTGTTACTTGCTCTGTTTCTTTCTCTGTCTCAGCAGTTTGAACTGCTTCTTCATAAGGAACTGCTTGATATGTTTCAGTTGTTTCTTCATACCTCCCTTGAGATCCTGATCTATCCTTTTCTTCAAATTTCCTCTCTTTACCAGATTTCCTCCCCTGTTTGGAAGAATTTTCATCATCCCCTTCAGAGCCATCTGAATCATCATCATCAGAATCATCATACAATACCACTCTTGCCCTTTTCTGCTTCAACTGTTCTTCAAGCTTCTTCACCCTTTTTGTTAGCTTTGTATAAACTTTGGCAAAAGTCTCCTTGTGAGCTTTAAATTCCTCCTTGGTTTGCTTTAGCTCCTTCTCCAAAGTATCAACCATGTTTACTAACTTGGTACATAAAGCCGTCAATTCAGTTTGTGAAGAACGACCCTCATCACTTCTAGCTGTGTTACCTGCTATGAGAGGTGAATCTTTGGGCAAGGATTCAGTCACAACCCTAGTTAGACTAGGTTTAGACCTTTTCCTATAAGTGATGGGTGATTGTTGGGTTGTTTCAAATACTTGAGTGGATGTGTGATGGGGATCAGTTAGAACTGCTGAACCTTCACCCAACTCAGTTTGAATCATTTGAGGAAATAATGGAACTGGTTCCCCTTGAAAAAGTTTACTAGCCATAGTCATATTTTGAAAAACGTTTGATTGTAGACTAGGCGTAGGAAAAATTTCAGTTGGTTCTGTAATCAGGTTTTTCTTTTTATTTAAAATTGTTTGAACAAACCTGGGATACATTAAAAACTTTGTTTTACTATCAACATTTGATGCCATACCCTCAAAAATATATTTTGACCAGTTAAAAACTCTGTTTATAGACAAGCAAATGAGAGCAATAGCAATATTGCTACTGAATTGTTCCCAAGCAGTCTTTTTATTACTTAAACATAATAGAAGAGTGTGTATCAAAAATCTCCATTGGGGTGAAAAACATGCTTTTTGAAAAGTCAATTTATGTTCAGATGTATCATACCCCATTTTTTCAAGTTCTTCCCAAATTTCAGTATTTAGCATAGTGTCGATACCATCTGAGTCATTTAGTTTAAGATGTCTCCTAATTATAGACTCGGTAGCAACAAATTTAATGCCATCTACTTTAGTATGAATTTCTAAGTTTCCATCATCACTTGTCAAGATAGATGAATTCTGCCAGAACTGTGTGATGTGCGAAACATAAAGAGTAGGAGAAACAGTTAGAGCATACCTTATGTGAGAGTGGTTGAGAAAGTCCACAACCTCATAAAATTTTGGCCCATCTCCTTGCTCTGTTTTCTCTAAAAACGCAACCTGGTTGTGACGCTTAGCAAAATCCAATCTTGCCATTCTTAGTAAAAAATGTTAGTTAACAGCCGTGAATAGTAATAATGGTGAGTGAAAAGATAGAAGATGAAAGTAAAATTGAGAGTTTATGGAGAGAGGTAGGGTTTTAAGTTGACCGACTTAAAGAATATGGTAACTATTTATTTTAGTATAAGAATATAATAAAATAAAAGTTAAAATATCTATAAGAGGATCCCTCAAAATCCGTAATTCATCCAGTAAAAATCGCAACAAACCGCCAACGGCTAGTTTTTACTCCAAAATTAATTACCGACACGTCAGTCATAACGGCTAGTTGAACCGTACCAATATTTTGTACTACCCGTCTCAACTGTTGAAAATTTTTATTGAGCCGTTCCAACTTTTTGAAATAAGATTTTAAAATAACATGGCTCATACATAGTTTTTAGCAAACTATCAGCTATCAACGGATTTGATATGTCTTTACCAATAGCCGTTTGCTTTGGACTAGCCAACACTTCACATTTAGATATAGTGAGCTGATAACCATACAATTTTTGGTAAATTGTCAACCAGAAATGGATTTGATTAGTCTTTACCAGAAAGCGTTTGCTCTGGACTAGTTGGTTCTTATGTGGATAAGACATGGTGAACCAATTACCATTTTTTGTATGCAAGAATCACATACTAATCTCCAAAACACCATTTAGTCCAAAACATCAAGCATTCATAATCCCTTGGTGTTTACTTTCCAATCCTGCAATTGTTAGTCCAAAAACAAAGAAACCAAATACAAGCATATGACTAACAATGCATATAACAAGAAAAATTAGTTTTCTTGTCGAACCCAAGCCAAAACAGACTTAGGCTTTCCTCTAGCATCAACATAATTCATTCTTTTCAAAACAGTCTTAGCACCATTAGGTTGAATTGGTCTCTATACCCAACATGTTGAAGCATTCACCCCATTACCCATATTTTCCTTAGCAGTGTTTTTATTCACAACAGTACCTATTACCTTGCTAGCAGTTGGAACTGCTGGCTTGGCAGTTGTTACCTTAGGTTTCCAAACTTGGTTTGTCACCACTGCTTTCTCATAAAAAGTTCTTTTACCAGTTTTGTAAGATGGTTTTAAAACATTTATTTGATTTTGAACTTGTGGCCTTGGGTGAATCTGTCTCATAGGTCTGACAGTTGGAACTGCTGATCTAGCAGTTGGAACTGCTCTAGGTCCAGACCTCAAAAGAACTGATCTGGGTATCATTTTGTCATTCCTAGGAGGTGTTTTAGGTCTCTCTAGACACATACTCTTGTTTGAATACCCTCTAACATACTTATCACAAAAAGCTGCAAGATGATCAAAACTACCACAAGAGTAACAAGCTTTCCTATAACAAACAAAATCCTTTCCTAATTGGTGGGATTTGAGGTCATTCCAATTCCTCTGGTTACCTCTTGGCTTGTTTGTGGTTCTATACATCTCTGCATACCTAACTGTTGGTCTAAAAGGTTTGGCATTAGAACTAGGCCTAACAGTCTCAGGTTTAACCATCTTTGGAACTTTTGGTTCCTCCACTTTATCACTAACAGGCTTAACCACAGCCTGATCATCCTCATCATCAGAAGTCCATTCCTCAATTGTTGGAGCATCTGATTCCTTAGGTGAGGACCTATCAGAAGACACCTTGTCCTCAGATAGTGATTTATCACTTGCACTAACAAACACAGGTTTATCAACTACATCCTTCTTAGGTTGAGGACCATAGTTAAGTTCAGGTAATTAAAATTCAGGGAGTACTGTGTGTTCTAAGTCTATACCTTTGGGTGATGGTATTCCTCTATATGGAGGTGGAACTGACTTATATCCTAGGCCTGACTCAGCTTTATTTTGAATCTGACTCTCAATTATCTTTTTAACACCTTGTGATGTGTATTCTAGGGTGTCTACACTCATCTGTATGTTCTCCTTAGCCTTCTTAACCTGTTCTAGCTCATGTTTTAAAACAGTAATCTCATTCTCTCTAAACATTAAGTCCCTCTTAACAATAATCATATCATCAGAAAACTTAGACTCATTGTTTTGATAATGAACAATTTTCTCTTCTAACACAGCTAAAGCTCTCTTATGATTTGCTAAGCTAAAAGTAGTTTCTTTTAATTCTTTCCACTGACTCTCATATCTTGTTTTAAGTGTTTCCAATTCTTTTAAAGATTCACAAGATTTAGAACATTTTGAAACTTGTACCTCAGAATCAGAAAATGCCATGAGAGCAACATCTGTAGATGCTTCTGCTTCCTCCTCTGCAATATAGCTCCAGTAAAATCCTAAGCCATCAATAGCAACCATGGCTTTCGAGCATGAATCAGTAACCTCCACAACTCTTGACTTGTTTCCATATGCTCTACTCTTTCCATCTTGTTGACTAGGCAATCTGCACTCCCTTGAGTAATGACCTTTCTTGTGGCAGTTGTAGCACTCAATCTTGGATTTGTCATACCCTGCAACATCATTACTGCTTATAACAATCTTCTTGCCAGTCTTATTCAAGAATCTTCTAGCTCTCAAACTGAGAAGAGAGAGCTGCCACTTAATATCCATCTCTTCAATATCATCTTCATCAATCTCTTGAAGATCTGAATGAGTCAACATACTACCATTGTGCTGAGTAGTCAGAAAAGCACAATAAGTATCATTATTCAAAAGTCCACTAGTACTGCTTGAGGTGCTAGCAGTACCAAGATTTGCACTAACAGTTCCAACTGCTCCAGCAACTTGCACTTCTTCATCTGGATTTGAGGAACTGGGAGTTGATACAAAGGCCAAATTCCCTGAGCTTGAGCTTGAACTTGATCTAGCAGACTTCTTAATCTCATGTTCAACTATCTTGAAGTTGCTATATAGATCCATTAAGCTCATGGAATCTATATCAGGCTTGTTTTTCCATACTACCACATGCATAGCCCATTCAGAAGGTAGACTTCTCAGAAACTTTGAGTTGAGATCTTCCTGAGGCATCTCAATCCCTAAAACAGCCAATTGACTCACCAGTTTTTGAAGCCTATTGAACATATGATCCAACGACTCATTGCTTGTTGCAGTAAAGTTCTCAAACTGATGCTTGAGAAGAGTCTTCTGAGTTTTCTTGCTGGCTTCATTCCCACCATATCTTGCAACAATAGCTTCGAAAAGAGATTTAGCACACTTGAACTTACTAAAATTCAGCAACTGATCATTGGGAATAGTCATCAGAAGCAAACTTCTAGCCTTAATATCATTCTTGTATCTTGCCTTCTCTTCATTAGTAGTTGGCTTTGTCTGCACTGTAGTCTCAGATTTACCTTCAACAACAGTTGTTGTTTCAACAGGGGTAAAAGAGTTTCCATCTTCAATGATCTCCCATAGTGCATAGTCTTGCACTTGGAAAAACTACTCAATACGAAGTCTCCACATGTCGAACTCATTAGGTTTAATCATAGGAAGCTTAGCAGCAATGTTGGTTGTGGATGGTGTTGTTTCCATGTCCATCTTTGTTCTTCTCGGATATTCTAAATCTATGTATCAGCAACCTGTCTCTGATACCACTTGACCGGATCTACACACACTCCTTGTGTTAGATGTGATACGTAGAATTATACTTAGTCTAGCATGCGGAATTTACTAGCTAGCACTTAGAGGATCTTATGTGTTTTGTATGAATTGAATAAACAAAGAAACACGGAATAAATAACTTCCAACGATTCAATATTATTAGCAAATAATACGAGTGATCTTCTATCACTAGGGTTTACAACCTTGAATCTTTCTAATATGTATGAACTCACTTTTCTCTGTATCTATCGTGTGTTTATACCTTAAACTAGGCAATCCTTTTATAGACTAAAGATTCCTGTACAAGATAACTATCAATCTATTCTTATACGATATACACAATATCTTTTCCATAATTATCTACTTCACATAAATTATAAACCGTCTTAACTTCTTCTCTCAGCAGTCTTAACTGCTCATGTCTTCAACATTCTTCAGCAGTCTTAACTTCAATCTTCAACAGTCCTAACTGTTACCTCCAACAGTCTTAACTGCTTAAGCTTAATACCTAACATTTTCATCTTTCAAGAATTAAGGTAAATCTTTAATACTTATGCTTAATAAATTTTTATGATTCATGTAGCAATAATATGATGGATTAGGGTTTATGTTAAAATCTGTAAATTATTACTATAAAACATATTGGGATCATTAACTAGTAATATTATGTTGATTGGTGAAGAGATTAGGGTTTAAAACTTGATAATTAATGAGTTAAGATTCTGACAAAATATTAAGACTGTAGAGGTTCGATGATATTAAATAGATGAAGATAAGTGATGAGTGTCTAAATACTCATCATTTTATACCCATTAAAGACACAAAAATGACCTAAAAACACTGAATTATACTGCAGATATCCTTGGTTTGTGTTTTATGTGTCTCAGGTACTGAAGGATTGACAACAGAATGAAAACGAGCATTTTTGGATCGACTTGGCAACAATTGTGCATTTGATCAAGTGAAGAAGAAAGTCAAAGACAGAGTCAAAGTCAACCCCCAAAATCCCAAAATAACACAAATGGTCCCTGGGAATAATTTCTATTTTTTGCAGCAATGGTCCTTGGATTTTCAGAATTGGCAAGAATAGTCCCTTAAAATTAAACCATATCCAATCCTAAAACTAAATCCAGTTACCAGCCCACTCATTAAATAAACCCAAGCCCAATTCCCTTTAATATAAAACCCGACCCTTTCTTTTTCTTAGTTAAACAAAAGGTTTGACTTCGGTCAAACCTTTCTCCTTCAATACCACCCCGCCAAAAACCATACCAGAAACCACCATTTCCACCGCCTTATCCTGACACCACCCACCCCCTCCTCCTATCTCACTTCACCTAATAAGCCAAATACATTAAATGCATCTTCTTTATCACACTCCAGCAGACCAAGTGGTGTTATCCACTCACATCAGTTTTCCCGCCAAAATGAGTTTCAACGACTCAGATTGTTTCAAAGGCATCCAAGGGATCAGAAAGGATCAAGGATGAAGACAAGAAGGAACCCACCTCAGTGTAGTATAAATAGAGCACCATTGTAGCCATTAATGGCAAGTAGTTAATTTTATTAATCGTCTTTAATATTCAGTCTTTACATTATTGTAATTTTCCATTTCTAGCAATCAATTCAAGTAATTTTCAAGTTATTTAAGCTTTTTCAACTCAGTATTATACTCATTATCAGTTTTTGTTTAATTTCAAGTTTCCTGTAATTCATATTAAGTTGTTTATTTATTAAGAACCAATCAAAAGCCTTAAAAACCCTTCCTATAAGCTTATAAAAGCTTTTCATAGCTTTGTGTAAGCATATATTAGAAGTAAGCTGTCTAAATTTCAAATGATGAAGAAAGTCAATGAAAGTCAAACCTGGGGCTAATAAGCAATTCTGGGTATAAAAAGCTATTCAGGAAGGCTTTAATTGGGTATCTATCTTGTTAGTGACAAGCTAGGTAAGTTCTGGACATCAGTTCTTTGTTTCATAAGCCATATCAGTTGTAAGTTTTTTTTCAATATTTTGCATTAAATTCTAGTCTACTGTTACACAGCTTATTAATAGCTTATTTTCATAATTTCCTGCTTATCAATAGTTTTTAAATATATTTCATCTATATTATCAGTTTTTATTAGCCTTTGTTTCATTTTACTTAAAAATCTAATAAAAAGCCAAAAATAGCCAAAGATAGTATAGCTTATTGTATTGCTTATTTCTATTTTGAAAGTTTCTTATTATAGTTAAAATAAGTCATCTAATCAGTAATATCCAGAAATTATAAGTTAATTTAGTATGTGCTAGTTAAAAACCAACACAGACCCCTATAAAGGGCTGTTTGGCCTTTTGGGTTAAAATGGGTTAAACAAGCTTATTACTGTACATTGACCATTTCATGAACTTTAACCCTACACACCTTAGTTATATTAAGCTGATTTTAAGTCCTATTAAGTTAATTAAGTTGATTTCATAGTTGTGTATAACCTGTGGTAATTTAAGGCCTCAAAAAAGTCCATATAAGCCAATATAAGCCACAAGCTTATTAGGACCCTATATGTGGCATTTCTGAGTTCGTTATAGTCAATATAGTAATAGCCAAAAAGCCTAGTAAGTATCCCTTTGATTTAAGCCCTCTGCACAAAACCAAACAATAGCAGACTAAATTTTTCGTATTTTCCATTCTGCATCAAATTTATTTTATTTTTCATTTCTTCATCTTAAGTCCAATTAAGCTGAAATTTGGCATGCATATAGTTTGTTGTCTTGTGTACTTGGTTATATTTTTAGTTTATTTTTTAGAATTTTTCTAACCAGCTTTTCAGTAGCTTGAAAAGTGCCTTTTTGCCCTGTTCGCCCCTAGTTCAGCAGACCCCATACCCTTTTTTAGTGCTTATTGGCTTACTCCAGTAGCTTTTTCTTGTTATCATTAGCTTACTTATAGTTATTTCAGTCAAATTTAGCTTATTCCATTCACCTTAGCTTATAAAATTAGCTTATAGCTTATTTGATGAATTCCAAGTCTTAGTTAGTTTAATACACTAACTGTTGAGTATTGCAGCCTAATTCTAGCTTATTTTGAGTGTTTTAAAAATAATTCCTTTACAAAAGTTGTTAGTTTATAGCTTATTAATAAGTTGCTAAAAGAAAATCATAACAATCAAAAAATAAAATAAATAAGAAAAGTGACATAACTGGGATTCGAACCCTGATTATTCACATCACAAAGCAACACCAACACCAACTGCCCTAGGGTCTTGTTCTGGTTAAGCTTTGCAACACTTTTTATTTAACCACTTTTTCTTTTTAAAACTTATTTAACAGTTTGCTTATTAACTGCTTATTCAGAAAAGCAGTTAACCCACTTTTATTTTTCTTAGGTTCTTATTATCATTAAGTAATTTCCTGGAATTTTTCATAATTTTCCAAGTTCAATTAGTATTTTTATTTTTAAATCAGTTTTTAATTCATGATAAAAAATATAAAAATCAGAAAAATATAAATCTTTTTTCTAAAATTTTCTTTTGTCATTATTAACTTAGGAAAAATAATTTAGCACTTGTAGGGTTTAATTTTATAGATTTCACTTTTTAATCGCGTTTTTATAATTCCCGTAATGCGTTTTTAATATAATTTGTTAATCTGAATTTTATTTTGAGAATTTGTTTCTCATTATTTAATTAGAATATAAAAAAGCAAAAATTCTATATCATCAGTCACTCTAATCCAAACCTTACACGGTTGTCCATTCACTCCTCGCTGGGACACGACCCGGGTAATCACTTAGCTGGTATCACACACACAAACGTGAGTTTTTGCAAGTTAGCCTTTTTCCTAAAGGGTTGATTTGTCTTTATTCACACGTATCCGTCTGATATTATTTATATACACTATTTAGCACGGATCAAATTTTGGCGCCGCTGCCGGGGAGGTTGTGTTGCGACAATATCGTTGAGATTTTAAACGATTAGTGACTTGAGATCCTTCTTTCAGAAGTTTCCACTTTCATAAACCATATAAAATACAAAAAAAATTTTCTTTTCTTTTATATATATAATATCATAAAAACCCAAAAACATTTTCTGTTTTATTGTAAAATAAAAGATAAAAGCAAAATTAATATAATATTCCTCAACTTGGGTATTATCATAATAAGTTCCCAAACCAAAGATTAAAACTTGCCTTTGTGTCGCTTGCGAATTCGGCTCACCTTTGATTGATAAACAAACTCTAACGGAGGTTTAAGGAGGTTTGACATTAAATTGTCGAACCGAAAGAAGCGGGTTTTTAAGGAGCATTTATTGCCCACCTTTGCTTCTCCGCCACTCTGTGCGTTTTTCAGTCAGAGAGCTACCGTACGCTTGTTGATTTAAGGATTTAAGTTCCTTGTGTTTTGCTTCGATCTTGATTTAATTGAAATATTTTATTTAGTGCATGCGCACTCATTCTTCCACGTCGATAAGTCCTTTACGTGAGCTCGTAGATATTTTGAGAAGACGTAATCGTAGACGTGCTGCCCGAATAGTCGAACCCGAGATTCGTGCTGTTCCCATTGATAATATGGCAGACGAACGAATAATGGCGGAGATGCTCCAAGCACCCACCGAGGGTTACGGAGATGCCATCGTTTTACCACCCATCGATTCTGATCATTTTGAATTGAAAACGCATTTGATTCAACTCGTGTCTACAAACCAATTCCACGGGTTTGAACGAGAAGATCCGTATGCACACATTCGTTGGTTCAACAAGTTGACCTCTACAATCAATTACAAGAATGTGCCGCAAACAGTTATCAAATTGATGCTATTTCCGTTTTCACTCGAAGGGGCAGCCCGGATTTGGCTGGATAAAGAACCCCCTCGATCCATTGAAACTTGGGAAGATCTCGTAAAGAAATTTGTCAATTATTTCTTCCCTCCATCAAAGACGACTAATCTGAAAAATGAAATTTTTGGATTTCGTCAAGGTTTCGATGAAAACTTCGGAGAGGCATGGGACCAATTTAAAGATCTCCTAAGAAAATGCCCGCATCATGATTTCACGGAGTTACAACAGATCAACACGTTTTATAATAGGTTGAATGGAAACGATCAAGATTCACTTAACGCAGCCGCCGGTGGTAATATCTTGAATCGTCGACTTAAAGATGTGATTGAAATTTGTGAAAATAAATCAAAAGTTCCTATTTCTCGAAACAAAGTGAATGTTCCTGTCACTCCTGCTTCTTCCTCCGGTAACTCATCAGAGTTAGCCGCTCTAACGGATGCAATTCGTTACATGATGAAGGAAATGAAAGAAATTAAGAGTGAAAGTCATAAACCGGAACAAATCAAAGCCATAAACAAAGTGTGTGAAACTTGTGGTGGCCCGCATGCATATTACGATTGTCAAGCAACCGATGCTTTTGTTTACCCAGCTCCCGTAGCTGCGGTAAACCACAATCAATACCGACCGCATGCTGAAACTCATTACCGAACACCAAATGCTATGGTACCACCTGGTTTTCCACCCGTGCCAAATCAAAATAATCAAAATCGCTTTGTTCAAAATCAAGGACAAAATTTCAACAATTCTCAGAATTTCAACCAAAACCGTAACAATTTCAACCAGCCACATCAAGCTCCGAATCAACATGTTTATCAACAACCCCCTCAAGCTCCTTTGACTAATGATTTCATGAAAATTACTGAGTCCAGAATGCGTTCAATGCAGGCTCAAATCAATAATATAAAAGTCGAGTTGCGAAAGGAAATTGATACTACGATGTCTCGTCAAACAAATGAGTTGAAGAATATGATGGGCAGTTTCATGAACATGAACCAGTCTTCTTCATCTTCTGGACGACTTCCGAGCAATACCATTCCTAACCCTAATGATGAGTTGAAAGCTGTCACCACTCGTAGTGGTAAGACGCATAATGGACCATCGACTCCAATGCCCCCTCCTCTGAGGGAAGTGAGTCAAGAGACCGAGGTGACAAAGGACAAAGTGCAAATTACTAGCCCACAAAGTACCGCACACGTCCAACCTCCGGTCGTCCAATCTCCAATTCCGGAACCCGATGTTCCGAAGACAAATTCTAAGCCCTTGATTCCTTATCCTTCAAGGCTTAATGATCAGAAGCTCCGTGACAAAACTAATAGTCAAATGATGAAGTTTCTTGAAATATTTCAAAAGTTACACTTCGATATTAGTTTTGCGGATGCTCTTCTCTACATGCCAAAGTTTGCTTCAACATTCAAGAGTCTCCTTAGCAATAAGGAAAAGTTGCTTGAATTAGCAAAGACTCCATTAAATGAGAATTGTTAGGCGGCGATCCTTAAAAAGTTGCCCGAAAAACTAGGAGACCCCGGCAAATTTCTCATCCCTTGTGATTTCCCGGGGATGGTTGGATGCTACGCCTTGGCCGATCTTGGTGCAAGCATCAACCTGATGCCGCTTTCCGTGTGGAAAAAGCTTTCACTCCGGAACTTACTCCCACAAGGATGACTCTTGAATTGGCGGACCGCACTGTTACTACTCCTAAAGGCGTTGTTGAAGATGTTTTTGTCAAAGTAGGAAAGTTTCATTTCCCCGCCGATTTTGTAGTAGTGGATTTTGAATGCGATCCCCGAGTACCTCTCATTCTCGGGAGATCCTTTTTAAGGACCGGCCGTGCTTTGATCGATGTTTTTGGCGAAGAAATAACACTTCGGGTTGATGATGAAGCAGTCACATTTAACGTTAATGCGAATTCTAAATCTCTAACCACCAAAGGCAACGTTGCTATGGTTAATCAAAAATCTGATTTCATAATTGCTTCTAAAAGAGGTGATTCGATGCTCTCAAGATTTACGGTTAGGAGTCCTTCACAAAAACGTGCTGAGCTAAAAACAAGGGAAATTACCCCTGGTACAACCAAATGGTTCGAAAGTTGTACTACAGAAGTTAAAAGTGTTTTTGACTACGATGAACTAGAATCGGAGAGCACACCACTTGCCCCAACTCCGGAATCAGTTTATCGTGTTGATTCTGTGGATAATCCTACCATTGCTCTCTCTTCCCCCTCTCTCACTCCGTTTGAGGGAGGTGACTACATCTTGGAAGAGATTGAGGCTTGTTTATCTTCTGATTCAATTTATTCTGGAATTGATGATGGTGTATTTGACATGGAGGGATATATTCTTCTCATTGAGAAGTTGCTTAATGATGATCCACCTTCTCTCCTTTCGAAGAAAATTAAAATGTCTAGAAGTGATTATCTTCTTGAGGAGTTCGCCGATGAACTCGCTCTCATCGATCCAATCCCACCGGGGGATGAAGATGATGACTTTGATTTCGAATCAGATCTGAGAGAAATTGAATATCTTTTATATCGTGATCCATCACTCGATTCCTACCCTTATAACGAGTATAGTGATTCACAAAGTGATGACGATCTTTTCGAATTTGGAGCTGATAATAATGAATGGAAAGAACTTTTATATGGAAAACCTTCTGATGAGAAATCTCTTGGAGATGAAAACCCAAAGAAGAAAACCGTGACTGAGCTAAATAACTTCTCTCCTTCATCCCCAGAGGATGATTTTCTTTTCTCTGAGGAGTCTTCCATCGAGTATCCTGTTGAGTTTTCTTGTGAAGACAAAGTGTTTAATCCAGGCATACTCGATGGTAGTAAAAATCATTCAATGATGAAATTGACTCCCGATAAGAATTTAAAGTTACAAACCTCATTTGAGGAACTTTTAATTCTTGAGAAAAGTGATTCCCCTCTGTCATATCTTAATGGTGAACTCCTATTTCGCATGGAGTTAAATCTGACTGGAACTTTACTATCATTTCCCTACGGAAATGAGGAAAAAGTTTTTGATCCCGGCATCTCAATTTATCATTCTTTTTGAGCCGGGTGTATCTCGTCGGTGTGGAACTTTCTTATGTTCGCATGTTAATCCAAACACCTTGAATGAAAGTCCGATGGAGATGGTTTCTTCCATTTGCTTCCCCATGAACAAATGAATTCGGGGTCGAGTCAAGCTAGTGACTCGGTTAACAAAAACATTAGCATTGCATGGATAAACGCGCATGTTTCTGTCTTCTCTCTTATTTCTAACACTAAGTGTGGGGGAATCCCCCTGTACAGTGCTCTTTTGTGTTGTTTGCTCTGATTTTCAGGTTTCTCTTGGATTGTGATGATTGCCGCGCCTGTTTTCAATCCAGCCGCCCAATATCCTATCCTTTTGCTAATGATTATCTAGGGATATCTTTTTAATCCTGTTTGTGAAAATAGAGATTTCTTTCACACACTTGGCTATTAGTCTTACCTTTTTACGTTCTAAGTGTTGGCATAATAGCCGGTACTTTGAATATTGAGGGCAATATTCAATTCTAAGTGTGGGGGGGAATTCTCTCGAATTTTGTCACATTGTACCTTCTAGTGCCCTAGTACCCCCGTTTTTGGCCCAAATTTTAAAAAAATTTCGCTTTTAAATAAGAAATTGCAATAAAAAAAGAAGAAATGTTTAGTCTTGATTAGGTTAGAACAAAGGGAATCCCGACTCTGCCAGAGTATTGATCTGGCTGCTTCCTTAACTATTAGACTAAGGTTTTACGATATGTGCAAATGAAAATGCTAAGCGTAGAATAATGGTTTTCTTTAGAGCTTATATAAGTAATCTATGGCTTTTCCTCCCAGAAGATAACTAATCTGATTAAATACGTGTTGTTTTCAAACGTTTGAACGATAAAATCATGTTGTTATGCAAAATGAATTTTTATACAATTTTGATATAGAGCCCGAGTTCAACTTTTTATTTTTATTTCTGAAAAAGCATATATGTATGTGTATGTGTAAAAAAAAAAAAAAAAAAAAAAAAAAAAAAAAAAAAAAAATTGATGAAAAAATGAAAAAATGAGAAAATAAAAATAATAAGAAAATGGAATGATATTGCAAAATGCAATAAGTTTTGATGTTGCAAAAATAAAGATGTATGTGTTAATAAATGTAGGAAAATTGTTTTCTCTTAAATTTAAATCGGAACTTGAACTTGGATTCGTCAATTTTGTATAAAAGTTAAACGGTAATTTAATAGATTGTTGATTTCAAAGATCCCGAAAGCTCCGGTATTATTCTCTGTGAGGTGTCAAAAGCCTGGTCACCTAAAACCAACTGGTTTGGGATGTGCCGAGAAGAAAACCGTTACATGGAGTGATCTCATCTTTGAGTCTCTAATCTCTAAATGATCGTTTGTTGTTATCTATTTAAGTATTTAATACTAACGTAGTAGGAATATCTTAAATCTTTGATATCGAAATTCCGCTGATTTTGGTACTATTCTCCGTGAGGTGTCAAAAGCCTGGTCACCTAAAACCAACTGGTTTGGGATGTGCCGAGAAGAAAGCCGCTACATGGAAAAGGCCCTTTTTGATTCTTAGATTTTCAAGGTTCCCGGTAAATTAGTATTTGACTTAAACGAATGGCAACCATAATAAATGTCGATTTTTGCGGTCAAACTTTTGAAAATGAGCACAGTCACCTAAACTTGATAAATGTGGGAGTAAAAAGTTAAGTTTCGGCTTACATAGATTATTGGTATAAGTAGTGTTGGCATTTTTATAAAAGCATTTGCACATTGAGTTTAAGCTTAGTTGGGAGTATCAAAAAGAGGATGACGATTACAATTCCCTGGAGACACCCAGTTTGTGTGAATCCTGTTCCATGATACCATTTTTGGAAATCAAGCGTGTTATATATTTTGTTCTAAGTTTAAATTTCTGGCATTTTGTAAAAAATCAAAACGGGGTATACTTGGTATTCTTTTGATCCTTTCATTACTTCATATGATCGGATTGCTAGGGACTAGCAATAGCTTAGTGTGGGGGATTGATGAGTGTCTAAATACTCATCATTTTATACCCATTAAAGACACAAAAATGACCAAAAAACACTGAATTATGCTGCAGATATCCTTGGTTTGTGTTTTATGTGTCTCAGGTACTGAAGGATTGAAAACAGAATGAAAACGAGCATTTTTGGATCGACTTGGCAACAATTGTTCATTTGATCAAGTGAAGACGAAAGTCAAAGACAGAGTCAAAGTCAACCCCCAAAATCCTAAAATGACACAAATGGTCCCTGGGAATAATTTCTATTTTTGGCAGCAATGGTCCTTGGATTTTCAGAATTGGCAAGAATAGTCCCTTAAAATTAAACCATATCCAATCCTAAAACTAAACCCAGTTACCAGCCCACTCATTAAATAAACCCAAGCCCAATTCCCTTTAATATAAAACCCGGCCCTTTCTTTTTCTTAGTTAAACAAAAGGTTTGACTTCGGTCAAACCTTTCTCCTTCAATACCACCCCGCCAAAAACCATACCAGAAACCACCATTTCCACCGCCTTATCCTGACACCACCCACCCCCTCCTCCTATCTCACTTCACCTAACAAGCCAAATACATTAAATGCATCTTCCTCATCACACTCCAGCAGACCAAGTGGTGTTATCCACTCACATCAGTTTTCCCGCCAAAATGGATCAGGGATGAAGACAAGAAGGAACCCACCTCAGTGTAGTATAAATAGAGCACCATTGTAGCCTTTAATGGCAAGTAGTTAATTTTATTAATCGTCTTTAATATTCAGTCTTTACATTATTGTAATTTTCCATTTCCAGCAATCAATTCAAGTAATTTTCAAGTTATTTAAGCTTTTTCAACTCAGTATTATACTCATTATCAGTTTTTGTTAAATTTCAAGTTTCCTGTAATTCATATTAAGTTGTTTAGTTATTAAGAACCAATCAAAAGCCTTAAAAACCCTTCCTATAAGCTTATAAAAGCTTTTCACAGCTTTGTGTAAGCTTATATTAGAAGTAAGCTGTCTAAATTTCAAATGATGAAGAAAGTCAACAAAAGTCAAACCTGGGGCTAATTAGAAATTCTGGGTATAAAAAGCTATTCAGGAAGGCTTTAATTGGGTATCTAGCTTGTTAGTGACAAGCTAGGTAAGTTCTGGTCATTAGTTCTTTGTTTCATAAGCCATATCAATTGTTAGTTTTTTTCAATATTTTGCATTAAATTCTAGTCTACTGTTACACAGCTTATTAATAGCTTATTTTCATAATTTCCTGCTTATCAATAGTTTTTAAATATATTTCATCTATATTATCATTTTTTATTATCCTTTGTTTCATTTTACTTAAAAATCTAATAAAAAGCCAAAAATAGCCAAAGATAGTATAGCTTATTGTATTGCTTATTTCTATTTTGAAAGTTGCTTAATATAGTTAAAATAAGTCATCTAACCAGTAATATCCATAAATTATAAGTTAATTTAGTATGTGCTAGTTAAAAACCAACACAGACCCCTATAAAGGGTTGTTTGGCCTTTTGGGTTAAAATGGGTTACAAGCTTATTACTGTACATTGACCATTTCATGAACTTTAATCCTACACAACTTAGTTATATTCAGCTGATTTTAAGTCCTGTTATGTTAATTAAATTGATTTCATAGTTGTGTATAACCTGTGGTAATTTAAGGCCTTAAAAAAGTCCATATAAGCCAATATAAGCCACAAGCTTATTAGGACCCTATATGTGGCATTTCTGAGTTCCTTATAGTCAATATAGTAATAGCCAAAAAGCCTAGTAAGTATCCCTTTGATTTAAGCCCTCTGCACAAAACCAAACCATAGCAGACTAAATTTATCGTATTTTCCATTCTGCATCAAATTTCTTTTATTTTTCATTTCTTCATCTTAAGTCCAATTAAGCTGAAATTTGACACGGATATAGGTTGCTGGCTTTTGTACTTGGTCATATTTTTAGTTTATTTTTTAGAATTTTTCTAACCGGCTTTTCAGTAGCTCGAAAAGTGCCTTTTTGCCCTGTTCGCCCCTAGTTCAGCAGACCGCATACCCTTTTTTAGTGCTTATTGGCTTACTCCAGTATCTTTTTCTTGTTATCATTAGCTTACTTATAGTTATTTCAGTCAAATTTAGCTTATTCCATTCACCTTAGCTTATAAAATTAGCTTATAGCTTATTTGATAAATTCCAAGTCTTAGTTAGTTTAATACACTAACTGTTGAGTATTGCAGCCTAATTCTAGCTTATTTTGAGTGTTTTAAAAATAATTCCTTTACAAAAGTTGTTAGTTTATAGCTTATTAATAAGTTGCTAAAAGAAAATCATAAAAATCAAAAAATAAAATAAATAAGAAAAGTGACATAACTGGGATTCGAACCCAGGTTATTCACATCAATAACCTGTGGTAATTTAAGGCCTCAAAAAAGTCCATATAAGCCAATATAAGCCACAAGCTTATTAGGACCCTATATGTGGCATTTCTGAGTTCCTTATAGTCAATATAGTAATAGCCAAAAAGCCTAGTAAGTATCCCTTTGATTTAAGCCCTCTGCACAAAACCAAACCATAGCAGACTAAATTTTTCGTATTTTCCATTATGTATCAAATTTCTTTTATTTTTCATTTCTTCATCTTAAGTCCAATTAAGCTGAAATTTGGCACGCATATAGTTTGCTGGCTTGTGTACTTGGTCATATTTTTAGTTTATTTTTTAGAATTTTTCTAACCAGCTTTACAGTAGCTTGAAAAGTGCCTTTTTGCCCTGTTCGCCCCTAGTTCAGCAGACCCCATACCCTTTTTTAGTGCTTATTGGCTTACTCCAGTATCTTTTTCTTGTTATCATTAGCTTACTTATAGTTATTTCAGTCAAATTTAGCTTATTCCATTCACCTTAGCTTATAAAATTAGCTTATAGCTTATTTGATAAATTCCAAGTCTTAGTTAGTTTAATACACTAACTGTTGAGTATTGCAGCCTAATTCTAGCTTATTTTGAGTGTTTTAAAAATAATTCCTTTACAAAAGTTGTTAGTTTATAGCTTATTAATAAGTTGCTAAAAGAAAATCATAAAAATCAAAAAATAAAATAAATAAGAAAAGTGACATAACTGGGATTCGAACCTTAGTTATTCACATCACAAAGCAACACCAACACCAACTGCCCTAGGGTCTTGTTCTGGTTAAGCTTTGCAACACTTTTTATTTAACCACTTTTTCTTTTTAAAGCTTATTTAACAGTTTGCTTATTAACTGCTTATTCGGAAAAGCAGTCAACCCACATTTATTTTTCTTAGGTTCTTATTATCATTAAGTAATTTCCTGGAATTTTTCATAATCTTCCAAGTTCAATTAGTTTTTTTAATCTATTTTTCTTTTTAAATCAGTTTTTAATTCATAATAAAAAAATATAAAAATCAGAAAAATATAAATCTTTTTTCTAAAATTTTATTTTGTCATTATTAACTTAGGAAAAATAATTTAGCACTTGTAGGGTTTAATTTTATATATTTCACATTTTAATCGCATTTTTATAATTCCCGTAACGCGTTTTTAATATAATTTGTTAATCTTAATTTTATTTTGAGAATTTGCTTCTCATTATTTAATTAGAATATAAAAAAGCAAAAATTTCATATCATCAGTCACTCTAATCCAAACCTTACACGGTTGTCCATTCCATCCTCGTTGGGAAATGATCCGGGTAATCACTTACCTGGTATCACACACACAAACGTGAGTTTTTGCAAGTTAGCCTTTTTCCTAAAGGGTTGATTTGTCTTTATTCACGCGTATCCGTCTCAGAATATTTATATATACACTTTAGCACGTATCAATAAGTTAGATCACGAATTTTATGTCTAAATTGTATTTCAGAGAAAGAGCTTTCCAAAAAGTCCGGCCACGAGTGTTTTCGAGGTAGGGAAGTCTGTAATTTTATGAGTTAAGGTGTCAAAACAGTTAAACCGGGACAGATTTAGGTTAGAACTATGGAGATTAAAAGTGTTTTAAAAAGTGTATTTTGTGTTAGCCCTTCTGGGGGAATTTAGTTCTATATTATGTTTGACTTCCACGCGAAAATTGGACGATAATAAGATGTACAAGTATGTCTACTAGGTCAAAACTTTTTGGTGTGCGTTCAGATCCGAATCTGGATAGTTGTCATGTTTGATTTTTCATTGGGTACTTGTGTGTGTTTTTAATGCATGGCCTTCTGGGAGAAGCTTTTATGCTTATGAAGGATCATGGTGAATTTTTGGTGTGAGTTGTGGATGATTTTTGGTCATGATTTTATGTGGGTGAAAGTACCCTAAAAATATGCGTTTTCTGGAAAAGTTTATTAAAGGGATTTAGTGAGTATAAGTGTTTGGTAGTGATTAGTATGGAGTCTAGGTAATCCATGGTGGGTTATATGAACCGTAGACATCGATCATATATATGTTACATGGACTATATCTTTTAGCTTGGTCGCGTGTAATGTGGTATTGTTTTGTTTGTATAGATTTGTGTGTGGATAATTTGGAAGCTGCAAGGTTGAGGTGAGTTCATAGTCCCATTTTTAACTTTGTTTTAACTTGGGATGGAGATGATGCTTATGATAAATTATTTTGAGTTACTGTGATTATGTGGTTATAAAATGCATGGACTTGTAATGGTTATTATATGTATACTGCATGTTGTGTGGTGATTCTGTGTGGTCCATTTGGAGGGTAGCTTTGCTCCCATTAGTCCATTTGGAGAGTAGCAAGTCCTAGTGGCTCTACTCACTATTATTCTGCGTGGTCCGGCCGGAGGGTATTAATTTACCCATTATCTTGGATCGGTGGGCGCGTTCCGTCCCAATTGTGGTGGTATTTGGATCGGTGGGCACGTTCCGTCCCAATTTATACTTGGATCGGTGGGCACGTTCCGTCCCAATTGCATGCTAGTTGTGTGATAACTATTTTTACTGTCCTGCTATGTTTTGTAATCACAATGAACGATTATCGGAGAAATATTTTGTGTGTCTTAAACCTCTGAATCTCACCAACATTTTGTTGACATTTTTAAGCATCATTTTCAGGTGAGCATTCTAAGTCTAAGGTAGAAGGACGTGACTAGAAGAGACTAGTTTGCATTTGAGGATGACTATTTTTAACTTTTAATTGGAATAAGTTGCATTTTTGTTTGCGATACTTAAACGTATTTCATTTTTACTTTATGTTTTAATGAAGATACCTTTGGAGATTGTTTTTGGTTATTTTATTTTGGGGTATCGTTAAGACACTTTGTGACTGTACTTTGCTCTATCTATTTACATGTAGTAATTCTCTATATAGACGCCATGTGTTGTGATGATATCAATGATGTTGCACTCGCTTTTCCGCCATTGGCGAGGTGTGACAGTGTGAGTGAAGATCATTGTGATCTTAAGAGATAGTGAAGATCTCTTAAAGCCATTGGGCTTGTGTGTGAGTGATCAAAGGATCTAGAGTAGTTAGATTGAGTAGAGTGAAGTGAGATTTAATCTTTGTGATCGTATTGAGATTTTGGTGATCTCTTGTAGCCATTGGGCTTGAGTGATTGGTCACGTGGACCTTGGTAGATTGGTGCTAGCTAAGATTAGCACTCGACATTTAGCTTAGTGTCGGTAATAGGATAAGCGACGTGTACGGTTTTCTCCGCCTGAAGGGAGGTTGTTGACATAGTGCTTGAAACTCTCAAGTGTGGTACTCGGGGAGTGGAGTAGGGCGAAGAAGAGCTTCGTAGCCGAACCACTATAAATCCTTTGTCTCGGTCTGATCTTTCCAACTCTACTCTTTACATTTATTATTTAGCATTAGTTAGTTTAGTGTGCGGTTCATATTGGTGTTGATTGATTACACATAGAGTTCGAATCAAAGTTTCCAATAGCTAACTTTTAAAACAAGATTTTTAAAAGAACTTAAAACCGGCAAACTATTCAACCCCCCTTCTAGTTTCCCACAATTCCTTTGAGAAGTGCCCCATCATGTGGCAGTTGTAGCATTCTATCTTTGACTTGACAAAACCAGCAGTATCATTGCTTCTGATAGTGATTTTCTTACCTGTTCTTTGATAGAATTTCTTTGCCCTCATGCTAAGAATAGAAATTTGCCCTTTTAGGTCCATCTCCTCTAAATCATCATCATTGATTTCCTGAAGGTCTTCATGAGTAAGCATAGACTCATCTTTCTGGCTTGTGAGAAAAGCACAACATGTTTTCTCATCCATAATACCAATAGTACTGCTTGATGAACTAGTAGTACTGATCCGTGTGTGAGTATATATATAAATATAGTATCGGATCCCCGTGATACTTGGGAATCAACTAGTCAACCTCTTAGGAAAAAGGTCAACGTGCAAAACCCGTGAATACGGTGTAAGATACCGGATAAGTGATTACCCGGGTCGTGTCCCAGCGAGGTGTGAATCGAGGATTTTGTTTTTGGTTCGGAATTAAAATGCTTAATGATTGGATTTTTGGTTTTTGGTGTTTGATTAAATATCTTACAATTACGGGAAGCATAAATAGGCTAAGGGAAACCTAAACATATAAATCTACTAAGCAAAACAAAAGAAAGGAAAATTAACGTAATTAAAAACCGGGAAAACGCGCGACTAAAAGTGAAATCTAAGAAATTCTAATCCTACAAGTTCCAAATTATTTTTCCTAACTTCGAAACGACAAAAGAAAATTTTGAAAAAAAGAATTTTATTTTTTTGACTTTTTAATTATTTATTATGAATTAAAAACTAATCTAAACTATTTAAATGATTAAAAATAGCTAATGACTTTGGAAAAATCTGAATTTTTGTAGAAAAATCTTAAATGTTATTCTAAAGCTAGGAAAAATAAAATCAGAACTCAGTTCAACCCTAATAAGCAGTTTGGGCAGATAAGCAGTTTGGGATAAGCACAAAAATAAGCACTTCAGCCCCAAAATTTTACCAAAAGCTCAACAATGGAAAAACACACTTATTGAAGCATGAAACAACTTATAAAGTCCAAAGAAGCATTCAGATTAAGCAAATAAGCAGTTGGAACAGTTGCATACATGTGCAGAAAAGGGTAACCAAACAGCCTACTTGCAGGCCCTAATTAAGCTATCTAATAAGCTGATTAATGGAAACTAAGGGGGGCAAAAGTTAGCTAGTATATCAGACAACACAAAAATACAAAAAGCCCTAAATTTAAAGACCAATTGCTTATTCAATTAAGCTGAAGATCAGATGCCTATGGGAACTTAAAATGTGCAGGTCTGAGCAGGCTGATGAGGGGAACTTGCAGATCTAATTTAAGCTATTAAATTAGCTAAACATTGGAATCCCAGATTATACCTTAAAAGCTACTACTATGATCTACTCAGAATTTGATTTTCACAAAATAAGCACAAAAGGATAAACCAGAAATCAGCTGAGATAAGCAGACTTTGGCCTATGTTCTGCACAATAAAATCTGATGCAGCAGGAAAAGTTTTAGGCCCTCAGATCATGCAAAATTTAGTGAAATGATTCCAAAACTTGCATGCTACCCTAAATGACTATAAAAAACTCAAAAGTTTCAAAAGTTGGTCAGAATAAGCTTAGCTTATTGGGGGTCTCATGAGAAGCAGTTGAAATCCAAGTCATTTTCTACCCTACTAAAAAGCTACCACAAGATCAAAACAACTCAAAGGCACTTAAAAACTGCTTATACAAACTCACTAAAGCCCAAGAAAACTTAGGACAATGGGATTGGAACAGTGCCTAACCCATTTGACCCATATTGACCCTGAACCAAACATTCCTTATATTGACTGATTCACAATGTGTTACAAGATTCAAACTCAAACTTCCACACAATTGATCAAACAGATTAACTAGCTATATTGAAGACTAATTAAGCAATAAACTGAAGATGAATCATATAAAATAAGCAAATAAGCTGAAGTTGACTTTCGTTGACTTTTGAAGAAAATACACTTTCATTAATAAGAAACTAAATTACAATACTGAAAAGAAAGAAATACAAGTACCTTAGAATTTTTTAGCTAAAATAAAACCTCACTTTCATGATACAACACTAGTCTATTTATACTAAGCTAAGGACCTAGTCTATTTATACTAAGCTAAGGACTAAGGGTCTTCTGCTCTTGTGCTTGTTATGTGAGGAGAAACACTTTGGAAACCCTAGTGTGCTTCTTGGGATGAAATCCCATTCGTTGGATTAAAGATAGAATGATCTCAGCTATAGAATCACTTTTGGCGCCCATTTTGGTTGTGGATTGCCAACCTGGCATGGTCACACGTGAAGAGTGGTATCTCGTGAAGGGTAGGGGAGAGGACATGTGATTAGTAGGGGGAGGTTGAGTGTGGCAGAGGTGGTGATGATGGTGTTGGGGTACTTTTTGTTGGGCGGGAAATGGGAAGGAGAAAAGGTTGACCTAGGTCAGACCTGGTTGTGTTTAGTTAAAACAGAAAAAGGGCCGGGTTTGGGTATTGGGTTTATGTTTGCATTTTGGGCTTGGGTTTAATTTTGGGTGGTGATGGGTTAGTGGTTTTAAGGTGAAGGGTTTGGTTTATTTGTTTTGGATTTGGGTTTATTTTAGGGAATGGTGGTGTTGGTTTAAGGTTTAAAGTGCAAGGACCAAATATGTAAAATCTGAAATCCCAAGGACCTAGGCTGCCAATATCTGAAAAATAAATCCAAGGACCATTTGTGTTGTTTAGATATTTCTGGGGTTGACTTTGACTTTGACTTTGACTCTTCTTGACCAAATGCACAATCGCTGTCGAATTGCTCCAAAAATGCCCGTTTTCGCTCCATTTTCAATCATTTGTACCTGAAACACATAAAAACACAAAACCAAGGATATCTGCAATATATTTGGGTGTTGTTGATTATTTTTGTGTCTTAAATGGGTGTAAAATGATGAGTATTTACACACTCATCAAGTACCAACTCCCACATCAACCTTCACATCTGCAACTGGATTTGAGGTACTAGGAGATAACACAAATGCCATGTTCCCTGTGTTTGAACTAGATCCTCCAGTCTTCTTCACATCTTGTTCCATAATTTTGAAGTTGCTATACAAGTCTATTAGGTTCATGGTGTCAATGTCTGGCTTGTTCTTCCATACAACTACATGCATAGCCCACTCTTTAGGTAAGCTTCTCAGAAATTTTGAGTTTAAATCTTCTTTAGGTATATCCACCCCAAGAATAGCAAGTTGGCTCACAATCCTCTAAAGCCTGTTAAACATGTGGTCTAATGATTCATTGCTTGTTTAAGAGAAGTTTTCAAAGTTCTGCTTGAGAAGAGTCTTCTGAGTCTTCTTGGTGGCTTCATTTCCACCATACCTTGCAACAATGGCCTCAAATAATGACTTAGCATCTTTGAACTTGCTGAAGGTTAAAAGTTGATCATTTGGAATGTTCATCATCAGCATACTTCTGGCCTTGAGGTCATTCTTCTTCTTTATCCTCTCTTCTCCAGTCATTGGATTGATCAGCACAGTTACCTCATCCTTACCCTCAACTGTTGATGTAGTGGTTGTAGGCTTGTAAGTGTTTCCTTCTTCAATAATTTCCCAAAGTGTATAGTCTTGCACTTGGAAATATTGATCTATCCTTAGCCTCCACATATCAAACTCATTCTACTTGAGCATTGGCAACTTTGCAGCAACATTCGTTTAAATAGACTCCATGTCCATTTCTTCTTCTAAATCAAATATATCAGCCTAGCTTTGATACCAATTCAGAGGATGTAATACACTCTGTAGGATGTTAGTCCTTTATAACGTGTGTACATGATACTTTGAGTGAATATGATTAAGTATGCGGAATCTACTTAACCACACTTAGAAGGATATTGGTTATGAAAATGGAACAGTGATGCTTGTTATTGGAGAATGAACACATAAAGTATAACACCAAACGATTCAATATTATTGAGAATAATACGAGTGATCTTCACTATCACTAGGGTTATAAACCTTGAATCTCTATTACAAAGAAAAACTATTTCTGTTTTGTTCAACTCTATTAGTTAATATCTAATAGTTACACTTCTAGACACACTTGATTAATCTCTATTAAGCACACTTATATCTAAGCTAAGATCTCCCTTTTATAGTCCAAAGGAGAGCTTTACAATATTGTCAAGTCTTGTCAAACTACTTGCTTGTTATGTGTGTCAGTAGCAAAGATACAACGTGTTCTGTGTACACAACTTGTAGACTGATCACTTATCAAAGATATTATCTACCGTATATTCTTGACTTTTATACACAAAATATCTTTTTCATACTTATCCTTTCTGCAGTAGTATACGCGACACTTATCCACTCAGCAGTAGTATGAGTCACTCCAACAGTAGTATTCAACCAGCAGTACCTTTGTTTGTACTAGCAGGACTAACTTATCAGTTAGTATTGTTAGTTATAACTTAAACAGACTTCAAATATTCACTAGCAGTTAGTACTGTTAGTGTATTCTTCTCAGCAGTACTAACCTTTAGAACATTTAATTTCCAACACTAATCTTCATAACATTTAATTCCCAACACTTCTTACTCTCTTTACTCCAATTTTATACCTTTCATTCTTTTCTTTCTAAAAACTTGCATTCGGGTTAGTTTCTTCCCGACACACTTTTTGTTTCGACAAAAAGGGGGAGAAAAGAGTAAAAACTTAAATTTAAAAACTTACGAATTTTATCGTTTTACTTAAAATAATTTTTTGTCTTGTTATCAACAAAAAGGGGGAGATTGTTAATACAAATAAAACTTAAAAACTTTTATTTATATATTACGATCTTCTAATGTTTTGTCGATAACAAACGTAAAATCATTTTATCAAGATATATAAAATACGTAACGCTATGAGCCAAAAGTTTACTAACTCATTTCATTACACAAATAAACCTTAAACATATTTAGTTAACAAGTTTACATAAAACAAAAACCATTTTATGAAAACACTTAAGTACTTGGTTACTTACATTTTATAAAATACATGTTACTTGTGAAAATAAATTAGGAAAGACTTGGACTATCCATGACCCAAAACTAAGTCAATAACCCAAAACCCATAACCCATGGAGCTTGATCGATAACCCATAACCCATTGCATGACAACATGCATGACTTCATAATGGGTAAAACCCATGATCCATGACCCAAAGTCCATAACCCATAACCCAAAGTACATAACCCATGACCCAACATGTCCTTGACATCATGCATGACATCACATGAACCATGGATCATAACCCAAAACCCGGAAATGTAACCCAAAATCTGAACTGTTGATACTAGATGGCCGGATCCCAGGGTTTACACTGGCCGAATCCCCGGGGTAAGGGATCCGGTGGAACCGGTTGAAAAATGCTCACATTTTCCTATAAATAGTGAGCCATTTCTCTCTTATCCCTCACCCCTTTTAGACATATCTTCTCTCTATGTTCTAAACTCTCTAACCTCAAATCTAAGGATCTTTCTATGTAGTCTTTCTTTGTGATTCTCTAGGTTCCTTCTAAAAGGCGAGATCACGACCTCTCGAAGACTTGCAAGCTCGTGATATGAGTTGCTAGGATTCTTATTTTCCAAGATCACATAAGTGCATCTTGTTCTTTCTTCTTCACAAAGGGTGTTGTAGATATGTTGAGTCGTTAGGTGTAAAAGGACGTTGGTTCCTTTAGTTGTGTTGTGCTAGTTGTGTTGGTTTGGTCCTCCGTGCTAAGGACTCAGTATCTAGCCTTGTACCGGATAAAGTATAGGCGACGAAGGTTTAGCTCTAACTCGTGGAAGAGCTTGGTATTTAGCTTTGTACCGGATAAAGTGCAAGCGACGTTGTGAAGTCTTCTCTGCTGGTGAAAGGAGTTAGTCTTGTGTAGTGTCTACGGAACTCTCGATTGGGTACTTGGGGAGTGGAGTAGGGAAAGGAAGGTGTCCTTGTAGCCAAACCACTATAAATACTTGTGTTCTGGTTGTGTCTCTCTATCTCTATCTCGTAGTTTAGTTTTATATGCTTTTCTACTATCAATATCCAACACGTCAAAACTAGATTGACATAAGTCGATCTATAAGTTTTAAAACATAGTTTTAACCGGTAAAACTATTCAACCCCGCCTTCTAGTTTTCTACACTCACAAACGAAATAGTTTTATTTCTCATGACCCGATCCTGACACTCCAAAATAGCCTCAGGCTCTCCAATAGAACACAAATCATAAAAAAATTTGATCCAACGAATACAGAACATATACGTAACAGATGACAGTTGTAATCTCAGAAAGAGATACATGAAACACATATACACACAAGGCAAATTCGGGGGTAGTGCTAAAAGATAAAAGTTCATCAACTCTATCCAGATTCTGATCGAACTAAGGAACATGCTAATAATCAGAGAAGCACAGATCGAACTATCAAACGTATCAAGAGTTTCATAAAGAGATGGGTAACATATTCGTACTGACGATCAACTAAGCACATATCAGAGTATCAAAACGTATCAGAATGCATAATGGAATAGGTAGAATAATCATACGGATAAGAACGAATCTAAGGACTAACGTATCGCGAACCAAATCTTCCTTATATGCCAAAACGTCTAACGCTTCTATGCGGGGACACCATATGGAACACACAAATTCCTGGTCTAAAATTTCAAAGTTTCCCTTTGATGTGTTTCGAACGCTTTAAATTTATAATACTAGTTCTACCGATTCCTTAATACACAAAACACACGGGTAAAGTATAACCCATGTTTATAGTAAAGGTTTTAGGTAAGACAAGGTCGTCCCAAGGGAGGAAAGTGTTTCTCATACCAGTATTGATTAACAAAATTAGACTTCAATGATTGTCACTTACCACTAAAACCATTTTTTGTTGGATTTAAGATTTTTGAAAGTTTTACCAAGTTAATTAAAGATATGTTTATTCAAGGCTAAGCAACATGAGATAAACAAGAAAATGTAATGTGATGAGTACACAGACAAAACATAAGAGTAATACATGAAGGGTAATCATGAGAACTATTATATCTACTTGACATAAGAAGGAATTCTTTCGGCCATTAATCCTTAATACATAAAGTGCATAAAGTATGGTCTGTGTATGAAGTATAAATAATGTATTTCCTCTAATCAAGTCGTTAGACGTGAGATTAGTCCTTAAACATGTCATAATTCGGGCTGGTCAAATGTTCTACTATCCAATTCTCACAAGTATAGCAATGAATCGTTATAGACAGAAGATTCATAATTTAATCAACACAATTGCATCTTTCGACCTTTGACAATTGCAATGACCAATCCAAATAAGAGATAGTAAACGAAGAAGGACATATCAAATACACAATTTGTTGTAAGCTAGATCTACTTTATCACACCAATATATTAACCAACTAACTAAAAGATCTACGTATATGCTTAAAAGAAAGATGGGACTAGATATAGATATTGATATGTTGACTATAGTAATAAGAAGAATAATAATATAAGATAAGATGGAATAGTAAAGAAGATTGAGATGAATAATAAAGAAAGAGAGGAAGAATAGATGTGGCGGCACAGTAGAGGAAATAAGGAACGAGTGTAATATTAGATTAAGAATAAAAGAAAGAAAAGGGAGAAGAGAATACAAAGAGGCACACACATACTCCCACCTTACCCTCTCTATTGCACACCTAACTTATGAGGTGGGAGTGTAGTATTTATAGGTACAAGAGTGATGCCCTAGTGGGCTTTCAATGGGCTTGGTTGGGCTTGTGTTGGGTTGGACAAATACATGACTCTACTTAATACATAATAGCTTAGTCCAACACAAGCCATTTACATGCTATTCAATTACACTTGAGTCAACACATACTATAGAAATACATGGAAGATAAATGACCATCACTTCACATATAAATTAAATGCTAACAATCTCCCCTTAAGGGATGGTCATTTCAATGATGCTCCCGGTGATAGGTCTTTTGTCTTCAATGTCTTGAAATTTGTGTGTCGTTGTAGAATAGTCTTCATTCTTCGTTCCTTCATGCTAGGTGATCTTCAATCGTAGACTTTTGATCATTCTTGCCTTCAATCAACATCTTCAAATATCTTGTCTTGGTAATTTCTCCAACTTGCTCATACATCTTGTAAGGCTTTGATCTTCATACTAATGTAGTCCTCATTTCTTTCTTAACTTTGTTCTTTGACATCATGATCTTTGACTTTGAAGTGAAACTTTGTCTTGAACATTATGACTTGATTTTTGATGAGGATATTGGTATGAGCATGCAGAGTTGAAGATGATGATGAATGAGATGATGGTGTACGGACTTTCTCCAAGGGGACTTACATCAGTGGCTGCATAAGAGTTGTTAGATAAAATCACCAATCGATCACGGTGGACTTTTCTTAGAGAATTGACCACTATGATTGTTTTACTGATGAATGTCTTGATTTCATTCACCTTGGACGGGAAAATCAGCCGTCCTAATCCCGTTAGGGACAGTTGTCACTACATTGGATAAATCCAAGTAGAGACCCACGTCATAAGGACTCAATTCGTGAAAGGAATCTCCTTGGCGGGATTTCCAGCACTTACAGGCTCAGACTTTGAGAGAATCAACAGCATATTGTGAAAACCCTCTCTAATCCTTACAAAGGTTGTTCATGAATTGGATACCGTCAAGAAGGCTTACAACATATATACCGAAGTATACCCACAATCCAGGTGAGCCGCTGAAGTATACCTGAGTATCACTTCACGACTGTAGAACGTTTTGAAACAAATACCCATCATGATATAAATGGCAAGATCTGAAGATCTCATTAAGATTTTTGTGTACAAGAGTCTTAATGGAAGTGTTCCTAAGAGATATTTTAATGAATCTCATGGCTCTAGACTCGATTGTGCGTTTTAGTTTTAGTAGTCGGAGGCATGGAGCAGAGTGTCAGCTTTTCAATATCAACACATCTCGGAATGAGAGGCCGATAGATTATGCAGTGTTCTCCGTGAGAAATGAAAAAAAATATATTTTAAGAGATATCTGAGTGGCTATGAGGGGTGGTGCAGCGCGTCACTGGGTCCATGACATCTTGTCTTCAATATCAGTATCACCTTAGTGAATACCGATAGCAGATATATTGACCCGGTTTCTGTCCTAAGTTTTCATGGAGGGCTATTTCTTTTAACCCTTTTATTGAACTTTTCTTTTTAATTCTTCAACCCCTTCTTTCCCTATCTCATTTACTCATTTTTTCAATCTTTCCTAAGGACTTCTAATTCTAATCTATTGGAATTATCCTTGGGTAGATCCCTCCAGCTCTGGCGGATCATAGGACATAAAACTAACCATAATCACATTATCACTCCATGATTATCCTAGATTTATGGATCACTTGCCATAAAACCTTTTGTGAAAATCTCTCAAAGTGTTTATGAATAAACACATTTTTGTTAACACTTCGAGAGTTTTGTATTTGCAGAAATACTCCCCCTTCACATGTGCTCTTGCATTTTTAAGATAAATTTTGCACATGTTAGGTAGAGTTCGCACATTTGAAATGATCGATTTTCATTGAACATGACCTTCGCGAGATACGTTTACATCACTAGATGGACTAGCTTGAAATTATTACCCGTCCCGGTCATATTCAAAGATCATCTCTCGAATTGGTACATTCTACTCGGACAAGTCCTTTGCGAGACACGTTTACATCACTGGATAACCAGCTTGAAATTATTACCCGTCCCGGACAAGTCTTTTCGATAACGGACATTTACTTTTCGTCAATTCGAGGGTTAATACTGAGTCGAGCTCTTATTTGAGATTCAGGAACGATCTTTAAACCTTTTGATCACATTTTAATCACGTCCTCTCCCCCTCAAAAATAGCATGTAGTGATATTTTTGATATCAACTGATTAAAATGAAACTTTTTGGAGAGAAGGACGGATTTTAGCATGAAATTGGAACATTTTTTCTTTTTTGAATTTATACTCCCCCTTAAATAAAGCATATTGTAAAACATTTGAGTTTAAGAGAGAGTTTTCTTTTAATCATGGGTTTTGTACTGAAGAATACGAAAGCCATGGTGATTTTTAGGATAAGTGCTCGAAAAAATATTTAAAGCATATGACTTTGAATGAGCACTTTCCTTTCTTTGAAGAGCGGGTCCTGAACTGATGTGTCCAGAAGCCATCAAGTTAAGCTCGGGTCCGAAACTGAGTTGTTCCGAAGCCATTGTGAAGAAATTTTGAGAAACGACATGTTTTGTAAACATTTTAGAAGTCTCGCTCAAGCATCTGTACATGCCTGTATCATTGTTGAATGACATTTCTAGATATGTACAGAATATCGATTATACGAGAGACATATCATGAGAAGAATATTTTTGGATTTTTAGATTTTATATTGTTTTTGTATTTTTGAAATTTTATATTTTTGTATTTTGTTTTTGTTTGTTTTTCAAATTTTGTATTTTGTTTTTGATTTTATAAAAGAAATGGAAAATCAAAAATAGAAGATAGAGAGAATGTTTTTGAAGAATTTACAGAATTAGAACCCTTTGATGAACTGGGTTCTGAGATAGTTGAATCATATGCAACCAAAGGCGAAGAGGTTTCACAAATAACAGTGTTAGAAGTATATGAATCATCACTTTGAGGGTGTTGACTATCAACTGTTGTAACGGTTTCTACTTCCTGTTGGTGATTGTCACTATTCTTTGTCTTGGTGCAACTGTCAAAAATCTTTCCTGTGGGAATTCATCTAAGATCAACTGTTTTAAAAACTCTTCCCATGGGAATCCACCTAAGGAAAGATCTAGGAGTTGTTTTCTTATCAGATGCAGCGAAAGTCTCATTCATAGAAAAACTACGTCCTGTAGAGATCCACCTAGTAGGTTTCTTAGCCTTTTGCTTCTTATCAACGGGTTTGTTTCTATTTGTTGTCTCAGTGGATTGTTTCTTAGCACGTGAATTTGCTTTCTTGATATACTTTGCAACACATGCATCATGATTAGCTGAAAAGACACATTTTTGACATGTAGGACAGACAAATTCAACATTCTTGTTTATTACTGCAACCTTAATTTTGTCACTACTGTCATTTGGAACTTGCTTTTCGTTCGAAGAGGAAATGAATTCTTAGTGTTGTATTCTACGTGCATAACATTTTCTTTTTCGCAACTACTCTTAGATGCAAGCCAATCCCTAGACTGTTGTTGAGAGTTCCTAGGTAATGGTTTACTACTACTAGCAGTTTCTTGTAATGTTGTAGAATTCATCACTCTAGGTTTTGTACCTAAAATTCCATCTTTTCGAATCTGTGCCTTTTTCCTAGCTTTTTCAAGATAGTGATTGTGTACCATGTCGTTTGAACCAACAGATTCTTTAACAGTATTAGTGGTCACATTCGGTGAGCTATTCCTGGGGGCACACACATTAGGATTAAACTTGTTGTCCTTAGAATTTGTTATAGCATTCCAAGACTCTTTTGGATTATCTTTTTCACATTTATCTATCGCCCTATATGTTTTAGATGTAGAGGCAGACGCAGTAGTGGGACTAATCCTAGAAAGATCAGGTGCTATCACTTTTGGTGTTTCGACAACTGCTTTCCCTTTATCAACACTTGTTGACTTTTCACTATCCTTAGGCAAGGGTATAGAAATAGACATTTTTGGTTTAACAACTAGCTTGTCCTTAGTTTCCTCACCCTTCCTATTTTGACTTTCAAGCTGGGACTTCAAAAGATCCATTTGCTTTTGCATGTTTTGGTAAGAACGCTCGTAGTATAATTTGTCATACTTACATTCTTTATTTTTCATATCAAGTTGTTTAAAATATGTTACATTTTCTTTTTCAATCTTGGCAAGCGCATTTTCATATTTTTCAACAATTTCAGAAGTCTCAGTTTGAAGTCTTTCATCATCCTCTGCAGAATATGTTTGATAAATAATGGACATAATTTCAGTCGATAGAGCTACTTCAGAGAGTATGTCATTGTGTCTTTCCAAAACTTTGATGTGTTTAATGTTTTCTTTAGCTTCCTTCACCAGGGATTTGTGGTCCTTGACAAAGTCGGCTGTTTCATTCAGAAAACATCTTTCAACATTTAGAGTTATCGCATAAATTGCAGAAATTACAAGGTTGATATCTGTTTCAAACATCTTTTTATGTTCTGAATGAAAACTTGAAAACCAGTCATTGTAGTTGCTGTTTGTTTTGGATGCCACAATCGTTTGAAGCATTTCAATTCTCCTTTTAAGATCATCCAAATATTGTCTAGCTTCACTTGTGTGACAAGTGCTCTTAGAGAATATTTGTTCGATGTTAGAAAGATGTTTTGAAACAACTTTTCTTTTTGCAACAGCCACTGGTTTTTTGAAAAACAATGGTGACTCTTTTTGAACAAGATGAACGCCAGAATCTGTATTAAGCTTGTTATAATCAATTGGTTTAATTTCTGGGTTCATTTGTCTCATTTTAACACGACTCTCTTCGGATAGCTCAATCGTCAAAGGAATCACGAACGTCAGGAGGATCATGTGTAACACCCCAACCCGACAAGGGTAAAGATATCACAACAATGGATTCATATCAGATCAAAACAGAGCATACATCTACAGTAATACAAAAATCTCAAAGGTTTACAAATGAAATACTGAATCCACAAGGTTACAACGAAAACTATCAAAACTAATTCTAAAACATAATATCTTCCATCCAATTCTAATCCAGAATAGCTACCAAGCCTTCTAAGTCCAGAGGTACACTCTCACTCATTCCCAGCTTCCTACTAAAACCTGCCGTAGGAAAAGAAATGCGGCTGAGCTACGAGAGCTCAGTGAACAGATATATAGATGACAGAAACAATAACAGATAACAATACAGAAACAAATCCGAAATACAGATTATACAGATATTGAATTAAAGTGAAAGAATAGGAAAGGAATAAGGGTAAAAGAAAAGAAATGAGAAAGAGATAATGTACAAACCAGGTTTAGGGAAATACAGAAATCCATCACGAGCCCAGAGATAACAGATAATATCATAACAGAGTAATCACATAATAATCCAGAGGGGATGCCTCTCAAGTAACAGATAATATGAGGGGTGACCTCATGTATCAATTGGAGTGATCAGCTCCCAGATAATGTGAAAGACGTGTATCGCACACACCATCAGTCACCATATATATATATATATATATATATATATATATATATATATATATATATATATATATATATATATATATATAACAGTACAGTAACAGATAACAGAAATCAGATCAGAACTAGGATGCATCCATGCGCCCCAGTAGGCCAGATTCTTCTCCTACATAACAGATAAAATCAGGGACGGGACAGGTCATCACTCTCCTGCCCTAGAGTCATGCCACCGGTGCATCAATGACATGGACATGAAACCCTCATGCCTAGTGATTGGCTCGGATATCAGACTGTGGTCAAGGTCTGATGTCATATAATAAACAGAGTCATATCTAAGGGTTCATGGCAGAAGGGTCATGTCAACAATTCAGAATAAGATAATGAGGTTTAAATCAGAGTTTATCAGATTAAGTTTAATATCAAAGCTTAAGTTCAGATTAAAAGGTTTATTTCCAATAGTCCAAAAGAGTATATCAAAGGTTAATAATTACAAGTTTATAGCAATAATCCATTTCAGAAGTTCCTGTCAAAAGTTCATTTAAATCAATCCTTTAATAATGGTTCTCATTGAAATGATCTTTCAAAATAGTTTTCATAAAAATGGTCTTCCAAAACTTTTAGTAACTTCCATTTCAAGTGGTATAGCTTCTTTTTAAAATAGCTTTTAATAAAGGTTCAAAATCAATTAGGTTCAGATAAGGATTTAACAGGTTAAGGTTTATACCAAAATCAATTCAAAGTTTACATCAGATATATCAGGTTAAGGTTCAGAACAAGGTTCACAGATCAGATTCAATCAAGACTCACAAATTCAGGGTTCAGAACAAGAGGTCAATCAGAGTTCAGGAAAAAGGTTCAGAATAAAAGAATCATAGCAGAGGTTCAAACAAAAAGGTTCAAGACAAACAGATCACAACAAAGATTCACAACAGAAGGGAACATAGCAGTGGTATCGGAGATCCTAATAAAGAAAATGTAAAACTGAAAGAAAAGGGAATGAAAACCCTTACTGAAAAAGGGCAGAATATCTGTACCTTATTAGCACAGCAGACAAACAAACAAACACAGAACAATGATCAGGACTTCTCCTTCTTCACACCTAAGGAAGAGGAAGACAGAATTACTAAAGTTTCTTATTCAGATTATTATTTTTAGTTTATCTCTTCATTTTATGTACTTTCTTTTTTTAGTAACTTTCCAGATTTAGTAAGTTCCCATAATTAGCAGGTTTCCAGAATTAACAGATATTATCATTTCAGATTAGGTTTAACCCTGATTCACAGATTATTATGGGATAACAGTATATTTTATCAAGTTACAGAAGTTTAGGGTTAATTATGACATTTATACCATGCTTAGGGTTTTAAATGTAACTTCATTAATTTCCAAGGTCATTAGTGAAAAATACATTAAGTTACAGAATTATATGCTCATTTTATTCAGAATTACATTTTATTCCCTTAAGTTTCACAATTTACAGATTACACCCCTTTAGTTACAAAATTTACAAAACCAACCTTATATCTACATATTTTACAAATTAAACCCTATAATATCCATAATTACCAACCAAGCATATTATATTTCATAATTACAGAATATACCATCAGAATTTAGTACATTACAGATTAGACCCCTCAGAATTCAGAATTTACATATTTAGTCCTTTAAGTTTACAAAACATATATATTAAATCATAATTCATAACAATTACATAATTAGCCCATAAATCCTCAAAATTACATAACATCCTTTTTATATCAGTATTAACTCAAAATAACTTCAAGATTTCAGATTTACACTTTTGGTCCCTCTCTTTTATTTAATTTCCATTCGTACCCTTTAAAATCCATTTAATTCATTATAATGCAATATTTACACTTAGGACCCCAAAGTTATATTTTTCCCACATTTTTACAGATGTATATGACATTACAAAAATATCCCAGAAGTTTCAAAGTTGATAAAACAGGTCCTTATACTTTTTACTTTAAATCGGCTAGACTTTTTAGAAATAATTACAAACCCTACTATTTACCAATCATTGCACCATCATTAATTTATACTTAAAACATCATTAATGATCAGAATTTCACCCAAGAACCCTAACCCTAATACTCACGATTTGCATTTTATTTGTTTTCTTTGTTTTATTAAAATCCGGTTTTAACAATAATTCACCACGTTAAATCTAGGCTTCCAAAAATCAAACTCATATTTTTCCCAGATCATATGACTTATAAAGAGCCCACGAAAAATAAATAGCATGCCCAGAAGAATCGTTTAACACATATTTGATTTTTATGTACGTTTTAGACATCAAAATTTCCACGACATGATTTAGGCTACCATAAATCGATCTATCATTTTTCCCAGGTCTATTACATCATATGAGATCTAAATAAAATATTCATCATGCCCAGAAATTTGGATTACATATATTTGAGATTTACGTGTTCTTTGGTTATAATATTTTCATACGCATAGATTAGCTTGCATGATTTGATTCACATAATTTCTATGAGTTATATAACATGTAAAGATCACAGGAAAATTGCTATATTAATTTTAGAATGTGTGGTTTAGGCGTATGAATTATTTACCTTGAGTATGGCAATTCGACAAGAAATAAAGAACCAAGAACGAACCAGAGAAAACACGCACCAACCCTTATTTTTCATAGCTTTCTTACACCTCCAAGAACCCCAGAAAAATCCTTGTTCACGTCCAGAACTTGTGTGCTTGCCTTGGTCGAATTTTTGGTGTCGCTAGGGTTTTTTTGTATGTTTTAGCGATTAGGTTTTGATGAAAATAAAAAAAAAAGATTTGTTTATATCTCTTAAAACCGACTTAGGGGGGCAGAGAATCAGGAATTTCGGTATATAGAATCATAATATTATTTGGGTTGATTTTATTTATCCTTTCCTTAATTTATTTCACATATTATTTAATTAAAAAGATTTAATCATCATATTTAGTTAATTATGCATTTTCGGATTTTAAATAAATAAATGTGTATGATAATTTTTGAACATTTAAAATGATGTAACATTGTCTCAGAAATTTGTTTGTTTCAGATATAGTTCGATTTCAGAAGTTTTGGAATTGTTTCAGAATTTATAATTTATTTAATTAGGTTTTATGTTATCAAGGGTAATTTGGTCATTTTACGGGTTATCTGAATTTCAGGTATTACATCATGGTTATCATTTAGCACACCACCATTATATAACACATTTTGATATTGCTGAGCTTTCTTGAGATAATAAGGGTTTTCACAACCGATAGCCATTTTCTTCATTGTATGTAAAGTTGGGTTTGGATCGTTAATTAACAAATTGATTGTTTGAGTTGAATGACCCGTTTTTACAAGCAATTCTTCCAACTTTTTAATGCTTTCTTGTTTGTCAATGATTTCATCAAGAAGATCATTTTCTCGTTTTGAAAACTTAGCATTCAATTCTTTCTTCTCTTTTTCAAGATCAGAACAAATTGATTTTTGTTTGGAAAGTTGGGTGGTTAATTCAGAAATTTCCTTGTTTAGGGATTTTATTTGCATGTTCAAGTTAACATCGAGAGTGTCGTATTTGATTTACAAATGTTTCTCACTTAACATAGAATCTCTATAACCAGTTTTGAGTTCTGAATGTTGTTTGTTATTAAATTCAAAAGCTTGTTCATTCACCTTATATCTCTCAAGCTCAGCGGTCAATTTCACATTCGCGGCGTTAACATCGCGATTGATCTGTTTGACCTTTTCAATTTTAATGCGACAATTATTCAGTAATGATTCAAATAAAGCACGGGTTTCCTCATCATTAGCGTCATTTTGTGCAACTTGAACTTCATTAGGATTCATATCTGGAGTTGCCAAATTAATATTGCTACAATTTGGCGTGTCCATATATGTATCATAAGTAGGTTCGAGAGGCACAGAATGTGGCTTTTCATGAGCAAACAGATTAACCTCATTACTTGTATTTGGTACCGCATGGAGTGGTTCTTTGTCATAAGTAGGAGGAATGTCAGAATCACTGCATGATGTTACTTCTTGATGGTTTACCATAAGGTTGGAGATTCCAGTGACTTCTGTTGAATTGTCATTAACTCTTGTTGTAACCATGAAGTCGTATTCCTCAGTAGTCAATGGTATTCCCGATTCTTCCTTTTTGTCTAGCATCAACATGTACTGGAGCTTTTCTAGCTTTGTCATTGCATGGACATTACCAATTCTACCTATATCACTCCTGTGGATTTCAGATGAAGTCATGAAACAATAATCCTCATTTTGATTGACCCCGTTCTGATTCACAAACTGGTTCATTTGGTTTCCAGAATACTGCCCTGCATATTGCATTTGATTCCCCATCTGCATACCTTGCTGATTCTCAATAACCTCAACCATTTCACCTTCTTGTCCCATATATGACTGTGCATTGTCAGTGTATGGTAAATTCCATTAGTTGTTTTTATGTTGTTGGAAGTTTAATGCCTTGGTGAATAATGCAAAATCATGTGCCATATTAGTTGCGAAATTATCTTGTTGAGATACCATTGATGATGTTGTATGATAAAGTTGATTCAGTTGTTTCAGGATCGTTGCAAAGAAATAGGTGTTGTGGTTGTTGAAGGTTAAACTTAGATGATGATGAAAAGCCTTGGTCTTTGTTGATTATCGTTGAAGTTACTTGCACTTACAATTTAGATAAACGAAACAAATTACATAAAGTTACTAAATTTGACTAGACTATAATTTAGAAAATATCAAAAGTTCACAAATTCGACAAGGTTATGTAAATTACAATTTAGACCAAAATTTATACAAATTATGGCAAAATTTCAATTTAGATAGAATTTATCTAATTTATATAAATTGGTAATTTATATAAAAAATCTAACTATTTTATACAAAATAGTAGATATCCGATTGTCGAAGTATTTTACACACTTATACAAGCGAGAAAATACCGAGTCCGCAATCCTTGATGTTGTAGAAATTACGTTCGAATCAAAGTTATAAAGTTTATTTAAGTTGTTGGCGTTTAAATCAATTGCAAGGACTGAAATTGCCAATATCAAAAACTACTAAAATCTGCTTGAATTACGAAAGGACTGAAACTGTCAATTCCAAAACTGTCTAAGCAATTGCGAAAAGGGACCAAAGTTGTCAATTCCGAAAAGTTTGAATACCAATTGCGAAAAGGAACTCAATTGCGAAAGCAGACACCAATTCCGAAAGCTTGTGGATTGCGAAAAGAGAGCAGTAATTGCGAAAGATGTCCAATTTAGAAAGCTTTATACCAATTTCGAAAAACCCTTATGAGTCGCAAATGATTTGCGAAAAACCCTTGGCTCTCGCAAATGATTTTCGACAAACCCTTTTTAATCTAAATTTCTTATACAAGAAATTAGACTTTTCGATTGAAGAAATAGAACCACTTTTTATTACAACTCTTATACAAGATATGTAATAAAAACTTGATGTAAAAAGGACTCGAACTTTGGCCTTTTTATAGCACTTTTATCTCGATCACACACAACCAAAAACTTACGTAAAAATCCAAAAGTTCACAACTGTAGCGCTAAACTTGACGCTAAGACTAAAAACCTTAGAACTTTTGCTCTTAAATGCTCGATAAACAGAAAAAAGCTTGAAGCTTTTAGAACCAAACTTCACTTTTACGCTATAAAAACTAAAAAAGCTATCACCTTTTTGTATCTAATTCACGTAAAACACAAAAAAACTTGAAGCTTTAGTCTTAAAACTCACTAAATAATGCGTATAAAGTAAAAAGCTACAACCTTTTTTGTGAAATAACGATTTAACAACGACACAACTAGACCTACAACTTTGTTTGGCGGATGATACCACTTGTTGTAAGCTAGATCTACTTTATCACACCAATATATTAACCAACTAAATAAAAGATCTACGTATATTCTTAAAAGAAAGATGGGACCAGATATAGATATTGATATGTTGACTATAGTAATAAGAAGAATAGTAATATAAGATAAGATGGAACAGTAAAGAAGATTGAGATGAATAATAAAGAAAGAGAGGAAGAATAGATGTGGCGGCACAGTAGAGGAAATAAGGAACGAGTGTAATATTAGATTAAGAATAAAAGAAAGAAAAGAGAGAAGAGAATACAAAGAGGCACACACACACTCCCACCTTACCCTCTCTATTGCACACCTAACTTATGAGGTGGGAGTGTAGTATTTATAGGTACAAGAGTGATGCCCTAGTGGGCTTTCAATGGGCTTGGTTGGGCTTGTGTTGGGTTGGACAAATACATGACTTTACTTAATACATAATAGCTTAGTCCAACACAAGCCCTTTACATGCTATTCAATTACACTTGAGTCGACACATACTATAGAAATACATGGAAGATAAATGACCATCACTTCACATATAAATTAAATGCTAACACAATTTATAAATTTAGGAACATATATTACAAACTCAGGTTCATATCAAATAGCTATAATGCCTCAAACAAACATAAGTCAACTACTCCATATTCAAAGTAAAGTAACAAGTATCACATGAATAAACGATTATCAAACTCGTAGTGAAATAAAGATTATACCGAGATTACAGGAATGAACCACGTTCACAACTTCTCCTCCAAATTACTGCTGCTTCCAGGCTCTTTAGGAAGTGGTCTTGGTATAAACCACTCCTAAAACTCTTATGATTGGTATATAATTATTGGTAACTGAGATGCCCCTTTTACTCCGAATTAGGCTACTATTTATAGGTGTAGGAGCAGCCTGATGAGTGCCTATTTACTCATTATTTTATACCCATTAAACCCGTAAAAATGACTATAAAAAGCCAATTATGTCAAATTATATTGCAAATATCCTTGGGTTGTGTTTTATGTCTTATAGGTACAAAAGGATTGAAAGCGGAGCGAAAACGGACAATGAGAAAACATATTTTATTTAAAAAAGTGCTTTTTAAAGGTTGAAATTTGCTTATTAAGCCTTATCATAGTTAGTTAACATATGGTTATTGCAAAATTTAGCTTAAAAAGGTTTAAATCAAGTTTAAAATGAGAAAATAGATTTTAAAGTGGTGTTTGGTACAAGCAGTACTAACCCATTTAGAGCTGTTTGATCACTTATTGGTCTTTAAATCAAGTTTGTTAAGCTTAAAAATAGTTCATTAAGTAGATTTTAATTAGTTAAAAGCATTTTATCAAAATTTTTTAGGTTTTAGCTTAGTTTTCAAAGTTTCATAGTTTTAAAATAGTTTTATCAACTTATATGCAAATTTCATCAATAGATCTCTTTAGTTGTTGTTTTTGAGTTCTAGTCAGCCCAATATACTTGCTTCAGTTTTTTTGAAAAAGTGTCAAAAAGTTTTAAGGTCATTTAGTTAGTCTGCAAGTTTTTCCAAAAAAAAAAAAAAAGAAAAAAAATCAAAAAGCCAAAAACAAGTAGTGTAACTGTCTGTTTTATCAGCTTAAATTTAAGCTCTTTTTTATTTCAAATTGTCTGAAAATTGATTTTAGAGCTCTTTAGTTGGTAATCTATGCTGTTTCGTAGTTAAAAGCTTATTTCTTTAACTTTTAGTAGCTTATTTTATAGCTTAAAAGTGCCCCTTTGGGTTGTTTTGTTATCAGCTTTCATTTTTTAGCTTACTTATTTTTTTAGCTTTTGGCTTGTTAGGATTTCTTATTTTAGTTTAGAATTGCCTTTTTATTCAGCTTTTAGGTTTTAGTAGCTTATTAGGTTTTAGCATATAGCTTATAGCATCTTATTTGCTTAATCATTTTGGTTTTTAATTTTTAGTTTAACTGTTACTCCTTTTCAGCTTTTTCCATCTTATTTTCTAAGTTTTAAAAATATTGTTTTCACAAAAGTTACTTATTTTTAGCTTATTAAAAAGTTTCATAAAAAAGTTTAGCAAAAAAAAAAAAAAAAAAAAAAAAAAAAAAAAAAAAAAAAAAAGGAAGCTCGGGAAGTCAAGGGTCGAACCCCCGACCTCAACCTTACCACACACACTCCATACCATACGTGCCCTTGGGTCTTTTCTGTTTTAGTTTGCATAGATTATTTATTTAACCAGTTTTTCCCTTTTAGTTTATTTACCTTTTTAGCTTATTTTCAGCTTATTTAGATAAGTTGCATTTCTAGTTTTATTTTTCCTAGATTCCCCATTACTTGAAGTACTTTTTAGTAAATTTTCAGATTTTTCTCATTTAGTTTAGTATTTTTTAAAATATTTTTAGATTAAAAGTGTTTTTAATTCATAATAAATAAAAGAGTAAACTGCAAAATACATCCCTGTGGTTTACACATTTTGGCACATTACATCCCTGTCAGAAACTATTGGCAATATACATCCCCCGTTAGGCAAACGTTTGCCACATTACATCCCTAAGTTGGATGGGCGTTATCTTTCTCCGTTAAGTGTTTGCATCGTTAGTCCCTCTGTTAAAATGTTTGCACCGTTAGTCCTATGGGTTAAGTCTATTTGCACCGTTAGTCCTTCGTTACGTTTTCGTCCGATTTTTTACGTTTTCGTCTGTTTTTTTACGTTTTCGTCCGATTTTTTACGTTTTCGTCCGATTTTTTTCGTTTTCGTCCGTTTTTTTTACATTTTCGTCCGATTTTTTACGTTTTCGTCTGTTTTTTACGTTTTCGTCCGATTTTTTACGTTTTCGTCCGATTTTTTTCGTTTTCGTCCATTTTTTTACTTTTTCATCTGTTTTTTTACATTTTTGTCCAATTTTTTTCGTTTTCGTCCGATTTTTTTCGTTTTTGTAAATTTTTTTTACGTTTTCGTCTGTTTTTTACGTTTTCGTCTGGTTTTTTACGTTTTCGTCTGATTTTTTTTATTCGCTGTTTTTCGTTCTGTTTTTTTTTACGTTTTCGTCCGATTTTTTTACGTTTTCGTCCGATTTTTTTCCGTTTTCGTCCATTTTTTTTACGTTTTCGTCTGTTTTTTTACGTTTTCATCCGATTTTTTACGTTTTCGTCTGTTTTTTTTTTCGTCCATTTTTTTACGTTTTCGTTTTCTTTCGTCATTTTTTTACGTTTTCGTCTGATTTTTTTACGTTTCGTTTCGTCTTTTTACGTTTTCGTTATTTTTTTATGTTTTTGTCCGATTTTTTTTGTTTTCGTCTGTTTTTTTACAAAAAAAATCAGACGAAAACGTAAAAAAATAGAACAAAACGTAAAAAAATGGACGAAAACGTAAAAAAAAGGGACAAAAACGAAAAAAAATGGACGAAAACGTAAAAAAGCGGACGAAAACGTAAAAAAATGGATGAAATCGTAAAAAACAGACGAAATTTTAAAAAATGGGAGGAAAACGTAAAAAAACAGGCGAAAACGTAAAAAATCGGAAGAAAAAGTAAAAAACCGGACGAAAACGTAAAAAATCGGATGAAAACGAAAAAAACAGACGAGAACGTAAAAATATATACGAAAAAGAAAAAAATCGGACGAAAACGTAAAAAATCGGACGAAAACGTAAAAAAACAGACGAAAACGTAAAAAAATGGAAGAAAACGAAAAAAATCAGACGAAAACGTAAAAAATCGGACGAAAACGTAAAAAACAGACGAAAGCGTAAAAAATCGGACGAAACGTAAAAAATCGAACGAAAACGTAAAAAACTGACCGAAAACGTAAAAAAACAGACGAAAACGTTAAAAAAATGGACAAAAACGAAAAAAATGGACAAAAACGAAAAAAATGGACGAAAACGAAAAAAATCGGACGAAAACGTAAAAAATCGGACGAAAACGTAAAATAACAGACGAAAACGTAAAAAATGGATGAAATGAAAAAAATCAGACGAAAAAGCAAAAAATCGGACGAAAACGTAAAAAAACAGACAAAAACGTAAAAAAATGGGACAAAAACGTAAAAAACAGACGAAAACGTAAAAAAATGGACGAAAATGTAAAAAATCGGACAAAAACGTAAAAAATCGGACGAAAACGTAAAAAACCGGACGAAAACGTAAAAAAACAGACGAAAACGTAAAAAAAATGACAAAAACGAAAAAAATGGACGAAAACGAAAAAAATCGGACGAAAACAAAAAAAATCGGACGAAAAAGTAAAAAAAACAGACGAAAACGTAAAAAATCAGACGAAAACGTAAAAAATGGATGAAAACCAAAAAAATCGGACGAAAATGTAAAAAATCGGACGAAAACGTAAAAAAACAGACGAAAACGTAAAAAATCGGACGAAAACGTAAAAAAACAGACGAAAACGTAAAAAAATGGACGAAAACGAAAAAAACCGGACGAAAACGTAACGAAGGACTAACGGTGCAAATAGACTTAACCCATAGGACTAACGGTGCAAACATTTGAACAGAGGGACTAACGATGCAAACACTTAACGGAGAAAGATAACGCCCATCCAACTTAGAGATGTAATGTGGCAAACGTTTGCCTAACGGGGGATGTATATTGCCAATAGTTTCTGACAGGAATGTAATGTGCCAAAAGGTGTAAACCACAGGGATGTATTTTGCAGTTTACTCTAAATAAAATAAAAATCAAAAAAATATAATTCTTGTTTCTAAAATTTTCTTTTAGCATTTAAGAGGTTTAGAAATTAAAATTGCATTCATAGGGTTAAAATTTGTCATAGTTGGTTATTTAGTCGCGTTTTAGATTCCCGTTATCATTTTTAGCTTAATTTCGTAGTTGCGTTTATTGGTTGCCCTATTTACTTTCCCGTGCCTTAATTAGAATTTAGAAATCAAAACCAAAAGTGAAAATCCAACTTTCAAGCATTTTAATACCAAACCTCAAACGACATCCTCAACTCACACCTCCTTGGGAAACGACCCGGGTATCACTTACTCGGAATCATATATCGTATTTGTGAGTTTTACATGTTGACCTTTTTCCTAAAGGGTTGACTTGGTAACTCACGCGTATTATATTTGATATTCTTTATACAACCAATTTTTGGCGCTTCTGCCGGGGAGGTGTGTTGCGACAATATCGTTACGGTTTAACGATTAGTGACTTGAAGATCCTTCCCCGTGAAGCTACTTGCTTATTTTTGTGGATATTTTCTTATATTATAAAAACCAAAAACAAAAATTAAAAAAATCACAAATACTTTGTCTAAAGTATTTAAAATACCAAAAAAATTAAAAAACCAACAAAAGAAATCATGAAGTCAATTGTTACGTCGGCTCACCTTTAGATTACAAACTATAAGAGGGGTTTAAGGAGGATTGACATTAAATTGTCGAACCAAAAGAAACGGGTTTTTAATTGGCATTTATTGCTGACCTTTGTTTCTCCGCTACTTTGTGCGTAATTCTAGAGAGCTACCGAGCACCGGTTGACGAATCGATTTCCAAAAATATTGTTTTTCAATATTCCTAAATATAAAAATCCAAAAATATTTTCTTTTTCAAAATATATTTTTCTTTTAAATTTTGTGTTTTTAGTGCATGCGCACTCGTTCTTCTACTTCATTGAGTCCCTTACTTGAACTCGTCACAATTCCAAGGAGACGTAATAAAAGACGTGCTACCCCAATAGTCGAACTCGAGATTCGTACTATTTCTGATCCTCCCATTGTCGAAATGGCGGATAATCGTTCCATGTCGGAGTTACTCCAAGCACCCACCGAGGGTTACGGAGACACTATCGTTGTTCCGGTAATCATTGCCGATAGCTTTGAGCTTAAGACCGGGTTGCTATTCTTAGTAACTTCGAGTCAATTTTTTGGATTTGAGAGGGACAATCCTCATTCCCACATTCGATGGTTTAACAAGATCACATCTACTATCAAATATCAAAATGTACCTCAAGATGCAATCAAACTACTTCTTTTTCCATTTTCTCTCGAGGGGGCCACCCGGATTTGGCTCGAAAAACAACCCCCTCGTTCGATTGAAACATGGGAATATTTAGTGTCGAAATTTGTAAATGAATTATTTCCCCCGTCTAAAACTAAAAGCCTTAAAAATGAAATCACAAAATTCACTCAAAAATTTGATGAATCATTTAGTGAAGCGTGGGACCGTTTTAAAGAATTACTTCATAAATGTCCTCACAATGGTTTTTCCGAGTTACATCAAATTGATACTTTTTACAATGCATTGAACCAAACCGATCAAGACTCTCTTAATGCTGCCGCCGGTGGTAACCTCTTGAATCGGACTTCGAGAGATGCCTTGTCTATCATCGAGAAGAAGTCTAAGGTTCGCACTACACGAAGCAAGCCGGATGTTTCCCAAGTGAGTGCTTCTCCTGCTACTTCATCTCCGGTGAATACTTCTAGAACGGATGCTAAGATCGACAAACTCACGGATGCTATCCAAGCTTTGGTTCTCTCTAAGCAAAAGAAACTTTCTACCCCACAAACTCCTCCACCCGCTCAAGTAAAAGCGATGGAAGAAACTTGTGTCACTTGTGGTGGTCCTCATGCATACTACAACTGCACTGCCACCGATGGCAGTCCTTTTGAAGTAAATGTTGTAGCCGGGGCTTACAACCAAGGAGGTAACCAATACCGTCCTCAAGTTGACCCGAACTATCGTGATAGCAATCAAATGGGACCACCCGGATTTTCTCAACCTAATAACCAAAATAGGTTCAATCAAGATCAAGGAAGAGGGCAAAATGTGCAAAACCAATTTCAAGCCCCGATCAATCAATACCCGACCTAAGGGGTTAATTTAAATCAAGGGTATCAAGCTCCTAATTACCAAGCCTTTATTGTTCCCTCCAATGAAATTGCTAATTACATTAAGTCAAATGAGGCTAACATGAGGGCAATGCAAAATCAAATAACAACTTTGAAAAATGATTTCCAAACTTCAATGTCTAAGCAGGTTAATGAGCTTAAGAATGAACTTAGGACCACAAATAACAAAATTGATCTATCTCAAAACAAAATTGAGAACATGTTTGCTAGTCTCATGAATCAAATCCATCAAGCTTCAACTTCGGGATCTCTCCCAGGCAATACCATTCCCAAACCAAATGGTGAGTTGAAAGCTATCACCACTCGAAGTGGTAGGGCGTATGATGGACCCTCGATTCCTACTCCCTCTCCGGTGAGGGAAGTGGAACGAGAAACCAAGGTGACAAAGGACAAAGTGCATTCTTCAAGCCCACAATGTACCGCACCCGTTCAACCTCCGGTCGTCCAAACTTCAATTCCGGAACCCAATGTTCCGAAGACCAATCCTAAGCCTTCTATTCCATATCCTTCGAGGCTTAATAATCAAAAGCTCCGTGACAAAACTAATAGCCAAATGATAAAGTTTCTTGAAATCTTTCAAAAATTACACTTCGATATTAGTTTCACGGATGCTCTTCTTTATATGCCAAAATTTGTTGCTACATTCAAGAGTCTTCTTAGCAATAAGGAAAAATTGTTTGAATTGACTAATACTACATTGAATGAGAATTGCTCGGCGGTGCTTCTTAAAACGTTGCCCAAAAAACTAGGAGACCCCGACAAGTTTCTCATTCCGTGTGATTTTTCGGAGCTAGATGAATGTTTATTGATGAAGCGAAAAGTGTACCGCTTTTAGGGGGTCATTTAAGCCCTAAATCATATTTATTTGATCAAATATTGCCCTAAATCGTTCCTTTTGTCATTTTAGGTACTTTGGAGAAGAAATCTGGAAAAGGAAGCATTTTGGACGTTTTTGGAGCATAAAAGTGAAGAAAACGACAAAGTCTTCAAAGTTGCTGGAAAAGTACACTTGACGGCGTCAAGTATTGCTCTTGACGGCGTCATGGCTTGGCAAAAGAGGTGGATATGAAAAATACACGTGACGCGCCAGAGAGTTTTGCAATGAAAAGTCTGACGGCGTCACCCTTTAAGGTGATCAAGGCCATCACGGTTTAAGTTAAAGAGAGACGGCGTCAAGCACATTTCTGACGGAGTCAACCCTTGATAGGCCAGAGCGGATTTTGGAGGATTAAAGAGGGACGGCGTCAGGAAGGCCATCCGGGAACCCTAGCCACGGCGAGGTGACGGCGTCACCTCCTAAAACGTGACGCCGTCAGCTACTAAGTTCTATATATAGTTTTGCAATTTTTTGTCATTAGTGTGCAACTTTGTGAGGAGAAACCCTAAGACGAATTTCTGCCATTTTTAAGGGTTTTTATACCCTTGGATCTCCCATGTTTAATTGAAGATAAGTAATCATTTAATCATTCAATATGTCTATGTGTTGTTTGATTATATTTTGTTCTTGTCTTTTAATTAACATGCTAGGCTAGATTTATCTTGTGTTTGCTTAGATCTAATGAAACCTAACTATTGATTATTGGTTATTAGTGTGTTATTAATTGTATTGGATGATTGTTTATCGATGTTAGGCTTAAGAAAACTGGCTAACCTCCTATACGATAACTTGCTTGAACGTCTTAAGAAACATGAACCAATGCGTACTAAGGTTTTTATGGTTGTATTTAATGCATGAGCGAATTCTAGTGATCCCATGTTAGGAGCTTCTTAGCCGGCTCGACATAGGAGTGAAGTAGGAGCTTGTAGAGTTGGGGAAGTACGTACGCCACCCCACGATTGGTATTAAGGAATACACCCGTCATCCACGCAATTAATACACACTAATCAACCGGTAAAAGATAGTTAGGGAGTAAGGAAATCTAAGTAAACACATTTCTCCCCATATAAGTTTCACAACCTTTTCATTTTCAGTTATTTTATTTTATTTGCATTTGTAGTTATTTGGGTTAGTTGACTAGCAACTAATTCCGCCCACTCTTTCAAACCCGAGATTTTACTTGCTTTTATAAAAAAATATAAAAATACAAAAAGAATCATCCCTCACCCTCAGACCTATTAGAGTAGTTTTTCAATCCTAACGACACTATTCCCCTAGAGAACGATCAATCCCCCGGTACTTGCCACTTCACTATACTACATCGGTCAGGTACACTGCCTGGTGGGGATTGCAAGCCTCTTGAGATCCCTCGAGTGGTAAAACCTGTTGTAAGGTCACAAAACCACGCATCACTTAGCCTTGGCCGATCTTGGCGTGTGGAAAACTAGAGGGGGGGGGGGTTGAATAGTTTTACCGGTTTTTAAATCTTCTTAAAAACCTTACTATTGAAAACTTTGATTCGAACCTTATGCGTAATCAATCAACACCAATATGAACACTAAACTAAACTATCTAATGTAAATAATAAAAGTAAAGAAAAGAGATGGAAAGATCAAACCGGGACAAAGAGATTTATAGTGGTTCGGTCACGAAGCTCTTCTTCGCCCTACTCCACTCCCCGAGTACCACACTCGAGAGTTTCAAGCACTATGTCAACAAACCTCCCTTCAGGCGGAGAAAACCGTACAACGTCGCTTATCCTATTTTCCGACACTATGCAAAATGTCGAGTGCTAATCTTAGCTAGCACCAATCTATCGCAATCTACCCAATCCTTTCTACTTCACATAATCAACACACTAGACTCGATCTACCCGATCTACCCTTGATCCACTTGATGAATCACTCAAGCTCACAAGCTTCAAGAGATCTCCAAGATCTCGACAAGATCACAATGATCAACCCTTACTTAACTTAATCTATCCTATTTACCCTTGATCAACTTGATCAACACACTAGCACACAAGCTACAAGAGATATTCAATATCTCTATAAGATCGCGATGATATTCTCTCACAAACACTCAAAAGAAAAATGAATTTGATGTATTCAAAGATACAACAAGTGTGTAACAAATGTTACAAGTGCTCTAACTACAACTACAACACTTTGTATCTTCTTGGATACCTTGTGTTCTTCTCTTGCACTAGAAGAGGAATGAATAGGATCACTTGGTTGGATGATTGGATCACTCTTAAAACAAAAGAAAACTAAAGTAAATGATCAAGAAGAGAAAATGTGATAAGGGTATTGAACTCAGAAAGTTCTGTGTGAAAAAGGATACCCAAAAACTATGAAGAGGGCTGGTATATATAGGCAGAAAAATTCTAACCGTTATGGGGACACGGAACCGTTAAATTACCCAATTTAGTGGTACCGTGCCAGACAAAAACGCTCCTCTTTTAGTCTTTTGTGGTGAAAACTTATTTGGGGAAGTTTGGGGCTGATTTTGGGGGGGAAATAGCTGTTATGATATTTAAACTTATTTTTCCAATAAAACATTTTTTAATTATTCAAAAATAACTTGTAAAGTATATTTTTGAAAAAAAATGTTTTGTCACATTAAAAATGTGAAGTTTTAAGCACAAATTCACTTCTTTGATCATTTGTCAAGTTGTAAATTTGTTTATGCATACCTAGAGTGATTTACGTAGAAATGGGATCTTTCGACTAAAAACTTGTTTACGTTAATTTTAACGTAAGGTGTTTTCATATTTTGTCATCCTCAAAACGTGAAGTTATCGAAATATATAAATAACGTTTTTAGAACATTATTTGCATCAACAATCTCCCCCTTTTTGATGATGACAAAAACTAAACTCATTTTAAGTTAAAATTAATTTTAACAAGTTTTTAAAGAGTTTATATCCCATTTCTCCCCCTTTTTATCGAAGCAAAAAGGTTGTGGCTCCCCCTTGATGTATACTCCCCCTCGTTTGGAGGACACTAAGGAATCGATCAATGATTCTTGCTACAAAACAAAGTTAGATAACAAAGATACAATATCTAACATGTAGCAATCACGACAAATATCCAACCTCAAACAAAAAATTGGCTAAGTAGTTAAGCCTACAAAAAAAAATAACCACATAAAAAGCCCATTCATTCATAAAAACAAATGTCATACATAGGTATGACTACATAACAAACACAAAGAGATACAACAAGAAGCATAAATCCTTAATGACTAGAGGCATGCTTCATTTCCAAAAGGGGTCCTAAGGTTTATTGTTGGAAACTAAACAAGAACATGTTTAGTGTGGGCTAGGAGGTGGTGGAGATAGTGACATGATTGGGGGTGGTGGTGGTGTCAAGAGATGCTCCATATAGGAGAACATGAAATGTATCTCATCTCTCAAGGAGAAGATGAAGTTACGGTTATGGAGGCAACATAGGCAATTAGCACTATGTAGATCAAAGGGGTGAGGTTGAATTGGTTGTCCCATGATTGAGGAAGGAGGTGGTGGTGAGTTAGTTGATGATGGGGTTGGCATGGCATAATCCAATGGAGTGATGAGTGAGAGTGTGTAGTCCATGGATGATGGCATGGTGTTGAGAGAGGGAGATGATGAAGATGTGGTTCTAGTGGAAGAAGTATTGGAAGGAGCATTAGGTGGAGATGGTGAGTGAGAAGTGGTTTAGGAAGGTGGTGTTGTGAATTCATCATCTTTTGTTAGATCAACAAAGAGAGGTTTGGATGGTGGTCTTACGGTTATCCTAGGTTTCTTGGAAATGTGATTTGTTGATCCTTGTGTGGAGGACATGGTGATTGAGTTGTGTGAGGTTGAAGATGAAATGCAAGATAAGCTTGCAATGGTGAAGCCTTATATAGGCAAGAGTTGGGAAATTTGAATTAAAGGTGATCGTAGTGTCCTATGGTGTAGTAAGGGAATCTTGGGGTGTATGTGAGTTTGTAAAATTTGCAGGTTTGAGGTTTGAGGTTTAGAGATCTAGAGGAAATAGTGAAAATTCGTCAAACAAGGGCACGGTACAACTAAATACCACACGGTACTGTAAAGTTAATGGTACCGTGGCCTATTGAATGGTACCGTGACATTGGAGTCACGAATTTTCCTGTGCAACCTAGTTCTGGGCAGCTAAGGGAGTTTTCTAGGGGGACTATTTGCAGGAAATGTTGTTGCCTCAAATCACTAAAGATTTATTTGCCTAATGTGTCCCATATTAATCTACTCCTAGCACATAAAGATTATCATGCAATTTTCTAAGATAATCCATAAGCATACAAACACAATGGAAAAAATAAGCTATCATCCAAATATCACATAAAATATTCATGCAAGGTGATAGATTAAAAGTCAAGCATGCAAACTAGCAAAGAGTATTAATCCCTAATGTAATTTAACATGGAAAAATCCCAATTAGTTTCATTGACTTGAGCACACCCTCATTCATCATCACTCGACGAAACATCATAGCATGATACTGAACTATCATCATGATTTCCTTGAGATGATGTACATTCCCATTATAGAGAGGTGTAGGTGTTTTGAGTTAGAGGAGCCATGGTGGGATCAACAAGGAGATATCAATTGTTTTGGAGGTGAGGGGACGAATTCATGACAAAACGATATAGACGAGTCAACAACATGCCATAGGGTATCACCTTATTTAGTCGACCCTTGACACTGACAATTCTCCTTGCCACAAAGTAAGCGAGATTGTAGGGTTGCTCGGTGACTAGACAATACAACTTATGAGCACAACAAGCCGAAAGTTGCTCACAGTTGTGAGGAAGACAGAAGACATTTTCAAGGATGACTCTATCTATCTACGTAGATGTTGATGAATTTCATCAACATAGACTTTGAGTGGATCTAAGTCATACTCATGAGACTCACGGAACTCAATTTCACCGTTTTCTTTAAGAAAACCATGAAACTTTTTAGGAAGACGAATGTGCTCTTTAATCTCACATAGAGTGGGAATGAGAGTATTGTAAGGACCGGACTCAATTTTGTGACTCGTGAGGGCTTTGAGTGACCAACCTTCCATGTAGGAACATTATCCATGGTTAGGAAGTTCAAGAATGTTGGCAAATTGGGCAAGAGTGAGTGAGATTTCTTGGTTTTGTATCATGAATTGGAGAGACAAAGTTTGATCCTCATTATGTACGAATTTAACTTGTTTATAGAACTCAAGGACAAACTGAGGAGAGATTAGATCATTAATCCGAAACAAGCAATTGAATCCGATTTCTTGAAACATGGTTTGGATATGATCATGATTGAGAAAGGATGACTCGATAATACGTCCTTCAAGGAAGAGACGAGACTCTAGGTGACGGAAGCTTTGTATGTGACAAAGTGGGGTGTTTGGTTCAAGTGATGGTTTGGGAATGTCATCGGTTGTCAGTTCATGATCGTAATCAAACATGTGAAATCTCTTGTTACCTATGAAAACTTTTTCAAAGATTAACATTGAGAATATTTCATTTAAAGACACGTGCCTAGTGTGTGCCTATATGCAAACTATGTGGAGGTGCGGTAATTTCGACTCTATGACTAAAATAATGAGATTACCTAAACGCTACTAGTCTTTACTTTTGCTCAAACGAATATGTTGATAAATACATAATGGTTATGTAATTCAATCAATATTCGTGAGATCATGTATGCATGAGAAAAACGTTTTTAGTTTGTATCAACAATGCACGAAAAAATTTTCATGATCCTAGTTTCGTGAAATTTTTCGAAAACAATGGAATTGGGGTGTTTGGCAACTTCAATGTTTTGGCACCAAAAATTTGAAAATTTAGGATGTTAATCACTCCTAATCCTATTTGCAAGTATCCTAGATATGATTCCTCTTAAACCTACTTAATCTAGTAAAAACAAGGGTTGAACCAAAATATGTGATTGAAGTGAGTTTATGCAAATCCTATGTTGAAGGAATCATGAAGGTTATACATTGCCTAATCCTAGTCCTAATTTCATAGAGACTCAATCAAAATTGAAAAACCCCAATTCAATTTTCATGTATGAACAAACCCTAGACTCAAGATTAAAGAAAAATAGAGTTAAATGACTTACAACTCATATTGAAAAGGTGAAAATAGTTGGTAATCTTGAGAATCAATGCCTTGAATTAGATCTTGAAGGGGTGTAATTGAATTTTGGGTTGTGAGGTTTGGTTTTGACAGCAATTCCAGAAGTTGGGAAGGTTTAAAATGAATAATGTGAAAAAGAAGACTGAAATACGGGATGTATCAGATACACGGTACCACGGTACCATTAAATTTAATGGTGCCATGAAACTTTGGTGGTGCCGTGATCTGCTGGGATGAATTTTCGTCCTATTTTGATTTTTGACGAATAAGTCTAACTGTTTTAGTGAGACTTTTTTACAAGAGGAAAGAATTTATACCTAATAAATTCTTTTGATGGGGAGAACCTAAACTAAATGAAAGGAGATGACTTTAATATTTCTAGTGAAATATTCAAATAGTCATACGAGGGATGTGAAGAGTGACTCAATATTTCCAGTGAAATATTGAAAGAGTCATGAGACGAGACACACGAGATGACTTCAATATTTCCAGTGAAATATTTAAATAGTCATGAGATTTATGGAATATGTTCCATCATTCCTAGACTTAGATGAAGACAGTTGAAGGATTCTCGTTTGAGAGGTTTAGTTAGGACGTCGGCAATAATGTCTTGAGAGGGAACTTTCTCAATAGAAATGTTTCCTTTCTGAACATTATCGCGAAGGAAGTGGTGACGGATTTTGATGTATTTAGTACGAGAGTGTTGAATGGGGTTTTTCTTCATGTCAATAGCACCTTTATTATCACACATAATGGGAACGTCGTCTAGATGGATGTCATAGTCATTAAGAGCTTGTTTCATCCATAGTGCTTGTTGACATGCCTTTCTGGCGCTTACATACTCGACTTCGGTCGTGGAGATAGCAAGATCCGTTTGTTTCTTGGAGAACCAAGAAGTTAGACAACAACCCATGAAGGTACAAATGTCACTCGTACTTTTTTTATCCACATAATCTCCCGCATGATCAGAGTCGGTATAGACAACAGTTTCTACACCGGTCCCCTTGGGATAAAATAATCCCAAGTGTATAGTGCCTTTAATGTATCAGAAGATACGCTTAACCGCTTCAAGGTGAGAGGTTTTGGGATCCTCTTGGAAGCGAGCACAAAGGCAGACACTAAACATGATGTCGGGCCTACTTGCCGTGAGGTACAATAAACTTCCTATCATACCTCTATACTTAGTGCTATCCACGGACTCACCTTCTTCATCTTTCGTGAGTTTAATTTCCGTTGACATGGGAGTTTTCATAGGCTTAGACTCTTCTAAACTAAATTTCTTAAGCATCTCCTTACTATACTTAGATTGATTAAAGAAGATACCATCTTCCATTTGTTTTATTTGTAGACCAAGGAAGAAATTTAATTCGCCCATCATGCTCATCTCAAACTCTTCACGCATGATCTTAGAGAAATCATCGCACAGTTCTGGACAAGTTGAGCCAAATATGATGTCGTCAACATATATTTGAACAATGATAAGATGTGAATTACGTTTCTTCGTGAAAATTGTGTTGTCAACCACTCCCATGGTATATTCATGTTCAATCAAGAATGCCTTTAGTCTATTGTACCAAGCTTTGGGAGCTTGTTTGAGACCATAGAGTGCTTTCTTGAGTTTATAAACATGATTCAGTTTCTCGAAATCAACGAATCCCGGAGGTTGTGCAACGTATACCTCCTTGTTGATATAACCATATAGGAATGCACTTTTCACATCCATTTGGTATAATTTAAAGTCTAAGGCGCAAGCATAGGCAAGGAGTATTCTAATAGACTCTAATCTAGCTACGGGTGCATAAGTTTCATCATAATCTATTCCTTCTTGTTGGTTATAGACTTGTGCTACTAACCTTGCCTTATTCCTAGTTACGATGCCATTTTAGTCAAGTTTATTCCTAAACACCCACTTAGTTCCTATGATGGTTTGATTCTTAGGTGGAGGTACTAAATCCCAAACTTGGTTTGCGGTGAATTGATTTAACTCTTCTTGCATGGTAACTACCTAGCTTTCATCCTTAATTGCTTCACCAACATTCTTAGGTTCTACGGTAGATATAAAACAAAATAAATTACTTTTGTTTTGTGCTTGTGACCTAAGAGTTCTTTGGTTTAGGTTTCCAATGACAATTTCAATGGGATGGTTCTTGGATTCCTTAATGTTGACAACTTCGTCAACTTCAACTACTTCATCCTCAATGTCATTTTCTATGGTTTTCATGCCATTAACCTTAATGGCTTCTTCCTCATCTAAGTTATCATCCACCAAGGGTGATGTCTTAGTTGGTGGAGGACTTTCATCGAATGTCACGTTGAGTGATTCTTTGACTTTCATTGTTTCCTTGTTTAGGATAACATAAGCTTTACTATTTTGGGAGTAACCTAGGAAAACACCTTTGTAAGACTTTGGGTCAAACTTGGTGAGATAGTCTTTAGTCTTTAGTATGAAGCACTTGCTTCCAAATACTCTAAAGTAATCAAGAGTAGGTTTCCTACCTTTCAAGATCTCATATGGTGTTTTTCCAAAAATAGGTTTAATTAGAATCCTATTTAGTATGTAAGTTGAGGTGTCTACCGCATTACACCAAAACTTTTGCGGAATTGATTGTTCATCCAACATCGTTCTGCTCATCTCTTGTAGAGTATGATTTTTCCGCTCAACTACCCCATTTGATTGTGGAGTGCGTGAAGCAGAGAAATTGTGTGTAATACCATTAGCATCACAATATACTCCAAATTGCACTTCATTATCAAATTCCCGACCATGATCCGTCCTAATAGAAACTATTGTACACCCTAGTTGATTTTGGATATTCTTACTAAAGATTTCAAATTCCTCGAAAGCTTGTGTCTTATTCTTAAGGAATCTAGTCCAAGTATACCTAGAGTAGTCATCAACTGTTACTAAGGTGTAGTGATTGGTCGTATTCACGCTGGTAGTCAACCTTCTACGGAAAAAGGTCAACGTGCAAATCACAACGCAAATCAATAAATAACCGGATAAGTGAATACCCGGGTCGTAGTCCCAACGAGGTGTGAAATTGAGGATATCGTTGATGGTTTGGTATTAAAATGCTTGAAATATGGATGTACACTTTTGGCTTTTAATATCTAATAAAACAAAACTCAAGAAACGCGAACGGGAATCTAAAAATAAGCCTAAACGTCAAAACCTTTAAAAATTAACCCTACGGATGCAAATTTAATTTTCCTAAGTCCTAAATGATAAAATAAAATTTTGAAAAAAAAAGAATTATATTTTATTGATTTTTAAATAATTAATTATGAATTAAAAACTATTAAAAAGAAAATAAATAATTAAAAATACTTAAACTATTGAGAAAAATCTAAAATTTTTTGGGAAAGTCCTAAATGATCTACTGAGTTTAAGAAAAATGAAATCAATAAGCCAGCTTATCCAGACAAGCTGGAAATAAGCTCAATGTGGCTGATAGGCTTAAAGAGACAAAAGGCATTAAAAGAATTAATGGTGCAAGGAATAAAGAAAAAGTCCCTAGGGAAAACGGGTGAGGTGTTGATGGTGAGGGCTGGGAGACTGGGGTTCGACCCCCAGTTTTTCCAAAATTTTTACTTATTTTATTTTTTATTTTTTTCTTTTTGAAACTTAACTAACTAATGAAGATAAGTAAATTTCACAAAACAGCTTATTAAAGAAACCACTAATAAGCTAAGTACTCAAGCAAAATGAGCAACAGATTTAAAAAAGAAAAGAGAAAAAGAAACTTTGTGAACAAAAGAAAAGTTATAAAATGAAAATGCTCAAAAGCTGTAATAAGCTTTGAGCACCAACCAAATAGGCTAAATTCTATTGATTCTAACCTAGTTAAACTGAGGGAAAATAAATAAGCTATATAGATTCAAATAAAATCAAGTGGGACAAATCAGTGGGCAATGTAGGGAAAACAAGCAATAAGCAAATAAGCAATGGACTGTTTAAGCTATTTTAAGATGAACTAAATGAAATAAGCTAAATGAGAATTGGATTAAACTAATTTAAACAAGCATTATCAGCAATCTCAGAATTCAAACACAAATAAGCACTTAGAATAAGGGTCTGCTGATGGCATAGTGGGCTGATAAAGGGAAAAATCAAGCAAAGGCCAAGGATAAAGTACTAATAAGCTAATTTTAAAAGCTAAGTTAAAACTATATAAGCTAATATCTAACTAAATATGATCTAAGTTAACCAAAAATCTATGAATAAGCTACTTAAACCAGCAAATAAGCACTTTAGGGACTTAAAAAGACTGAGGGTCTGCTGGGCACTATTGGAGCAGGGGAAAAATAGCTCTTTTCAAGCTGCTCACAAGCTAGTAAAAGCTATTTTAGAAAAATTATAAAAAATACTAACAACTAGATTAGCAAGCCAAGTGTAAATGTACCAAGTTTGAGCTTATAACAACTTAATTTGAACAAATGAAAAATCAACAAAACAAGCTAGAAAGTGAGAAAACTAAAAAATTGTGCAGATTCTTGGTTTTAGGATCTCAGATTTTGCAAAACTCAATGGAACTAAACCAATCTTTGGATTCCTACTTTACCATCTATATTGCACCTATTTTTGCCAAAAGGGATGTCCAAATAAGCTCAGCTTATTAGGAGCTTAATATGGCAGTCCATGGGTTTCTAGTTTGCACTACCTATTTAAAAACTACAAAAGGCTCAAAAGAAGCTAAATGCCTACTGAAAACAACTTAATATGCCTCAAATAAGCTAAATCAAAGTCCACAATAATGCAGATGAACAGTAAAAGGATATTTTTTTGATTTTTCTTAAATATTAAAACACAAACTGAATTAAGATTAAAAAAAAAAAGTAAATTACAATACTGAAAATGTAAATAAGCTAAAGAAAATTACAATACCTTCAAATTTTAAGCTAAAATTAAACCTAACGAACTACTGTAGCAATGCTATCTATTTATACTATATAAATTAGGGTTTCTTCTGGGTCCTTTGTGTGTTTCTTCTGTAAGAGGGAGTCCTTGGTGCTTCTTGTGCTTTCTTCTTGTCCCTTGGATTTTCTTGCTCTCCACAACTTCCATTCTTAGCCGTTTGATGGGTTTGTGGTCCTATGGATCGATGAGGTGGCAAGGAGGGGGGGGGGGACACAGTCATGTGGTGTTCTTGGATGGTAGTGGAAAGGTGAAAGGGACTGGTTTGGGATTAAGGTGGATTAGGCGGGAAAACAATGGTTAGGGATGATGAAGATGATAAACAGTGATTTAGGGATTTTGACTTTTTATTTGACCCCGTTGTTTTAGTTTAAAAGGTTGGGATTGGGCTTGTGTGGCGGAATGGGCTTAGGTTGGGTGTTTAGTTTTAGGATTGGGTTGTTGGATGGGTTGGGTTAAAGCTAGTTTGGGATCCGGATAGATTTAGGTGTAATATAGGTTTAGGATTAAATAAAAGGACCAAAGGTGTAATCATGGAAACTCCAAGGACTAAATCTGCCAATTTGCAAAGTTGATTCTAGGGACCAATGTTGTCAAGTAAGAAATAATCCAAGGGTCATTTTGGGATTTTTGAGCTCGAACTAAATCCGAATGAATAATGTCTTTTCCGGCTTCGGTTTTCTGCTCTTTTCCATTCCACGCTCGGTTTTGTCCATATTTGCCCCGTTTTCAATCCTTTTGTACCTGAAACACATAAAACACAATCCAAGGATATTTGTAACAATATTTGATCTATTTGGGTGTTTTTGGTCATTTTGTGGGGCTTTTCGGGTATAAAATGATGAGTAAAAGGCCACTCATCATGTAGTAATTTCCTTCGTAGCTCTGTATAGCGGATGGACCAAATAAGTCCATATGAAGTAGTTCTAGGCATCTAGAGGTCGAGACCATATTCTTTGCTTTGTGGCTAGAGTGAGCTTGTTTTCCAACCTTACAAGCATCACAAAAGTGTTTATCAAACTTAATATTTGGTAGATTTCTAACTAGTTCCTTAGACACCAATGAATGTATTAAATGCATATTGGCGTGACCTAGTCTCCTATGCCATAGAGTGGAATTATCATCTATGGTTGCTAGACAAATCTTATCCTGAGACTTATTTCCTATTTTCATAACAAATAAGCCATTTTTCCTAACACCTCTGCCTATGGTTTTGCCATTCTTAGTGATCTCACTACCCTATTCAGAAAATATAACTCTACACTTATTGTCTACCATTTGGCTAATGCTAAGCAAGTTAAATCCTAAGTTATCTACATACTCAACATTTCTAATAGTGAGGGAGTTTTGAGTGATCGTAACTTTGCCTATTATGTTTCCCTTAAGTTTGCTACCGAAAGTGACATTACCTCCGTTGTATGCCTTGTATGATGAGAATAGACTTCGGTTACCCGTCATATGATTAGTGCATCCACTATCCTTGACCCATTCGTCAGGCTCCAAGTCGATCCCCAAGCATATCTCATTCGAAGCCTGAGCCATTAGGCATGTTTTATCGTTGGGCTTCTTCTCTTCTTCTTCACCGCTATCACTCCAAGAACCTCCAATGAAAGCTCTTTGGTTGTTGGTTTTTGGTGGTTTGGGACATTCTCCTATGAGAAGACTAGGATCTCCATATCTAAAACATTTCCTACCACTCGTTCCTTTCTTCTCAACTCAGTTCTTTTGTGACGGCTTCTTGTCATCACGAGGTTGCCTAACGAACCTACGTCTTCTCCTAAAGAACTTTTTAAAGTCTCTAACGGCTAACGCATACTCTTCATCTTCACTGTCGGAATCCGAACATTCCTCATCACTAGACTCCTTTTTTGGCTTTCAATGCTAGAGATCTAACTCTCTTGTTTTTGCCTTTGACTATATCAGAGTCTTTCTTGATTATCATCTCATGAACCTTCAAGTTTCCTATTATTTCATCAAGAGATAATGTCGCCAAGTCCTTTGACTCTTCAATGGTGGTGACCTTTGCTCTCCATTTAGGATGTAGAGCCCTAAGAAACTTCCTAACATAGTTTTTGCTAGATTAATCTTCATCAAGAGCTTTAAGACTAGTAATAATGGTATTAAATCTAGCAAAAGCATTATCAATAGATTCATCTTCCGAAATGGAAAATTGTTCATATTGTTGCACAAGATCTATTGATCCGTGTGTGAGTAGATATATAAATAAATATCAGACAGATACGCGTGATACACGGGAATCGACAAGCCAACCCTTTAGGAAAAAGGCCAACTTGCAAAACCCGTGAATACGATGTGTGATACCGGGCAAGTGTTACCCGGGTCGTGTCCCAGCGAGATTGGAATCGAGGATATCGTGTAAGATTTGGAATTAAAATGTTTGATGATTGGAATTTGGAATTTTGTATTTTTGAATCTATTTAATAAATGAGAAACAAATTCTCAAAGGAAAATTAAGATTAAAGCAATTAAAACTAAAAACGCGATTCGGGAATTATAAAAACGAGCTTAAAAAGTAAAATCTCTAAAAATTAATCTTACAAGTGCAAATCTATTTTTCCTAAGATCTATATTATAAAAGAAAATTTTTGGAAAAAGATTTGTATTTTTCTGATTTTTATATTTTTTATTGTGAATTAAAAACTGAATTTGAAAGAAAAATTAATTAAAAATACTAAAACTATTCTGAAAATTCTAAAAATTTTCGTGAAATTACTTAATGCTAAAACAATCCTAGGAAAAATACTACAAAGGTCCTCGCTTATTTGGATAAGCTGGGAATAAGCTAAAAAGCTCGGATAGCTTTAAATGGAAAAGGAGGTTAAGTATTAATGTGTGCAAGCCTTAACCAGAGAAGTCCCAAGGGCACAATGGTAAGGTGTGTTGTGTGTGAGTTAAGAGACCAGGGTTCGAATCCCTTGGCTCTTTTTTTGCTTTTTATTTTTATTGAAGGATTTTCTTTTACAAACTAATTAAACACTTAAAAGTAAGCATTTTTACTAACTAAAACTTTTATTGAAAAGCTAAAATAAGCTCATAAATCAGCCAATTAGGCTGATCAGTAAGCTTTTCAAAGAAATAAGCTAAGATTTCAAGCAAAAGGCTGATTAAGCTATATAAAAGCTAAATGGCAACTGAAACAAGCTAAGTAACTGAAAATAAGCTAAAATGAAACAGAATAAGCCATAAGAACTAACAAATAAGCACTGAGATCAAAGCAAATCAACAAAAAGTCTGCTGATATGCTAATGTGCAGGGGAAAAAGAAGGTTTTTTTAAGTTGACCAAAAGCTGTTATAAGCTAATCTAAAAAATTCATAAAAACTGGGAATGACTAGATAAGCTAGCCAACTCTATCTGTGCCAATTTATAGTTTATAACAACTTATATTGAGCTAATTAAAAATCAAAGAAAATCTGCTGAAAATGGGAAATTCTATAAAATGCAGACTGCTATGGGAAAACACTAGCCAAATCCATTCTACCTAAATCCAACTCTTGAATTTCTTCTTAGTGAACTAAATGGAGTATAAAAACACCAAAATGTAGCATCAAATCAGCTTGTTGCCACAATGAGCTAAGTTGGTCAGTCCACACCCTATAAATGCAAGAACAAATTCAAAACCTCAAAATCTTTAAAAACAGACCAAATGCTCCTACTGACAACTCCCATGTGCTGAATTAATCAAGATCAAAGCTTGGAAAGGTGCAAATGAACAGTTCTAACCCCAAATGACCCATTTGACTTATTAAACCAAACAGTCCTTATAGGTGGGCTGTTTTTTATTTTCAAAAGCAAAAGCCAATTTCAACTATGGTTACTGGTTTTTATTGATTCACTAACTTATTTTATCTATAATGAGCAACTTTCAAAATGTAAATAACCACCAAATTAAGCTATACTAGATATGGCTATTTTTTGCTTTTATGATGATTTTTAAGTACAAATAGAATTTAACTACTAAAACCTAGCAAATTATACTCAAATATCAACTCAGAAGACAAATAAGCACAGAAAAAACCAATAAGCACACAAGTAAGCAGTTGAATAGTAAAACATGAAAATTGGAAATTGCTTACAAATTCCTTTTGCTCAAAACAAGGCCTGATAATCATTCACCACATCAACCTATTGCTTCCCAAGAAGCTCTAACCCATGGCCTTCCAGTATTTACCATGCTCCAGCTTATATGACCAAAGCTGCTTATTTTTAGCTTATTTTGACTTTTCTTGACTTTTTTGGAATTTTAAGGTTTAAACTGATTTAAACTATCATAAGCTTATCAAAAGCTATAGTGAGCTTATGTGAGCTTATAGAAACAGAAAAGAAACATTTACACTAAACACTTAACTTAATTCGAATTAACAGTACCCATAGAAAGTTAAAAACTTAGAATTTTCATTAACTCTTGGAAATTATACAAAGATTAATAATAAACAGACTTAAAGTAACTTGAAATGATAACTGGAAATTAAAATTGATAATACTTGAACAATTAAATTACAATACGATTAAGCTAAAAAACTACCTCCTTTAATAGGCTACAAAAGGGTCCTATTTATACTAATACTGAGGTGGGATAACTCTTATCTTCTTCTCTGAACCATTCTTGACCTTTGGATAGCCTTGAAATCATCTCAGCCTTCTAAACTCATTTTGGCGCCAAAATGGTATTAGTGGAAAATCCCACTTGGTTCTGATAACTTGATGGGAACGAAGCATTAAATGCTTCTTGGCTTGTTAGGTGAAGCGTAGAAGAAGCTTGGAGTGGATGGGTTTGTGAAGGATAAGGGTGGTGATGGCAGTATGGTTTGTCAGGTAATGGTTTAGAAGAAGGGTGGGTTTGACTGTGGTCAACCTGGTATTAGCTAAGGGAAACGGGTTGGGTTATTTGTTGGGCTGGGAAAAGGATTGGGTTTTAGTTTGTGGCTGGGTTTAGTTTTAGGATTAGATTTGGAATTGTTTTTAACTTTGAGGGGCTATTGTTGTACTAATCTGAAAATCCAAGGACCAAGGCTGCCAAAAATAAAAATTATTTCCAAGGACCATTTGTGTCATTTTGGTATTTTTGGGGGTTGACTTTGACTTTTGACTTTTGTCTTCACTTGATCAAATGCACAATTGTTGCCAAGTCGATCCAAAAATGCTCGTTTTCGTTCCGTTTTCAATCCTTTGGTACCTGAAACACATAAAACACAAACCAAGGATATCTGCAGTATAAATTGGGTATATTTGGCCATTTTTGTGTCTTTTATGGGTGTAAAATGATGAGTATTTACACACTCATCAATCCCCCACACTAAACTATTGCTAGTCCCTAGCAACCCAATCATATAAAGTAATGAAAGGATCAAAAGAATACCAAGCATACCCCGTTTTGATTTTTTATTCAATGCACGAAATTTAAACTAGAACAAAAATAGATAAAATGCTTGATTTCCAAAAATGGTATCATGGAACGGGATTCACACAAAATGGGTGTCTCTAGGGAATTGAAATCGTCATCCTCTTTTTTATACTCCAAACTAAGCTTAACCTCAATGTGCAAATGTTTTTGTAAAATGCTAACACTACTTATACCAATAATCTATGTAATCCGAAACTTAACTTTTCACTCCCACAATTTATTCAAGTTTAGGTGAATGTGCTTGATTTCAAAATTTTGATCACAAAAATCGACGTTTTTATAAAATTTTGACTAATACTAGTTAAAAGATAGATTTAAAATTTACAACAAGCAAGTTTCAAAACTTATTGCATTTTGCAATATCATTCCATTTTCTTTTCTTTTCATTTTCTCATTTTTTTCATCAATTTTTTTTTTCTTTTTTTTTACTTGTGCAAAATAAACTAACGGAGTTTCACGGGAACCAAGACCTTACACCTTCTAGAATAAAGGATCCAAGGGCCGTTACAACGGAGAATTCCAAGACTCTAAACATTCCTGAAATGAGGATCCAAGGGTGTTAGACCAAGACCTCACACATTCCTGAATTAGAGGTCCAAGGGCCGATGTAAGAGGGTAGCCAAGACCTAAACGCCTTCCGGAAATAAGAATCCAAGGGCCGATCTTGAACCGTAGCTTTTTAGCACATACATTTATTACTTAACTTTTACATTATTATGACATATGCTTGTTCCAAAGTTTAAATAAAGCTTTGAACTAGTATTTTTCAAAATCGTATAGAAAAATGATTTTGTGTGTTCAAATGTTTGAAAATAAGCACTTATTAAGTCGGATTAGTTATCTCCTGGGAGGAAAAGCCATAGATTACTTATATAAGCTCTAAAGAAAACCAACTATTCTACGCTTAGCATTTTCATTTGCACATATCGTAAAACCTTAGCCTAATCGTTAAGGAAGCAGCCAGATCAACACTCTGGCAGAGTCGGGATTCCCCATTCTTCTAACCTAATCAAGACTAAACACTTCTTCTTTTATTGCAATTTCTTATCTAAAAACGAAAAATTTTAAAATTTTTGCCAAAACGGGGGTGCTAGGGCACTAGAAGGTACACATGTGATTAAATTCACAAGAATTCCCCCCCCACACTTAGAATTGAATATTGCCCTCAATATTCAAAGTACCGGCTATTATACCGACACATTTGAACGTAAAAAGGTAATACTAATAGCCAAGTGTGTGAAAGAAATCTTTTTCACAAATAGGATTAAAAAGATATCCCTAGATAATCGTTAGCAAAAGGATAGGATAATGCGCGGCTGGATTGAAAACAGGCGCGTCAATCATCACACTCCAAGGGAAACCTGAAAATCAGAGCAAACAACACAAAAGCCAAGCACAGTGGGATTCCCCCACACTTAGTTGTTAGAAAGAAGAGAGAAGACAGAAACATGGGCGTTTACCCATGCAATGCTAATGTTTTTGTTAACCGAGTCACTAGCTTGACTCGACCCCGAATTCATTGGTGCATGGGGAAGCAAGTGGAAGAAACCATCTCCATCGGACTTTCATTCAATGTGTTTGGATAAACATTTGAAGATAAGAAATTTCCACACCGACGAGATACCCACGGTATTTTAAAAGTAGAAACTATAAGGGAAGATACCTGGGTCAAAGATAGTGTCCTCATTCCCGTAGGAGAAAAGGGAAAAAGAAATCACACCATATGTGAGGAATGGAAGAAAGATTTTTATAACAATTAAGATCGATTCTTCATCCTCAAAAGCAGATTGTTCAAAAGTCTCGGGAGGGAGGGCTGGGATGATTTTATCAACAAGCACATTCTTATGATTACGTACACCTCCCCCTACACTTAAATTTTTCTCAAGATTGAAATAAAAATGATCAAATTCCGGCTGAGAGAGTTCACCGGAGAACTCTTCGAAGATAACCGGATCATTTTTATCAAAGAGAAATGAGTCGTACTCGGGAAGAGAGATATAAGCATTAGAAGTGGTACTGCCACTACTCGTCTCTTCCAAAAGATCGATATCAAAAGAAAAGGCTTCATAAGCCGGGAGAGAAAAATCAGAATGAGAAGTGGGATTGCCACTACTCTCTTCAGCCGTATCAAAGATAAAACTCTCATATTCGGGAACAAAATCCTCGAGCTCTAGCTCCGGAGGATCTAATGGCTTATCTTTAACAACAACATCCTTCTGGGGGAGGGAAAATAACGGTTCATCAAATATCATCTTTTCTAATAACGGAGCGTCTCCCCCCGGATCACAATCAGGCTCAACAATTTCCAGCGAAATTGGAGCATCAAATAAGAAAACCTCGAACTCTTCCATAGAGATATCACTTCCCTGAATCGAAGGAGAAGGATGGGAAGAGTCGGAAATGATTGGTGCAGAATAAGGAGTGGGATTTTTAGTTTCATCCACAGAATCAACAATCTCAATTCGATAAACCGATTTCGGAGGTGGGACAAGTGGTGTGCTCTTTGAGCTAGAAATTTTCACCACTTCCGTTATGATCTCCGATTCTTGTTCATCATAATCAAAAATACTCTTAACTTCCGCAGCACAACTTTCAAACCATTTGCTTGAACTAGGGGTAATGTTCATTGTTTTGAGCTCAGCATGTTTTTTTGAAGTACTCTTAACCGTGAATCTTGAAAGTATCGAATCACTTCTTTTGGAAGCAATTACGGAATCAGATTTTTGATCAACCGTAGCAACGTTGCATTTGGTGGTTAGAGATTTAGAGTCCTGATTAATGTTAAACGTGACTTCTTCATTATCAACTCGTATGGTTAATTCTTCGGCGTATACATCGATGATAGCACAACTCGTTCTTAAGAAAGCTCTCCCTAGTATGAGTGGAACTCGAGGATCAGCATCAAAGTCTACCACAACGAAATCAGTGGGAAAGTGGAACTTTCCCACTTTCACAACGACATCCTCAGCTATTCCAAGTGGACGAATTATAGTACGGTCCGCTAGCTAGAGTGTCATGCAAGTAGCTGTAAGCTCCGGAAGAGATAATTTCTTCCATACCGAGAGTGGCATAAGGTTAATGCTTGCGCCAAGATCGGCCAAGGCTGAGCACTGAACCATCCCAAAGAAATCACATGGGATTAAAAACTTGCCGGGGTCTCCGAGCTTTTCGGGAAGCTTCTTGAGGAGAACCGCCGAGCAATGCTCGTTAAGTGGGGTCTTTGCCATCTCAGAAAACTTATCCTTGTTGCTTAGTAAACTTTTGAGTGTAGATGCAAATTTGGGCATAAGGATGAGAGCATCTGCGAAGCTTATGTCAAAGTGCAATTCATTGAAGATTTTAAAGAATTTCTCCATTTGTTGATGGGTTTTGTCTCGAAGCTTCTAATCATTAAGCCTCGAAGGATATGGAATCGAAGGCTTAGGGTTGGTGATGCGTGCGATGTGTCGTTGCGGTTTAGCAGTATTAATGCCTACTCAAGTTTTAAATTTATATTTAGCCGACTTATCAATAACACACACACTTAACGAGCAGTGTACCCGGTCAGTATGAATATAATGGTAAGTAGAGTGTCGATCACTAAGAGTGGAACGTATTATCTCGTTATTCTAATCAGTATTTTAATATATTAAGTTAGCTATACAACCTAATCTAACGCAAGGGGGGTCAGCCTGAGAGACTGGCACGATTTGGTTGCAATTAGATAATAAACTAAACAAATAGGCACGAATCAGCGAATAGCACACACGTACACAGATAAATACTTGAGACAATAAGAAGATCTGTCCTTATGATTAAGTAGATTGTCACTTGTTTTATTGATAGTTTTATATGAAGTGTATGTAGTTAATCCTTTCTCGTTGGTCCTATTCTTATCGGCGAGTAAACCCTTAATGATTACTTATGTCTAAAAGTTATTCCTAAGTGATCAATTTAGTAACAACCGTGGGAGCCACATTATTTTCTGCAGTCAAATGCTTAGGCCACTAATAAACACAGAGGTTATCAATGCACTAATAAGTAGTAACCAAAGACATCAACATATAAACTTTAATTGATGGGAAAGCAGTTTTAAGGGAGTGCAATCTTTCCGTTGTCACATTACACAAGCCATCAATCCTGATGAATTAAAGTTTACTAACACAATAAAACAAATCTACTTAATGAATTAAACACATGCAGTACCTTCTTACAGCTCTTGTATCTTCGTTCGGGTGTGTCTTGTGCTGCCTATTCGTCTGAATTCGATCTAGGTTTCTGGTCTTCGAACCTCGTATATAATATTCTGCTCTGACTAAAGGCTATGGAATTCGTCTGGTCTTGGGGTATTTATAGTTTCTGTCTGAGGGTAAGATGCGGCGCATCTAGTAAGTGGATGCGGCGCATTGACTTAACTTCGCGTGGGGTCCAAGATTAATATATTCAGGAATATTCGTACACCACCAGATGATGCGGCGTATCTTCATTCTTGGATGCGGCGCATGTCCTCTTGTATCTTGGATCGTATCTGGTGAAATCTTGATAGTGATGCGCCGTATGTAATAAGCAAGATGCGGCGCATCTGGAGCAGAATGTCTTGATCTTGTACATTTCGGTAGACTCTTAACTTCTTGCTTGTTTTGCTCCATAATTAGTCCAAAATCGCCAAGTTTCACCAAATGCTTGTTTTTACCTGAGAATTACAAAAGTAAACGATTAAGTATCAATCCTCATACATAATATGATAAAACAAGTCAAATTAATAGGATAAATGATAGTAATAAATTGTACTTATTTGAGTTCATCAAATATCCCCCCACTTGAACTTTACTTGTCCCCAAGTAAACCTTAGAATTAATCTTATGAAAATGTATCCTAAAAGATATTAGGATTTATTTTTATATTTAAGCATGTATTCATTTTTGTCATAATCACACAACCAAACACTTAACGAATTAGAAGTAAAATAAAATATTCTGATAAAAGCAAATCTAATCGTTTAACTGTCCAGTCGTGACGAATATTCTATCATAAGCTTGGCAAGTATACACATCTCCCCCACTAAAGCCAAGGAATAACAAGTCTAAAGCGGTAAAAAGGGTTTTGAGGTTTAAGGGTTAATCATTCTTAATCTCTATCGATCTCAAATTCCAGAAAAGGAGACAAAATCACAAATACATGATCGAATCCACGAACACGATACTTGCAATTGCTCAAATCCTTAACTCGAACAGGCTAAAGATAGGTCCAAACTTTACCAATAATATTATATCAAAAAGGGCGACAAAATCATAAATACATAGCCGAATCCACGACTACGATACTTAAGATTGCTCAAATCCCTAATCTCAATAAATCAAAGGTTCGGTTGGATAAAGAATAATATAGGGTATGGATAATATTTGGGATATAAATTGGTGTAAAATGAAAAATAAACAAAACAAATAAATTAAAATCCTAAGTGTGGTTAATCACTATCCCAACCATCCCATGAATAAGACTCATATCATAGAATAACTCACGCTTTAACACTTGAAACACACGCTTTAGGTAGACACGAATTATACTCAACAAGATCTTAATCAAAGAATAAACCTTAGTTGGCGTTCCCATAACTGCCAACTCCCATTCAATCCATAGATATAGTATACAACAAATAGTGGTGATATCGACCACTTAATACAAAACTTTACATAAGTTGGTTAAATCAAACATCCAACTTTTCTTTTTTTTCTTTTTCTTTTCTATTTTTTCGATTTTTTTTTTTTTTTTTTTTTTTTTAATAACATAAACATAGATGTGTAAAATTTCACCACATCACTATAATGATAATTCTGGATAATTTTTCCATACTTTTCATGACTTCAGAAATAACGGTAATAGTGAAAGTAGTAAACACACGAAAAATAAACTCAAAGATATACAATATTTACTTTCACTCCAATTGCATTGTGCAATTTCCCGACCTAACCATAGATAATGAATTACGCACGCGAACACAGGTAATGTAAGGAAACACACTTTGCCTAAAGCAATTAACCAACCACGGATTTTAATCTACAGGGTAGGCTAAGGTGTAAGGGTGTAACGAAACATTTTAACAAAGGTGTAAGAAACGAAAGGAATGACTCTGAGTGTTTTCTAGGGGTATCTTACTCTAAAAATGAGAGTAACAAAAGGGTTTTTACGGGGGTTAACTAACCAGTGTAGTTAGCTAATAACACATAACATATAAAGGCTTTTTGGGTGTAATCCTAGAAATTTACCAATTTAGACAAGTCATTCCAATTATATAAATAATACTTATTATGGTGGTCTCGAATAGTATACAAGCCAAGTTCTAAAGTTTACAAGTCACCGGCACACTCATAGATTTGTGAATTTTGAAAAATCACAATTTTTGAAAATAACGTCATGTGTGCAGCTATGCAACTTAGACTTTAAACAAAAACATGCTAAAAATTTTAAATTTTGATATATTAAGCACATTTTAAGCATATTTTGAAAAGTTTAGGACAAGTAAGTGTTAAGTGTTCTAATTCTCCAATCCCCACACTTAAGTTAAACAACGTCCTCGTTGTTTGTATCAAAGGTTAAAAACTGGAAAATAAAAGAATTAGAACAGAAAAACTCCCCTGAGATTTGCTCGGTATGATCCTCCATTAGTATAAGAGCAAAAATCATCTTTCTTGTGGATTAGAACGTTTAAGCTTCATAATCGATGTATCCACAAAAAATGCAGGAATCTACAATACCACCAAGGCTTTAAAACACACCTAAATTAAGAAAGGTTCACACTTGCATAATACATTAGTAGTTAGTTAAAATAAAACATAAAAATTAAAAATGAAAATCATCAGGTCAGTCGATGCGCCGTATCTTATGGAAGAAGATACGCCGTATCGAGCCTGGAATAAATACGGATCAGAATAGAAGATGCGCCGCATCCTTAACCAGGGATGCGCCGCATTGAAATAAACTGATAAAAAGTTTTAAAGTCAAAAATTAAAAAATGCAGAAAAATAAAATAAGATATGACCATTGCAGGGGATGCGTCGCATCTCAGAATTGAGATGCGCCGTATCCTCTGCGGCCTGACTGACTCGACACAAAAACAGAATAATAAAAATTTCTCCGGGTTGTCTCCCGGTCAGCACTTGTCTTTTAGATCCGGCGCATTCCCGTCGTATTTATAGGGCAAAACGATGCGCCGTATTGAAAATTGGGATGCGCCGTATCTATTTAATCTCGTTGACTTGTCAATGAGTCCTAGTTGGTCAGAGATACGGCGCTTTGGATATTTAGATCCGCCGTATCGCTATGTTAGTGAACGAAATTTAAATAAGGAACGTACCTTGGCCTCCGCAACACGATTCTTTTTACAACAAATTGGGGTAAAACGGTCACACCATATGAATTAAATGAATCCAAAATAAGAGCAATAGGCATAAATGTTTTATTAATAATTGTAATCTTAGTGTTTAGTGGATAAGGACTTATTCCGAGGTTAGGAACAAATATCGTTTTTAAGCATACAAAACTAAGATTACAATTTTAATCAGACGTATAATATGGATAATAAAATTGAGATTATATTGTAGAGAACTTCCCTTTCGGCTAGTCGAATTATCGAAGAGTTTACCTGGAATTATATTTCAAGAATTTAAGACGTTTAATGTTACCAGTATTGAGTTTTCCTCCACTCTCGGTGTCTTATGTTTGATCACTCCAGCTAGCTTCTCTCGGTTTGGTTCAGAATGTAATCTTTCATGGTGATGCTCAAGTCATCATTTATCCTGAAAATAAACAACATGCACACGAGAGTAGCGGACCGATCAAAGTAAATATCAAAAATCAACAATATTTGTCAAATTATATTCGTCGTATTAACAAAGGTTAATGCGCCGTATTTTCGTTACGTTTCAAAATATAAGATTTTTGATTCAGAAGATACGCCGTATCGACAGAAATCGATGCGTCGTATCTGTTTAATAATTCGAAAACTGTTTTTAATTAAAATAATAGATACGCCGTATCTACTAAAGCAGATGCATCGTATGGCGTTAACGTTTTTAAAATTTTTTTTTTATCAAAAACAGATACGCCGTATCTTGGGGAAAAGATGCGTCGTATCGAATTAATTAAACGCGTTGTATTTTATAAAAAATTAAACGCAATACGCCGTATCTGATAGATCAGATGCGCCGTATCGTTCGATTTAGCTCAGTACAACGATAGCAGAACACAAAAAATACGAAAAAATATAAAAAAAAATAAAAACACAAACGAAAATAAACACAAATAAAAGCAAACAAATAAAACACAAAAACAGAAAATATGCAAAATAATACAATGAATGCAAATTAATCTAATACACAACAGAATTAGCGGTTAGATTAAAAAAAATTAAAAACCTAATTAAAATACTAATCAAATTAACAGATAATAACAATTCACTCCCCGGCATCGGCGCCAAAAACTTGATGTGTGCGATGTGTCGTTGCGGTTTAGCAGTATTAATGCCTACTCAAGTTTTAAATTTATATTTAGCCGACTTATCAATAACACACACACTTAACGAGCAGTGTACCCGGTCAGTATGAATATAATGGTAAGTAGAGTGTCGATCACTAAGAGTGGAACGTATTATCTCGTTATTCTAATCAGTATTTTAATATATTAAGTTAGCTATACAACCTAATCTAACGCAAGGGGGGTCAGCCTGAGAGACTGGCACGATTTGGTTGCAATTAGATAATAAACTAAACCAATAGGCACGAATCAACGAATAGCACACACGTACACAGATAAATACTTGAGACAATAAGAAGATCTGTCCTTATGATTAAGTAGATTGTCACTTGTTTTATTGATAGTTTTATATGAAGTGTATGTAGTTAATCCTTTCTCGTTGGTCCTATTCTTATCGGCGAGTAAACCCTTAATGATTACTTATGTCTAAAAGTTATTCCTAAGTGATCAATTTAGTAACAACCGTGGGAGCCACATTATTTTCCGCAGTCAAATGCGCAGACCACTAATAAACACAGAGGTTATCAATGCACTAATAAGTAGTAACCAAAGACATCAACATATAAACTTTAATTGATGGGAAAGCAGTTTTAAGGGAGTGCAATCTTTTCGTTGTCACATTACACAAGCCATCAATCCTGATGAATTAAAGTTTACTAACACAATAAAACAAATCTACTTAATGAATTAAACACATGCAGCACCTTCTTACAGCTCTTGTATCTTCGTTCGGGTGTGTCTTGTGCTGCCTATTCGTCTGAATTCGTCCTAGGTTTCTGGTCTTCGAACCTTGTATATAATATTCTGCTCTGACTAAAGGCTACGGAATTCGTCTGGTCTTGGGGTATTTATAGTTTCTGTCTGAGGGTAAGATGCGGCGCATCTAGTAAGTGGATGCGGCGCATTGACTTAACTTCGCGTGGGGTCCAAGATTAATATATTCAGGAATATTCGTACACCGCCAGATGATGCGGCGTATCTTCATTCTTGGATGCGGCGCATGTCCTCTTGTATCTTGGATCGTATCTGGTGAAATCTTGATAGTGATGCGCCGTATGTAATAAGCAAGATGCGGCGCATCTGGAGCAGAATGTCTTGATCTTGTACATTTTGGTAGACTCTTAACTTCTTGCTTGTTTTGCTCCATAATTAGTCCAAAATCGCCAAGTTTTACCAAATGCTTGTTTTTACCTGAGAATTACAAAAGTAAACGATTAAGTATCAATCCTCATACATAATATGATAAAACAAGTCAAATTAATTGGATAAATGATAGTAATAAAATGTACTTATTTGAGTTCATCAATTGGTCTTCGGAATATCGGGTTCCGAAATTTGAGTTTGGACATCTGGAGGTTGGATGTGTGCGGTACTTTGTGGGCTTGATAAATGCACCTTGTCCGTTGTTACCTCGGTATCTCGATTCACTTCCCTCGGTGGAGGAGGCATAGGAGTCGAGGGTCCATTATGCGTCTTACCACTTCGAGTGGTGACGGCTTTCAACTCAGCATTAGGATTAGTAATGGTATTACTCGGAAGTCTTCCGAAAGATGAAGAAGCTTGGTTCATGTTCATATTCATGAAACTGCCCATCATATTCTTCAACTCATTTGTTTGACGAGACATCGTAGTATCAATTTCCTTTCTCAACTTGACTTTCATATAATTGATTTGAGTTTGCATCGAACGTATGCTGGACTCGGTAATTTTCATGAAATCATTTGTCAGAGGAGCTTGAGGAGGTTGTTGATAAACTTGTTGATTCGGAGCTTGATAAGGTTGGTTGAAATTGTTACGGTTTTGATTGAAATTCTTAGAAGTGTTGAAATTTTGACCTTGATTTTGAACAAAGCGATTTTGATTATTTTGATTTTGCACGGGTGAAAAACCAGGTGGTACCATAGCATTTGGTGCTCGGTAATGAGTTTCAGCTTGCGGTCGGTATTGATTGTGGTTTACGGCTGCTACGGGAGCTTGGTAAAAAGAAGCATTGGTTGTTTGACAATCGTAATACGCATGCGGGCCACCACAAGTTTCACACACTTTGTTTACGGCTTTGATTGGTTCCGGTTTATGAATTTCACTCTTAATTTCTTTCACTTCCTTCATCATGCAACGAATTACGTCCGTTAGAGCGGCTAACGGTGCGGCTAATTCTGATGAGTTACCGGATGAAGAAGCAGGTGTGATAGGAACATTCACTTTGTTTCGAGAAATAGGAACTTTTGACTTATTCTCACAAATTTCAAGCACTTCTTTAGGTCGACGATTCAAGATATTGCCACCGGCGGCTACGTTAAGAGAATCTTGATCGTTTCCATTCAACCCATTATAAAACGTGTTGATTTGTTGTAACTCCGTGAAACCATGATGTGGGCATTTTCTTAGGAGATCCTTGAATCGTTCCCATGCGTCTCCGAAGTTTCATCGAAACTTTGACAAAATCCCGAAATTTCATTGTTTAGATTAGTCGTCTTTGACGGAGGAAAGAAATAATTGAAAATTTTTTGTACGAGATCTTCCCAAGTTTCAATGGTTCGAGGGCGTTCTTTTTCCAGCCAAATCTGGGCTGCCCCTTCGAGTGAAAACGGAAATAGCATCAATTTGATAACTTTTTGCGGCACATCCTTGTAATTGATGGTAGAGGTCAACTTGTTGAACCAACGGATGTGTGCATACGTATCTTCACGTTCAAACCCGTGGAAATGATTTGTAGACACGAGTTGAATCAAATGCGTCTTCAATTCGAAATGATCTGAATTGACTGGCTGTAAAACGATGGCATCTCCGTAACCCTCGGTGGGTGCTAAGAGCATTTCGGCCATTGTTCGATTGTCTGCCATTTTTTCAGTGGGAATATTATGAATCTCGGGTTCGACTATTCGGGTAGCACGTCTTCGAGAACGTCTTTTCGGAATTGCGATGAGATCACGAAAGGGACTCGTTGATCTAGAAGAACGAGTGCGCATGCACTAAATGAAACAATTCAATTAAAACAAGATCGAAGCAAAACACAAGTGAACTTAAACCAATAATCAACAAGCGTACGGTAGCTCTCTGAAAGAAAAATGCACAGAGTGGCGGAGGAGCAAAGGTGGGCAATAAATGCTCCTTAAAAACCCGCTCCTTTTGGTTTGTCAATTTAATGCCAAACCTCCTGAAACCTCCGTTGGAGTTTGTTTATCAATCAAAGGTGAGCCGATATTCGCAAGCGACACAAAGGCAAGTTTTATATCTTTGGTTTGGGAACTTATTATGATAATATTCCAAGTTTAGGAATATTATATTGAGATTGCTTTTATCTTTTATTTTAACACAAGAAAACGAGAAATGTTTTTGTATTTTTTTTATATGATAATATATATACAAAAGAAAAGAAAAATATTTTTGTTTTTTTTTATATTTTTACGAAAGCGAAAACTTCTTGACGAAGGATCTCAAGTTACTAATCGTTAAAACCAAAACGATATTGTCGCAACATAACCTCCCCGGCAGCGGCGCCAAAAATTGATCCGTGTGTGAGTATATATATAAATAAATATCAGACGGATACACGTGATACACGGGAATCGACAAGCCAACCCTTTAGGAAACAGGCCAACTTGCAAAACCCGTGAATACGATGTGTGATACCGGGCAAGTGTTACCCGGGTCGTGTCCCAGCAAGGTTGGAATCGAGGATATCGTGTAAGGTTTGGAATTAAAATGTTTGATGATTGGAATTTGGAATTTTGTATTTTTTAATCTATTTAATAAATGACAAACAAATTCCCAAAGGAAAATTAAGATTAAAGCAATTTAAACTAAAAACGCGATTCGGAAATTATTAAAACGAGCTTAAAAAGTGAAATCTCTAAAAATTAATCTTACAAGTGCAAATCTATTTTTCCTAAGATCTATATTATAAAAGAAAATTTTTGGGAAAAGATTTGTATTTTTCTGGTTTTTATATTTTTTAGTATGAATTAAAAACTGAATTTGAAAGAAAAATTAATTAAAAATACTAAAACTATTCTGAAAATTCTGAAAATTTTCGTGAAATTACTTAATGCTAAAACAATCCTAGGAAAAATACTACAAAGGTCCCAGCTTATTTGGATAAGCTGGGAATAAGCTAAAAGGCTCGGATAGCTTTAAATGGAAAAGGAGGTTAAGTATTAATGTGTGCAAGCCTTAACCAGAGAAGTCCCAAGGGCACAATGGTAAGGTATGTTGTGTGTGAGTTAAGAGACCAGGGTTCGAATCCCTTGGCTTTTTTTTTTGCTTTTTATTTTTATTGATGGATTTTCTTTTACAAACTAATTAAGCACTTAAAAGTAAGCATTTTTACTAACTAAAACTTTTATTGAAAAGCTAAAATAAGCTCATAAATCAGCCAATTAGGCTGATCAGTAAGCTTTTCAAAGAAATAAGCTAAGATTTCAAGCAAAAGGCTGATTAAGCTATATAAAAGCTAAATGGCAACTGAAACAAGCTAAGTAACTGAAAATAAGCCAAAATGAAACTGAATAAGCCATAAGAACTAACAAATAAGCACTGAGATCAAAGCAAATCAACAAAAAGTCTGCTGATATGCTAATGTGCAGGGGAAAAAGAAGGTTTTTTCAAGCTGACCAAAAGCTATTATAAGCTAATCTAAAAAATTCATAAAAACTGGGAATGACTAGATAAGCTAGCCAACTCTATCTGTGCCAATTTATAGCTTATAACAACTTATATTGAGCTAATTAAAAATCAAAGAAAATCTGCTGAAAATGGGAAATTCTATAAAATGCAGACTGCTATGGGAAAACACTAGCCAAATCCTTTCTACCTAAATCCAACTCTTGAATTTCTTCTTAGTGAACTAAATGGAGTATAAAAACACCAAAATGTAGCATCAAATCAGCTTATTGCCACAATGAGCTAAGTTGGTCAGTCCACACCCTATAAACGCAAGAACAAATTCAAAACCTCAAAATCTTTAAAAACAGACCAAATGCTCCTACTGACAACTCCCATGTGCTGAATTAATCAAGATCAAAGCTTGGAAAGGTGCAAATGAACAATTCTAACCCCAAATGACCCATTTGACATATTAAACCAAACAGTCCTTATGGGTGGGCTGTTTTTTATTTTCAAAGGCAAAAGCCAATTTCAACTATGATTACTGGTTTTTATTGATTCACTAACTTATTTTATCTATAATGAGCAACTTTCAAAATGTAAATAAGCACTAAATTTAGCTATACTAGATATGGCTATTTTTTTGCTTTTATGATGATTTTTAAGTACAAATAGAATTTAACTACTAAAACCTAGCAAACTATACTCAAATATCAACTCAGAAGACAAAGAAGCACGGAAAACACCAATAAGCACACAAGTAAGCAGTTGAATAGTAAAACATGAAAATTGGAAATTGCTTACAAATTCCTTTTGCTCAAAACAAGGCCTGATAATCATTCACCACATCAACCTATTGCTTCCCAAGAAGCTCTAACCCATGGCCTTCCAGTATTTACCAGGCTCCAGCTTATATGACCAAAGCTGCTTATTTTTAGCTTATTTTGACTTTTCTTGACTTTTTTGGAATTTTAAGCTTTAAATTAATTTAAACTATCATAAGCTTATCAAAAGCTATAGTGAGGTTATGTGAGCTTATAGAAATAGAAAAGAAACTTTTTCACTAAACACTTAACTTAATTCGAATTAACAGTACCCATAGAAACTTAAAAACTTGGAATTTTCATTAACTCTTGGAAATTGTACAAAGATTAATAGTAAACAGACTTAAAGTAACTTGAAATGATAACTGGAAATTAAAATTGATAATACTTGAACAATTAAATTACAATACGATTAAGCTAAAAAACTACCTCCTTTAATAGGCTACAAAAGGGTCCTATTTATACTAATACTGAGGTGGGATAACTCTTATCTTCTTCTCTGAACCATTCTTGACCTTTGGATAGCCTTGAAATCATCTCAGCCTTCTAAACTCATTTTGGCGCCAAAATGGTATTAGTGGAAAATCCCACTTGGTTCTGATAACTTGATGGGAACGAAGCATTAAATGCTTCTTGGTTTGTTAGGTGAAGTGTAGAAGAAGCTTGGAGTGGATGGGTTTGTCAGGGATAAGGGTGGTGATGGTGGTATGGTTTAGCGGGTAATGGTTTAGAAGAAGGGTGGGTTTGACTGTGGTCAACCTGGTATTAGCTAAGGGAAACGGGTTGGGTTATTTTAGGGATTGGGTTGGGTTATTTGTTGGGCTGGGAAAAGGATTGGGTTTTAGTTTGTGGCTGGGTTTAGTTTTAGGATTAGATTTGGAATTGGATTTAACTTTGAGGGGCTATTGTTGTACTAATCTGAAAATCCAAGGACCAAGGCTGCCAAAAATAAAAATTATTTCGAAGGACCATTTGTGTCATTTTGGTATTTTTGGGGGTTGACTTTGACTTTTGACTTTTGTCTTCACTTGATCAAATGCACAATTGTTGCCAAGTCGATCCAAAAATGCTCGTTTTCGTTCCGTTTTCAATCCTTTGGTACCTGAAACACATAAAACACAAACCAAGGATATCTGCAGTATAAATTGGTATATTTGGCCATTTTTGTGTCTTTTATGGGTGTAAAATGATGAGTATTTACACACTCATCAATCCCCCACACTAAACTATTACTAGTCCCTAGCAACCCGATCATATAAAGTAGTGAAAGGATCAAAAGAATATCAAGCATACTGTAACCACTGTGAAAAATCCCTCATTTAAAATAAACTATCTCTCGGAATATTTATCCTTTTCTACGTGTAATTTTTTTTTTTAGATTGTGACTATTATCTTATGTGACGAAGATCACATCCCGAATAACCGTGCTTGCAACCCAACCTTAACTGATTTCGTATTCAAATAAGTAAACATCTTTAATCTGAAATGTTATGAGATTCCACTTATCACTTTACGTTATTTCGTTAAAACTGAACATTCCTTAACTAATGATAATTTTATAAAACCCTAAACTACCATAACAACATTTATGAACAATAAAACCCTAGAAATACTAAATTACAAATCATATGATTAATGTACAAGTCCCTAAAGCATAAAAACCTTAACTCTACTTTAACTCCCGGTAAAACCCTAATTTCACATAACTATGAATTTATGTATTTTACAAACTCTAATTTATTTATACAATATTTTTACAAAATAATATATTTACAAGTTATTAAAACTAGTGTACAAGGCATTTATGCACAAAACCATTTATTTACAAAAACCTTATAAAAATCCCTTTTATATTTATTTCCAAGCATAAAGTACAAACCCTACATGCATAATTTTTATGAATTATATTTTCTAAACTCACTAAATATTTTTACAAGTCTTTAAACCTAAAGTACAAGTACCTAATGCATGTAAACTAAAAAAATCATTTATTTACTTTTAACCTAACAAAACTTAACATATAATTTTCATAACTTAATAAATTATAAAAATTACATTTTTCTCATATTCTAAATTATAGTACAACCTTACTAAAGCTAAGGTACAAGACTTCTATGCATGAAACTATATATTTATAAAATCCTAAATAAAACCTTAATAGTAGTTATTTAAAATAATATTTTATGTAATATTTTTATACAATAAATTATAAAAATAATTTATTTATTTATTTAACATATGTACAACTCCATAAACTTAAATTACAACTCCCTAATGCATAGAATTATAAAAAAACACAATAATATATATTCAAACCTCAATAAAGACATAATATGTAATAACTTCATATACTAATTATTGAAATGAGTTTATTTATTTATAAAATAAGTGAAAAAATTCTTAAACTAAATGTACAACCCTCTAATGCACAAAAACATAAAAACTCATTTATTTGCATTTAAAATATAATAAAAATTACATAAAAATTATAGAAAACTAAGAAATAATTAAAAACATATTTTTCTTATTTTTCTTACATAAGTACAAGTCTTCTTAGCCTAGAGTACAATTACCTAAAGCACAAAAACTATTTTTCTCAATTTATATATAATTCGATTAGGATTAAATTAGGTCATATAGATTCAAAAATTATTTCTAACTAAGTCTTAAACATAGGAACCATAGTTCTACCTTAAACCTTAGTTTACAAGTCAACAAAGCCCTAGGTGCAACTACCCTATGCACCATTCGACCACTAGTTACCCTAATTACCTCACATAGTTTGATTCTAACCTTAATCTAACTAATCCTTAGCATTCCTTACTCCTTAAGAAGCCAAATGAATGAACCCTAGTAATACACATCCCCCCTCCTTCTAGATAAAGAACACATGTGTGATACATAAACCTACACATCTCTTAAACTTTCCCCCTCCTATGTGGCGCCATCACAGCCTTACACCTCACCTCTCATCATCCTAAAACAACCCTAGAAAAATCAGGAAACCCTAATTGCATCCTATAAATAAGAGAAGCCATAGAAACCCTAATTCATCACCCAAACTAGTCGAACCAATCAAAACAGCCACAAACCTTTACACCACTGATCCCACTAGTCTAAATCAAGTTCAAATAACCCCAAGAAGGCAGTAAGATAAAGGTAGAACCATAGGAGAGCTCATTTCGAACCTTACACCAAAAATCATGCCCTAGTCGATCAATATGGCAAGGTATATCTATAGCCCTTTTTATTTACTTTTCCATACTTATTATGAGTCTATATGAGTCCTAGAATATGTCCTAATAAGCCTACAAACCCAGAAGTAACAAAAACATATTTTCTTAATTTTTGTTCTTATCAAGTTTATTTAACAAAAATCTATTCGAATGGAAGATCTAAAATACCTAGAATGTTAAAAATGGTTTGAGAACACTTTAAACATGTTATAATAACTACTCATAACATAAAAACAATAAGTCTAAAAATCGGATTTGAAGAAAATGGATTTTTCATTCCTTTTTCATTTCTGTCGAACAGCATAGTATCTGCTGCTTTCAACACAAATTTACCATAGTAAACGAATCTTATAAATTCTAGTTTTCGACATGGTTAAAGTACACTAAAAGGGCTACACATAGGAAAAAGAATCAACGTTTTTCGTTGAGAAACGAAAGAGAACGAAGTGTTTGAAGTTGAGTTAATTTCTGTGACGAGTAAAACTAAAATACGACTTTCTGTTTTCTTTTTCGAATTCATGGGTTCGATTCAGCCCTTAAAACTTTACATAAATACTTTTAAAACATTTATACACACTTTAGAAAAGGTTTCGTAAAAGGTCTCGGCTTGAATCACTAGAAACAAATTGTTTTTGGTATGTAAGGATGTCGGGTAAAAATACTTAGAGACATAGGGGCTGAACTTGTCAAAAACTATATAAACTTTCTGTTTTGTACTTGATTTGCGATCGGGAAATCCCTAAGGGGGTAAAAGTGTCCATTTTGAAACTTGAGGGTATAAAGTGACAAATAACTAAAGTACAAGGGTAAAAGTTGTCATTTTTCTAAAGTTGAGGGTAAAAACTTGCCAAACCTAAAAACTTGAGGGTCTAAAATGAAAATATAACTATAAACCCTAATTTTATTTAATATTATTATAATTTTATTATTATTATTATTATTATTATTATTATTATTATTATTATTATTATTATTATTATTATTATTATTATTATTATTATTATTATTATTATTATTATTATAATTATTAAGTTTTAATCAAACTTAATATACGATTTACCGTAACTAACAAACGAAATGTCCTTTTAACGAACGGACGGAACCAAAACTTACATATAAGAAATAAGATAAAGTCTTATAACTTTTGAAGAAACTTCATGTTGTCTTAATATTAAATAATAAGAAACGAATAATAAAAACTTATATATTAAGAAACAATTATTGAGAAACTTGACATAACCAACCCAGGTTGCAAGCCGGAGACGTTTATCAACTGTATTTCACTTTGTTTTCCATCCAGATTGTCCAGGTGAGTTTATAGTCCCACTTTTTACTTACGTGTTTTCCAAATATGTGGGGAGATACATGCTATTAAATCGAACACGAGTATTTTCCTGATTGTTATTGCACTAGGCTAACTGTTCGTTATTATTGAGATTGAATTATTTATTTAAAAGACCCTCATATCATGCACCATTAGTCACCTGTTGGGTGAGCGCGAATATGTGAATAGATCTATTGGGTTGACGACTCATTTGTTCTAACCGGATGGATATCTTCGTGGTAGCCGGTTAGGCAAATGCATTATATTTGATATCTTTAACTCGGGGGCAAGACCACTCTCATTTCAATCATGTTTGTGGAACCTGGAAACTGTTAACGCATTGCGTGTCATGAGGTTTAGTGCAATATTGTTGAATTACGATATAACTGATTTCTCATATTTTGGCTTGTGTTCAAACTGATTATAATTTTAAACACTATAAATTCACTCAACCTTTGTGTTGACTTTTTAAGCATGTTTATCTCAGGTAACTAGGAGTATGGCGATGGCACGAAGTGGCTGTGGACTTTCTTTTTACAAGAGTGTCCACTTTGTTATCATTCAATAAATAAATGTAACTTTTATTATGTATTTCTGAACCTCCCTATAGGACCTATCTTATGTACTCTGATATTATTAAATGAATGATAACAATTTTTATTTAAAAACGTCTCTTTTCGAGTCGTTTTCTATTTCCATGACTGTGAACCATGAAGTAGCACCCCAATCTTATATTCCGCTGCGTAATCCGAAAATGGGGGTGTTACATATTGGTATCAGAGCTTGTGGTTATAGAGAACCAAATGTTTTCAAACATTGGACTATAACCGGTTTTTACAAAAACTTAACCAGAGTCCTCCGTGCCACGCCGTTACTGAAACATTATTTGTATGTAAGTTACTGCAATCTTTTAAACAATATAAATGGAATAATTATAACTATAAAGTGGTTACAGAATCCTGATTCCCCTATCCAATTTATCCCACTCATGTCTAGACTAGGACATCAAGATGAAACCTTACTTAGAGCCTTATCCAATTAGGATCCTTTATACTAAAACTTCATACTCTTGACATTATTTCTTACCTTTCACCTTTAGTTTCTTTCCCTAATGTTATTAATTTCTTATAATAATTTCTTATAATTATTATTTGCAAATTATTACAGTACCATATCTTCCGAAACCCCTAAAGTTAACCAAACTACCCAACTGGTAACATAATAAGTGACGGAAACTAGGACCACTATTAAAAACAAGGAACCCAAGTATCCATATTAGAGACACAAAATTCTTAACCTACCACATGCTGTGTTAATAAGAGACGTTGCATTAATTGTTTTGGTAAAACAATTAATCAAGTTATTAATATCATGCTATAACCCAACATACCAAGACCCACCTAGACTAGACTATAACCAATAGAAATTCCCTCTAGGATAAGTTTCGGAAGAGAACTTGATGAATGAAGAGAAAGTCGCTGAACCTTAGCTTTTATTAGTTTGTCCCTTACCAAGAGCAAATATACATCCCTATCAGCCTGATCATCAAAACAAAAAGTTAACTCAGAAGAGTTTCTGGTACCCACTAAATCAGATTTATACCTATCAGCTTCTGTACAATATCTTGGCCACAAGATATGTAGCATAAATATGACGCTTATACTAAACTGCTATATATATATATAACAAATTAGTACAAGTTATTTTGACTATATGTGGTCTTGATATGGTATCGGTTGATGTGGACCAGTGATGATCATCTCACTTACGCGAATGATATTTGGTTGTGTTGTGACCTTATGATTGTCATGAGTTTTACTTTGATAACCTAACATGAACAAAACATAAACGTGTAACAAAAACCTAGGAAGAATAACCAAACATATCATTACCCGTACCCTAGGAATTTAGCAAAATAACCAAAAGCAAAAACTCAATGATAGAAAGATCATCATTTTAACCTAAGGATTCCCGACATAGAAATTAAACAAGGTGCTATGTCTAAGAGAAAGGACTTTAAGAGAAAACTTGATGATAAGAAAACCCTAAAACCAATAGGAAAACCAAGGCTGGTGTAAAAGAAAACTAGAACTTATTAAGAAATCCCAACCGTATCCTAGAATGACTTTAGTATATAAACAGAAGATAAATCCATGTAGGAGATAAATAAATTGAGATTTAGAAACACTCTAAGTTGTAATCCCTTTTCAAATCTTACTTGGGTTACAATGGATGTGACCTAAGTAAAACAATTACTTTTCTGCTATATAAACCCTCATTTTGTAATAAAACTCCATAATAAATTCATCTTCTATTTCATCTATTCTGCCCATAGGTATTTCGTAGCCCTCCACTATTATACCATTAGAAATTAGGTTTATTCCTAACTAATCAATAGACGGATCTATCCTGTAGAACCCCTAGAAAAACATTAAGATTTATTTCGAGGATTACCTTGGTATCACCATAGAAATTCTTGACTCACCACCGTAGTATGAATAAAAATCTTCTTAATCTTTTGAAAAATATTTATGAAGTCATTTTATAAAAACAAAACGTTGAACACCATCTAAAACAAATTGAAAAATATAAACTACCACAACAACTGGACCAAATATCACATCATTCAGTCCTCAGTTATACATAGTCTGGCCAACTATGTCTAAACTAGGAAGAATCATGTCATAATTGGCACAGTTATCTTTTCAAATTTTCTAATAACAATTTTCATTCCAAAGTAAAATATTGAAAAATCTTTCATAACATATCACTTTTGATTTGATATAATAAAAGCCTACCATTACTACTCATTACCACTAGGATAGGAAATTAACAAGAATTGAGGATAGAAAAACCTTAGGAATTATGATAAACCCAAAACAATACAAATTTCATTAGGAATCTTGGAAGATAAAACATAGTTAACAACGGAAATACTAAAATTACAAGGATTACATAATTTCATTAAGGATTACCTAGGAAACCTACAAAGACCTAATAAAAGACATAGATATTACAATTTAAACTAGGAATCATGAAAATTCATACAAAGCGAAATGACTAGCATTGGAAGTACTAAGGTTACAATGATTACAAGATAGGGAATAGATTCGCTAATAGGTTGACCCATCATAAAAACGAGGATTGCCACCAACATCACAATAGCTAGAGCCACAACGGGATGAAGAATCTTGACTATCCTGCGTAGTAAGTACCACGAGACTAAATATTAGGCATAAGAATAAATAAGCTTTATTTGAGGATTACATAGAAAAACAACCCTTACCCCCATATCTTGTCAACCCCAATAGCAAAGACCACAATAGGCATAAGGGTCGCAAGAACACAAACTAGGAACACATGATCTTCATTCGGTACATAAGCCAAATAGGAAATCGCAAGGACCACGTAGACGATTGCTAGGAATGTAACGAGGTGCGGCATTTTGAGGTTTTTAGAAGAAAATTTGATGATAAAAGAATGAGGATTAGAAATGAGGTATTTATGGGGAGAATATAGCCGTTAATTTCACTATTGAAATTCGACCGTTGCACAGTAACTCATTAGGTGGCAAAACATTCAAATTTAATTCATCCAGTAGGAAAAAGATTGACCAAACTACGTTCCCTTAGGTATCAAATGGGAATAGGCTACCGCGGCTCGCTTCGCTTTTGTTGCGGAGCTCACTGCTTTTGGAGTATCAAATGGAAATTCCTAGACGACTCTATTAGGCCAAAAGCTATAATTGAGAATTTAGCAGTGAAATAATATTTTTGGAGACATAGGACGTAAGAATAAAATAATATCATATTATTTTATTTTTAACATGAGGCATTTTAAGCATATCAAACTCCTATCGCAACCTATTCTCATATTCCCTATCTAGGTTAGAAATCTAGGCCTGATAATTCCTATACTTCATTTTCCCAAATTTCCACAACCAACACAGACTGAATCTCGGGACGAGATTCCCTTGACGGTGGGTGACTGTAACCACTGTGAAAAATCCCTCATTTAAAATAAACTATCTCTCGGAATATTTATCCTTTTCTTCGTGTAAATTTTTTTTTTTAGATTGTGACTATTATCTTATGTGACGAAGATCACATCCCGAATAACCGTGCTTGCAACCCAACCTTAACTGATTTCGTATTCAAATAAGTAAACATCTTTAATCTGAAATGTTATGAGATTACACTTATCACTTTACGTTATTTCGTTAAAACTGAACATTCCTTAACTAATGATAATTTTATAAAACCCTAAACTACCATAACAACATTTATGAACAATAAAACCTTAGAAATACTAAAGTACAAATCATATGATTAATGTACAAGTCCCTAAAGCATAAAAACCTTAACTCTACTTTAACTCCCGGTAAAACCCTAATTTCACATAACTATGAATTTATGTATTTTACAAACCCTAATTTATTTATACAATATTTTTACAAAATAATATATTTACAAGTTATTTAAACTAGTGTACAAGTCATTTATGCACAAAACCATTTATTTACAAAAACCTTATAAAAATCCCTTTTATATTTATTTCCAAGCATAAAGTACAAACCCTACATGCATAATTTTTATGAATTATATTTTCTAAACTCACTAAATATTTTTACAAGTCTTTAAACCTAAAGTACAAGTACCTAATGCATGTAAACTAAAAAATTCATTTATTTACTTTTAACCTAACAAAACTTAACATATAATTTTCATAACTTAATAAATTATAAAAATTACATTTTTCTCATATTCTAAATTATAGTACAACCTTACTAAAGCTAAGGTACAAGTCTTCTATGCATGAAACTATATATTTATAAAATCCTAAATAAAACCTTAATAGTAGTTATTTAAAATAATATTTTATGTAATATTTTTATACAATAAATTATAAAAATAATTTATTTATTTATTTAACATATGTACAACTCCATAAACTTACAGTACAACTCCCTAATGCATAGAATTATAAAAAAACACAATAATATATATTCAAACCTCAATAAAGACATAATATGTAATAACTTCATATACTAATTATTGAAATGAGTTTATTTATTTATAAAATAAGTGAACAAATTCTTAAACTAAATGTACAACCCTCTAATGCACAAAAACATAAAAACTCATTTATTTGCATTTAAAATATAATAAAAATTACATAAAAATTATAGAAAACTAAGAAATAATTAAAAACATATTTTTCTTATTTTTCTTACATAAGTACAAGTCTTCTTAGCCTAGAGTACAATTACCTAAAGCACAAAAACTATTTTTCTCAATTTATATATAATTCGATTAGGATTAAATTAGGTCATATAGATTCAAAAATTATTTCTAACTAAGTCTTAAACATAGGAACCATAGTTCTACCTTAAACCTTAGTTTACAAGTCAACAAAGCCCTAGGTACAACTACCCTATGCACCATTCGACCACTAGTTACCCTAATTACCTCACATAGTTTGATTCTAACCTTAATCTAACTAATCCTTAGCATTCCTTACTCCTTAAGAAGCCAAATGAATGAACCCTAGTAATACACATCCCCCCTCCTTCTAGATAAAGAACACATGTGTGATACATAAACCTACACATCTCTTAAACTTTCCCACTCCTATGTGGCGCCATCACAGCCTTACACCTCACCTCTCATCATCCTAAAACAACCCTAGAAAAATCAGGAAACCCTAATTGCATCCTATAAATAAGAGAAGTCATAGAAACCCTAATTCATCACCCAAACTAGTCGAACCAACCAAAACAGCCAAAAACCTTTACACCACTGATCCCACTAGTCTAAATCAAGTTCAAATAACCCCAAGAAGGCAGTAAGATAAAGGTAGAACCATAAGAGAGCTCATTTCGAACCTTACACCAAAAATCATGCCTTAGTCGATCAATATGGCAAGGTATATCTATAGCCCTTTTTATTTACTTTTCTATACTTATTATGAGTCTATATGAGTCCTAGAATATGTCCTAATAAGCCTACAAACCCAGAAGTAACAAAAACATATTTTCTTAATTTTTGTTCTTATCAAGTTTATTTAACAAAAATCTATTCGAATGGAAGATCTAAAATACCTAGAATGTTAAAAATAGTTTGAGAACACTTTAAACATGTTATAATAACTACTCATAACATAAAAACAATAAGTCTAAAAATCGGATTTGAAGAAAATGGATTTTTCATTCCTTTTTCATTTCTGTCGAACAGCATAGTATCTGCTGCTTTCGACACAAATTTACCATAGTAAACGAATCTTATAAATTCTAGTTTTCGACATGGTTAAAGTACACTAAAAGGGCTACACATAGGAAAAAGAATCAACGTTTTTCGTTGAGAAACGAAAGAGAACGAAGTGTTTGAAGTTAAGTTAATTTCTGTGACGAGTAAAACTAAAATACGACTTTCTGTTTTCATTTTCGAATTCATGGGTTCGATTCAGCCCTTAAAACTTTACATAAATACTTTTAAAACATTTATACACACTTTAGAAAAGGTTTCGTAAAAGGTCTCGGCTTGAATCACTAGAAACAAATTGTTTTTGGTATGTAAGGATGTCGGGTAAAAATACTTAGAGACATAGGGGCTGAACTTGTCAAAAACTATATAAACTTTCTGTTTTGTACTTGATTTGCGATCGGGAAATCCCTAAGGGGGTAAAAGTGTCCATTTTGAAACTTGAGGGTATAAAGTGACAAATAACTAAAGTCCAAGGGTAAAAGTTGTCATTTTTCTAAAGTTGAGGGTAAAAACTTGCCAAACCTAAAAACTTGAGGGTCTAAAATGAAAATATAACTATAAACCCTAATTTTATTTAATATTATTATAATTTTATTATTATTATTATTATTATTATTATTATTATTATTATTATTATTATTATTATTATTATTATTATTATAATTATTAAGTTTTAATCAAACTTAATATACGATTTACCGTAACTAACAAACGAAATGTCCTTTTAACGAACGGACGGAACCAAAACTTACATATAAGAAATAAGATAAAGTCTTATAACTTTTGAAGAAACTTCATGTTGTCTTAATATTAAATAATAAGAAACGAATAATAAAAACTTATATATTAAGAAATAATTACTGAGAAACTTGACATAACCAACCCAGGTTGCAAGCCGGAGACGTTTATCAACTGTATTTCACTTTGTTTTCCATCCAGATTGTCCAGGTGAGTTTATAGTCCCACTTTTTACTTACGTGTTTTCCAAATATGTGGGGAGATACATGCTATTAAATCGAACACGAGTATTTTCCTGATTGTTATTGCACTAGGCTAACTGTTCGTTATTATTGAGATTGAATTATTTATTTAAAAGACCCTCATATCATGCACCATTAGTCACCTGCTGGGTGAGCGCGAATATGTGAATAGATCTATTGGCCTGACGACCCATTTGTTCTAACCGGATGGATATCTTCGTGGTAGCCGGTTAGGCAAATGCATTATATTTGATATCTTTAACTCGGGGGCAAGACCACTCTCATTTCAATCATGTTTGTGAAACCTGGAAACTGTTAACGCATTGCGTGTCATGAGGTTTAGTGCAATATTGTTGAATTACGATATAACTGATTTCTCATATTTTGGCTTGTGTTCAAACTGATTATAATTTTAAACACTATAAATTCACTCAACCTTTGTGTTGACTTTTTAAGTATGTTTATCTCAGGTAACTAGGAGTATGGCGATGGCACGAAGTGGCTGTGGACTTTTTTTTACAAGAGTGTCCACTTTGTTATCATTCAATAAATAAATGTAACTTTTATTATGTATTTCTGAACCTCCCTATGGGACCTATCTTATGTACTCTGATATTAATAAATGAATGATAACAATTTTTATTTAAAAACGTCTCTTTTCGAGTCGTTTTCTATTTCCATGACTGTGAACCATGAAGTAGCACCCCAATCTTATATTCCGCTGCGTAATCCGAAAATGGGGGTGTTACACATACCCCGTTTTGATTTTTTATACAATGCACGAAATTTAAACTAGAACAAAAATAGATAAAATGCTTGATTTCCAAAAATGGTATCATGGAACGGGATTCACACAAAATGAGTGTCTCCAGGGAATTGAAATCGTCATCCTCTTTTTTATACTCCTAACTAAGCTTAAACTCAATGTGCAAATGTTTTTGTAAAATGCTAACACTACTTATACCAATAATCTATGTAATCCGAAACTTAACTTTTCACTGCCACAATTTATTCAAGTTTAGGTGAATGTGCTTGATTTCAAAATTTTGATCACAAAAATCGACGTTTTTATAAAATTTTGACTAATACTAGTTAAAAGATAGATTTAAAATTTACAACAAGCAAGGTTCAAAACTTATTGCATTTTGCAATATCATTCCATTTTCTTTTCTTTTCATTTTCTTATTTTTTCATCAATTTTTTTTTTCCTTTTTTTTTTTGTTTCTTTTTTTTACTTGTGCAAAATAAACTAACGGAGTTTCACGGGAACCAAGACCTTACACCTTCCAGAATAAAGGATCCAAGGGCCGTTACAACGGAGAATTCCAAAACTCTAAACATTCCTGAAATGAGGATCCAAGGGTGTTAGACCAAGACCTCACACATTCCTGAATTAGAGGTCCAAGGGCCGATGTAAGAGGGTAGCCAAGACCTAAACGCCTTCCAGAAATAAGAATCCAAGGGCCGATCTTGAACCGTAGCTTTTTAGCACATACATTTATTACTTAACTTTTACATTATTATGACATATGCTTGTTCCGAAGTTTAAATAAAGCTTTGAACTAGTATTTTTCAAAATCGTATAGAAAAATGATTTTGTGTGTTCAAATGTTTGAAAATAAGCACTTATTAAGTCAGATTAGTTATCTCCTGGGAGGAAAAGCCATAGATTACTTATATAAGCTCTAAAGAAAACCAACTATTCTACGCTTAGCATTTTCATTTGCACATATCGTAAAACCTTAGCCTAATCGTTAAGGAAGCAGCCAGATCAACACTCTGGCTGAGTCGGGATTCCCCTTTGTTCTAACCTAATTAAGACTAAACACTTCTTTTATTGCAATTTCTTATCTAAAAACGAAAAATTTTAAAATTTTGGCCAAAACGGGGGTACTAGAGCACTAGAAGGTACACATGTGATTAAATTCGTAAGAATTCCCCCCCACACTTAGAATTGAATATTGCCCTCAATATTCAAAGTACCGGCTATTATGCCGACACATTTGAACGTAAAAAGGTAATACTAATAGCCAAGTGTGTGAAAGAAATCTTTTTCACAAATAGGATTAAAAAGATATCCCTAGATAATCGTTAGCAAAAGGATAGGATATTGGGCGGCTGTATTGAAAACAGGCGCGTCAATCATCACACTCCAAGGGAAACCTGAAAATCAGAGCAAACAACATAAAAGCCAAGCACAGTGGGATTCCCCCACACTTAGTTGTTAGAAAGAAGAGAGAAGACAGAAACATGGGCGTTTACCCATGCAATGGTAATGTTTTTGTTAACCGAGTCACTAGCTTGACTCGACCCCGAATTCATTGGTGCATGGGGAAGCAAGTGGAAGAAACCATCTCCATCGGACTTTCATTCAATGTGTTTGGATAAACATTTGAACATAAGAAAGTTCCACACCGACGAGATACCCACGGTATTTTAAAAGTAGAAACTATAAGGGAAGATACCTGGGTCAAAGATAGTGTCCTCATTCCCGTAGGAGAAAAGGGAAAGAGAAATCACACCATATGTGAGGAATGGAAGAAAGATTTTTATAACAATTAAGATCGATTCTTCATCCTCAAAAGTAGATTGTTCAAAAGTCTCGGGAGGGAGGGCTGGGATGATTTTATCAACAAGCACATTCTTATGATTATGTACACCTCCCCCCACACTTAAATTTTTCTCAAGATTGAAATAAAAATGATCAAATTCCGGCTGAGAGAGTTCACCGGAGAACTCTTCGAAGATAACCGGATCATTTTTATCAAAGAGAAATGAGTCGTACTCAGGAAGAGAGATATAAGCATGAGAAGTGGTACTGCCACTACTCGTCTCTTCCAAAAGATCGATATCAAAAGAAAAGGCTTCATAAGCCGGGAGAGAAAAATCAGAATGAGAAGTGGGATTGCCACTACTCTCTTCAGCCGTATCAAAGATAAAACTCTCATATTCGGGAACAAAATCCTCGAGCTCGAGCTCCGGAGGATCTAACGGCTTATCTTTAACAACAACATCCTTCTGGGGGAGGGTAAATAACGGTTCATCAAATATCATCTTTTCTAATAACGGAGCGTCTCCCCCCAGATCACAATCAGGCTCAACAATTTCCAGCGAAATTGGAGCATCAAATAAGAAAACCTCGAGCTCTTCCATAGAGATATCACTTCCCTCAATCGAAGGAGAAGGATGGGAAGAGTCGGAAATGATTGGTGCAGAATAAGGAGTGAGATTTTTAGTTTCGTCCACAGAATCAACAATCTCAATTCGATAAACCGATTCCGGAGGTGGGACAAGTGGTGTGCTCTTTGAGCTAGCAATTTTCACCACTTCCGTTATGATCTCTAATTCTTGTTCATCATAATCAAAAATACTCTTAACTTCCGCAGCACAACTTTCAAACCATTTGCTTGAACCAGGGGTAATTTTCAATGTTTTGAGCTCAGCATGTTTTTTTGAAGTACTCTTAACCGTGAATCTTGAAAGTATCGAATCACTTCTTTTGGAAGCAATTACGGAATCAGATTTTTGATCAACCGTAGCAACATTGCATTTGGTGGTTAGAGATTTAGAGTCCTGATTAATGTTAAATGTGACTTCTTCATTATCAACTCGTATGGTTAATACTTCGGCGTATACATCGATGATAGCACGACTCGTTCTTAAGAAAGCTCTCCCTAGTATGAGTGGAACTCGAGGATCAGCATCAAAGTCTACCACAACAAAACAGTGGGAAAGTGGAACTTTCCCACTTTCACAACGACATCCTCAGCTATTCCAAGTGGACGAGTTATAGTACGGTCCGCTAGCTCGAGTGTCATGCAAGTAGCTGTAAGCTCCGGAAGAGATAATTTCTTCCATACTGAGTGTGGCATAAGGTTAATTCTTGCGCCAAGATCGGCCAAGGTTGAGCACTGAACCATCCCCAAGAAATCACATGGGATTAAAAACTTGCCGGGGTCTCCGAGCTTTTCGGGAAGCTTCTTGAGGAGAACCGCCGAGCACTGCTCGTTAAGTGGGGTCTTTGCCATCTCAGACAACTTATCCTTGTTACTTAGTAAACTTTTGTGTGTAGATGCAAATTTGGGCATAAGGATGAGGGCATTTGCGAAGCTTATGTCAAAGTGCAATTCATTGAAGATTTTAAAGAATTTCTCCATTTGTTGATTGGTTTTGTCTCGAAGCTTCTGATCATTAAGCCTCGAAGGATATGGAATCGAAGGCTTAGGATTGGACTTCGGAATATCGGGTTCCGGACTTTGAGTTTGGACATCTGGAGGTTGGATGTGTGCGGTACTTTGTGGGCTTGAGAAATGCACCTTGTCCGTTGTCACTTCGGTATCTCGATTCACTTCCCTCGTTGGAGGAGGCATAGGAGTCGAGGGTCCATTATGCGTCTTACCACTTCGAGTGGTGACGGATTTTAATTCTGCATTAGGATTAGTAATGGTATTGCTCGGAAGTCTTCCGAAAGATGAAGAAGCTTGGTTCATGTTCATATTCATGAAACTGCCCATCATATTCTTTAACTCATTTGTTTGACGAGACATCGTAGTATCAATTTCCTTTCTCAACTCGACATTCATATTATTGATTTGAGTTTGCTTCGAACGTATGCTGGACTCGGTAATTTTCTTGAAATCATTTGTCAGAGGAGCTTGAGGAGGTTGTTGATAAACTTGTTGATTCGGAGCTTGATAAGGTTGGTTGAAATTGTTACAGTTTTGATAGAAATTCTTGGAAGTGTTGAAATTTTGACCTTGATTTTGAACAAAGCGATTTTGATTATTTTGATTTTGCACGGGTGGAAAACCAGGTGGTACCATATCATTTGGTGCTCGGTAATGAGTTTCAGCTTGCGGTCGGTATTGATTGTGGTTTACGGCTGCTACGGGAGCTTGGTAAAAAGAAGCATCGGTTGCTTGACAATCGTAATACGCATGCGGGCCACCACAAGTTTCACACACTTTGTTTACGGCTTTGATTGGTTCCGGTTTATGAATTTCACTCTTAATTTCTTTCACTTCCTTCATCATGCAACGAATTACGTCCGTTAGAGCGGCTAACGGTGCGGCTAACTCTGATGAGTTACCGGATGAAGAAGCTGGAGTGATAGGAACATTCACTTTGTTTCGAGAAATAGGAACTTTTGACTTATTCTCACAAATTTCAAGCACTTCTTTAGGTCGACGATTCAAGATATTGCCACCGGCGGCTACGTTAAGAGAATCTTGATCGTTTCCATTCAACCCATTATAAAACGTGATGATTTGTTGTAACTCCGTGAAACCATGATGTGGGCATTTCCTTAGGAGATCCTTGAATCGTTCCCATGCCTCTCCGAAGTTTTCATCAAAACTTTGACGAAATCCCGAAATTTCATTCTTTAGATTAGTCGTCTTTGACGGAGGAAAGAAATAATTGACAAATTTTTGTACGAGATCTTCCCAAGTTTCAATGGTTCGAGGGGGTTCTTTTTCCAGCCAAATCCGGGCTGCCCCTTCGAGTGAAAACGGAAATAGCATCAATTTGATAACTTTTTGCGGCACATCCTTGTAATTGATGGTAGAGGTCAACTTGTTGAACCAACGGATGTGTGCATACGGATCTTCACGTTCAAACTCGTGGAAATGATTTGTAGACACGAGTTGAATCAAATGCGTCTTCAATTCGAAATGATCAGAATTGATTGGCGGTAAAACGATGGCATCTCCGTAACCCTCGGTGGGTGCTAGGAGCATTTCAACCATTGTTCGATTGTCTGCCATTTTGTCAGTGGGAATAGTACGAATCTCGGGTTCGACTATTCGGGCAGCACATCTTCGAGAACGTCTTTTCGGAATTGCGATGAGATCACGAAAGGGACTCGTTGATCTAGAAGAACGAGTGCGCATGCACTAAACGAAACAATTCAATTAAAACAAGATTGAAGCAAAACACAAGTGAACTTAAATCAATAATCAACAAGCGTACGGTAGCTCTCTGAAAGAAAAACGCACAGAATGGCAGAGGAGCAAAGGTGGGCAATAAATGCTCCTTAAAAACCCGCTCCTTTCGGTTTGTCAATTTAATGCCAAACCTCCTTTCGGTTTCGCAAGCGACACAAAGGCAAGTTTTATATCTTTGGTTTGGGAACTTATTATGATAATATTCCAAGTTGAGGAATATTATATTGAGATTGCTTTTTTTCTTTTATTTTAACACAAGAAAAAGAGAAATGTTTTTGTATTTTTGTTTTTATATGATAATATATATACAAAAGAAAAGAAAAATATATATATATTTTTTTTAATATTTTTACGAAAGCGAAAACTTCTTGACGAAGGATCTCAAGTTACTAATCGTTAAAACCAAAATGATATTGTCGCAACACAACCTCCCCGGCAGCGGCGCCAAAAATTGATCCGTGTGTGAGTATATATATAAATAAATATCAGACGGATACACGTGATACACGGGAATCGACAAGCCAACCCTTTAGGAAACAGGCCAACTTGTAAAACCCGTGAATACGATGTGTGATACCGGGCAAGTGTTACCCGGGTCGTGTCCCAGCGAGGTTGGAATCGAGGATATCGTGTAAGCTTTGGAATTAAAATGTTTGATGATTGGAATTTGGAATTTTCTATTTTTTAATCTATTTAATAAATGACAAACAAATTCTCAAAGGAAAATTAAGATTAAAGCAATTTAAACTAAAAACGCGATTCGGGAATTATAAAAACGAGCTTAAAAAGTGAAATCTCTAAAAATTAATCTTACAAGTGCAAATCTATTTTTCCTAAGATCTATATTATAAAAGAAAATTTTTGGAAAAAGATTTGTATTTTTCTGATTTTTATATTTTTTAGTATGAATTAAAAACTGAATTGGAAAGAAAAATTAATTAAAAATACTAAAACTATTCTGAAAATTCTGAAAATTTTCGTGAAATTACTTAATGCTAAAACAATCCTAGGAAAAATACTACAAAGGCCCCAACTTATTTGGATAAGCTGGGAATAAGCTAAAAAGCTCGGATAGCTTTAAATGGAAAAGGAGGTTAAGTATTAATGTGTGCAAGCCTTAATCAGAGAAGTCCCAAGGGCACAATGGTAAGGTGTGTTGCGTGTGAGTTAAGAGACCAGGGTTCGAATCCCTTGGCTCTTTTTTTGCTTTTTATTTTTATTGATGGATTTTCTTTTACAAACTAATTAAGCACTTAAAAGTAAGCATTTTTACTAACTAAAACTTTTATTGAAAAGCTAAAATAAGCTCATAAATCAGCTAATTAGGCTGATCAGTAAGCTTTTCAAAGAAATAAGCTTAGATTTCAAGCATAAGGCTGATTAAGCTATATAAAAGCTAAATGGCAACTGAAACAAGCTAAGTAATTGAAAATAAGCTAAAATGAAACTGAATATGCCATAAGAACTAACAAATAAGCACTGAGATCAAAGCAAATCAACAAAAAGTCTGCTGATATGCTAATGTGCAGGGGAAAAAGAAGGTTTTTTCAAGCTGACCAAAAGCTATTATAAGCAAATCTAAAAAATTCCTAAAAACTGGGAATGACTAGATAAGCTAGCCAACTCTATCTGTGCCAATTTATAGCTTATAACAACTTATATTGAGCTAATTAAAAATCAAAGAAAATCTGCTGAAAATGGGAAATTTTATAAAATGCAGACTGCTATGGGAAAACACTAGCCAAATCCTTTCTACCTAAATCCAACTCTTGAATTTCTTCTTAGTGAACTAAATGGAGTATAAAAACACCAAAATGTAGCATCAAATTAGCTTATTGCCACAATGAGCTAAGTTGGTCAGTCCACACCCTATAAATGCAAGAACAAATTCAAAACCTCAAAATCTTTAAAAACAGACCAACTGCTCCTACTGACAACTCCTATGTGCTGAATTAATCAAGATCAAAGCTTGGAAAGGTGCAAATGAACAGTTCTAACCCCAAATGACCCGTTTGACTTATTAAACAAAACAGTCCTTATGGGTGGGCTGTTTTTGATTTTCAAAGGCAAAAGCCAATTTCAACTATGATTACTGGTTTTTATTGATTCACTAACTTATTTTATCTATAATGAGCAAGTTTCAAAATGTAAATAAGCACTAAATTAAGCTATACTAGATATGGCTATTTTTTGCTTTTATGATGATTTTTAAGTACAAATAGAATTTAACTACTAAAACCTAGCAAACTATACTCAAATATCAACTCAGAAGACAAATAAGCACAGAAAACACCAATAAGCACACAAGTAAGCAGTTGAATAGTAAAACATGAAAATTGGAAATTGCTTACAAATTCCTTTTGCTCAAAACAAGGCCTGATAATCATTCACCACATCAACCTATTGCTTCCCAAGAAGCTCTAACCCATGGCCTTCCAGTATTTACCAGGCTCCAGCTTATATGACCAAAGCTGCTTATTTTTAGCTTATTTTGACTTTTCTTGACTTTTTTGAAATTTTAAGCTTTAAACTGATTTAAACTATCATAAGCTTATCAAAAGCTATAGTGAGGTTATGTGAGCTTATAGAAACAGAAAAGAAACTTTTTCACTAAACACTTAACTTAATTCGAATTAACAGTACCCATAGAAACTTAAAAACTGGGAATTTTCATTAACTCTTGGAAATTGTACAAAGATTAATAGTAAACAGACTTAAAGTAACTTGAAATGATAACTAGAAATTAAAATTGATAATACTTGAACAATTAAATTACAATACGATTAAGCTAAAAAAACTACCTCCTTTAATAGGCTACAAAAGGGTCCTATTTATACTAATACTGAGGTGGGATAACTCTTATCTTCTTCTCTGAACCATTATTGACCTTTGGATAGCCTTGAAATCATCTCAGCCTTCTAAACTCATTTTTGCGCCAAAATGGTAGTAGTGGAAAATCCTACTTGGTTCTGATAACTTGATGGGAACGAAGCATTAAATGCTTCTTGGTTTGTTAGGTGAAGTGTAGAAGAAGCTTGGAGTGGATGGGTTTGTCAGGGATAAGGGTGGTGATGGTGGTATGGTTTAGCGGGTAATGGTTTAGAAGAAGGGTGGGTTTGACTGTGGTCAACCTGGTATTAGCTAAGGGAAATGGGTTGGGTTATTTTAGGGATTGGGTTGGGTTATTTGTTGGGCTGGGAAAAGGATTGGGTTTTAGTTTGTGGCTGGGTTTAGTTTTAGGATTAGATTTGGAATTGGATTTAACTTTGAGGGGCTATTGTTGTACTAATCTGAAAATCCAAGGACCAAGGCTGCCAAAAATAAAAATTATTTCGAAGGACCATTTGTGTCATTTTGGTATTTTTGGGGGTTGACTTTGACTTTTGACTTTTGTCTTCACTTGATCAAATGCACAATTGTTGCCAAGTCGATCCAAAAATGCTCGTTTTCGTTTCGTTTTCAATCCTTTGGTACCTGAAACACATTAAACACAAACCAAGGATATCTGCAGTATAAATTGGTATATTTGGCCATTTTTGTGTCTTTTATAGGTGTAAAATGATGTGTATTTACACACTCATCATCTATCTTGTTTTCTTTGAATTGATTATTTCCTTGGTGAGTAACTAACAAAGTTTTCCAAATATCTTTTGCCGTATTACACATGAAAATTCTTTCAAATTCCTTTTTAGGCAAAGCATTATAAATCATCGTTTTAGCCTCATCATTTTTGGCTAATTTTCTTCTAAGTTCATCACTTAGTTTACTATAAGGAACTATTTCATCCATTTTAATTTCCGGATTCTTTTTAATCGGTTAAAAGTTACCCTCAGTAATAATATGCCAAAGATCAATGTCTTTTGATTTCACATACGTTTCGAATCTTGTTTTCCAATATATAAAACAATCAATTTCGAAAAGTGGTGGTCTTTGCATAGATTGCCCTTCTAGATATTTGTTGGAATCCATTTATCGATTCAAGTTTTAAAATACAATTTACTTTAAAATCTTGACTGACCTGGCTGCTGATACCAATTGTGGAAAACTAGAAGGAGGGGGGGTTGAATAGTTTTACCAGTTTTTAAATCATCTTAAAAACTTTACTATTGAAAACTGTAGGGTATTCACAATACAAGAATCACTAGTTTGAGGCTTGTTTGGATCGAATAGAAGAAAACTTAGAGTGAGAAAGTGGGAGCCTTTTAGAGAGAGAAAGTAACTTGTAATCTATTAGCTTGAAAGGTCCAACCCTTCCCATGGGTGGGAAGGGAGTATTTATACTATTACATAATATGTCCCTAGTGGACTGTGGAGCGAGCTGACAGAGGGTAAAGACCCGACCCACTCCACAATACTAATTAATAACTAACACTACTAATATATTACTGATAATCCTATGAGCTATGATGATCTAATAAGTACTCGGGGTGACCGAGTCTTCAGCTGAATATTCATATTCCTAACAATCTCCCCCTAAGGGAGGTCACCCCAGAAGCAATGTTCTGAATTTCAGCACTTCTTCCTTGAATCTTGACATCATAGCTCGTAATCCATGATTCTTCAATATCATAGATCATTGTGCAGCAGCAAATCTTAAGATGACTTTTTCTTTTGTCTTGGATGATCTTTGTTGATTCTTTGGAGTTATCATCCCACTTGAGTCTCCAAGTCATCTTTCAGTAGTAAATCTCCATGTGATGAAGTATGCTTAGAGTTGACATGCTCACACGATATGGAGTCATGATCTTCAGCATCAGAGTTAGCAGAAGCTGTGTTGAAGGTCTTTTAGGGTGATCAAGACTTCTTTGATGATGATGTGGTGTGAACATGTGGTGATGGATTGGCATCTTTTCTGCAACCAGCTACAACAGCAACCAGCTACAGCGTTCCACAGCAACAACCGCCAGATATTCCTGCATACGACAGTTAGCAATAAAACGTCCGGTACTTACAAGTTCGGACTTCGAGATTGTTAACAGCATAGTGTGAAAACTCTCTCTAATCCTTACCAAGACCGTTCCTAATCGAAAACCCACAGAGGGCTTTTTAAGATCGAACCGTAGCACATCAACAATTAGGTGAGTCGCTGGAGATCACTCCACGACTGTAGACCATTAGAAACTGTCGTGACCACTAAGCGTAATCCATAAAGAATTACCGAAGTGACCTGCTTTCAGGGCTGCTTGATGTTGACCCTGGCAGGAATTTCCATTCAATCATTGAGAATTACATTTGTAAATTCCCTCATGAATGTTCTGGCAGATTGCTAAGATCTGCGTAGGACTCATAAGTTTACAACTGGTGTCCTTAATGTTGAACAACCAGTGTAGAAATAATTCGTGTCCCTATGAGATCTTATTATGCATCTCGTGGCTCTAGACTCTATAGTGCGTTTTGATTTAGTGAGCGGAGGCTGGAGAGGACTGCCACCTTTTCAATATCATCTAACTCGGAGTGAGAGAGACGATAGGAATGTATTGAACTCCGTGACAATTGAAACAAGAATCCTTTGAGGGACCTTGAGTGGCTAGGGAGGGTTGTGCAGCGTATCACTGGGTCCATGATACTTTGTCTTCAATGCCAGCAATCAACTAAGTGATTCTGACAGCATATGTATTGACCCGGTTTCTGCCTAAGTTGTAAGGAGGGCTATTACTTTTCACCCTTTATCTTTACAATTCTTTTTCATTCTTCAACCCCTTCAGTGCATACCGAGACTTCATAACTAGCACCTTGTTGGGTTTGTTCTAGTACTAGCTCCATCTCAGTCGGCACTTTTCCCTTATCCACTTTTCTCCTTTTTAATCATGCCTAAGGACTTCTACACTAACTAGTGGATTATCCCTGGGTAGATCCCTCCGGCTCTGGCGGGATCATGGGAACTTGAACCTAACCTAACCATCCTTATAACTCCATGCGTTAATTAAAAATGGTCGGTCTTTGATATTCATCCATGATTGCCAAACCAAATCCTTGAAAAATCTCTCAAAGTGTTCATGATTTTGAAACACATTTTTGCAAACACTTGAGATTTTTTATATTTTTCAAATGCTCCCCCTCAACATGTGCTCGAGTGATAGTTTTATAAATTTGCACATGTTAGGTAGAGCTTGCACTTTTTGAATTGATCCACTTTCAGTGAACATGACCGTTTCGAGACACGCTTACATCACTAGTTAGACTAGCTTGAAATTATTACCCGGCCTGGTCAAGTCCACAGAAAGTTTCTCGAAATGGTACACTCTACTCAGATACATCTTTTTCAAGACACGCTTACATCACTGGTTATACCAGCTTGAAATTATTACCCGGCCAAGACGTATCCTTTCGATTGATGACAGTTCAAGTTTCGTCAATTCATTGGTGAAGTCTGAGCCTTGCTCACATAAGATGCCAAAATCCTTTGTTTTGTAAAACCATTTGCTCCCCCTCAATATGTGCATCGATATACGAAAGATTTTAGCACATATGGAAGAGCTTGCTTTTATGACCAAAATGTTTTGCTCCCCCTCAATATGTGCCTTGATGTGCAAAATGGTTTAGCACATACGGGAGAGCCTACATTAACTTCCAAATCATCACATTTTATCAGAATTTCCTATTTAAATCACATTCTCTCCCCCGATCAAAAATTTCAAACCATTTGAGATTTGTGATCCCAATTGATTTAAATACATTTAGAAAAATTTGGGAGAAAAATTGTGGACAGGTTAAAATGTATTCTGATTTTGAAGCATACTATGCTTCCCTTGAAACACCAAGAGAGTGTCACTGCTGATGTTGCACAAATTTGGCAAGGTGTCGGAAATTTGAAAAATTTAAATCAATTAACCACCTTGTGTAACATCAAGACTCTCTTGAAGAATCAAACAAGATAAAGAGTCTGATGTAAAGAAGACTTCTCTTCTTATACACGAAATGACGCACTGAAACGTACATCAAGACGGGAGAACATGGATATAAAGTAATCCATGCCCAGGTGAACATCACCCGGTTGGAGGAACAGCTATCTTTTTGGCGACATGCTTTCCCCAGTGTATAGTGCGGGTTGCAGTATGAAGTAACTGCAAGCCATTAAGACATGTTTTAACTGATTAGTATAACTTCTGCTCGAGCTTCATTTAAGAATCCGTGCCATTGTTGAATGACATTTCTAGATACGTAAATGTTATCGATAAACAGAAGACATGCCTAGGTAGAACTATTTTTGGTATTTTCTGATTTTTCGATTTTTATGGTTTTTATAGGTTTTATATTTTTGTATTTTTCTTTTTGATTTAAGATATATACAACTATGTACAAGGATATAAGAAGACAATCCTTTACTCCTCCTTTTCTTCCTGAAGACACTTGAGGGTTTCAGGAGTCATGCTTTTCATGCCAAGGCGTGGGAGAATAAACTGAAACCTTTCTCTTGGGAGGGCCTTGGTGAAGATGTCAGCTAACTGAAACTCTGTCCTCACGAAGTATAGTTCCACAATTCCTTTTTCCACCTGTTCCCTGATGAAGTGATGCCTGATGTCGATGTGTTTTGACCTGGAGTGCTGAACATTGTTACAACAAAGAGCAATGGCGCTTTTGTTGTCACAATATAGAGGAATTTTGTTGTATGAGAATCCATAGTCCGAAAGCTGTGATCGCATCCAAAGGATTTGTGCACAACATGCAGACATAGCAATGTACTCCGCTTCAGTAGATGATATGGAAGTACTCATCTGCTTCTTAGAAGACCAACTAACCAACTTTTCCCCTAAAAATTGAGCTCCTCCTGAAGTACTTCGACGAGTGTCTTGACATCCCGCATGATCTGCATCTGCGTAAGCCGTTAACTCCATTGCAGTGTCCTTAGGATACCAAAGACCCATATGAACCGTGCCTTGAAGATATCGGAAGATCCGTTTTACTGCTTCAACATGCTTCTTGGTTGGTCTGGATTGATACCGAGCACACATACACACAGCAAACAGAAGATCTGGTCTGCTAGCCGTGATGTACATCAAAGATCCAATCATGCTTCGATATTGCGTTATATCCACTGGAATCCCTGAAGGGTCTTCATCCAGCTTCGTTCTATCAACCATGGGAGTGTCAACAGGTTCACTTGAATGAAATCCAAACTTTTTCAAGATCTCATTGGCGTATTTGGATTGATTAATGAATATGCCACCGGGACTTTGAGAGACTTGTAATCCTAAGAAGAATGACATTTGTCCCATCATAGACATTTGGAACTTGGAATTCATCTCTTTTGAAAAACTATCACATTCACTAGGATCTGTTGAAGCAAAGATGATATCATCTACATATATCTGAACTAGTAGTAGATGGTTTCTTGACTTCCTGGTGAATAGTGTAGGATCAACGACACCTTTGGAGAATCCGTTCACGAGGAGGAACTTGGACAATGTATCGTACCATGCCCTTGGCACCTGTTTTAACCCATAAAGAGCCTTCTTCAAGCGGTAAACATGAGTAGGATGTTCAGTATCCACGAATCCTTCTGGTTGACTCACATAAACTTCTTCCTTTAAGTCGCCATTCAAGAACGCCGTTTTGACATCCATTTGGTAGACTATCATATTTCGACTAGCAGCATTTGCCAGGAAGATTCTTAAAGCTTCAATTCTAGCAACCGGAGCAAACGATTCTTCAAAATCAATGCCCTCTTCTTGTCTGAACCCTTTAGCAACTAGCCGTGCCTTGTTCTTTAATACATCACCATACTCATCAAGCTTCACTTTGAAGATCCACTTTAAAGCAATGATCATTGCAAGCTCTGGAGGAGGCACTAATTCCCACACTTCAAGTCGATCAAATTCATGGATTTCATCCTGCATAGCCTGGAACCAGCAATCTTTAGTCATTGCTTCTTTGGCATCTTTTGGTTCGACTTTGGACAGTACGGAATTGAAGAAACACCATAGTGCATCAGTGGCTAGTTGATTTCGTGTGGATACTGGACGTGAAGGATTGCCTATGATTTTGTCGATTGGATGATTACTGGTCCATTTCCTGAGATGGTCGTGAGGTTGTGGGTTATGAACAGACGTAGCCGTGCTGTGTCCTTCAAGTGAAGATGTGTCTGATGAATGTTCAGGAGCAAATATGTTTTCAAAAGGAGCCTCATCAACAGGAGCAAAAGGATTAACTTCCAAAGAATGATTATCTGAAGATTCTTGCATTACTGGAGAAGATTGAGCGTTTGATGACGAAGGCGATTGACTGGCCGCTGGAGCATTGTGACTGACTGTTACTGAATCTGTAGGGCCTTCTGAACCTTGTGGGGCTTGGACCTCGGTCATAGGAAGTATAGCAGGTTCACTCGGGATGATTCCATTCGTTGGCTCAAAGTATTCATCAAACATAGGATCGAATAACTTCTTCAACTCCTCACAAGTAGGTGGCACATAAGAATCTGCAGGCGTGGAATTCTGTACAAGTCCTGAACTAATGGGTCCAGGAGACAAAAGGTTAAGATCGGGTCCAGAACTAATCTGTCCTGAAGCAGGTTGCTCACTCAGCTCATCGAACGTAACGTGAATGGTTTCCATGATTTTACGGGTTCTCTTGTTGTAGATTCGATACCCTTTACTGTCTGGTGCGTATCCAACAAAAATACCTACATCTGCTTTAGCTCTTAACTTTCCCAAATCTTGACTATCGTTGGTAGGGTAGCAAAGTGCACCAAACACACGGAGAAAGGAAAGATCTGGTTTCTTGTTATGAATTAACTCGAAGGGAGTCTTCTCATGAACTGGATGAATTAGGGATCGGTTTTGAGTGTAACATGCTGTTGCAATAGCCTCTGCCCAGAGAAACATTGGTGTCTTTGAAAATATAAGCATAGTTCTTGCAGCCTCTACCAGAGTACGGTTCCTTCGTTCAACCACTCCGTTCTGTTGAGGAGTGCGAGGGATACTTTTCTGATGCGTGATGCCAATACTTTCATAGAAATTACGGAGTTGTTGGTTAACAAACTCCGTACCATTATCAGTGCGGATGATTCTGACAGTTTTATCGAGCCTTACTTGCAGCTGTTTTATCAGTTTAATGATAACCTCTGGAGTTTCGTCCTTGGTTCTCAAAAACTTCACCCATGTGAACCGAGAATAATCATCTACTATCACCAGAACGTACTTCTTTCCATTTATGGTTTGTATTCTCATTGGTCCACACAAATCCATGTGGAGGGTATGAAGAACTTCCAAGTTGGTGTTGATGGTTTTAGGCTTGTGGGTTTGTTTCTTGCTTTTACCCAGTTGGCATGCAGAGCAGAGATGATCTTTCTCATATTTCAGTCTGGGCATTCCTCTAACAAGATCTTTACGGGAAAGATTATTTATGGTACCGAAGTTCAAGTGGTTCAAACGACGATGCCACAGCCATGATTTTGTTTTAGAGGCTTTAGAGAGCAAGAATATGGGAGAGGACTTCAACATTTCTTCAATCGATATGGTGTATAGATTGGTGCCCCGACTGCCCTTAAGGAGATCTATACCATCCAATTCTCTGACGAAACATGTATGCTTTCTGAAGGCCACTTCCAGATCGGAATCACAAAATTGACCCACAGAAAATAGATTGTGCCCTAGTCCTTCCACATAATATACCCTTGAGATTACACTGTCACCAAACACATAATCTCCATATCCCATAATAGCACCAAAGTGGTCGTTCCCAAATCTAACTGTCCCGATAAACTTTTTCACGAAGTTCTTGAGCTGCGAGCGATCCCCAGTCATATGTTTTGAGCAGCCTGAGTCCAAATACCACAGGACGATTTGTACGACCTGCATTTGAAACCAGACAACAATGGATAACTGAAAAATGTGGATCCCCAAGTGCAATTGGGGTCCCTTAGGTCAGCACACATATATTCAGGAACCACAGATTTCACAGATGCTACTGTCTTTACTGAGGAGACAGAACTAGAGGTAGGACATGACCTAGATGGAAGGCATTGTGATTCTAAAGCCAGGATTCTACCAGTTGGTCTCCATTCCTTATTCATCACAATTTTATGCATATTCATTTTAGATACTGTTCTGTGTTTTCCTAAATTGAACTTCCTTCCAGTGGGTCTCCATTCCTTAACATTCACAATTTTATGCTTATCCATTTTAGGTAACGTGCACTGTTTTCCTAAATTGAATTTCCTTCCAGTGGGTCTCCATTGATAGCCTATGCTAGCAAATGTTTTTCCTGTTGCTTTCCAAACCTTTTTGCATGCTTCAGTTATCCTACCATTCTTAACATGGGATGATGCAGAAGACATCAGGAAAGACACAACACATTCATCATGATTAGCATAAATTAAACAATTGTCGCATGTTTTACAGATAGCATTAGAATTCGAATTAATTACAGTACTTTTAATACTAGAATCAACACGATTCATCCTACTCATTGCAAACTTATTGTTCCTAGGTTGGACTTCTACATTCTTCAAGTGATCATTCTTAGCTGGCGCAGTCATATCCTTTCTTTCATTTCCTCTAGACCTTGACCCGCTAGCTTGGGTGTCACTTTTTACTCCTGTAGAAGCATCGAAGGTAACATTAGTTTGTTTTTCTGTCACATGCCTTCCTGATAATGATGTGTTGGGTTCTGATGTTTTGGGTGGTAGATCAAAGGCTACATGCTTGTTCACAACATTGGATGATGATGCAACAAATCTATCTCTATGGCCTCTAAACTTAGGAATTGAGCCTATGGCATATTCTAAGTTTTCCTGAATCCTTTTCGTGAGTTTGCATGCATAGACAACTGCTTGATCAAGTGGCTTATTATTCCTATCCTCTTCAACTACCTCACGAAGTGTGTCAAGGCCTTCTCTAAGATGATCGAGATATGTTTGATGGGCAAGGTTGTTATTACTAAGCTTAAACGGAATACGCCCAACATCAACATTATACTTTTTACTATCAGTAGCCTTTGGTGCATCACAATTACAAGTGGTGCATGGCATTTTACCTTTCACCAGAGCCTTCAGATTCTCAATTTCATTTGTCAAAGAAGTTATTTGATCATTGTGATTGCTTCTTGTAACTTTAATAGAATCATATAACTCTTTGAAATGTTGTTTAACCTTTGAATTTTCTTCTCGATAACACTCATTTTCATAATGTAACTTATTTATGGTGTTTTGATATTGAAAATTCTGAGCATCTGAAGACGAAGGTTTATTGGTGCCATATACTTCACACTTGTTGGATTTCAATTGGGCAATTTGGGCCCTCAGCAGTCGAATCGTGTTCGTGTGAGCTTGAATTGTCTCATCTCGTTTGCTTAATTCAAAATAAGTATCAAATTCAGGAGCATCCAAGGATGTCTTGTCATTCGATATTTTATGTTTTTCATTTAAATGTTGATATTTCAATTGCAAATTAAGATATTCAACTTCCAATTTTGAAAAACGTTTAACCATATTATCATGGTCATCATTTTGAATTTTTTCAAGCAATTTTAAATTCTCCCCCTCAAGCTCAACAACACGATTCTGGGTGACATTTAACGCAATAGCATACTCATTAAATTGACAAGCAGACAATGCAGAATCAGTGACAGTGTAAAATACATCTTGTGCAATACATTTAGCAATCAAGTTGTCGTTAGTAAGGAGTATGTTTTTTCTTTCAACATTTTCCATATCTTTAAACACTACTTTCATTTCATTTATTTCGGCTTTAAGGGCAGTTTGCAACCCTTCAAAGTGTTCTTTAAGTAGTTTAAAGAATGGCATGACCTCAGTTAAGTAACACCTTTTTGCATGTTCAAAACACCTTTCCCCCTCAGTAATGCCAGTGGGTGTGATTCTCTTCTTACATGTTTTATCGAAATCAGCAAACAGTTGCCAAAGCACATATAAGCTAATAAAGGTTTTGCATTCAGTGGGAAGAGACAAAGGCACCAAATTCCTAGGTGTATTGGGAGGATACACCGTTATGGACGCAACTTTTCTAATGAGGGGAGTGTTGGCCTTAAGTTTTTCTACCTTAAGTTTTTCATTATCTTGTTTCCAAAATATCTGTTCAGGTGTTAACTTCTTTTGAGGAGCAAACACAGTCAAACGATTTTCTTCATAATAATCATGGGGTTTGATTATTATTCGTCTGGCTATGCACTCGGGATCCCTCATTTTCTCATTCATTTTTTCCCTCGTTTTATCACTCAACTCATCCTCTTCATCAGTGTAGATATGCTCAGGTTGGTTATGAATAGGCATAAGCATCACATTACCATCATATAGGGATGGTTGAAGTACTTGCATGTCCCTAAGGATGGTTGACTTAGGTTCACCTATCATGATTTTACTGTGCTTATCACTCAACTTTCTGTGCTTATGAATCATTTGAGCAGTTTGTATGGTTTGATTTTGTGTATACAACTTATCTTCAAGCTTATTTTTTAACGTTTTGAGTCTAGAGAAATCATTTAAAAGAGTTGTTTCTTTTTGTTTGAATTCTTGCTTAAGTGTTGTTACACACTTTTGTGCTTCCTGTTTCTGTTTGACAGACTGTTCTAGCTGACTTTTCAAAGAACTCAACTCTATTTTTAATGTTTCTTCTCGCGCTCTAGACTCTTTAATAAGTGTACTCATTTGACCTTCTAATTTCTGCTCACGATCATTAAGCTCAAACTTAGCACGCTGTTCATACATAGCAACTTGGTCTTTATAGATGTTTAGTCTAGTGATCAAGTTATCATCAGGGACAGGCAATTTGTTCTCATGGTACACACATGCATTGTCTACATTACCCGCATTATCTAAGGCACATACATTACTCATAGCACACACATCATTATTGACAAAGGATTCACCATTTGGTACATCAGGCGAGTTGTTGCTATTCAAATACAGTTCATATGAGACAATATTGCTATTTTCCATATCAACATCACTTGAGTCAGAAACAACTGCCTGATGTACTTCTTCGGGAATCTGTTGTCCCTCGACAATATTATATGTGTCATAAATTTTTAGTACCTCAGATATCACGGATGCATTAGAAGGACCAGCTTGACGAGATGAGGCCAGGGAAGACAAGTTAGCCATGAAGATTGTTTGAGCAGTAGGTTCATCATCCACATCAGAGTCAAATGCATCACAGTCATCTGCCTTGAAGATGTTAGGATCATTAAGTGCTAGATCCTGAACAGGTTTCTCATCCACATCTTCATCAAAAGTATTTCCTCCATCTCCTGCCAGGAACAATAACTCTTCCTCATCCAATACAGCTCCATTTTCTTGAGCTTGCATTAACAGCATCTTGTCTTTGAAGTAATCTGAGTTCTGAGGACGTTTAGGTTGATTGCAGTTTCTAGCAATGTGTCCAAGCCCCCCACAATTATAACACTTGATCTGTTTCCCTTGCCCTTGATTGGCATTCCCTGCTCTATTCTGCACATAACCTCGACCCATGTTTCTACCAGCTCTCCCTTGCACATTCTGAAAAACAATTTTCCCATCCTCCACCATTGCTAGATTGCGTGGGTTGGAAGAATTCCTTAACTGATTATTGGTCTGAGGGAGTGATGCTTGAAACTGTTGAACCAGTAGAGATACTTGATTGGTGAGATTGTCAATCATTTTGTCGGTCTGAGAGTAGCCTGAGTCAAGTTGTGAACTCATAGCAGGTATTTGTGAGTGAAGTTGGTGATAGCTTGGATTGGATGATGATTGGATTGTTGGTTGTACATTTGTCATGAAAGCCAGTGGGTCATTTGTAGTTGAAGGATTCAACTTTTCTCTCAGCACCCGATCATAGACGGCATGCTTCTCATGTTGTTGCTGGTAAGCATACAGCTGTTCATAGTTAGTATCCCTTAAACCTTTGTTGAGTTTGACTGCAGTAACAAATCTGTCCCATTCAGGAGTCATGTTGTTCACAAACTTTGAGTTAAGTTGGATATTGGGCATAGTCATTCTGATCATCCTCATATCATTCACCAACTTATGAAATCTCACATAGTAATCTGTGACATTCTCTCCTGGGTTCATTTTGAAATGCTCGAACTCATCATACAATTGTGACTCACGATCTTCCTTTGTGAGTTCTGACCCTGCCAACAACATTTTAACGTTGTCCCACACCGCCTTGGCTTCAGTGTTAAAATTGATGAGCTTGTATACATCCTTTGGAAGACCTTGAATGACTATGTTTGAGGCTCTAATATCAGCATCATACCTCTTCTTTTCTTCTTCATTAAGATCATTATAGTTTCTAGGTCTATCAATGCCCAAAGTTACAGTCCCATCTTCACCAGTTGTAACAACGTCTCTGGTGGTACCCATCTGATAAGGTCCTTCGTCTATTGACTTAAGAATGTTAACACCATTATCTTTTCCCAAGCAGTAAAGTCTTATTCGTTGTGCCCAAGACTCATAATCCGTCCTATCTAGCATAGGTGGACGAGTATCAGATCCTGCTGCTTGAATATCATCTGATGATGTACTTGATGTGGTAGCCATAGTAACTACGGGATTTTACAGATCTTGTGATTTAACCGAGAAATTGAATCTTTCGCGGGAATTTCTAAAATCACCAAGACACAAACCGCATACAAGTCTGAGAGACAAACCGAGTAGATACAAACCGAGTAGATTCAACAGAGACAAACCGAGTCTACACAAACCGAGTAAAATCCTTAGAGACAAACCGAGTCTACGTAGCTGGGACAAACCGAGTAGACACAAACCGAGTAAATTTACACAAACCGAGTAAATTCTTCAGAGACAAACCGAGTCTACACAAACCGAGTACACGCAGCTGGGACAAACCGAGTAGGTACAAACCGAGTAAATTTCTCAGAGACAAACCGAGTCTACACAAATCGAGTAAAATCCTCACAGACAAACCGAGTCTACACAAACCGAGTACACGCAGCTGGGACAAACCGAGTACGCGCAGCAGGGACAAACCGAGTATGCGCAGCAGGGACAAACCGAGTAGACACAAACTCCCAAGCACGTCGCTTTCACTGCCTTTTGTCTTTTTGCCTAAACGAGTAATAGGACAAACCGTATCCAAGAATAGACACAAACCGAGTCCAAGAATACTTCCCAAGTAGACAAACCGCTGCCAAGAACAACTCAACTAATACCCACGAATTTCCCCAAAATCACCACACTGTTCTTAGATCTGTGAATCCAAACACTAAATACCACTCTAATACTTTTCTTAAGCTAGAAAGTACAAAGTAAAACAACTTCTAATCACTAAACAAAGCACAAAATGAAATTTATGCTACTAACCAAACCGAACAAAAAAACTTAAAAACCACAAATCTAACCAAAAGAAAACCTAAAGAGCTACACGAATGCAAGGTAAAACGACTTCTAATCACTAAACAAAGCACAAAATGAAGTTTATGCTACTAATCAAACCGAACCAAAAAAAACTTGAAAACTACAAATCGACCCAAGAATAAAAAACCTCACAAACTACACAAATCCGTGAATACCAACTCTCATGGACCTAACCATGGCTCTTGATACCAATTGTAGGGTATTCACAATACAAGAATCACTAGTTTGAGGCTTGTTTGGATCGAATAGAAGAAAACTTAGAGTGAGAAAGTGGGAGCCTTTTAGAGAGAGAAAGTAACTTGTAATCTATTAGCTTGAAAGGTCCAACCCTTCCCATGGGTGGGAAGGGAGTATTTATACTATTACATAATATGTCCCTAGTGGACTGTGGAGCGAGCTGATAGAGGGTAAAGACCCGACCCACTCCACAATACTAATTAATAACTAAACTACTAATAATATTACTGATAATCCTATGAGCTATGATGATCTAATAAGTACTCGGGGTGACCGAGTCTTCAGCTGAATATTCATATTCCTAACAAAAACTTTGATTCGAACCTTATGCGTAATCAATCAACACCAATATGAACACTAAACTAAACTATCTAATGTAAATAATAAAAGTAAAGAAAAGAGATGGAAAGATCAAACCGGGACAAAGAGATTTATAGTGGTTCGGTCACGAAGCTCTTCTTCGCCCTACTCCACTCCCCGAGTACCACACTTGAGAGTTTCAAGCACTATGTCAACAAACCTCCGTTCGGGCGAAGAAAACCGTACAACGTCGCTTATCCTATTTTCCGACACTAAGCTAAATGTCGAGTGCTAATCTTAGCTAGCACCAATCTACCACGATATACCAGATCCTTTCTACTTCACACAATCAACACACTAGACTTGATCTACCCGATCTACCCTTGATCCACTTGATCAGTCACTCAAGCTCACAAGCTTTAAGAGATCTCCAAGATCTCGAAAAGATCACAATGATCAACCCTTACTTGACTCAATCTATCCTATCTACCCTTGATCAACTTGATCAACACACTAGCTCACAAGCTACAAGAGATATTCAATATCTCTATAAGATCAAAATGATCTTCTCTCACAAACTCTCAAAAGAAAAATGAACTTGATGTATTCAAACATACAACAAGTGTGTAACAAATGTTACAAGTGCTCTAACTACAACTACAACACTTTGTATCTTCTTGGATACCTTGTGTTCTTCTCTTGCACTAGAAGAGGAATGAAGAGGATCACTTGGTTGGATGATTGGATCACTCTTAAAACAAAGGAAAACTAAACTAAATGATCAAGAAGAGAAAATGTGATAAGGGTATTGAACACAGAAAGTTCTGTGTGAAAAAGGATACCCAAAAACTGTGAAGAGGGTTGGTATTTATAGGCACAAAAATTCTAGCCGTTATGGGGACACGGTACCATTAAATCACCCACGTTACCACTAAATTCAGTGGTACCGTGGTACTGTACCAGACAAAAACGCTCCTCTTTTTGTCTTTTGTGGTGAAAACTTATTTGGGAAAGTTTGGAGCTGATTTTAGGGGGGAAAATAGCTGTTATGATATCTAAACTTATTTTTCCAATAAAACATTTCTTAATTATTCAAAAATAACTTGTAAAGTATATTTTT